>ML133394.1:638809-1277618 GCA_003864495.1 Nemopilema nomurai
TGAGATTATATTTTAAGACTGCTCAATCAGATTTGGGTTTGGCAGTGTCTAGTTCTCAACACTAAAAATTGAAAAGAATTCTGTTAATCTTGATGCAAATCAGATTCTGCAGCAGACAGTGCGGCAGTCTTCATCCATTCAAGAGATCATATAAGCTTGCATAACAATATTTGGCATCCCTTTACATTTCCATAGAGCTCTCACTACCTTGAGGGTTGTTTATGTTCGATTTAATATGGATTCAATGCAGACTATTCAAGCCCCAGAGCCCTAGATATCACCGGCCATCATCGGCTGATAATACCTGTACTTTGCATAGGCTTCGGGTATTTTTACATGTGATCATTGCCAGGTGAACACAACATCAACAACACTTCCTTTTGCTCGGCGCCAATAATGGCTACGTCTGCCAAACGAAGACGCAAATATCTGTTGCTGTTGTTGAATGCAGCATCGATTGCCGGGCATTGCTAAAAATTCTTCGAGTTCAGTATAAAACTGCAAATTTCATTATCATGTAAAAACCATCTTTTTCTATTGACTTAACCAACCGGCACTTTCGACTTATTTTCATAAAGTAAATGGGGCTTTCTCACTCCTGTTCTCCATTTCTAAATAGGCACTCCAGCACCCCCATTCAATGTTAAATGTCTGTGTTTCACCCAAAAGATGCAGCTTCTAAATCAGTAATGATTGAGGGGGGGCCGAAATTAAAACGAGGGGGCATCGACAATCCGAAAATCCAAAACACTGCATTATGGCCCAAAACGCTTTGTGTACACTCTAAGTTCTGGTAAAATTTCTTTGACATACTTGTATATGGTCAAGCGTAATCAGCCAAGGTTTGTGTGCGAGGATTTTGTTGATGTCCATTAAGTTTTGCAGCTTTTTGGGTGCGTACTCGATGCCGTTCAACCACTGAGGATCACCATTCTTCAGCAAAAACTCGTTTTCACATATGTTGACCTGACGAGACAAAACAAGCAAATAAGATATCAACAAATGTGGACAAAAGACAGGGTTGTCATAATCATAGTCTTCTTTGGAATGTGTAACTCTTTAAATTACGCTGTAGATATTTTCTCGTGAAATCGTCCCATCTTGAATCGATCGTGTGCGTGTTTGATCTTTTCAAACAAGTGTGAGATGTATTTGATTATGGAGAATACACTTACTGTTTGCTTCCAATAAGATATTTAACAAACAAATACAAAGCTAAAAATCACAGCTTCTTTCAGAATTCTGGTTCGAAACCTGGTCTGAATTTTAGTAATTCATACTGTTTAGTAATTCAAGATGCCAACAACAAATAAATAAAGAAAACATGTACGAATTACCAGGTAGGAACTTTGATGCCTCGCAGCAGCCTAGAATCCAAACGTATATCACTTATAGAATGATAGAAAGGTTAAATAAAAATTTCAGGCCTAGGCAAATTAGGTTGAAAATATAGTGAGAGTAGCATGAGCCGTTTCCATTGGCTCTTCAGGGTCTATTTGAAAGGAAAATGGTTAAAAGAGAATCCACCTTAGCTGGAGACTCAATGATGACCGGACATAGAATCGGAATCCTTAAACGGTGAAAGCGGCAGGTGGAGCTGTTGCGGTAAGGGGCGCCGTAACTCAATGTTTATGCTTCTTGATTGACTGCGGTCGACATTGGGGGACGTTCGTTTGTCATCAGTGCCATGACATTTGACGGCAGAGAAATGACGTCAGCATTACAGCATAGAGAGGGAGGACGAGGCCACTAGGCATTAGCTGAGAATTTTCAACCAGGAAGGATTTAAGGGGGCCTTTATGGATGGGGTAAAAAAGGGTGTGGTCAAATTAACATTTTATTACCTTCAATCGAGTTTTTACCAACCGAACATTAGTAGCACTGATTACCCGCCTGCTAAAACCAAGCCTTAGAATGGAGCATCAAAAGGAAGGCCTAATATTTTGCAGAAGGAGCCAAAGGCCGGTGGACCATGTATGGGACTCCCTATTTTGATTTTGTTGAAGTCTCCGGCAAGATCAAAATCATCGCCAAACCATTCTAGAAGACTGTGTAATAAGCGAGTCGGCTTTTGTCAATATCTCGTGGTAAGGCAAGCTTGTTAAATTCTGCAAGCAGAACCCACCATTTCTGTGTTTACAACTGAAACTTTTTAGCACACAATTTAAATTCATAAGTTATGGAATCTGCGGCTTATTATTAAAGAGAATAATTCAAATAGGCAATACTTCATTGGCATACTTCGCTGGTTCAGATAAAATATTGTTAAAGAGAACAAAATGTTTATACGGCTAACAGAAAAGAAAGGCATTAACTCAGACTCTAAACAGACCACAATCAAGGGAAAAATCAGGATTGAGTACAAGGAGAACCGATCCTTAGCAAAAGGAGAACATAGAATGATTGCCGCAATTCAATCCAAGGAATAAGTGGAAATGTATGGCGTTAAAGCATAAACAGAATGGCAAATCATACCAAGATGCCGATGTAATACCGCCAATCGAAGGGCAACGCCCCTTCTCCGTCCATGACAAAGGACTCTGTGTTCATGAAGGAGTCGAGGTACAACGGGTGGAAGCTCATGAGCCGCTTGACGTTGGTGACCCGCCCATTGCAGATGAAGGCGTCGGCGAAGTGCAGATACACCTCCTCGTCGTCAGTGTCCACCGGAACGAGCTGGAAAGAGAAGGAGTTCGAGCATTCACTTTGAGCAATCGCCGTCACTGCTAGCGTATTTAAGCACCTGTATTCCTTCTCATGAGAAAACGAGCTATGACGTCATAAGACTGATTTTGTTAATTGTTCGGGGCTTTTAGCTAAACTTTTCTTAATTTGAATGATTAATTTTCAGCCGGTACTTGTAGACTCGAAAGATGAGCATCGGGCGTTTGAAAGTTGCATAGCACATAATATATTACTGACCAGAAATTACTTATTTGCGTGAAACAGAGTAGATGTTATCATCAGTCAAAAAATTAGAAAAAACTGAACAAATAATCATGATACACAACAGTAGGATAGAGAACATTTCTTAGAATACTGTCATGGCACTAGAGGGGTCCTGGAGGGGTCTTCAGAAGATTATGATGCTGATAAGAAAATCTTGAAAAAACTTGTAAATGGGCCTTCTACAATAAACAAAATGTTCACCATGACAGAGCTTGGCAACAAATATTTTGAGATGAATTGTTTGATGGGAGTCTTTAAGACGACCCTTTTACAAAAGCCCTAAGTTTTATCAAACACAAATGCCATTTGACTAAAACGAAAGCAAATATTTATGTAGGCTGACATAGGTATCGCATAACCAAAATGTTACGAGTTTGAAAAAAGGATTAGGGAAACGGCTAAGGAGGCAATTTCGCGACAATGGTTGACTAGTAAGGACGGATCCCTCCCCTGTTAACCCCAAGTATGGATGTAAAAACAGGGCCTCGTCCCTTTAACCACTTTACAAAACGCAAACAAGCATTTGAGGAGCACTTGTGTATTTCCGTCAAACAATCTGTAAACCCCGCCAAGTTTCAATTGCTTGACACGGCCTAAGAGTATGATATGGCCCCCTAGCCTCCCTGCCAATTCGCCGCTACATGTCACATTAAAATAGAAAGAGGAGGCTGCCACCGAACCACCCCAATATCTGCAGTCAACCAACCAGAGGAGGCTTTCCAAGATTTTCCTTTCTTTTAGGATGAATCCGTTTTTTCATATCATTGCTTGACAAAATAATGAAGCTTTACTGATTAAAAAATGGTATTTAAATCTAGACAAATAAACAAAACAAGATGATCGGCTGATGAGAGGATTTGCCACAGCAAAAGAGGCCTAATCCATAGAAATGCATCATTAACTATAGAAAGGGACTGAAAAAGACATTGCAAAAGGGCAGCAGCTCCTTTGAAAGTACACCTGCAAACGTAAGGACAGTGCCCCCAAGAGCAAACATTTGCAATAGGATTTTTTTATGACGAAACCAGGAAAGACTGAAGGCCGTTATTGCCAATTGTTAAGACTTGTGAACTGTGCACAATAATGGCTCAGTCGTGTTAAAATCCACACGAGATTTTAACGAGTCTGCTTCCACGTTTAGTCAATTTGGATGTCGTGACAAATTACGCAGTGACAAATTGACGCCTATTCAAGGCAAGGTGTCGCTCGACCAAAAGGTGATGCAACGGGTCGCATTGTTTCCTAATTGGTTTCCGCTAATTACAGCCCCGTCTTTCGGTTGAATAATAGCGAGGATAAAAATTGACTGGCTTCTGTCACCTGCCATTTTTCAAAGGCGTAAGTAAGCCTAAGGCCTTTGGACAATATTCTCTGGAGTCACGAATATTCGATATAAATTATAATATTAAAATACTATACATCTTTATACGATATAATATTATATAGCTAACAATATATTCTGCCTGGAAAAGTGACGCAGATTTTTTGAGATATTTGACAATAAAAACCGATTGAACTATTTTCTGTTGGTCATACAATGCCCCATGCCATTTAGGTACACGCCCTTGGTATATAAAATGTGGCGATTTTTACGCTTAATGCCATCAATTGCTAAAATCAAACTACTACAATCACTACGAAAGGTAGTGAACAGCTGCAATGGTAAATGGGTGGAGAGATCGTGTTTTTCTGCGAGTTAAGTGATCCCTTCAAGTCGATTGATTTAGGGGAAAAACACATCAATCGCTCACATCATCGCATCAAGTTCAGACTATTGAGATGCAATAGACCAGGAGGATAAAGAACACAAAATGATTAGTAGGGAAAGTGAAAGATGAATGATGTACTGGTAAGAAAGAGTTTTTCCACTTAGTAACCAGTCAGGTTGATGACGTCATATGGAACGTGGGACTTCTGAAAGGCCGGTACAGAAAAATTTGATGACCGAAGAGAATGTCGAGAAATATCCGAAGAATGCTTTAAGGGTGAAGAAAGATGACACTAATTGCAGTATAAAGAGAATTGTGGTCCAACTAATCAATTAAGGAAAGGAATGGCTTCCAAGGTTGTTGGTTTGTCGTTTCCATACAACCAAAGCACTGCGCTTCTGATTCGCTTTCCAACATGATAAAATACCCAGATTTAATGAAACTACCAAGCTTCTATCAAAAGCCATATATACAGCAATACGCTGCACGTGTTACGATTTGTAAAAGAAGCGAACCTTGCCTTGACCCCGATACAATTGACTTCTTATGTTTTCAAAGTATAGTGTTTTATCTAACTGTCATTTTCTACTTCTTTTTCTTCTTTGAAATTCAGTTCATTATTTGCGAGATACGTCGGCAATTATACATTGCCAAGTAAACATAAGGCGAAGAATTATGTTATTATTGTTTGTATGTTAACGATTATTGAGTGGACAAAGATACAACAGTAATCATTAAACCACCGCCTTTACCATAACCAACAATCATCAACTTCATCAAGTAGTCATGTATTAGTATATTGAACAACTTTAAATATAATATGTATGAAGTTAGTTTGTGTGAAGTTGACAAAATGAAGTTCCTATCTTGCTTTTTCTGGGTAAACTACTATAAAATGTCAACCGAAGAACATCTTGCTAAACAAAACTAAGAAACATCAAATCAAATAAAATTATCAAGTATCAAACAGCTTTGTCTAGAAATTGTACATGGCCGCTCTGGACAGGGGGCTAAAACTCCAGTCATTACAGTGGTTGCTGTACAACAATACAGTGAGGATTGCTACTCTTCAACCAGGATAATGCGCACATAAGTTCAAGTCATGGTTAACACGTCTAACAATAAATAGACCGCTGTGACAATTCCACTCATGACCTCAAAGCCAAGTTAAATTTTATTAAATGTCAAATCGTACTTTCACTGCAACATCATGAAACCATTGGGGTGAATATTTGCAAAGGTTCATAATCTATCAGACTGAAGTTTGTGAATGTCAACTACTTTGAAATTACAAAATGCTTAAGATGAAAACCGAAACTTCATTCAACTGAGGAGTTTTGGAAATTTCAAACTTAATGCTGCAAAAGTAGCAGGTAGCAACAAGTTTTTTCTAAACATCAGCCTGGCATAAAATTTTGCTCCTTCTAAAATCTTGCATAAGATATGGGACTACATTAGTTTAATTTCTGCAAAATATGCTTTCAACTAACCTCCATTTCACTGGCTGATATGTAGGAAATAGAACTGGCAGACTGAAGAAAGCAAATCATGAAGCCTTCCTAGGTAAGTCACTGGTTTAGATTGAGAAAACATTGACAGCCTTGGTCTCACAGACAAATGAATGCAAAAAATTTCTAACAGGCAACAAATCTGAAAACTAAAATTAAGTCTTATTCAATTGGACTTCTGATTAAGAAAACAAAGGGGATCTTTCTTAACAATGATGGACCAATGCTGTAGGATTGCCAGAAACAAAGACCTTTTAAAAATTAATCCAGTTGTTGTTTTATGTCTTATAGCGATTTGTGAGGCCTTTTTGAACACAGACATTAACTGACAATATGCAAAGTGATCTTATACGGCTTCTGGCCATTCCTTTCTGTGTTATGAAAAGCCATAGAACACTCCCCAGTAAGAATCAACCATCTGTTAAAAGGTTGGAAGGATAGACAAAAAATTTGGTCAAATCCAACATTATCCTTGGAGGCAACATTCTGAACAAACAATGCTCTCAAATTTGGCCATGATTCAAGAAAACATGATAAACAGTAATGGTTTGTCCCCCATATTATTGTACAGGACAAGTAAGAATAAATAATGTGGGTACAGGTTCCTTTGAACAAAATTTGAAAACCAGGTCTTAGTGCAAAGATAAGATACTGAAATATCCAAAATCCCCTTAATATAAAATAAAATATCTAGCTGAATTGAACATAAAGGTGCATTGGGTACAAAAGAACAAAAAACCTAATTTAGATTTAATCATGACAACACAAGTCAAAGTAAAACCGACTATACTGTCTAGCCCCTCAAATTACAACTGTACCCACAATAGATGAGCTACAGTAGGCTGTGGTAGTGTTTGACACCACCTGAAGGCTCAAATGGCTCTCCATACTGGCTGGCTAGTTGAGGACCAGTGTGGTGACCCTGAGGTTATAAAAACCAGCTTAGGAAGGAAAAATCTAAACATAAATCTTCTACTATGAGAATTCTATAAGGATCTTGCTGGAAACAAGGCTTGGCAGTCTGACTTGCTTACCCTCAATTTTCAATGATGATATTAATTTTAGTGATGATGAACATTTCCCCAATAAATTAGTGCTTAGAATACAAGACATTTTAAAAAAACAGTCAACTTTTGTACTGGGCAATATCCTGACAAAAAATCTTTATTCTTGCCAATCTTAGTCTCTGAAAATGATCAAAATCTGCCTCCAGTCATCAAAATGTGGAATGAAGCCACACCCATAAACTTATTTACAAAAGTGATTGAAATTATGTTTGAGGGAAACTTGGCTGTCAGAACATAGCATCTAATGATCAAATTTTAAGGTCCAGCAAAGCTATCTCTATGACACCAAGCACTTTTTGCAATACTTTTGCCAGTCATCATTTCCTTATTGTGAATAAGATGCACATAAGGCTTTAATCTGGTGAAAACCCTCACTGCAAGCATAGCTAATAATGACTTGCTTATCAGAGAAAAGAGAAGAAATGAAAACATTACTTTGTCTATGTCCATTGGTCTCAGTTGACACACGATGCTGAGCTCTTCTGCACACTTAAGAAACAGCTTTGCTGTGCAACAAAAATCCACACAACTCCACCTGCTTCCAGGAGTTTAATGGAAGCAAAGTATAACAGTGTTGTGGTGTGGTCTGTGTTTAAACTAATTGTTGAAACTCACCTCTTTTGAAGAAATAAAACTTGAAGGTCCAGCATAACGTCTTCGGGGAACCTTTACGCCTTTGTCCTGACAAGAAAAAAGCTTCAACAATTGGAAGATGTATGTTTTGGGATTCAAATCCACAATGATTTTATTTTGGTAAAGCTTATCAGGGGCTACAAAGACATTTTGATTTATAATCACAAAAGGTGTCTTGTTTACATTAAACTCAAAGCAAGTTGTTCAACTGGAACAAGTTCCATGACCAAAAGCCATTACTTTGCACTTATTATATAAAAATAAGGTCCTTAAAAAGGTAATACAAATTCTACCTCGAAATCTTCCTTGGAACACAAAACTTGAATTCTTGCAATTTGACAGATAACTGTACTTTGACGCTGTTTGCATAAAACTTTAAGAAACTTGTTTGCTTCACTATGGTTCTATGTTCAGTTGCAATAAATTACACCTGGAACTTGATCACTTCTAGTAGACTATAGGCAATGATATTTCAATGGCGATATTCAATTACAATTATCGACTTGTCAATAACTTTTCACTTTATGGAAATATGTTGCTAGCTTCGACCACTATAAAGTAATGCGCCGCTGTTTCGCTTGGCTATTTTTAAAATAAAATATCGACTGGAAACAATTTTCATCAAAATTATGAAAGGTAATCAAATAACTTAAGTTTGGCGTCATTATTACTCCAAAAAGAAACGTTCGCTTCCAAGGAATCTATTTTCTTTAAAGATGGGCGTTTCAATCGTTATTCAAATAAAACAACTTTAACGAAGGTCATGTCGAGTTCATAAATCATATTTAGAGCAGAGCTAGATTTCACCCTTAATTGGGACGTTTTCTAACAATGAGCAACAAGACAGAATAGTTCGCTCTTTATTATTTCCCACAAAAGAAAGAAACAACGAAGTAAAACAAAATGGTCTTGCGAAATTCATTAAAGAGAATGAATTTTGCTATCAACAAAAGAGGAAGGACGAAATATAAGCTTGAATCATATATACAAGAAGTAAATATATTTTATGCCCTTTGACTCCGGGCGTTTCCTGGTCGTATCAACAGAATAACAACTGCGGGCCTAAAGCGCGGCAGAAAACGTACCTCAAGCTCTTGGATAATTCTGGTACAAGTCTCTCTCACATCAGGGAAAGGCACGTCGTATGATAATCTTAGAATGACTAGTAAATGCTTTTTTAGGGTTACAGCAGGATCCTCCTCGATATCTTTCGCCTTCTTGCCATCTGCTAAGTCTTTCAAGGTCTGGTCGAGGCGTTCAAGAAATTGAGATCTTTGGATGTCATCGCGTGTCTGCAGCTCGGAGTAAACGTAACATATCTCTACATCCCGAAAACTGCATCCATTCTCTATCATATTACCGTCTTCTCGGATCATGTGGAAAACAAATTGATTCCTGAGGTCCTCTGTTCGGCATATAAATAGATAAATGCAATATAAACAGAGACGACTGCCTTTACGTTACGGACCTGCTCTTCTGGACATGTTGCTGTGCTTCACTGTGAAATACCTTAACAATCATACTGCTAATCGACTGACAATGAAGTCAGTCAACTGGGTCACCCGAAATGTAATCATGCAGAGCTGTTCTGGTACTCCATAACACAGAAAACCAGCGGTAAAAGCGAGTAATAGTCGGTGGGGATGGAAATATTTTGAAACTTAATAATTGAACGAATGCAGCATTTTAAAAATGGGCGCGATTAGAAACGAAGACCGAAATGAGTAGATCAAATTTTGAAATGAATTTGTCTGTTTTTTCTTTTCTTTTGGGAAGCAAGAAGTTTACTATTAAAATATCTTTTGCTCCTTGATTTTCGATTCATCTCGGTACACTGAGTAGGCGTTGGAACAATTGCAACTGTTTCAACTTGCATCTCAACCTACGGACAAAGTCAAATATCTACAGGGGTTTAGTTATCCGCATCCGCAGCAATGAATGCGTGTGGGTTCATTCGAGTACATCAGATCGATACTAAAGTCAAAATGTCTAACTTCTCTGTGGGGAGGGGGGAGGGAGTTATGGTAAAGCTGAAATAGAAAGCTTTCCCAGTTAATTTCTGTCACAAACGCAATCTAGAATCTTTTGGTTTCAGTTTTACACACAAAATCTTTTTGTAAGGATTAGTATTTTAGATTTACGGCTTATTCTGACAGAGAACCCCCAAATTTTAAGCGCCCCTATGCATCCATTACATATGAACATGCATAGCAAAGCACGCCGACTTTGAGTATGATGAAATATTCAGCATATACTTTCTCGTTTATAAACACCCAATAACCATCAATTTTTAGTCTCCTGCTTTTCCCATCTCTGCTTTAATCGGTTTTCAATTCATAGTTGCAAAGGTACTCTTGGGTAGCATATTTTATAGAGAAAACATCTTGAAAAATATTGAGCAATTTTGTCCTACAAAAATGTTCTACAGTTGGGTATGGTTTTGGGAGATGTTCTTGCCTAAAAGAGTCTTTCTCTCTAAAGGTATTGCTATATCACATTTGCAATACTACATTCCAACTTTGTATTTTTGCTTAATTCAATAACTCTGTACTTTGTAAACAAGTGAGATAGAATATATTAAGCAAAGTAAATTTCTAGTAAGTTCATATTGGTAAGTGAAATGAGACAAAATGAAAAGAAATTGGTTTTGAAGAAGAAATCAATAATTTTCTCTCTATATTCATTTGTCATACAATTTCCAACATTTTGTTCAATAAGGGTATCTGAACAGGTAGCTCTTACTCAAAGTAGTACCTTGACAATATGCAGCTCCTTGTGTATGTCAACATGAAATATTTGAAAAAAACTGTTGCTATGATATGACTACAATTGGCTTCTCTCCAACATTAGGTCCCCTCTGTCCTACACTAATTTATTCTCTCAAATCTCTTTCTTCCTTTCCGATTCTTGTTATATTTTGCAGATTTTTGTAAAGTTTGCGAAGAATGATTCGATGTTTGCAAACAATGACTCAATGAATTCCTTCTAGTGCGAGGATGGCTCAGTGGTTAGAGGCGCTGGCATGAACAAACTTTCACCCAGAGTGAGGAGAGTTGCCAGCTCTCTGTAATTCCAGGCATAAGGAATCACGAGGTGTGGTCACATCGAGAGGAAGGACCAGGACACTGCTCGATAAGCTTAAGCTTCTCAGTGTCCGCAAACTACCTTCGAATGCAAGGTAGAAACAAAACAAATCAAATCAAATCAAATTCTAGACACAAACATCTTGATCAAAATCAAATTTCAATCGCTGAAAAATCCACATAAACTCCATTTTAGCTAGTCATTCCGACTCCATTTGCAAAATGTTCAGCCCTCTTCGAAACACAGTGCAACAGCGCTTGATATTCTTAGCCTGAGCACTTGAAACCGTTATATGACGTCATTATTGAAAGGTAAACATCATAGATTTAATGTCTTACATTATTTCTATCATTATTGTATTAATTTGTAGCATTGTCGCAAGAGTGACAGTAGAATAAATTGTAGCTAAAAATAACATATTTGTCAATATTTCTTAAGGGCGACAAGAAATTTTGCCTTATCGCAAAACAGAATTAAGAGTTTCCAATAGTACCTGATGAATTCTTATCTGTATGACCTCCAGGCAGAGCGAAGCAGCTTGAGAAACCACGTGCAGTTAGTCGATCGAGGCCTCTTCCTGTTTAATCAAGAATAACAACGAATGCGTCCACACGAGGGATAATTTTCTCGGCCAGGCAAGGCCATTATCGACAGCTGCGGAGACGCACATTGTTGCGACGTAACCCCTATGAAAAGATTCCCCCCAAATTGTGGAGATAGATTTCCAATGCAGAGTCACCCCTTAAATACTTTTCTAAGACTTAAAAGCCCTGTCTTGACCCTGTTGGAAAGGCATAGCCCTGAAACTAGGTTATCCAGCTCTGTGAATATTTTCAAGGAAAAATTACTATCAGTTGTTCGCCAATTTCCAACGCTGGTCTATCGTATTTATGACCCAAAAGGCTTATCTATCCTAACATAGCTACGGATTTGACACAGTTTGCTAAAATTTCATCAATTCAAACATAGTTTTAGGGACACTTTGTGGCTCTTGTGCCCAACAAAAAATGGGGTTGTGGACACGGAGTACTATCTTCTGCTCTGCCATGCATATGATGTAAGTAGACGTGATCTCCCCAACAGTGTGCATGCGATATTGTTGCCTCGTGGTTTGTTGAATCTTTCAGACAAAGAGTTACTAAAATTCATCTTTGATGGCAATGAACCATTTGATCTAAATGCAAAAATCCTTATGACAATATCAGAGTTTATCCAGGCCTCCAAATGGTTTGAATAACGCGGGAACAAAAACTTTGAACCTTTTTCGATTTATTTCTCTTGTAGTTCATTTAATGACAAAATCGTTCTAAATAATGGGATTTGCTTTCTTTTTATGACATATCGCTCTAAACATTAGGATTTACGTATTTATCTAGAGTTTAGAGGTGGCCATAACATAATGCTCCTCATGGCCGTTCTTGTAATGTAGGAAAGTAGTTTCCGTTCTGAAAGTTTTGGGAAGTTTTGCCTTTAATTTTTATATCGAATAACAACAAGATTTAAAAAATTCTTGAAAATCTTATTTTCTGCCTAAAATTTTCCGCCTTGCATCACGGGCTTTCCATTATAAGACAAAGGTTTAAACACGTTAGCACCTTTTGAAAAAGGTAATTGGATATTTTTAGTCTGGGTGTCGTAATTGAGCCTTAATCTGAATCGAAACCATTTATCATGCAGAGTTGTGGTTGTTTGTCGTCTTGCAAATTTTCCGGAACGTGAAATAACATTTTCTTCAGCGCAAGAAGTAAATGTTTAAAAAGGGAAGTATTTGAAGAATTTTCGGCACTTGCGAAGGTTAAGCAAGCTGTATACTGTGTCCTATTATCCTATTAGAACGCACTTGACCTTGAGCGAAGCGCCAGCGGCTTTAAGTGGGGCGGCTATTAGATGTGCGGCTTTAAGTGGGGCGACTATCCAGTCGGTTTCAAGGATGTCGTTTATCGATTTCCAATTTCAAACTTTCACGGTGCAAATTTCAATAACCAATGGTTATTGAGCAATCGATGGCAACACCTCCAATGAAACCAAATATGGATAGGTGACCGCAAAGCACTGGTAATATCACTAGTTAGATGTCGGCTCACGAAACTTTGATATCCGGTCTGACATTAGAGAACGGGGTCCAGGTGCTTTGAGCTGCGCTAGGATGTGAGTTGTCAGTAAAATCTTATTTGAGAAAGACTTATCCGAGATCACGACCAGGAGCGTGTGTGAGGCGAGACATGTAACTCACCAGGCCTCGTAACATGGCGAGGAGTGGCAACTGGCTATTGCCTGTCACCGGCTGCTCTTATGAGAATGCGAAGGAGGTCTCAAAATCCTGGGACTAGATTCAACCATTATCTATGATTCAACCTTATATCTTCGCTTTAACACAAGCACAGCGGACAAAGGTTGAGGATCGAGACCCCTTTGAGCGAGGGGCAAAAACACCTTTTGTGAAAATCCTTTAGTTTTATCAAAAAATCCCTGGAAATCCTATTGTTTTCATGGAAATCCCGTACGCTATTTGCAAGAGTGAATTGCCCCCCGCCTTTGAGTAGCATATGCAGAGCTTGTATTCTGAACATGTTTGCATTTTCAATAGAAACACTGTTTTGGCAACTATTTATTGAACTGGCTTTGTTCTACTGTTTTGTCATCTTTCCAACAAGAACAACATTGAAAGTTCACTAGAGCGTTCAGGACTCACACAAGAAGGTTTTAGTTCGGTGTTGGTTTTCGCACTTGGTCTCATGGGGAAATTTTGTGATGGAAACGGAGGGATCTAAATGTATTGACGACTTAGGGGTTGACCAATAGCCTAGAGAAGAACATCAACAAGCGAATTGGGGTGCTTATGATAGTGCTTCTCCTAGCATTAGGTCTTTCTCTCTGGGCAGTGGCGGATTTAGACCGAAGCAAACGGAGCAGCTGCTCCAGTCAGAATTTCATAAATTTATTATAGTGCCTGTTTGATATTAACTTAGGTCTGTTACTTCATAAATCATCAATTAATACTTCCTGGTGCCCCCCTAAACGACCCCTGTGGACTAGATAGGTGCATTAGAGAACTAGTTTTCATTTTGTCGTCTGAGTTGTTAATGTGTTGACTGTGGAGGAGATGTTCACAATTTTGCTCCACATGAAATACGTCATGGTCAAATAAACCAATCAGACCACTGGATTTCGCTCCAGTTGACGAAAATTTGCTCCAGGAAGTGTTGGTTAGCCAATCAACTACTGAGCAACTGGAGCAAAATCCAGCTCTGCGATTGGTTTGAATCCGTTATCGTGGCAAGTTGGAGCGCACTCTCTCGAATTAGGGCTTTTGTAACGTTCGATGTGTAACGGCGCTTCAAAAAAAAACTCTCGACAAGGGTTTGAGTTTTTTGAAAGACAGACGGCAAAACAGGTATGTTTACTAATGTTAATTATGTATGTCGTTTAAGGGAGCTTTCTTTTTGATGCCGTCGTTGTTGACGTTTACAAACCCAATGAGATAGGGGTTCATTAAGGCCTGTAAACAAGTCATGTTATTTAACAGATTACTTTTTAATCACGAAGTTATTTGGAAGTAATAATGGTACAGATACTTTGTCTCAATCGTTTTGTCTAATCTAGAAGCGCAAAAGGTCCTTATGCCTGGGCCGCTGGGAATACTTAAGGGAATGTAGCTAGCTGTAATAGAAGCGAGGGGCAGGCAATTCACTCTGTCAAATAGCTGTGAGTTTCCCTCCAAACAAAAAGATTTCTCGGGATTTTCAAAAAGAGCTATAGGGTTTCATTGGTGAGTTGCCCCTCGATCAAGAGTGTTTGTCTCAAGCACGGAGCTCTGCTCTGAATTCAGGAGTTTTATGTAATTTCAATATTATGATTTTTTTTGAATATACGAACTGCAGGGGCGGTGTTGGGGGGTAATCAAGGTAATCGCTGATTACCTTTTTCTCAAGAATCTAATGCTCTTTTATTACTCGCAAAATGATGAAAAACAAGGCGATCAAAAAGTTTTCAGAAGTTGTTGCGCCACAAAAACAAGGTAGAGCCCTTTCCTTGCGCTTCGTGACGAATGTTGACTCGTTGCCCTTTTGCTCTCTTCTCCATGGTTTCACAGAGGCTGCGTTCACATTGCGCAAGCATTTACCGGCGTCCAAGCGCAGTAGGTGGCGACGCATCTTTGCGAACGATTTCCTGTTCACATTGGCAAGCTTTTAAATGCGTGCATTTGATCAGCATTTGATTCAATTTTAACAATGTTTTTGGAAGTGTATCGTCTAGGACTTAGAGAAAACTCTCATTTTTGAATATGCATCAGAGATTATGATATTGGGAAAACGCAGATTTGGTGTTTACCCTATGAAAAAAACGCGGGAGCTGCCAGGAGAATACCATTACTCACTACTATGGGAAAAAATCTTAGAGAGAAGTGAGCTTCTCAACAACGAGCTTGGCGGGGTAAAAATAAGCCTGGAAAACAATTTTAACAGTTCGTCAGGAAACGTCCTATGGCAAAGAAGTATAACTAATTTGGAAAATTTATTTCCAGCATGTGAAATTCCACTTTACCTTGTCACTGCAATATATCTGCGACCTCTTCCCAACATTTTGATGTAAAATCGCGATTACAACGTTTATTTTCAATTTTGGTCATGAGGAGTTCGAAATCCATCGCGCTTGTAACTAATCTGTCAGCTAACTTTTAGCATTTACAAGCGCGAGCATGGATTTCCGCTTGTCGAAAATTGGCCAGTGTGAACGCAGCAAGGGGGTTTGTATGGCGGAAACTTAAGCCTTGGCCAAACGACTAGATTTTTCACTCGACTTTTTGCTGTACATTTGTATTCCAAAAATCAAAAGGTGTATAGTGTTGTGGCCAAACGGCTAGACATTTCGCTATACAACTTGCTCGACTTTCTAACTTGGAATCTCGCTTTCGCGAAAATCTCATTCTCGTCACCTAGCGCGCCAAAAAAGTTTAATTTCAATCGCAAAATGGAGGGCAGACAAAGGAAAGTACTTGCAATGATACTGTTATTAGAATCTGATGATGATAATGAACGAGTAGCTCCATGCTTTAACAAATCGGGTGCAAAAAACGACAACCGCGAAACTCAAACAGAGAAGTAAGCAAGTAAAATCGACAGCGAGCAGTTTGGCGCGCAGTTTCTGAAAAGCAATTAGTGGGCATGCGCGCGCTCTACAAAAGTCGAGAAACCGGCCAAACGACAATGCAACGCTATACAGCTTGAAAATCCACTAGATTTTTTTGACCAAGATCAAAAACGCTATACATGAAAAAAATCCACTATACAACTCTATACAAGGTGGCCAAACGACAAGATTTCCTCACTAGATTTTTGTATAGAGAAAAGTCGAGTGAATTATCTAGTCGTTTGGCCAGGGCTTTAGACGCAAAAGAAGGCGCCAGTAAATGCTTGTGCAATGTAAACGCAGCCTAAAAGTTTGCTCCGCCCCCACACGCGATTCTTGCTCCAGTCAGTATTTCCGCTGGATCCGCCCCTGCTGGGAACCACACTTTTTAAACGCAAGATACGGTGAACGTATGACCATCCTTTGAAATAACTTTTTCGGTTAGATATACACGCTTTTTTTATAAGGAACCACTTTATAAGGAACCTACATGTAGAAGGCCGAAATATTTAAAGAACGTATACTACTAAAAAGGAAATCACTAAGGAACTTTTCGATTTGAAAATTTTTTATAACTGCAAGCATCAAGAACTAAAAGGCCGGTTCCATTCATTTGCAGCCAATACTCGCATATATTGTTTGCTATTCGTGTGTCAATTGCTTCATTGAGTATTTTCCGCATATTAAGTGTTAAGGCTTATTGTAGTCAAAGCACCGAAAATGAGAACTCAAGGAACTTTTAAGGAACTTTTGGTACTAAAATCTGATGATTTGAGGTCTACGAATAAGGAACTTTTGGAACTAGGCCTTGAGGTAGGTTCCTAATAAAAAAGCGTGTATTGCCCTTGGCTAAATACCGTTTTCTCTGATTACCCATAACGGCAAGTGATTTTGTAATACTATTAATTTTAGGACTTTCTCTCTAGTCCATTCGTATGATTTTCTTTACCTAATCACTCTTGGTAATCTGTAATTTTCCTTGCTCGTTCCGCATTCTTCTATCACATGTATTAGGATAATCTTTGTATTATTGTGTGTAACTTCATACCTTCGTCAATTACCAGAATGTTAAGTAGATCGCCATAACAACCACGTATTTAAGGATATCACGCTACCTCACCCCGCTCGTCACTAAGTAGATTACTTCCTTTTACCGTTTCATTTACGTATGTCTATTGTTTTTAGTTCAATATATATATGAGCCCCGTACCTCATCCAAGAGTAAGAATTATGGAAAAGTAGCAGCAAGCGAAATTAGTTTAGGCATGCACCGTTTTAGGGGCAAGATGCTTGTGAAAGGTTTTGCTCTTAGTCGTGTTGAGACGTTCATAGGAGATATATATGTTTTGAAAGACCTCTGGGATAGTTCTTGAGAAAGATTATGCCCATGTCACGTGTTGATTATTATGCCGTTGTTAGCATGCAAGTTATGTAGCTGCAGGAACGATTTCATCGGAAGAAAAGAAGGAAAGATTAAACCGATTTACGTCGCACCATTTATTGGCCATCCTCTGACTTTTGAAAGGTCCTGAGAATCATCATCATTTTTAAGAAACATTTTACAATTTGAAAAGATTTTGCTATCTATCCATCTATCAAATTAAAGTTACGATAGCCAGCAATAACAATACGAAAAAGAAGAAGAATGCATAGTGTGTTGTGCGGTTCAGTTCCCACCCTAAGTCAGATACACAAAATTCTGGCCCGGGAAAGCTTTTCTTGAGTTTAGGCCCTGTGTGAAGAGGGTACTGATGTTCTGTGTAGCAGAGTGAATAAAAACTTCTAACGCACTTTGCTATATTTTTTTCGCCAAAAAGTTCAAGAAACTGGCAATGATAACCGTTTTCAGTGTCATTGGCATCTTGCAAAAATATCAACAACCATATCAGACCAGAAAAAGATCGATACCATCATAAAATGTTAAGAAAACAGTGATGAAGATGGAAATGAAAACCACGCCGGACTTTTTGTGCCAAACGGTGGGGAAACCGAGTTTTTTAATAATGCTGCCGTTGGTTCCTGGCCGACCCGACCCCTTTCTTGGCAATGATGGCACTGTCCAAGAACTGGTACTTCCTTGAATTAGCCATCACGTCATTGGGTCGATTGTAGCAGGGAGACCTTGTTTGTAAGCCTTTCTTCCTTAGTTTGGCTATATTCATATCCATTAATAAAGAAAATTGACAGAATTAAAGTGAAGTTACAGCTTTTGCTAATGTCAAATCTATTTGGTTTGAAATCTGCCCTTGGTTGAGATGGCCTTTTCGTAAAAATCTTGTATCAAAGCCGAGGACCCCCGTTTCCCGTTTTGTACACAATCCAATTCATCCGTTCTTGCGATTCAAAATAAACGCATCCGCAATCTGGTACCCCGAAGAGAAGTCTTCGGAGACATAAGGTAAGTTCCAACACACAACAAAATTAGCTTAGTTCAGTTGCTTAAACGTTAGATATAGGCAACTGGCTTTCTATCCAAAGGTAGTATTGCATTAGTAACGCCTTCGGAAAAATAATTGAGCAGTCCGTTTGGCCTTAGTTGGACTTAAATCTAAAATAAATCGCATTTAACACTCTTTGGTGTATAATAGCATAAAGACTTTCAGTTTCAAACATTAGATTAGAGACTTAGGACACCCATAGTTGATACCTGACAGTGCTAAGTTAGCAAACAAAGCAATACGAATATCTCAAACACGTTTGAGATGAATGCGATCATATTACACCCAGTTCCCATTTGAATCTTTATCTTGTTAACCTTCCGGTTATCTTTCTAACTTGAATTGTTATCTGTCTGATGTGCATCCCGTGACCTTAAGATCTCAATATCATGAAAATGCGGTGCAGTAGCCCCCTCTTTTCGCTGAGTTGCAGCTGGTCTGGCGCCCCTTTTGGAATGTTGCGCCTCTTTAAAAAAACTTGTTTTTAATATTTTTATTGAAGAGAAAAGGAACCTCCAGATGCCACTCCTTTAGCAGTTAAAACCTTTGTTGTCATATAATGCTTGCCTAAAAATAATCGCTTGAAGGTACATATATGTTTTCAGAAAGTTAAATTCTTTCAGTCAATTCACCACCAGAGTTTTAGCATGAATCCTCCCCTCCCAAGTTTTTCCTAAAAGCCAATATCAATTTGGGCCCTGGAGATGCATCTTAAGGCTCAATTTCAAAAAGCTGTTTGTGTCCATGGTGGGTTTTCCTTTATCACTAAACTCAGCTCTTAGCTCTCCTCGGTTTAAATTGGGGCACCATCTCTCAAAATAGATACCTAGACTAAAGTACAGCTTCTGAACAATTGATTTGAAATCATTTCCATAGAACATAATAAGAAAACTTTTTTATCAGGAGTTTAAGTTTAACATTGTTATATAAAGTGTACATTTATAATAAACTTCTGAAAATTTTTCAGCATACCTGTTATCAACTGTCCCCCCTTCAATTTTTTTTCTGGATCTACTTCTGCCTCAATCAATATCTCTAGATATGTAATTATCTTGGCATCAAACATAAAAGCTATTATTGGAAAAAATTAGGTTAGGTCTCGAGATATGGATGTGGAATTGTTTTTGTAGTAAAATGAAAATCCATTATTGGGGAAAATAACTTTTAAAAATGATAAATAATAAAGTTTTTGTGTTAATTATTTGAAATAAGGTTACACTATTTTTCTATCATCTTCCTTTTTCTAATAATCTTGGAATATCAGTGTGTCAACGCTTTGCAAAACCATAAGTAGACACCTTTCAAAACAAATTTCAGCCAAATGGTTGCCAAAGGCTCAGTGCTTGCTTGTTTCTATGATGTGAATACTTCTGAGTTTTTAAGCTGCTATCATTCATCTATCATACTTTGAAAGAGGGTTGAAGAAGTTTTCAAAATCTGTAAAATTTATTGAATGTCACAGGTTTTACTCAGTCACCAAGTAACGATAGTGATGACACACATGCTTTGCATTGTTGCGTCCTATGCATTTAGCATGTTTCATAGCTAACTGGTCCTGCAAGAGTTCACAAGGTTTTAGTGAAGTTCATTGGACAACAAGGATGCTAGAGGTGCTGTCTCTTTTAATATGAGAGGAAATGGTACCATGAGATTAGTTATTGATTTTGCATTTTTAAAAGCCCAAGTAGACTTTGTATACCTCCACATCTCCAGTAAGTTACTTCAGACCATAACCTTCATCATTATCAAAAGATTCCTCATATGGTGGTCCATTCCTGTATTATTCTCACAATTTTCTGTTTTTGAAATAAGGGTATCATTACCCTGCAACAGCAAAACTTTATTTTTCTAAATAGTTGAGGTAGAAACTAATTTTATGTCCTGGTCTCTTTCTGACTTCAAGACCACTGCTGAAAGGTTTAATGATGGTGCCCTTTAGTTCACCAGAAACTAATCCCATGTCGAGTTGCCACTTTCTTATCATGTGAAAATTTTTGTTTTAAACTTTGTACCCCTTATCTGGTTTTCTTTGTTTTGTGCAAAAGTCCATTGCTGTTTGGTGATCAAGGCTTCTTGGAACGCCCCCAAATCAATTCTTGTTCCTTTGCCTTTCAGTTATCATTCTTCCTCATTTTTATCACTTCGGGCAAAATGTTTCCAATTTTCCCATGTTTTGTGACACATTCAAGTAACTTTTCATGGTAACACATGAAAATAGTTGCCTGTCCCTTTACTTAAACTTGCTGTGAATGCTAATCAGAGGCTCAACATCCACAGAAGTTGGAGCATATTAACCAAACTCCTTGTTTTTTGAAGCCAGTTCTTTAAGCAGTTGTTTATTGTAAGGTTTTGGTGATGGTTTCTTATAAAAGCATTCTTATAAAGTGAACACAATTCAGAATTACTTTTAATGTATATGTCACTAGGTATAAGAAAGTTTTTGACTGGATTAGCACCACAGAATTAGAGCAAAGTAATGTTGTCTTTATCAAGAGATTGAGTTCTAATATTGAAAAAACATTTTATCCAATGCTAGTATACCTTAATGTAATGCAGGCTTGAAATCTTGAAGATAAAGATTAGCACAGAATGTTTAAATACTTTGCTCTAATTCTGTGGTGCTAATCCAGTCAAAAACTTTCTTATACCTAGTGACATATACATTAAAAGTCATTCTGAATTTTGTTCACTTTATAAGAATGCTTTTATAAGAATGAATGTTTATATAATGTTTATTGGGAAATATCACTCTGTCAGGGATGCAGACATTATTTGGTTGATGTTTAAATCCTGAATCAAGGCAAGTTTTTACAATTTAAGATATTTTTATAAGGTTGGCCCTAGCTGACCCTATGGTTGTTACTTCAATGGTTGCACAAAAATTCCAATTTAGGGCAACTGATAGTATGTTATATTTCAATAAAGGAAAAAACACCCTCACAGTTCTTTTTATTTTGTTAGTTCATTTAGTACTCTAATCAAATTAAAAAGTGCACACCATTCCATCTTAAGGAACATGATGAAATTCACACAATTATCCTCACAGGGTCGTTGCTATGGCAACAACCTTCCCTTCTTTGTTTGTGACTGGAAATTTTGATTATGTTTTTAAAATAGATTAGCTTGTGTCATTTATTTTTCATTTTAAATGTATCATATCTTTGTTGGTTTTAATTTATGTAAAAATTAGCAAAAATTCAAAATGGCGGATCTTTGAAAAAAAGTGCAAAAATTATCGAAATTTCAAACACGTCTAGCTTTGCAATAGTAAAAGATATGGAGATGAGATTTTCAGCTTATGACCATGTCATGTTTGTCAACATTTGTACCAAAAATCATCAAATCTGAGGTGGTTGGTTATGTGACTGTTTCACTTTGACATGGATTGACCCCCTAGGAAGATTGAGATAATTAAGGCTCTATCTGCATCTTCCAATTTAGACAGTTTGCGTTCATTCCTGGGCCTGGCAGGATATTATTGCAAATTTATTCCTGATTTTGCCACTGTCTCTGCTCCTCTCGCTGCATTAACCAAAAAGGGTGTTAAATTCCTGTGGACTGGCCAACAACAGAATGCTTTTCAAACTTTAAACCTCTGCTCTGCTCCTATTCTTGCATACCCTGACTTTGATAGGCCATTTCTGCTACAGACTGATGTACACTTTGTGACACTTTGCAGATGGGTGCGAACTTTTACAAAAACTGCAGCTGATCTTGCTATTATTCACAAGTGCTGACGTTGTATGAAGCTGACGAAACGGTGGTTTAGAACTAGTTGCGTTGCTAGCTGAACTTTGTTTCAATTGAGCGCATTGTTCTCTGGCATGAAGCTCAGCCTTTACGTGATCCAGTATTTTTCCTAGCTCCCACTCTGCACCTCGCATTAGTTTCGTAACAGTTATACGAATTTCATCCGGTAATTTGCCCATTATCATTGGATTAAGAAAGGGCCCATATTGTTCCAGATCGTATCCAAGAGACTGCAAAGATCGGATATTTGTGTCTATTTCATCAACAAGTTTGCGTAAACACTTTACGTCTTTGTCATTGACAACGCTGCGCAAATGCATTAAAGCTTCAACGTGAGAGTTCACAATTATTTGTTTCTGCGCAAAACGGTCCTTTAAGAGCTTTACAGCGATTTCATAATTTGCTCCGGTAGTTGAAATGCCTGATGGCGGCTGCGGCTTCCCCTTCTAGGAGAGTTTTAAGGTGTCTAAATTTGTTTACCGGGAAAGAGATGAATTTCCTTCAACCACGTCAAATGAGTCCCAAAATTCTTGCCATTTTCTAGGATCCCCAGCAAATTTGGGCAAGTGAAGCCTCGGTAGGTTTGCAATGTGATCAGAGCTTGTGGTTGGGGCTGAGGCCGAAAAAGATGATCGGCTACCTTCAGTGTTTTGTTCATCGATTCTAGAAATTTCCAACTTCTTTGCGCCGAGTTCTATTAAATTGGCCTGTATTTCTGACTGCCAATCTTCAGAAGAAATTACCTCTGCCTCAACTTCTTCGTAATTTACCAAATCGAATATTTCCTGGTCAATATCCCTCAGCACCTTTAATTTATCCCTCAACCCGGCAGTCAAGCGTTCAATTTCAATGTTAGAGGGATGTTCAGAGTTTAAAACATTTCTGCTTTCACCAAATAATCTCCGAGTATGCGAACGGTATCCAGCTCTGATGCATTTTTTCCTTTTAACAGATAGGCCAGACTGAGCAGGGGGGTTCGAGTTTAGAGGGTCTTCCTCGCCCTCTACCGACATAACGACCAGAAAAATAAACTCAGGGAATATTCAAACAAAACATAAATCAAAGATAATAAACGCTAAAAAGAATAAAGACAATCCGGCATAGGTTTTCCACCATTTACGAACTTCGTAGACACGTAGGGTTCTCGCCATTTAATTCTACGTGTAAGATACACCCACAAGGGCTCGAAGAAAATACGAGAGATGTATTTGTCTAATAATTAAAGAGGACTGTATATATTCAAAAGCAACGAGAATCTTATAATCTAACAAGGCTAACAAACGAAATAAGCAACGAACAATTAGAACGCAAGAGTGTGAGAGTCCAAGAATGCAAGAGTTCCTTTCTTCAGAGTTTCTTCGACTATATCAAGCTTCAATCAATAAACGGAAAGGTTTCACCTGGTTTAATCATGTCTTTGTGCGGGAAACCTTTATCTTGCGAATTCTTCGAGTTTCTTGAGTTTCAAGAGCGATAACGTAGAGTTTCAAGAGCGATAGTTCTTCGAGTGTCGATTCGAGCGCGAGAGTTCTCTCCTTCTCTCTAGGTGTTGACACCTACTTCCATGTTCCAACAACAAAACAAAAACCCAGCAGTAAACAAAATATACATCAAAAAATAAACAAAGGAAACAAAACGAGGTTGGGGGGCATTTCCGCACAGTCACAAATATTGCCGACATTAATTTTGTAAATAAAAAAAAATAAGAAAAGAGAAGTGTGGTAAAAGTCAGTGAATTGTCAGGAGGCGAACGAGTTGCAATGAAATATCTGCGACTTACTGGACTTTCCTTTGCTGAGATCGGGAAGCAAATAGGATGCAGCAAATCCGCAGATTTTAAAGTTTTTAAAAATATGAACAAACGGGCTCCTTGGATAGAAAGGAATATTACAGAAAAGCAGCACATTACAGAAAAATAAATGAAGTTTTATAAGATGCACTCATTTCTTATAAGAAACCGTTTGTAATGTGCTGCTCTTCGATTTTCTCCAAATCATTATTGATATTCGTTTTCTGCTAATGATGATGTTCCTTAGGACAATTCACGTTTTTCTCTCCTTTCCTCGAAACTCTAGACCGTTCCCTTCTCGGGAAAACATCATGTGACGTAATAATTTGTCGGCGCCTGATGAACTGAAAAAAATTGATGAACTCGATTTTACTCTGCTTTCGTTAAGAGTGAAATTTCCAGTGATAGAGGATTAACACCCGATAATCGCATCAAATTCTGCAGCGAAAGTTTCAACGTGTTGGTCCAATATCGAGAAAGTGATGAAAAAAGTGATCGTGTAACCCGGCCTTTACATGCGCTATCGTCCAAAATCTTGAATGAGTTGGCTAATGCACGATTATGGGAAAGGGAATGAAATAGGGCTAAATGTCTCGAATTTCTTGTTATTTTTTTGTTGTTCTTTGCTTACAATGCTGTACAGTTTTCACCACTGTGCCAAGGTCAGTTCATAGAAACAGCAGGAAACAACAATTACCGTAAACGACCGAATTTATGTTGAGAAAGGGGATCTACCAATTTTAGCAATGGAACGCAAAAGTTTTCAGTATCCAGCTCCCAGCAAGAAGAATAATGATCAAATGCACGCGCGATTTATCGGACGAACGCGTACCCGCGCCCTCGCGCGCTTTGGCGCATACCCGAGTGGACGACACGTAGTAAGATAGCTTGTTGAGAAGATAAGTATATTATGAGATTTTGTTATTTCTATTGTTTTTGCTAAACTAATCTTCATTCACATTCACTTTTTTCTTTTCAAGGACAACATCACCTGAACATACTAAATATTTGACTGCGCGAAGCCTTAATGGAGAAAGGAGATAAGATTGCTGTAATTGGAAGGTGAATTTTTTTGAAAATCATATGTAAAATTTGTGAATGGAGACATAGCACGTAGAGCCGTATAAAGCCATCGATGTGAATGATTTCTGAATTCACAATATTGCCCAAGAGAGCTTTCTAAGTTGGCATTACGACTGAAACATTCATTTTAGGCCCATTTAACATAAATGAGTCTTGATAAAGTTTGTTTTTATGACGATCATTGACTTGTGCAGCCATGAAATGAAGGACAACTGTTTGGAAAATTGGAAGAACTTTTGCAAATTCTTCTACAAAAATTAAATATAATAGTATTACAATCTCGAGTAAATTCTTTTAAGGCTCGTTGCATTTGCTATAAATTTCCACTCTTGGTTGAAACTGGAAATTTGATTTTCTCCTATTTTAACTGCGCATCATCGAGGGGTAATTCACTCTTGCAAATACGAGGTTTCCACGAAAACAATAGGATTTCCAGAGATTTTTTGGTAAAATAATATGATTTTCACAAAAGGTGTACGAGATTTTTTGGGAGTTATTTTCGCCTCGCGCATCATCTCCCTTCCCAGAGCATAACGCTGTTATCATCTCTTATTTCACTCATTGAATTCTTGTTTTTGTAGCGGTTTGATCGGTCGTTGCTGGGCAATAGTAAGTACATAAAACATGTTTACCTACTTAGGATCTCCAGGTCCAAGATTCGATATAAAGCGAGAAGGAACTGTTCTACAAATTATTCTATAGGCTTTCAATTTGATAATTTTCTACGATTAAAGTTTCTACGTATGGATGTCGCATGTTTACCTCTTAGGATCTCCAGGTCCAAGATTCGATATAAAGCGAGAAGGAACTTTTCTACAAATTATTCTATAGGCTTTCAATTTGATAATTTTCTACGATTAAAGTTTCTACGTATGGATGTCGCATGTTTACCTACTTAGGATCTCCAGGTCCAAGATTCGATATAAAGCGAGAAGGAACTTTTCTACAAATTATTCTATAGGCTTTCAATTTGATAATTTTCTACGATTAAAGTTTCTACGTATGGATGTCGCATTGGTTCCATCCAGGCCTATATGTAGTTTAACCATCGAGGCTACACAGTAATTTTAAGTTAAAGTAGTCCATAATGGGACCTGTAATATCAAGGAAGGCTATTATATGTGTGTCTATTCTAACAAAAGCTGTCAACTTTTAACGGGCTGAAAGTGTGGCCAGAAAATATATAAATGGTAATGACTTAAGGATTAAGTGACATCCTTTACACACTTCGAAACGTGTATTAGTCTTAATGTCCATGTCATAATGAAAGCCAACTAAACCAGGGGTTTTTTTTTAAATAGAATGAACATTTTATTCACTTTCGGGTTATTGGCTTTAAAGTTAAAACTTTGAAACTGGACTAGAAAAAGTTTCTGTAAGTAAATTCTGACCATTGACTTATAACTTTTTGATATAAAGAGACCTTTGCATTTTCTCGATAACATGATAAATATTGTGTTTGCTTGTGGGGATAGAATCTTTAAGTCTGATTTGCCGTTTTAATTGCAGATATTTGCAAAGGCTGGATACAAAGTCTGCCTATACGACGTAAACAAGGCACAAATCACAAATGCGTTGGATAGTTGTAGAACCCAGCTTTCCCAAATGGAAACAGACGGACTTCTAGAATGTAGTCACTTGAAAGCCGATGAGATTTTCCAATTAATAAGTGGCTCAGCTGATTTAGTCGATGCTCTGAAAGATGCTGTTTACCTACAGGTAACGAGAGTTTTCTTTTCAAGAAAATAAATTTACCGAACACAAATGGAAGTGTGTTATTTTGCAAATTGTTAAAGGCCACCCGCAGTTATTTTTTCAAGGTCATAAAACAAAAGTTCATATTTGACACTGCTTGGAAGTCTCCCAGGCAACAACACAATTCGTTTCAAATGTCCACATAATTTGTTCCTTTTGACTTTTGAAAGTGACAATTCAGTATACATCTGTCATTGAGTATACAGCTTCACATAAAAAACGACTGTACGAATTCTAACTGCTAATTTTTTGTTGTCCTCATGACAGGAATGTGCTCCAGAAAACATTGATCTGAAGAAAGAGATCTTCTCGAAGCTAAGTAAACATGCTGAGGAGGGCACAATATTTGCAAGCTCAACATCATGCCTCGTTCCTTCACTTTTCACTGAAAACCTTCCCAACAGGTCTCATTGCCTGGTGGCCCACCCCGTGAGTTGAGAACACTCCTTCGCCCTTTGCTAATCAATGTTATTCTCGTTGTTCAGTTCCTTTCATGGGAGTACATCATGCAAGCCTGTGTGCTCCAACGTGCATGTTCGTCGGATTTCGAATGCATTCTAGAGCTCCGTAGTAAATGCTGCCCCAGGGAGTGGCGTGAGCAACGCCTCCGGACCAAATGCCCCACGGTGGTTGTAAGTCAAATCGGTGAACAGAAATTCAAGGGGGTGTCCTAATAGAACTCCTTCTTGAAATATTTAATGCTTGAAATATGCAATTTGATGACGTTGAAGGGGGCAAAGTTGGTTCAATGTCAGACAAATAGGCTGTGGTTTGCTCAAAGAAGCACTGGACCTATACCGGTTCCATCACATGGTATAAAACAAATCCAAAACCCAGGGAATCGTTTGCAAATCGCACAGAATCGTTATGCCTGTCTCAACAAATTGGCGAGCAATTCCAGTTTATCACGGCTTTAGGATTCCTGCGGAGTTCTGCTTGTTCTTTATACAAGTGTAGATTCTAGTACCAAAATGTTTCCGTTTTGGGACACAAATTGTTTATCTATGAAGCTCTTTATGTTCATTTGTCAACTACGAAATGTGGCTATATCAACACTGACGAAGAATGGACACGAAAAAATTATTATTGCAAAGCTTTCTTGATGAGATGAAGGAATATTCACTAATTAGCGCTTAGATATGAAAGAGTCATTGAAAATATTTGTTTGTGCCCAAGTGTTGATAACAAGGTTTGATGTTTTATTTTCCTTGGTGTAAGTTAGGAACAGATTAGCTTAGTTTTTAACCCAAGTTAGACAGTTTTCCAGCCCTAAAAAGTAAGAGCATGTTCCAGTTTCAAAATTCCATAAATTGTTCAGCTGTTTTGCATCGTTTTCGAGATGTTTTTCGAAACGATAGAACCAGATAACATGGTCCTCGTGTATTAAAATGCTATTGCAATGGGCCTACAGGGATTCCTTGATTGCCGTGTGATTACTATCTCCTCTCTTACAATAGTGATCACCTTTTTAATCTGCTAGTAATTGTGCCCATTTTCCTGAAGGTGAATCCCCCACACCTGGTTCCACTCGTCGAAATAGTGCCATCTCCTTGGACTGACCCAGAAGTAGTCGAAAAGACTAAAAAGCTCATGAAAGATGTGGGTCAGACCCCCGTGATTGCTAAGAAGGAAGTCAGTGGATTCATTTTGAATAGATTGCAGTATGCTCTATTAATGGAGGGATGGAGGCTTGTAGAGGTTCTGTTCATTGTTTTGATTCTTTCTATATTATCACTTACGTAACACAAATCTATGATCGGTTATTTGCCATTGCATCTGGCGTTGAAACAACTCGTGTATATTTGATGTTAACATTGTTTCTTATAATAAGTGTCATCATACATGTCGATGCACTAGGTTGACTTCAATACATTTATTATTGACTTAACGATAATCATTCATTTCGCTGCGAAACGTTGACGAATGACGATGACAGTGGCGAATATGAAAGTGACGAAAATGAAACAGTGATACAAATGAAATTAATGAAGATGACAGTGATGAAAATGACAGTGGGGAAAATGACAGTTAAAATGTCACTGATTGCCGCCCGTCAACAGATTTTTTCTAAAGAAGCTTGTATCTCTGTTCGTCGTAGGATGGAGTCTGTTCTCCTGAAGATGTTGACCTGACAGTAACCAAAGGACTTGGGCTGCGATATGCCGTGATGGGTCCGTTTGAAACGATTCATTTAAACGCGGCAGGTAACGGCTTTTTCCGCTCATTTCCTGTGCATGTCTTTTTGGGAAGTCTCGTAGAGGGACCATTTCTAATCCTTGTGCCTCAGTATCTTGTATTTCTTTATAGATCACAATCTATCACAGGCTGCTTAATCTTAACATTTCACGGAGATACGATGTTTTCCCCTTTCAATACCTCATCACTGCCCATCGAAGACAAGTACATTCGGAGCCTTGGATTGCTTTGTGTCTGATTTGGTATTAGACCAAATGCTTCGTGGCTCAGAACTTCACAATAGCTAGAAATAGTAAAACCAGTTTTTTGCACACTTGAAATGCTTTTTCATACGACACTCCTAAGAGTATGTAAATGTCGGAAAATGATAAAAAGCTGACCGAATAAATAGCCAGTTGCGGATCGAAAACACTAGAGAGTGGTTTAAAGAAAGAGATCATTTACAGCCAAACATACGCTCCCCTTGCAACTCTAGTGTTTTTGATCCGCAACTAACCTTTTTATTTTTTCATCTTTAGATCATTTTCCAAAATTTACATACTCTCATTTTTCTTGGCTTTTGAATTCCTGAAAAAGTAAGAATAAGGTTTTAAATATATAAGCAAATTAGAAAAGATGAAATAAAACATTTTTCACACTTCTATGTCATCACTGAAAATATCTTCAAAGTGTCTTTCACTGTCATCTCAGATTGTTGTTGTTGTTTGTTGTTGTTGCTTGTGTTGTTGTTTGTCATTAGGGGTAATACTGATTCAGGTTTACGTAGAAAGGCCTTGGCTCAGGTCTGATGTTTTGCGTTAACCAAAATAGACCACTTGTCCCTGTGTCCAGAGATACATGCTAGAACAATAATCACCAGGGATTTCTTTAATGAACTAAAGTTGAACGAGCTTTCGTGTCATTTTCTGCTGCAACGGAAGTTTGTTTCATTCTCTCAGTTTAGTGACAACTGTTTTTTCGTTATAATTTGTTCAATACAATTAATCATTTACATGACATTAACAATAACAGAGAATTACGCGTTTTTCTAACAACCTTTTTGTGTTTTCAGGCCACAATTTATTTCGTCAGGTTTTGGTTATTTTCCGATGTTTACATACTCTGAGGAGAGTCGGGCGAAAAGTATTTTAAGCATGCCAAAATTATGTTTCCGCTATTCTTTACTATTGTGAATATTCTAATATTCGACGAGCTCATTTCAGAATAGAAATATTTAGAATTGCGGTCGAAAATAATTAGTCTGCCCAAATAGAAATATGACACAAATGTGTGAACAGAAATATTAAAAGCTGTTCGACAGTAGTTGCCATTGACACCCGATTGTTATTGTTTATACAGGTGCTTGATAAGTAAATACATTGGGAGAGGAAAAAACATTTCATCCTATTTTATTACAGCACACCGTCTCATTGTATATTTCCTAGATATTTACTGTTTAGCTGAAAAGACGTTTGCACCTGCTGCCTTTAGGTTGTTGTTCTGCTCAGATGCAATGTCTTGGGAAGGAGAGGGAACGTATACTCTTCCAGAAATGAATGCCACCTTAGTAAGGCGACTGCAAGCGAAAGTTGCTGACATATCCTGATGGCCTAAGCATTGCGTATAACATATGAGAAGCCACATTTACAGACTTCGCAAGATGGCCCTTCTTAAAAATGTGCTGCATCCCCTCCTCTACTATTTATTGTCGTATGCCAAAAGGATTTCTTCACACTCAAAATGTAGCACATTAAATTTGTGCTGGGCTAGCAGATCGCTATTTTCTCAAGTCCCACTTCATTTATACCGGTTTTAGCCAGAAACGTTACGCACCCTTGGTAGTTGTGGAGACTTTTGGAGCCATTCATTTTGCGATTAACGTCGTAAGAGGCGACTTTCCATCGTTTGCTGTTTATCTCGAAATATTTTCCGTTCTTTGACAGCTGTTACTGTCAAAGAGTGAAACTCGTCTGTTCCACCTCCTACGAGGCTTTTAATTATTCATTCCAAACACTTCATGCTTAATTTTTCACGGATACCTTTCGCGTTTTTCTTTCGAGATAACTACTTATGGGCGCATTACTCGATGTCGTATGTCTGAAAATCTGTCTTAATCCTTGAACAACGTGACTTTTAATGGAGTGGGAGGAGACATTTTTGTTCTACCGCTCTTGTGCCCACTCTAATTGCCTGTTACTTCGAAGGAAGAAGATAACAAAGACATCTGTGAAACGTTAGAATTACTCTTAATACATTTGAAGAAAGGTTGTTTTGCTTGACAATTGTAATATCATATGAACTTTGCAGTATTTTTGAGACCTAAGAATGTGGAAAGTCTAAAAATGATTAGCCATTTTCATAATCTTTTAAATGTTTCTCTGCATATGAACAAACATATCTGCATATGTTCGGCATGTAAGCAATAGATTGATTAACACTGCATCACTCTAGGTGTGAAAGATTACTGCGAAAGGTATGGCTCGAATATCGAGCGGATTTGTCAGGAAGAAGGTGGTCCTAGAACAATGGCGGGCCAAACTGCAGAACGGATTCACGAGGCCATGTGCAACATAGTTCCAGTTGACAAGCTTCAAGATCGGCGCGAATGGAGGGATGCAAAGCTTGGCGAGCTCTTCAAGCTTGGCAACTCAAAACACTAGGCCCCAGCCCTTTCCAATTATACATGACGTGATTTTGATGATTCTGCTGATTACACCGAACTAGTATCTAGAATATAAAGGTTATTACAACGACTTTAACATTGACTTTAGCGGTGAATCCACTTGCTATTGCCGCTTAAAGCCAAATTAATGGTACATGGCATCTTTGATATTTTGGCCTTTTCACTTGCTGTTTTTTGAACAAGATAAAAAATTTCGCTCATCTTAAAATACTTTTCGTTTTAGTACATTCATAACCGTATTAAGGCAGAGAGAAAGCAACTTCGGCTTGTTATTGCTAAAACAGGGTCGTTGTCCACCCACCTTGAATAATCAACAATGGAAAGCTTTTACTCCATACCATCCAACCAATTTTAACACCCTTCACTTATTTTCCGCCATAATAACGATTTACATCTTTCAACAGAGGAAAATAGCAGATATCGTGTTCTCTAATGTTTCTACTTTTATACTACCAAACAGAGTTCAAACAGGATTAAATGCACATGTATGTCTATAATTGTTTTGATTGTACAGTTGTAATTATAATTATTTGTTTAGCATTCGATTGTAAAGCCAGAGTGTTATATTGCGAAGAACAGCTTGAACTCAAGGCCAAAAGGCACATTGTTGTAAAATAAATTTTTATGCGTTTCGGATAAATGTGAGTTAATTCTAAGAAGGCGTGTTTCTTGAAAATAGACCTCATCTACAAGAAGGTGACATGTGGGTAAAGGAAAGAAACGTCTGTAATAAGAGTTAAAAGCAGATTCAATTTTCACAATAGCTAGAAATAGTGGAGCCAGTTTCTGTTACTCAAAATACTTTGTCGTTCGAAACTCCTCGGAGTATGCAAATATCGGAACATGACCAGAAGCTAAAGTCGAACGAAAAAGTACTTTTTGGATGCAAAAAGTGGCTCCGCTGTTTCTAGCTGTTGTGAAGTTCTGTAACATAAAGAAATTGTTTACGGATTCGATTTTGTTTTACTTTACCGAGACTCGCCTTTTTATATGTAGCTTTGCGCCTATCACGTGAAGGAGATTGCTGCAAGCCGAAAACTAGCCTGTAGAGCGTGTTTAAGCAGAATTAGAGCTTGCTCACGTCGTATGGCCAGTCTGCTGAAAGATAGCCACCAAAACTCGAGGCTATGTCACTCTATGCAGCTATCAAAATCACAAGCACTCCATCCAAAAAGCCAGAAACAGCCTACAACCTGTTCGAAGCATCCTACGAGAAAAAAGCGGCCAAATCTGCTAGCTTAGTCGTTGTATTCATGCGATTAATAAGGTGGTGTTATTCCTGAGTAGTCATGAAGTTAATGCAGAGCCGTTGTTTTTCTATACCCTGAGTGCGTAACTTCCCTGTAGCTAAATATCTGATCGCAAATCAACCCAAAGGCAGCTAGGTATGCAAGAACAAGTTCGAGCCTATCATCGGAGGAAAGCATCTTCATGAAATGGGAATTGCGTATCGTAGCAGGAGGAATGGAGAGCAAAAGGCCAGGTCTATTCACTGTAGCTCGTTGTCTTTTGACTGCCCTAGAGGAGTGCTGAAAGTGGTTGAAACTGTAAAATGCTTACTGAAGCGTTAAATGCCACTTTACTAGGCAAGTGTTCCAAGAACACCTACACGTTTTCACGTGCAACTTAGCACGTGCAAGGTGGCTGGTCTTCTATAAATAGCATCGAGCGTTGTGCAACAGGAAAGAAAAGTAGGCATTTCATGCTACCAGATAAAATAATCAAATATTTAAAGATTTGAATTGCCCTGTTACTCATCTTTTTCCGCTGGAGATTGTAATGTGAAAAAATAAATCGATGAATGAAAGATGTCGGAAGCTATTTTAGTTTGCTTTAGAAACTCGCTTTCGACGTTTTTTAGTAGCTCAGCTGCTTTTAACGTCATTGAGCGGTCAAATAAAGATTTTGCTAGCTTGGAAATGAATAAAACCGCGCCGAAAAAGTAACAATGAGTGGTGCTTTCCGTTAGGCTACACATATGAACGTAGGCAAATCACTGTGTTCGAAGTCTAGTATGGCAAACAAATCAAGCACTAAGCGCAACAACATTCAGATAAAGTGCTGCTCAATTTCGCTACCCAGTTCAAGAAGTTTGCTGTGACTCTTGTCTCAAGAAAATAGCTTTCTACGAATCTACATGACCTTCAATTTTCAACTAACGATTAAAACGTTTGATCACGTCATTAAACCAATTTGTCGGTCAAAATGATGTTTCCTTTAATGCCGGTGATAAATTCTCACCTAAATAATCTGCTGTTAGCACCTTTTAAATTTTGAAGCACTTTCCTCAAGTTTCCAAAATAGCATTCTTCTCTTAAAGGCTTCTTAATCAACAGCCAACTATAGAACTATCCATAGCACTCAACTTAACTTACAATTAAATAACTTAAATCAACTTAAATCTCAAGCTTCTGGTTTCCTCGTCATTACGCATATTCCTAGTTGATTTGCATAGATATGCAAGGTCAATTCTGCCTCAACTTGTAACTCAGAAGGACTTAAAACTACAAAGAAAAACTTTCCTGACGATTTTTTAAATTGTGCCAGTGTGCCAAGTGTTTCTGGCCAACTCCAGTAAATGGTAAACACCCATTGGAGCATAAATAATTTAGTCCTATGTGGGATGCTCAAACCTAAGAGTAATTGTTTTCGCACCTGTCACAGCTCCACCATACGTCATTAACCAAACTTTCAAGCCATTATCAGCAGCTCTGGTTAACGAGGCTTGGAACTTGCTATGTAATTAATCTTAAGCCGGTCAACATAACAATAAGAATCTTAGATACAAGGTTCTCAAAGCCTGCTGGTATATAACATTTCGTAAAAACTATCCACAAGGAAGGCTGCTCTTGACTGAAAACATTTATTTCTCAAGTTTTCAAACAAGCCATCGAAATCCCTCAATTTTTCAAACAAACTTTATTGTTTTGTTCATCGTCTCTCTTTGTTCCTATTTCATATTCCTCCCTCTTCAAATTTGGTGTTTGTGGTGGTGTTTGGCGTTTCCCTTACAAAGAAGTGATTTGACGACTTTGGGAACAGATGGTAGAACAAAATTGGACAGGCATAGTCAGAGCTGATCATTGACGATGCCAGAAAACTTCGTGGGGTGCCATTTCCAGTACTCGACAGCTGGAACCAGCCGCCACAAGTTTCAGCAAGCATTTCGTTCATGAAGTGAAGAAAGCATGAAGTTGAGATCAATAAAATCTATCACGTTGGCAGTAGGTGGGACCTAGGTTTTTATCAAATACTGGTAGAAATATTGCTAGAAGCAATCAATTTTCGTCATTTTGCTCGAAAAAAGATTAAGACAGACGATCAAGACAATTTAACTTGGAGCTCTGCTTTAGATACTTTTAATTGTAGCTTCAAGGGTTTAAAAGATTCGGGAGAAATAGAGTCAATGGAGATTACAACAGAAAGCATCTAAAGTCCAATAGCAGTCAAGAACTAAGCAGTGAAAAGCGACCACCCGTTCTAGGAAACTAGGTTTACTAGGAAATCATTCAGCTCCATCATCTGTTTCTAGCAAACTTTCACGATCCTGAAATTATGATACGATCAAGCCTAGCCTTTCTTTCCCATGATCGATGCTGATAATCAACGAGGGCGATTCCCGCGCACAATTCCGCTCAAAACCTGGATATGTTTCCCGTGCCAATGCAGTTCCTCGAAGGTGGTTTGCAGCCTCGATCTGATGTTGACTGTTCAAATAAGCTGCCGCAAAATGCTAACTCATCATTCTTGAGTCTTGACGTGAGGATGTGTGGCACACAGTGATTACAATGTGATTTTTTACTTTCGGAATCACCAATGTCCCGGACACATAATTTACTTAATTTATCAGTTGAAGCCATGTGTAACGAGGTTGAATGCTAGTCCGTCAACCTGGGTTGCGGTCGGAGCTCTCCCCTGCTGATCAACTCAGCAAACAACGGCGGAGCAGCGGCTAACGATTGCTGGAAACTTGAAAGAGACGAAACCCAAAGTGATCATGCAAGTATCGAAAGAGGGCCTTTAGCAATGCTTGGATCTGGAATGAACAAGACTTCAGTCGGCCCGGTTGCCGGCAAACGGCCTAAAGTCGCCTTGCAACCGGGTAGAAGTTTAATGGATTGGATCCGACTCGGTGCAAGTGGACAAGATTTGCAAGGGTTCTCTGGGGTCATCAAGACGGTTAAGATGGAAGAACTTAAAAAGCACAACAAAGTTGATGACTGTTGGATGCTATTACGAGGTATGACCGATTATAAGCGACAATTGAAGAAGCCTTCCATTTGTTGTTCATTTTCGATTGTCGTTCTGTTTCTAGCAACAATGAGCTAAGAACAACTCATGCAAATGAAGTGGCCCACGTACGGTAAAAACAGCACCTGTGTTTATTTTGAATTTAAGCAATTATATAGGAGAATACTGTAAACCGTGAAACTCTCTCGTTGAACGATTCACTAGTCCCCTGAAAAACACTTTTACATAAATGAAAAATTTAGAGTTTGCGCTAATGTGAACTAAAGCGGCTAATAAGTAAGTCAAAGCGATTTTTAATGACCCTACCTAGCCAATGTAGCGATTTTCCAACAAATTTTTGAGAAGACACAACTTCTGTCCGCAAGATATCGAACACGAAATAATAACCTTATTTAAAAACAAGTACATATACACCTAAAGTTTAAAGTAACATATCAGGTGATAGCTTCACTAAGCATGCCTTCTGACAATTTTTCCGAGTTTGCAACAATATTGAAAGATACAAAAATTGCATTAGGTGTAGCAGGTTCCAAAAACCCACCCACAATTGAGAAAGTATCACCTCTTGAAATAACTGTTCACATCATAAAACTGTTTTGGGTTTGTTGAAGCTTGGTACATATCTTTTAATTCATGGATACCTAAGACTTTTTTGGGGTCTCTATTACTCTTCTTGTACAGTCAAAACAAATTTTCGATCTCAGTGATTTCTCTGTTTGAGCTAGTTTCCAGGGATTTGAGGAATCTAGGAACATTTGTTTTTTGGTTGGTTTAGTTGCTAACTGTCAAAATAGCAGATCATCAACAAATCTGCATTTTCAGATGTACCAATCAAGATTGCAAGAACAGATATTTCTTTTCTTATGCCTACAGGAAAAGTGTACAATATTACCCCATATATGGAATTTCACCCTGGGGGCATCCCAGAGCTAATGCGAGCAGCAGGACAGGATGGCAGTGACTTTTTTGATGAAGTAGGTTCTCTTAGAATTTTTTTAATTTTAATTCCAAATAAAAAGAAGTTTGCTTATTACATCTTCATTTATGTGTTGGCTGAAATCATTTGATGTATTTCTCTTTGCAAATAGGTCCATAAATGGGTCAATGTTGAATCAATGCTTGGCAAATGCTTAATTGGTCCAATAGAGGAAAGTCCTACTTCAAGTATGTGCTACATTATCACAAGGGTTTTTTACAGTTTTTGGTGTTGAAATGGTTAGTACAGAGAAACAAGTTTTTAACTTTTAGCTATTGTAATTCAAAAAGGTTAAATCATAAGCCTAGAGCTGTTAGTGGTTTAATTAATTTTATGACATCAACGATGCATAGAAGAATTTTTTTTCACAACAGAATGGAAAAAAGCCAAAATGTTGTTGGGCATACCTACTTTCTTTTTGGCCAGATACTCCTTTAAGCATACAAACATTGGAAAATGAATAGCTGAGAAGAGCGTATAATTGGCTGTAAATGACTAATATGTGTCATAAGATTCTTTACCTTGGTTCATAGGAGTTCATATGAATAAAGCAGAATCCTTCTGTCTAGGGGGAACTCATAGATACTTAGACAGGCTTGATAAAAAGTAAAAAACCTATCTAGCTCAATAATAAAAAATGTGTTTCTGTTAAGATTTTTATTGCAATTTGAAAGCTCTAAAAGATAATTCTGATCCTAAAGTTGAATCATACCTCATTTGGGCATTGCATGTTTTGCATTTCAAGATGGTTGCTCCCTTTCTGCAAGGGTTTTGCCCTTATGCTCATGAAAATTTTTGTTCTTGTCTCTCATCATTGTGTTGTATGTCCTACATATTGAGTTCACTCCAGCAAGAAAATTTGTAAACTTATAAATGTTTTGTTGGGAAGGAATGATGGGACCATTGTATTGACATTTTGAACCATGTTAAGATTGACAAATAGAAAGTAGAAATTTATGGCTTTTTTAAATTTAAGAGAAGCACCACAAGGCCAATGCAATTTTATGTCAACTTTTGGGAGCAGAACACTTGAAAACTTTGCAATTTTTCCTTTGATTCTGAAGGAAAAATGCCATTAAAATGTTTTATACATGAGATTTATTTGTTATTTAATGTAATTATTTACCATCAAAATATCTATTTCTATATTGCCTAAAGAAAAAAAAGAAAATGAGTTGGTTGTCACAAGATTATTAAAACCTGCTTCAGATATATTGCTTCAAGGTGAGTTTTAACTTTAAAAGTACCCAAGTATGAATTGCCTTTAGAATGCTGACAATTTTTGTTGATTGCATATTTCCTGTTAGATGTTGGGGCATAGTCAGAAACTACAAGATATGATACTAAGGAAGATTTTGGAATATTTTACTTTAAAAGGTTGTTTAAGAATGAGTAATTTACTATAAACATGTGAAAAGCATTTTCAAAATGTGTAGAAGTGTGACCTTATTGGAAAGGTCAGTGCATTGAGAGCCTGGGGGGAGGAGGGAGGCTACTCCCATCAAGGTCTGACAAATCACAGAGTTTAGACAGTATCACTACCACTTGGGCTCTTTCAGTTCCTACCGCACAGGGGTGCTTCTTATTGGCTGCTCAATTGAGATTGCAACTTAAACAAAAAATCTTTCTTGAATGAATAACAGGCAATGGATGGGGAAGGTTTTTGTCAAAGAAGCACAAAGTGAGCCCAAAAGAATTGAATTTCACAATGTATTTAGCATTACCATTTGGGGCTATTGTTGGAAAAAGCCCTCTTTGAAAGTGACTGAGACCCCATCACCCCCCCTCCCCTGCACAATTTTATGCTTAAATGCTACTATGCAAAAAATAAATGTAAATACCCACATTTTTCATCTGCTTCTTTTAGAAAGCGTTGACAATGCTGATAACAACAAAAGAGCTGTGCCAAGGTATCAGACTTCCCAAATTTGTAGCATTTATTAAAAATCTATATATTAATTTTTTCTGCTGAGATGAGCCAGACTGTTAAAAAGTTTGTACAAAATAGTCTTTCCACCTAAATGAAAAGGTTAAATAGGATAGTCAGTTATTTCTCAATTACTTTTACCCTTTTAAATGCTGCAGTTAATAGTGACTTCTAGGAGGATGGAAACATTTATTCATTCTCTAATGACTTGATTCATCAGAGATTTCACCAGTAATATCAACAGGAACTCAAAGACATTGTTTTCTATATCATAGGTCATCATTATCTTGGTTGTAAAATTATTCCCACACTTTTGTTTAAACCCATTATTTGTTTATGTAAGAAGCAATTGGCATATGATTGTTTCCTTTGCAAGGTACGAATGGTACCAAGACGAAAGCAGTGTCACTTTGGTTATTTATACTAAGTCAAAGGTAAGGCTTAGTGGCTTACATGTGATTTTTAAACATGTCCACAATCAAGTGGCACTTTTTTCCAAAGCATCCTAAAATTTCTACTGATGAATATTTGTCCGATATATTCTGATTTGCTGATTCGCAATGATGTGTCAACATAATGTGTCATAAAATGCCAGTAACAAAAGAAAGATCCTTAAAAGATTTTGTGCACATCAGAAACTGCTTGTAAATATTTCATGTTTTAAAATTTGTTTTATTCCAGGACATAACAGAGAATGACATTATTATTGATTGTGGTGATTGTAAAACTTTGGATTGTAAAGTCCTTTTTCCTGAAAAGTATTACCAAATTTACATTGGTAGGTATTTGATCAGTTTTGTAGCTTTCAATGGATAATTTTGCAACGTAAAAAAATATCTTGCTTGTTTCAGTGATAGTGTGACATCTTTTCTCGGATGTCTTTGACAACTAGTTTCATTTTTTTCAAATTAATTCATTGCCTAAAAAGTCTCACACATACCAAAATTTGCTGTGTTTGTTTTGTGTTTGGGTTTATTTTTTTTCAGAAAGAACTAGTATGACAAATATTTTGTAAGAGGTGTTATGTTAAAAGAGACCACATTTGATTTCTAAAAGAATGGCAGAAATTAATCAAGAAAACGTTTCTGTATTTTAAAAAAGTTTCAGATAGTGATTGAAAACCTTGTAAATGTTGATAAAAGGGACTTTTAGAATATTTTGCTAGAAAGTTCCCAAAAAGTTCTTTTCCCTGTAAGTGTTGCAGCATTCCAAAAAACTAAGTTGAGTAGGCCAATTTGTTCCAACAGACATTTTAAACCATTTGTTTAACTGCCAATTTGTTACTTTGAATAGTTTTGCTTTGATTACTTTTTCTATGAGCACAAAACCCATTGTAAGCTTTATTGGTGATTATTTGAGGATTAAAACATGCATTCACATTTGTTTTTTATTATTATACAACGTCTCTTCTTTGTTACAGCTTTGGAGAATGCAATAAACAACTTGACAGGTATAGTGAACTCAAAACATTTTTACATCTTTTTCTGATTATCTTTACACTGACAAGTCAATTTTTTTTAAAAGTCCTCAATCTTTCCCAAAATTGTTTGAATTGATTTTTGTGGTGCTAGATTTTTGTTTCACTAGCTTGCCCTTGTGAAATCTGTCATCTTCCTTCTGTATATGAAGTCAGGGACAGGGAAACTCTTCTTTTTCATGATAAGGATTTTAATTTCGCTTAAAAGATTCTTTAACATACCATCAGAACATTTTTTAAGCCATAGCAGTATTTTTGAGAACCTTCCCCTCCAAATTCATTACTGCCACACCAACGTTTGTGCTGCCAGAATTTTGATTTGTTTTTTTTTTGGATTCTGTAGACATATTCTTTATATAGTTAAGGCACCAACAAATTCAAGTGGCAAATTAGAAATCATTTTCAACAAATCCTATGCTGGTCTGAAATGGAGTTCCCTTGGTGAGAAGCTCAATGGTCATGGCCAGCTCTATGACAATCAAGATCGAAGTAAGACCTTTGCTGTAGTATGTTTTTGTATGATATTGAAATTGTTTATCTCAATATTCCATCTCCCTTTTTGCACTGCTATGCAAAAATCTGTCATCTTGCTCAACTTAATTCAGGCCCGTCTCGCCGGCCCATATTTTAGGCCGCAATGCTCTGCTTCTGAGGATTCGTTTTTCCGTTGATTCATTGAGTGAATGATTCCCCTTTTGTGTAGCTATCTTCAACATTTCCTATTTGATCATATTTTTGGTGGTGGCAAACTAGTTTATGTGTGTGATTCTGCTTCTAGACTTGCTCAAACGCCTTTGCACAGTCGATGATGTTTCCCAAGTAACACCAGACACCAAGCTGTTTTCTATAAAACTACCAGAGAGGGTGCATTACCACGCACCTATCGGACATCATGTCATTTTGGAGGCAGATGTTGAAGGTACCACCTCTGCACCTTTCAACATATGATTTGCTTGAGACGTTTCGCTATTTGTTTAATCAACAAGTAATCGGTTTAGTTCTTGTTTGATGACAAAAATGGCACTTTAATCAGCTATAGCCCACGTCAGATATCTTCAACCTTTTTATATATTTGTTAATTTGATAAGACAATCCAAATTATAGATTGATCGCGTTGATTACTTACCATGATTGTGTTGTCTTTCATTCGGACAACCCTAAGCTTCCAGCAGTGCATGTTTGAATTCCAAAAATCTTTTTATGTACCACGCAAAAAAACTTTTGCAATGTTCGGGAAAAAACACCTATCATATACACGAGACATTACTATGGTACATTTACTATAATCGGAAATTCTCTGATTATGATACCACCAATTGATTATTGGAATATTTGCCTTGTACAGGTTTACTCATTGGGAAGAACTACACAGTAGCCCTAGGGGCGCTCGAGAACGGAGTGTCTTGCTACAAAGAAGAGTCGCAATGTCTTCATTTTATGATAAAGATTTACGAGGATGGTGCTTTAACACCTGTCTTGGCAAAGCTTCAAATTGGTACGATTTAACATTGTTCCCTTTGAATGAGTCCCACTGTCCCACGAAATTACCCGCTCACACCGTGGGAGAGCCTAATTGAAGCTAGCTATGATAGACTTCTACCCACCACCATAGGCAGATCTGCGAAGGAACCTGACGGAGTCTGCGAAAGAGCTGAAATCAAGGCAGAGCTCTGGGCTGGCCTCATTCGCCTAAGGCCTAGTTAAAATCATCAATAGTTTATGCATTTTCAAAGCTGTTCACGTATTTCCCATTCACAGGGCTCAGCACCATAAATACTGTTTGTGAATGCTTACCTCTTGCGTCTAGTTGACCAAAAAGACTCTTCGCTAACGCTGTTCATATATTCCCATATTTTAATCACCCCTATCTGCATTGCCCCAGTGATGAGCTATGCTCAATGTTGCTATTTTCAAGATGCATACGGTACTCGGTGTCTATAGCCGTTTGTCCCAAATGGTGCTTGCATTGGTTGCGTTTTTTTGTTACAGGTGACACCGTGTCTGTAAGTGACCCAACCGGTGACTTTGCACTCTCCAAGTTAAAGTCATCCAAAACCATCTTCATGATAGCTGCTGGCACTGGTAATGTTTTGGGATTTTTATAATTCTATACATGGACCCAATAGAAATGGTTTGCTATGGGTCATAAAGACTCGGTACCATGTGTGCAGAACAGAACACGCTTCTGGTGTACAGAACGCCACGGGTTGAAGTTGCTACTGTGATTTTGTCAGTGGTCTGCTCGAGTTCTTGCTGAATGTGATCATCATGCAGAAATACTTTATACTACTTATCTTTATACTTTATCAATACTCTATCAATACTTTATACAACTTATCTTTATACTTTATAAATACTTTATACTACTTTTTTTCATACTTTATCAATACTCTATCAATGCTTTATACTACTTATCTTTATACTTAATGAATACTTTATCAATACTTTATACCTTTACTTTATATTATAGATACCCAGTTATATCCTTTCCTCCCTTCATCTTTGCCCGATTTCGTTTCTATTCCGCTCGTGTATACCAGACCCGTCCAAGGTCAGACCCGCCAGACAGTCTGGACCCGTTCTCCAATCACCATCACACTTATGCAGCTGAGACACGTTTCCTATAGCAACTGACACTTATCTGAATCGGCCGAGTGGTGTACTAACCTTTCCGTTCGTCGCTTTGATCTTTTCTGTGCCTTTTCTTGCAGGGATCACTCCTATGATTAGAATAATCGACTTTATTGTTCGTGACAAAGCTGTAAAGAGGTATGGAGTAGACTTTTCCTGTTGGCAATTTTGCTGTTGATTTTTATAGTTTTCACACAGTTTATAATGCATAGATACGCTTTCCATTTATCATGACTCAATGCCTTTAAAGGCAATTCAGGTTGACGCTAAAGTTTTTTAAGAGGAGCAACGAGAAGAATTTGGCTGCTCAATATTTTGGAAAACAGTTGTCAATTTCCAATGTTAACAATTAGTCAAAATTTCGCTTTTTGCTGATTTTTTTTAAATAACTACTCCCTTATTGTTTAATGGGGCTATTCCATTGAGAAAGCCTTACTGGGAATCCAGAAACGGGCATTTGCAATTTGCTTTTCAAGTTGATTTGATTTGTTTTACAGAAGTGGGCATTTATTGTTTGCAAATCGCCAAGAGTCAGACATTCTTTGGCGCGATGAATTGGATGAGGTAGCTTCGAATCATAGTGACAGGTATGTTTCAGGTCTACGCGCAAGATCATCTTGCAGAGGTTTGGGAAGGACTTCCCGGCACCCTTTTAAGAAGACGATCCTGTGTACTACGCTATCTTCTTTGTTTGAGATCCCGGTTTTGAATTAGTGCAAAATAGTTGAAAGTTTCTTAAAATGCCACAAGTTACTTGTGTAGAACGCTGAACTCTTCAAGTCGCTGCAGACTTCCATTTTTTTTAGATTTGATGTAAATGATTTGATTCAGTTTTGTTCGGTTTGATTCGATTCGATTCCGTTTGATTTTGTTGGTTTCGGTTTGATTCGGTTTGATTCGATGAGCGGCAATTGATTGGAATCAGGGCTGCCTTGTTTAGGTGCCTGGTGCTAAGTCCAAGAGATCAAAGAAAGATCCAGCGTTAACTGCTTTGCAAAAACAAATCAGCTAGTTTGAAGCTGGGCTTTTATGAAAATTCTGCGTGTCGGCTATTATCGGCAACCTTGGAGCAAACCTGTCATTGGTAATGAGTAGTGACCGACCGCTGACCAAACAGCTGGGGAATGGCCTGTAGTATTTTATTGTTGCGCGATGTTTGATGCTGTACACTTCAATTCAATACTCAATTCAAGCAGAAACAGGATTGAGAAAAAAGCCTCATTCTGTCCCTTGTTGCTGCCAAAGAAGCACGAAATAACATTTCACTAGATGCGTAGGAGTTGATATGGTTGTACTTGATCCTGTTTATATTTCTTTTAGATTGCAAGTGAAGTACATACTCAGTCGACCACCAGACGATTGGGACGGCCTAAAAGGAAGAATAAACAAAGATACTGTAAGAGGTTTCCTAGGCCACAAGCAAGGGGCCGCTGTGGAGGAGAAGCTCCTGATTTGTGTATGCGGCCCAGACGACTTCACGATGTCGGTGAAGAGGTAAGCAGAGGAGGGTCCTTGTTTTGGTTTGGCCTTTGTGCCATAATACAAAGCAGCGGGTCGGTTTTGGTTCATAGTTTTTCTTTGACTCACCATTGCTGCCATAGTTAATTCAAACATATCTGCAGACCATTGTTCATCTTCAGAGTCAGTACTCTTTGCCCAGAAAACCTGGTCAAGAAGGATATTAAGCGCCCTAGTTTAAGCAAATGTTCAATTAATTGAGAGCTCGTCATTTTTTATCATTACACATATTCCCAAACGTTGTTTTTTTAATTTGAAAGTTTATTGCCTTATTTGCTCATCAAAGTCAGTCACTTTCCTCGCTTCCTTTTTTGAAGTTGGTGGTTTGCCCATGTTTGAAATCTGTCAATATTTTTGGTGTATGGAGTTAAACAGAATTATGAGATTTGGAACGAAACAAATGTCACTATATTTGCTTCCTATTTGCTTTTTCTGTTTCTTGTCAATAGAATTCTTGGGAACCATGTATTAATCATTGCTTTTCTAATTCTTTTCCAATGTAGTTATATATTGGAACTGGAATATACAGAGGAAATGATCCATTGCTTTCTTGGTTAAGTCTCAAAATTATGAACAAGGAAAGGACTATCCTGCAAGAAAGATTTAGAATGGTTTCGATTCTCAAAGACCTCGTGACCACTAAACTGTTATTTCAAAGTGTTCTCGTTGTTGTTGTTTGGAAGAAGGGCTTTTGTGGGTTATATCACAAGCCAAGAAACGTCAGAACCTTCAGCGAATATCGGTGAACTGTGGACAGATTTTCATGGACGGCATCGATCGTGTCCCCCAACCACGGTCTCTCCTTGGATGTTGGCCACACGAGCCACTCGTCTGTTGTTTTGATGAATCGATTTCTGCTTTGCAACGCAAGTATTGACACTTGTCACGAGACTGGAATGCAACGCCATGAAAAATCAACTCTAAGCAGAAAAAACCAGTTCAAACTTTGATTATAACCGATTTTCGTTCAATTGTATAAACATAATCGTACATTTGCTTCACAAAGCCTAGGCTGGTATTTTACTTAACTCAAAGTGTCTTTGTCTAGGTATTTTGCTTTATATGAAATTTGCCAGTCATTCTTATCGTCATATTACGAAATGTTGTCATATCCCGTAAACTTTGAGCACATATGTCTGGAAATATCGTTCATATTATCTAGAATTCTCATAGAAACACTGCAGCATCGACAGAAATTTCGATAGTAAGTTAAAGAGTTGCACAGGCGTATGAGTGCCTCTGCACCTCTATAATGCACGCATTTTCGCATCAGCAAAAATAGTATGAAGATAGTATAGGTAGATATATCTGTGATGCCCCATCACCACTAGGCCGGAAGCGTCGCAGCGGGCCATTTTCCCTGCGACGATTTTCCGCGACGGAAAGAAACTGATCTCCGCTTACTCTCTGCGTTCATGTCTTTCCGACTTGAAAATTCGACCATACTGTTTTTCCACAGCCTTGTTGTCCGGGGTAAAATGTGAATGATTTTAATTGGCTACTTTTTAGTGAAAAAAATCGTGCCGCCAAAAGAAGAGATTACTTCCTTCTTTTCGCCATTCTCGATCCCCCACGACGTTTTCGGCGTAGGCGAAAAAAATGCACACAAAGTAGCGATTAACTGCGAAATCGCATTTGTTGTATGCTCTTTTAACAAAATCAAATTCAAGATTCTACCAATACCTACCATTTTCCGTTGCGTCATCCGCAGCGAAAACGCACTAAGGATCAAACGGGATTTAAACTACAAATTCGCCGGCGAACTTGCAGGCGTATAATTCGCTTCACGCGAAAATTTCGTCTGGTGTTTATGAAGCTTGCGTCATGAATTTACACAAGGAATTATCCTGCCCTTTAATGCGTGGGCCTTGGGTCGTCCGTCTCGTAACTTCGTGCGCCCTGGTCATATGAACTTAACATGCAACTGAGCAGTAGCCGCCACACCTGGAAGGAGCAAATTCCAGTTCGTTTAGTCACCGTCTTCTAAGCCTTGTTCGGTCTTGCTTGGACATGTTTGTGGTGATCCAACATGTTAAGGCTTTCATCATTTTCTTTGTTTAGCCTTTGAGCCGCATAATATATATTGCCAGGACTGAGAAATGCTGGATGTGATTTGCAAATTCCAAGCAGTGGCGGTGCCAGCCATCAAACAGTGGTGGGTGCATTGGGTAGAGCCCCCAAATTCTGTTAGGACTACGCCCTTCCTACTCGCACCCCCTTCCCATCATCATTTTCTCCACGATTTTAGACGAATTACGAAACAGATCCTGGTGAGACCTTGGGGATGTGTCCCCTTTTTCGCCGCCACAAGCCTTGCTCAACAAAGTCCTTGTGACCGGATTCAAAGGCTTTTCGCTGTCATTTGTTTTGGTGACGCTGTAGCGACGTTAACAGCAACATTGCAATTGTACCAGACACATCATCGTGCATTAATTCGTTTACTTTCCCTACTAAGGCCAACGTCGAACGTACACTCAAATATAGATATATCCAATGATGCATCGTATTCCTTCATTTGTTCTTTCCTGCAATGTCTTCTGTTGCGATGTAATTTGTTTCTAAAATGTGGACCATCTTACTAGGATGGAGTCAAACATTTCTGCGTGGGAAGGCCAGCAAGACAGCTGTTTACTCCCGAAAATGACGCACCTTTACGCCAACCGGTAGCCACAATGTTTTGCTGAAGGGAGTATACTAGTCAATTATGCGAAACGCTTTTATAAAGAATATAACACAGTAATACGCAATACACAGTGAAGCATTTACCCACGGGCCCCTTAGATTTTCAATTTCAGGGGGCCCTGAGCAAAGTTTTGAAAACCTGAGTAAAGTGTTGTTGAGTTGAGTAGCGTGGCAAAATTTGTTTGGTATATTTTAAGGGGCCCAAATCCAATTTGGGCCTAGGACCCCGGCATTCCTAAATGCATGGCAAAACTTTTATCGTTCACGGGTTCAAAGAACATTCGAGAAAACTAACCACATAATAGCTTCCCTATATACCTTTGACCAATGACAGGCTCGATATCATTGGTTTCTCGGAAATATGTTAGACACCAATTGTTTTCTTGGAAGCCGGGGTATTTAAGTACAATCCCGAATGGTACTGTCATCAAAACAATTGGAAATTCGACCATACTGTTTTTCCACAGCCTTGTTGTCCGGGGTAAAATGTGAATGATTTTAATTGGCTACTTTTTAGTGAAAAAAATCGTGCCGCCAAAAGAAGAGATTACTTCCTTCTTTTCGCCATTCTCGATCCCCCACGACGTTTTCGGCGTAGGCGAAAAAAATGCACACAAAGTAGCGATTAACTGCGAAATCGCATTTGTTGTATGCTCTTTTAACAAAATCAAATTCAAGATTCTACCAATACCTACCATTTTCCGTTGCGTCATCCGCAGCGAAAACGCACTAAGGATCAAACGGGATTTAAACTACAAATTCGCCGGCGAACTTGCAGGCGTATAATTCGCTTCACGCGAAAATTTCGTCTGGTGTTTATGAAGCTTGCGTCATGAATTTACACAAGGAATTATCCTGCCCTTTAATGCGTGGGCCTTGGGTCATCCGTCTCGTAACTTCGTGCGCCTTGGTCATATGAACTTAACATGCAACTGAGCAGTAGCCGCCACACCTGGAAGGAGCAAATTCCAGTTCGTTTAGTCACCGTCTTCTAAGCCTTGTTCGGTCTTGCTTGGACATGTTTGTGGTGATCCAACATGTTAAGGCTTTCATCATTTTCTTTGTTTAGCCTTTGAGCCGCATAATATATATTGCCAGGACTGAGGAATGCTGGATGTGATTTGCAAATTCCAAGCAGTGGCGGCGCCAGCCATCAAACAGTGGTGGGTGCATTGGGTAGAGCCCCCAAATTCTGTTAGGACTACGCCCTTCCTACTCGCACCCCCTTCCCATCATCATTTTCTCCACGATTTTAGACGAATTACGAAACAGATCCTGGTGAGAACTTGGGGATGTGTCCCCTTTTTCGCCGCCACAAGCCTTGCTCAACAAAGTCCTTGTGACCGGATTCAAAGGCTTTTCGCTGTCATTTGTTTTGGTGACGCTGTAGCGTCGTTAACAGCAACATTGCAATTGTACCAGACACATCATCGTGCATTAATTCGTTTACTTTCCCTACTAAATGCATGGCAAAACTTTTATCGTTCACGGGTTCAAAGAACATTCGAGAAAACTAACCACATAATAGCTTCCCTATATACCTTTGACCAATGACAGGCTCGATATCATTGGTTTCTCGGAAATATGTTAGACACCAATTGTTTTCTTGGAAGCCGGGGTATTTAAGTACAATCCCGAATGGTACTGTCATCAAAACAACAGAGCTCATTTCAGACATGGAGGGCCTGTCAGTTGCAATCCAAAACTTGTACCTGAAATTAAAAGCCACAGAAGAGAGTGCAACATGCAAGAAGAATTTCGCAGAGGAGATAGAATCGATTGTACATCAAATATGTCCAAACAGCAAAGTGGTTGTTGTTGGATCTAGCTCGACCGGTTTCGCGTGCAAGTCAAGCGACCTTGATCTAACAATCATACGTACCAACAAAACTTTGTCTGAAATTACAATCCTACGTCGTTTGGAAAAGGAGTTTGAGAAAAACAAGGCAAAATTCAAGAACGTAGAAGTAAGGACATTTAAATTTTTTAAGCATGTTGTATGTAACGTTTGCAATTAGGCCTTCAAAGGCCAAATTCCATTGGGCGAAAATCTTTCGTTTTTCGCTGACGGAAAGAGAAAACTGCGTGCTTTACAGTAGCTTCGCGTACGAAATAGAAAGCAGATTTCTAAGATGTTGTGTAAAAATACAAATTTGTGTTGTGTGTAACTAGAAATTTCATTGTTTATTCCTCCAAGACAAAGGTTCTTAGGAAATCGGCATTTTCCATATCTCAAGCCGAAGTTATCATCTGTTTACTTTTTCATAGTACTTCCACTTCTTTTCAGCAATTATTTAGCACTTACCATTCAAAGTCATGTAGTATCTATGGAGTCGATACATAAGAAAGTACATTTAATCAGTCGATACTTCACATTATTAGTTGATTCGACATGTCGTCGGTCGTTACGACATGCCAAGAGTCAATGCAGCAATCCAGTCATTGCGGTATATTATCAGTCAATACTGTATGATATCAATCGATATGACATATAATCAGTCGATACTTCACATTATTAGTTGATTCGACATGTCGTCGGTCGTTACGACATGCCAAGAGTCAATGCAGCAATCCAGTCATTGCGGTATATTATCAGTCAATACTGTATGATATCAATCGATATGACATTTAATCAGTCGATACTTCACATTATTAGTTGATTCGACATGTCGTCGGTCGTTACGACATGCTAAGAGTCGATGCAGCAATCCAGTCATTGCGGTATATTATCAGTCAATACTGTATGATATCAATCGATATGACATATAATCAGTCGATACTTCACATTATTAGTTGATTCGACATGTCGTCGGTCGTTACGACATGCCAAGAGTCGATGCAGCAATCCAGTCATTGCGGTATATTATCAGTCAATACTGTATGATATCATCATCAGTCATGTCATCAGTCAAGACAAGAAATATCAATCGATATGACATATAATCAGTCGATACAACATATTCTAAGTCAATGCAACAAAATTTTATTGATATGATATACTGGATACGACATATTGTCAATAGATACGACACAATATCGATCAATACGATATACTTTTAGTCGGTAAGATGTACTCCCGACGTGTAACTTGATCCAACAGTCCTAATTCTTCTTCTTTATTTCTCTAGGCCGTTCTTTCCACTAAGGTACCTATCATAAGATTCGAGTTACGTGACAAATTTGAGTGTGACATCAGTGTTGACCAGCTGAAAAATGTCTTTAGTGCTGTGTTGCTGAAAGCCTACAGCCAATTGGACGATCGTGTGCCGCCTCTAGCTACGGCGCTGAAGCAATGGGCATATGCTGCAAATATCATCGATCCTAGAAACTACAGGATGGGCAGTAAGTGAACTTCATACCAGTAATGTGCCCAGACCATTTATACTTTTGGATTTGGGTTTTAGATTTAGGCTTCAATAGGAGGATCCCAAATGCAAAACATATTTCACCATGGCTGGACAGTTTGTGATGAGATCATTTGCAAATGCATAAATTTAACCAGGTGCATTACAGAAGCAGGTTCTTATCACACTCGGTGAATGAGCTTAGGAAGGTATCCAATATATAGTCATGGGACAACCGCCGACAAGTCTGTGACGTCGTAGATACGTTGGGGATGAATCATAGTCATGGATAAACACCAGCCGGGGAGCGCGTTGCCAACTGTCCCATTCAACGCTACGCTACCTGGTAATCAATAGTTGTCTCAAATATTCCGTGAGAACGTCGTTTTTATTCAAAATTAAATTGTGAAAAACAAGGTTAAATTATTCAATTTAACTCCCAAGACCAATATTGATTTCCTTTTTTGTCTCCGAGTTGCAAACAGAAGCATGATTCAAGACAATTTGAAAGAGATTTAAATTCTCCTTGTTCTTGGCCATTGTTTCATCTTTGGAATAAACTTGGAGTTTGTTTTGTCAGCCAATGAAAGTGCAGAATTTTTGTTTTAAACCAATGAATTGGTGAGAACTCGAAAATAAATTATTTTCGTGCGCGAGTCGAAAAAAGCAATCAAATTTGGTCTTCTTTTGTCTCTGGTGAGAAACTCTGAAGTAGGATATGAGAAACAGTGATTCAATCGAGTAAACGAAAGGCGCGCGAAAAACGATTTCCTGCCTTCGGATAGTTGCATGAGAATTCGATATTATGGAGCTTCAGGAAAAAATCTAAGCTTTGCTTGTCAAGCCTGAAGTTCATGCTATCAAGGATCTGATTTCTTCTTGGTGTGAGAAGTACCTGGGTGGCTGGCGAATTTTTTATCGACACGATGCCATCAACTGTTTTGATTCTTACGATTGTGCGATCGATGTCCCTTGTTCCTCCTTTATCAAATCTCCAGCTTGTATGTAAATAAAGCCTAGACTATGAAAGGGTCACAATTTTTGTTAGATGTCTTTTCGATTAGTAGTACCTTCAAGAAGGGACTCACATCTGTATCTATCTAGGCCTGTTTATCACGCACATTAAACACACTAATAATTTCAGGGTTGGCATCAATCGAAATTTCAGGGTTGGCATTTTCTTAATTAAAAATGACATAACCATATTTATAATACCCCTTATGTAATATTGGTATCCTTGAAACTTTGCAATTTGTAAATTATATCCTTGAGAAAAATGATACCTCTGATAATGTGTGATCATGTCTGCTGGGCCACAGGTTATTGTGAGATAAATGTTTAGAAATACATAGTAGAAGCCAGTAAATTTGTATGAAACAATTTGCACACTCTAGAGCTCCAAGACTCAACAATTTTTTTAAAAAACTCTACAATTCTTTTAGGGTAAAAGGTAATGGGAACTGCATGTACAGTGCAGTATCCTTGGCTATAGCTGGTGATTTGAAGCTCACTCATGTCCTTAGAGCTCGGACATCTGCTGAGCCTTTTGTCAATGCTGATTATTATGCCAGCCACGCCCATATTGAAAACCTAGTAAACATGAAGGGTTTACTTAAAGTAAATTTGTTTTTAAAAGCCTTGTCTTTTGATGCTGGCCATAATTTTGAAAATGCCTCACAAAATTTTCTTGAGTGTATCAGAAAACCCATTACTTTGCTTTGGTCAAGATTAGGCATTGATAACATGCCTAATTCTGCAAATTACACTTCAAACCATATTGTTCCTCGTTTTGCTAAACCAGCTGATACCAGAGTAGAATCTAGCCAGTTACGGACATCCCAAGCATCCAAGGTGAGGCAATCCAAAAAAAAATTTTCTGTGGCTACAAAAGTAACAAATACACAAATACCTATACACTATGATTCCTACATTTTTATCTCTTATCTGAGAAAACGAATTTGGCATGATGAAAGGGCATGTCCCGAGGATTAAACTGGGCATGGCCCGTAAAAAATTTTTGTCCCTTCTTCTGGTGAGAACGTCATATTTCGCTCCGGATCCGCCTCTGCCGTGCACCACTGGCAAATTGTATGAAGTTATTTCTTTGAACGTTTGCCAAAATATTATTTTTGAACATTTTCCGCACATCTTTAGGGGCGCAAACTAAAGTTGACTTGAAATGCGATTAAATTCATCTTACAGGTTTTGCCTTTACGCTCCTCGTCATCAATTATCTCCAGTGTGGACCATCACCAGAAGTCCTCCCTTCTCTCCAGAAAATGCACCCAGCGGTATTTGACAAATCTAAAGTGCACGAATGGTCTAAATACATTGATGAACCGCTGCCTATGCGAGTGACGTCATACGTGTCAAGAAACAAGGAAAGCTTAGGGGAGCTTTTCGTCGGGTTCTTCGACTACTACTGTGCATTTTCTTGGAACTCACTGGGAGTCTCTGTTCGTGAAGGTAAGCCTATTATAAGGCCACCAAAAGAAAGTTCCAACAACACATATATGTACGTGGAAGACCCATTTCAACTCAACTTGAACAAAACACCAGGTGTTTTTGATTATGTGATCTGGTTGAAGATAAAGGCAGCGTTTCATGGAGCCAAAGATTTGCTCGGGAATGGTGGCACACTTGAAGACCTTATACATTGTTAGATTATTTGCGATAAAGCGTATTTGTCAGCTTCGTATAAGCCTTCGACTTTTGTCGTTTCCGAAACTTTTGTCTTTAAACAGGAATTTGTGAATATTCATGTGTCTTTAGGCATGCATAAAAATTGATGTGTGTATCTGTGTAAAGAGATGATTTCTTTTTGCTCTAATTTACTTTCTACTGGCACCAGGCATTAGAACATGAATGGCTGCCTTATTCTTCATTTAAAATGCCCGTAATTCAGCTACACATCCACGGAAGCAAAGTATGTTTCCATCATTAGCTTGACTATGGCAATAAAGCAAACTGCAATTTGAGGAAAAAAATAGGCTAACAGAGCTAACAGAAGAATAGAGCGCGCAGTATTTATTGAGAAAAATATGAATAGAGTATTCTTACCGTACAAGTTTTTAGTAATTCGTTTACAAACCATCACATTAACAGTCGTCTCTAGAACGACCCCAGCTACCTGCAAATTCATCAAAGCTTTCTCTATTCACGCGGGATTTGCAACTTTGTTTAGGTCGGAATGATGTCGAGCACTTTTTGAAGGTTAATTATCAACGGGACAGTGAACACTCCCAGAGGTGTACAACTAAAAATTGCAATGTTAAAAAGGCACCACAGGATTGTTCACTCAATCCACCAATCCAAAGCCACTAGCTAGAACAATGAGTTGCAATAAACGCATGCCTTACCAACTCTCCCGTGTAACGAGCCTTTGTGTTAGCCAATGCGAAGTATCCAAAAAGATGGCATAACTTATTGATTGCAACAAAAATACTTCGAGGTGGCAAAACTTCCCCACCCGAACCCTAAAAGATACATCTGCAGTTAGAGAAAATCCTACTTGACTGGCTAGAAATAACAGTGTTTTTTCAAGGTGAAGTGCATTTTGAATGCTAACAGTTGTTTGCATGATTTCCACATGCACAGAAGCTGAAATCCGATTCCGGAGTAGTTATTGCCCTGTAGTGAGGAGGCAAAGATGAAACGGCTGTACCAAACCATTCTAATACAAGCAAGAGAGGATATTAGCAAAAATACACTAATCTTCTTAAGATCAAAGACACAATAAAATACATTCATTTCTCTGTGCACAAATGTTATGACGTGACAGGCTCGCAGGAGTTGAATGACTGGTTCCTAGGTATCTCGTGGTTTCCTATATGGGGCCTGATTTACTATCTTGGTTTTATCACCAATCAGTTCCTTATGAAGGTGCTCCTGCAACCCTGTTCGTTTATATTTCAAAAATGCTTTTATATTGCAGTAATTTGATTAAACTCTCGGAGTTTTTAGGCTAATTTCAAATAACTACCTAAGTGAAAATTCCCATGTGCTTATGAGAACATAGTGCTAAACCAAAATAGGAAGCAGTGGCACCTTGGGTTAAGGTCGAAGGTTAGTTAAGTCAAAGGTCAACACCGGCTCATGTTGCTAGTTTAGGTAAATGCGATGGTTGAAGATCGAGAAAGAGTATCTGAAACAATGACCAAAAAATTAACATTAATCGGAAGCAAAATCTCAGGAAGAATTTGGAAAAGAGTAATGTTGGAGAGAAATTTAAAGCGGGAAAATAAAGTGAGAAACCAAAAGCTGGAAATCAAAAACTGGAAATTTTGGTGAGAAATCGGAAGCTGAAAATTCAGGTGAGAAATCAAAAACTGGAAATTTTGGTGAGAAATCGGAAGCTGAAAATTCAGGTGAGAAATCAAAAGCTGGAAATTTTGGTGAGAAATCGGAAGCTGAAAATTCAGGTGAGAAATCAAAAACTGGAAATTTTGGTGAGAAATCGGAAGCTGAAAATTCAGGTGAGAAATCAAAAACTGGAAATTTTGGTGAGAAATCGGAAGCTGAAAATTCAGGTGAGAAATCAAAAGCTGGAAATTTAGGTGAGAAATCGAAAGCTGGAAATTCCGGTAAGAAATCGGAAGCTGGGCTGGAAATTTAGGTGAAAAATCAGATGCAGGAAATTCAGGTGAGAAATCAAAAGCTGGAAATTTACGTGAGAAATCGGAAGCTTGAAATTCTGGTGAGAAATCGGAAGCTGGAAATTTAGGTGAAAAATCAGACGCAAGAAATTCAGGTGAGAAATCGGAAGCTGGAAATTTAGGTGAGAAATCAAAAGCTGGAAATGTAGGTGAAAAATCAGAAGCTGGAAATTTAGGTGAAAAATCAGATGCAGGAAATTCAAGTGAGAGACAGGAAGCCGGTATTCGTTATGTTGGGGATAAATCGAAAACGATAAATGTTGGGGATAAATGGGAAACGAGAAATGTTGGGGAGAAATCGGAAACGAGAAATGTTGGGGAGAAATCGGGAGCGGAAATCGTTGTAGAGATTACGGTAGGAAGAGAAGAGCTAGTTATATATCTAAGGAAAAAGTTGTCGGCATAGAATAATAAAGGTATGATTGCAATTTGCATAAAAAAGTTATTGAACATCAAACACGACCGGCCATTTGCTACTGAACATGCTTAACACTGCCGAAGAAACGACGTAGAAATTTTACTCTACTGATATGAAAATACGACAATATACAACAAATTCGAAATACAATATGCGAATTATTTTGAAACCAAAGACAGATCTCTGAAAACCAATTGCCCCAATTTACAATTAAAATGCAACAAACCAAAGAAATGAGCAGGCATTTCAAAATTTTCGGCTGGCAAGCAAGAATGGCTTGTCACACTCAAAGGCTGGTGAACTTGATATGATGCTAACGATCTGAGAACCTGGCTTATTCGTAGCAGCTCACAGTCACATACCACTATATTGAACAAAGACACAATCTTCCGTTTTAGAACCACATACTCAGAATAAATTCTAAATCATGCCTCTCCGTTTTACGAATTTTCAAAAAAGCGAAAAGGTTTGAACAGGCTTGTTTAGCTGCAGTCGGAGAGCTCACTCGATACAGTGGTCGTCTGCTTTCAAATTGTCAGTTAAACAATCGATGTCACGGCAATCTCAGTTTCATTACAGCCTCTTACTGGCTAAAGGCCCTTGAGAATACCCTGACGCTGACAGCCGGCCCAACTTACTCCAGTTGTGTATCTGCTTTATAAACTGAGAATATAAGACTCTACCTACAAATTTGACAGTACAATGTGATTCAGTTGTCAGTTGCAGCTTTTCCATTTCGCCTATTTGTCTGATGGTAGAACAAAATGTAGGCTTGCTTTCTCAAAACAGCCTCTTCTTGGATCTCTGAGACGCGACTGTCACTTACGTAATACCATTTCAATTTGTTATCTACGGTCCTCGTTTTCACGCATGCCACGTAATGACCGCTGTGAAGGCTCCCACTGTGTTCCACTATGCCAAATAGATTATACTGGAGATCATCTTTTGAGACCTGTAATTAAATGAACTCGTAGAATTTAGGTCAAAAACGTTAAACTATGTGCATTAGAGTGTGCTTGTTACAAAGCTTCGAATCAGAGGTCTTAAGTGAGATGTCAACCGGTGGACAAACTGTTATCATCATATCAAAAGTATCCTTGAACAAACTATAAACATTTGTGTCCTTGTCAAAGTATGGTCACCAATGAACTGAGAAACCCTTTCATTCGACGATTCTCGACTTCTTACGCATAAATCGAAGAGATCAGACGAAATTTGAGCTTCTACAAAGACTGATTGGCCAAATTATTCACGTGACTTACTTGCAAAAACTTCCAGCAAATCCATACAAAGTCTTCAACTCTCTCGAAAGAAGGTTTCTAAGCCTCTAGGCTTCAAAGCGAGTCAATGCAAAAATAATCGGATGAGGAGAAGGAGTAAATATGGAAGCGAAACTGGGAAGATGGCAGAAACAGGACAGCAGGTAATAGGGATTTCGAAAGGTAATATCAAAAGGCAATACTTGCCGATTTGTTCACGTGACAAAATGGAGACAGGTCAAGCTGCGCTGGGAATTCAATATGCTTATTGACTTTTCTGAGCCCCCGGCCGGCTTGCTCGAATCTCTTCAAATGGAGTGTCAATACCGGGGGAGGGTGCCAAACCAGCATCTGTTTTGTTGCCACCGTAAAAATCGGTTTGCCTGACTTGCCATCGTCGTCTCCTTCGAGGGCTTCTAAAGCAAGAAACGAGAGCAGGTTACAGATAGGCTTTCTTCTGTCATCGGCTAATTTTGTAGGCAGAAAAGCACAATCAGTAAACTTATGAAGGAAACATACTGCTCTTGAGGAATCAGGCAAGTTTTAGTTCCAACAATAACAGTTGTAACAACAACAACAACAACAACATTCACGACAACAACAACAACAACAACAAAAGAAACAACAGCAACAACAAAAGAAACAACAGCAAAAACAAAAGAAACAACAGCAACAACAGACATTCACACAAAAAATAGCTACTTCAGCCATTGCTCTACAATTCTCTGTAAGAAAAGTTAAATTATTGAGACATCTCGTACATGAAACCTCCGTAGCCAAAGCCGGATCGCAGCAATGCGGAGCAACCCGGGAAATGGAAAGAAAAATTCTGGTAGTATTTACCGTTTTGCCTCTTCGTGCATTCATCGCAACGGAATCGATTACTTCCTTCAAGAGCGTCCTTGGAAGTGAAATAATGGAGACACGACAACACTGAACATTCACCAGACTTGCATCTGTATTCTGGGCCGAATGTGCCCACATCCTCACAATTGGATTCCTATTATAAAAAGAATAGTAAGTGGTAAGGAATCAAGCACTTCTTTATGTTACGAGGCATATTGTGGGCGAATGAGACGATAGCAAAGAGCCTAAAAGAAAATGGGGGATGACGTAATTGGGAAAAGAAAAAATGGCAGGTGGAGCACATGGGGAGAGAAGGCGAAGGAGCATCAAGGAGAGAAGGCGAAGGAGCATCAAGGAGAGAAGGCAGAGATGACTGAAATTACATTGTTAACCGGCACTGCACTTATATCAGTATTTATGTGGTGTCAGCTGACTACACACCACTTCAAAACAGGTCTTCTCTTGGGTGATGACACTACAACGCTTGAACAAACCTGCTCTTCAGCACTGACGTCACTCTTGCCCAGTCCTTTCGTGCTTCTGTCCTGTGAGTCTTCAACTTCTCCACCATTTGCCTGGTTTTCTTTCTCTTCACCAGATCCGTTAACCTGACTGCCCCCCGAGGTTGCACCCTCGGTGTTGGGATTCAGGCTTACTCCAGCCCCCACATCTGGCCTTATTTCTCGGTTGTGGATTCCCGCTTCTTTGTGTGTCTCTCCTTCAACCTCGGCTTCTTTGCAATTGCTGTCCATTCCCAGCTCAGTAGCCATCGCAGTTTCACTTATAAAACTCTCGGTACCATCATCAACATTTGGATTTCCTTCCGCATCCGAGTCAGCAATCTTGCATTCCTTTGCAAGAATCTTGCATATTGTATCTTCAATCAAATCATTCTGTTCTTTCTTCCTTGCAAGCTTATCGTCGTCATCAAATCTCGTTTCACTGTCGCCAACATTGTCTTTCATCTCTTGGTTTGATTGCGAATCTTGCACCACCAAATTTTCTCTTTGCTTGTCGTCTACCTCTGCTCCCTTTGATACATCTTCCTTGCTCGAAACGATGCTATCACTCCCGCCACTGGTACTTTGCCTGCTATAAAACGGACTCCCTTTCAAGCTCTCCAGCGACGATGTATTGCTATCATGAAGCACAGACGATTGACCTCCAAGCATGGCTTCGTTTGTTCCTTTCCAAGACTTTGATTCGTTCGCTGCCAAGGAAATACCCTTTTCTAAGTATCACTACATATCTAGAGGTGGAGAAGCTTTGGGGTTGAGTCGGCATTCTGGTACCATATGAAAGACGCGCTGATGTTTAAAAAGAATTGTTCTTCAACCAAAGTGCTCGCTGCAACACACACGTGAAAACTGCCTTACAAATGTCACTGTTACTTCAAAGAGCACTGGTTGCCAAATACCCACTGAAAAATCACCTTGATCGATATTTTGAGAAAAACCAAATAGCCAGGTCACTTTCATAAAACATCGCAAAGATCGTCAATGACAGTTGAAAGACGGTCTGGGTCAAAAACTAGACTGACCATATGTACATCAAGCTTTGGTTGGTTTCAATGTAATGAAAAGGGGGTATCGGAGTGCGCAGGGGATCCTTGTATGTCAGCATAGGAGGCAAATATCGACACGCCATGACCGACTACTTACCATCGAATTCCTTTATCTTCTTTTCGATGATTACGAAATCTTCTTCATCTTTGATGCTATAGCAGCTCGAATCATCCCCACCCTGATTCTCCTCTTGCTTCAAATCTTCATCTAGAGTAAGAAATGGCACCAAATGTCAAACAAAACAAGCTTACTTATCGTTGCTAATGTCCTAAGAGAGTCTTGTGGCCTCAGTGCTTTTTGAAGCTCAGTGAAGCGTGTATAAAAACGCTCTGAGGAACAATCTATAACTTTGCGATGAAGAGACGGATTAACTATACAAGAACCTAAGGCTCAAATAACAGACACTGAATCGCCTATTTGAAAAACAGCAGCATGCTTGATGTCTTGAGTTTACAGGTCTTTATGAAATCTCAATTCGTGAAATAGCAGAAAAGCATATGGACCTGTGGAGGTATTTGGTTTACCTTCTTTTGTGAGTGCTTCTTTATGTTCGCTACGATCATCGCTATCATCTTCGTGTTCGTCATCAGACATCTGCTGACCTGAAGAGGCCTGGCTACCTTTTCGCTTGGGGCTTGAGCCTCCCTTTCCTTTGCCACGCTTGGCCTGCAAGAAAACAACCTTGAACATCCACATAAAACCATTCAAAAGATAGTACCCACAAGCAAGGATTACGCTTGCATAGCGACTAACCTACTAATTGATACCCACCAGAGTTCACATTTCTGACATGTTTGAAGGAGGGGGTGCATGCTTTAGAAGCTCTGATTTTCTATCCGTCAAAGTTCAAGATCAATTGCACAACGTAAATCGAGTTGTACGAGTTTATCGATACAATCTCTAAGTAAAAAGATTTTCCTACACATAATATCTTGACGTTAGAATCTAAACAATCTTTTCGAAGTTAAAAAAAGCTAGGGCGAAAAACAAAACATGCACTTCTGTTGTACAACTTCAGGCGACACAGAGCTGAGTTTTTGCAGTCTTACCTTCTTTTCTTTCTTTGCCATGACCTTTTTCTGATGTTTGCTGACATTCTTCTGATTTTCGCCGTCTGAATCAGTTTTTTCTTCGTTCTTTGGTTTCCCACTAAATAGCCTAGTGGCAGCAGCCTTAGCAGTTTCTTTCTACATAAACGAAAGCCAAATGCTCTAACTTCGAAATCCCGTCACAAATATTCAGCGCTGATTAGAATAGTCGCGAGCGTCCTAATGGCACTGTTTGTTTGTCAAAGATTCTCTAGATCTTGGATCTCATTTCGATCTAGAGTCTTCGCTGAGGCTCGTTTGTGACAAATTTCAAAACAGCCACAAACATACGAGTACCATACAGGGTTTCTACGCCAAACACAGAAGCTTTTTTTTAATGGGTTGCGTAAGTGACTTGGAAGGATTTGCTACCCGCAAGCACCCACTGCCCTCTTCTAGAAGTCTCTGACTGCATAAATGAACACAAACAAGGAAGTGACACCTAAGTGGTACTTACGGGCATTGTGTTGACAGGTAATGACAAGTCGAAAAAGCTTTCGAAAACCTGCGATTTCTAGGAGAAAGAAAATCAGGTATAAGCAAACATTTCATATTGTACATGATTTGAAAGTAATATGCTAGCTTATATACTTTAACACGATGAATGTTTTTTCATCCTTTATTTACTTCTGGTGTTGTGACCTACTACATCCCAATTGCTAGTCATTAGCTGCCTGAAACATTCACTAAAAGTTAACTACAAAATTGAAAATTGAAAAAATAATCATTAAAAGTTAACGAATGCAGGAAAAAACAAGGAAAGCTGAAATAATTAGTATCAGAGAAATAATCACAATGCGAGAAAAAGGCGAGTTCAAATCATTAAAGCGATGGCGATTTCATAGCGGCCTAATTCTCGCTTGACTCCTCTATGAGCTTCAAGGTGGAACCGAAACAAGGCTGTCTTTGAAAACGAGGATACACAGTAACATACCGATTTGCATTCTGAGCAGATGATGGTTGAAACCAGCATTCCACCGAAAACATCATCCACAAAGGTCTTGACGTTTTTGAAGCAATCTGGAGGTGAATAAAACAAGTTAGAATCCACAACCGAATTTTCTTTTGGTTCATTTGTACATGTTTCACCCTTCTGGATTCAATTCTCACAATGATCGCTCATCCTTTGATGTGTGTCTGGCGAAAAACCGTCTTATGTGTCACAAGTATGTTCACTTTTTATGACCCACACCCGTCAAATAATTATGAAAACCAATAAATGACAAAAAAATTAAATACAACCACATTGAATAATCAACGATGCCTTAATGAAAGGATGAACTCATCAGTAAACACTTAATTAATTTTCGGCCTTTTACGAGCCTCAAGATTAATGACTCTCCTTCGTGCAGCCTTGGATACTTGGTAACGAATCCAAATATGATTTGCAGATTAGGAAATAGGAATTCCAATCCTAGAACAAAGCGAATAGTACACCTTTTAATTGGTCGTTGGTTGGCGGGTTCTCGATCTTCTTCACGGCGTCCTTCACTGCAGACTCGATCCTCTGTCAAGAAAGATTAAGAATTCACTCCAAACTGATTTACAACTGCGTTTCCTTTTTACCAAAATACAAATACCTGAATGGCCTATAGATAGGGCCTCACAAGGAACGAGAAAAAAAATATCAGGATGATGAATGATATCAAATTTACTCAACTTGTGAAGGTATGAAAAGAAATTCGAAATGATATCATAACTAATTGTCATTGACACTGAACGCAATCGAAATTTAAAATTTCCACTCACCAAGTAATCCCTTCCGATCACAGAATATAAAATAGCACATTAATTGTACTCAGAAAAGGTAGTTTTCAGATTCATGTCAATTCTTCATACTTTTTCAAATTTTACTTCCCATATTCCGTTGTTAGGAAGTGGAATTTCCAATTTTTTATTTCTAAGGAATGTTAAAAGTCAACAAACCTTCAGCTCTTCGACCCTCATCCCATCTAAGAGGTACCTCAACAGTTCCTGGCTGTCCTGCTGTCTGTAACCACGAAACTGAGGTGACCTGAGTTCAAAATGAAGTCAAATGTCACTGCAATGAGCTTCCGTACTTGAAAATGAACCTTCAGACCAGACGTTGAAACTAATAGCAATGTCTTTGATATTATCAACATAAACTAGTATTATTCCTGTCAACGATGGTCAAACTGGTAAATATTGTGATAAATGTCTTCGATCAACCTTTAGGGAATTAGAATCACGCACCCCTTTTATCTAATACCCCCCAGCCTGCTTCATCCCAAAACAACAGCAACCACTCAGGGTGGTGTCATATGAGTGAGGTGAAATCAAAGTACCATCGATCACTTTGTAGAAAACATTTCTAGGACAGGCCTCTAACTTTCTACTGATAACACGTAACTTATTACTGCTTGTGGCATTATCGGATTCTCGGTGGCTAAGTTGGTCCCATGGGGGAAATGTGTGAAACCCAATGGGGCGAAAAGAGGCAGGCGAGAGGGTCGACAAAATACTGGGGTCTATTGAAACACGCTTTCGGTGGAACTCGGGCCACCTTAGCCGTGGATAACAACGACAAACATTGCTTTAGAAGAGGACCAGGTGGTCGTAAATAGCCTTGGGAGTTTTCTAGTGCTTCAAAGCCTTGAGAAGTTGTTGCATTTAACGAATAAGCCAATGATAGTGATTCTAGTTTCTTAGGCTTCGCTGGTAGCTCGAAAAGGAAGCTCATTATGGTGACCAATTGGCTTGGTTGAAAGACTCACTTCTTTGTTATTTCACCAAACAGTCGACTGGGAGTGACAACTCCGCGAGAACTGCTGTGGAACTCGTCGAAAAAGGATTTCAATGCTGAGGTCAACGGGCCAACTGCTGAAGTCTTCTTCAAGGCTATTTCGATCTGCAAAACGAGGCCAGCACAAGGTCAGTAAAATCAATAGAACTAGAAGTTGCAGCACGGCTTCGAGGCCCAGATATGTGCACTGCACAGTTTATATCGAAGAGTACGCCATATGACCTATCTCAGCAACGAAGACTGGGATCGGGTCTTTGACGTCACGAGGACAACCAAGTGCATGGAAAATAGAATTTTGATGTCGTTAACTTAGAAGCAGAATATTGTTTGTTTATAGATTTCAGGTATCTTTCAAATAGACAGAAATAAGGCTTACTGAAAACTCAAAGATGTAAGAAACTGTTCCTCTTTTAGGTCATCAAAAAGCTAAAATGCTGCACCTTTGGGGCCTTATTGTTTTGAATTTTTACTTCTTCCTTTCCGTCAAATAATGAATCCAGTTTCTCAACAAGTACTGTTGCCCTGGAGATGTTTTGAAGAACTGAGTTGAAAAAGCATGTGTTTCCAAGATTTCGCAGTCCCTGCAAAAGAGAAAAGGTCTTGGTTGACAATTCCACTAGAACTAGGAGAAAATGGAGAAAAAATGTCAATGCGAAGTAGACTCCACAGATGCCGATTCATTGTAGAACAAAACGCTTGTAATTGCTCAGTAAACAACTGATATTGTATCCATGCTGGAAAAACATAATATGAAGATCTGAGATTGGAATAAGTTTTAAGTACTGCTTTTTCAAAATCCAGTGCTTTGGTAATAATAACTCAGCACAAAAACGTTTGTACATGTCATCGTTCTATTTTGTCACTTCAGAAACTTTAAAAAGGTATGACCTTTTCGCACACGCTCTTCGATACATCATCTCTAAGTATCCTTAGCATAGATACTCAAGCGTAAAAGAGATAGGCAATAATAAAATAATCACTGAAATATTGTTCTACCTTAACTACCCCTGCTACGCAGGCTGTGCTTTCCCCATTCTCTTTAGTGTCTAAAAACCACCAAAGAAAGCAGGTATAAGTCAAGATTAGTAAATTTCAAGTACTTCTCAGGTAAATAAAACACGAAAAAAAACTAACGACACAAGAAGGAACTCTTGCCCATTGCCTTGAAACTGCGAATGAACCAGATACTTTGGTGGATTGTTCAATACAGTACATGATATACGTCCTCTGCAGTAGCTGATATCAAACAATGCTTCCATTGGTTGTTATCCAAAAGTTCCGGCACAAAATACCTTACCGTTGACCGCCGCCTTTTTACTGCCACGGATACATTTGATGGCTTTCTGGAGTTCTGAGTTTTCATCTTCGGCTGTCAACTCTTTGTCACAAGCGTAACACCTATAAAGGTCGCACAAGAATTTGACGTATCAAAACAGCAGCAGCAACATTATCGGGTTTTGATAAGATAGTGGATGCAAAAAGATCCGCACCGATTCGGCTTGCTTTTCAGTGGCGCTCGGAATAACTGGCTTGCCTAAACATATTCCCAAGCTTGGACAAGAGACTATCTTGCAAGCAAAAGGTCATTGTAAAAGCTTATGAAAACATTGCCAGATTGATAATAGAACTGTTTTTTATGTTTCAAAAGGAATTCCACATCTGTTCCAGCCCAGGTCAGTTGTTTTCGCCGAACAAACGAAAAATAAAGCCAGATCAAATCATTTCTGCCTGGAATCTAATTATCACAAACCTTCGACCCTGGTTGCCTTTTTGTGTAACAAACACTGCTAGCTTAAACATATGGTTAGATCAGATTTTTCTTTAAGGTGGATGAAAACCTGACAGTCTTTCGGGCTATTGCATAAAGCACAAAACAGGGAGTAGCAATATAGAATGATGTTGTTCTACATTTCGCAAGTACCTAAGCGTCTTTCATATGCACTGGGCATATAGACATGAATAATACAGAAAAGCCAGCATACAGTGAGAACGCAACACCTCTAAATGACACCAATTATTATGCAGTTAGAAAATATCCCAGAGATTGATCTAGGCCGTTTTGCAACAAATCTGGGTGCCTCTTCCTTGATTCTTAGTATAATTAAGCAATTAAATTTTGTTGAAGGTAAAATATTCAAATAGGCAATGGACAAATTTTATACAGATCTTGCTGCTTTTTATTGTGACCTTGAAACCACCACGTGAAAATGAAGTCTTTCATCATGGCATAACAGTTCTCTTTGAATTTCCACAATCTCTTGGCATTAAATCCACTCAAAATGAATCACTATGAACTTTCAAAATAATGCAAAAATTTATAAAGGCATTCAGTTTAAGGTGACAGAATTTGGTGCCATCCATTAATGTAATTCTTTTATTGATTTTGCTGAGAATTTAAACAGTTCAATGATGCATGCATAGTGCACAAAAATGGCATGAGAGATTGAGACCAATTGCAAGATTTGCAGCAAAATTATTATGGTAAACTCTTGAGCACAACATAAAGAATTACTTCTCAAGACCGACTGTCGCCAAAAGCTTATCAGGTTGGAAAATACCTATCTCACTAACAATATGACCAGATAAATGGGATAATATTTGCCCAGTAGTTTCTATTAAGAAAGGCCCTTCTCCTTATGGAAGAATATAATTTTATATGGAGTCTCATACTTAGTTAAATAACATTTTTTGTCAAAACTAACCAAATAACCCAGCTTGTTGTGTTAGCACAAATGGTGTGTGATGCTTCACGTTGAAAATGGGAGTGGGCATGCTGATTCTGTGAAGTCCTACTGCAGCCCTGGATGAAAAAACAAAGCATTAAACAGCATTGAACTTTCAAACATACTTCAGTAAATAAAAAAGACAGCCAAGGGAACATATATGAAAACAAGATAGGGTTAACCAGGAGCATTCACCAAAGTATAGCCAAACAAACCTGGAAGGCACATTTTAAGCAAATGCAGATGCTATGTAGCATTTCATCATCTTCCTAGAACATAATTATTATACATAAACAATAAATTGAATCACAGAGTACTACCATCAATTCCATATTATGACTATGATATATACTTTTTATACCATAAACTGACTATATTATGTACAAATACTAAATGTTCAACTGGTGAGTCTACGGAAAAACACATTTTCTGCAAAGGACATGGGAATCCATGAATTTTAAGAAAGATTTTATGATTTTATGATAAAAAAATTACATACAATATCTTTAAACTCTGGTGGCACCTTCGGTTTCCCTCTGCAATCCTAAGGATGAAAAGTAAAGCAATAAAGAAACTATATTGGTAATTGGATATGCAAGATAGACTGTAAATGGAAGTCTTCAGTGCCTCAAAGATGATTTTCAAAATACCTTGGCCACTGTCTTTAAAAATTCATGTATTTTTCACGATGTCTTGTCTTTTTTGCTATATCCTAAATTTTTCTAAAACTCACTCAAACAAGTTTTTGTCATTGGCAAGCCACAATTGGTAAATTCTCAATTACTTTGGCAACAAATGACATTATTTCAGGTAAATAAAATTAATCTTGATTTGAAGAATGTTTTGTACCTGGCATTCACCATCTTTAGCATGAGGAAGTACTTTCTTCAGCTTCTGTGGACAGACTCCTTTGCTGACATGTCTGCAAGGCTCTTCAGGATTGAATATAGAGTATCAATGACACAAACAGTAGTTCAGAGAAATACACAATGTTATAAATTGATATAAATCGTACAAAACTGATTAGGTAATGCTACATTTACATAAAACCATTTTTACTTATATATTCTGAAACTGCTGCTTCAATTTCAAAACAAATGACTTTGCTGCTGGTTTTAAAAAATTCTAAAAAATTCTCACTTAATATTGTGTTATCACACACCAACAAAAATAAGATAAAATAATCACAATTCTTCATGGATTTTTAACCAGTCTAAATTGATAAGGAAGAAAGCAAAACTTTATTCCGTATATAAATAAGTGTGATAATTAAGTTGTTCATTTGCTTATCCCCTTTGTCTATGTTACTAACCAGTAAAACCTGTCCAAAAATTTTGAGGCCTAGGGACATGGAAATGTAAACGAGAATCGCAAAACTGGAAAGAAAGCCTTAACTGACTTAACCCAAATACAAAGAGGTAGCATCATCAGTGAAGGGATGTTAGTGCCGGTTTAAAAGTTTGGGCTCGTTATTATAGCTTTGTGGTGATAAATCATTTGGACATTACCAATTCAGTTGATTAACTGAGTAAATGGCTTTCCATTTAAAAAATGAGCTCAAGATTAAGTATTTTCAAAGGAAAACATAAACACACATAGGTTGAATTCTGTTTTGAAGGCCTAACCGAAAACGGGGCGTGTATTATGATATGACTGTACGATTTGCTCAATGTCATATGACATGCAGCCTATTTGTATCGAATAGTCTCAAAGCTCTGGCAAAGGAGAAATTTTCTAGTCCCAAAAAATTCATTCCAGGGATGACATTAAGAAGCCATAAATATATAAACATAAGTGAACATTGGCAATGACCTTGATCAAGTCGTAAGTTGAAACAGTGAAGGGCAATTTTACTACGCCGCTTTTACAAGGCATCCGGCAGAGAACACCACTAGAATACAGAGAATCAGAAATATTTCTACTCCGGACTTACTGTCTGGTTTATTCTCTTCCCCTGATGATCCGCCTTTCTCGTTCAATATCAACTTCTGTCGCTTTCCTTTGCCCTTCATTTTCGCCATGTTGACTCATCTGTCAGCCTCAATTTCAAACGATCTCCTCTCGTCAATGTGAGCCGAAAGAAAACAAATCAATCAGTTGTCATTTGTCATCCACCAGCTATTTCATTCGAAACTTGGCTTTTTGCGCTTTAGCATCACTGTTGCTAGTTCAATAATTCAAAAATTCAAGAGAAAATTCAATTAGGCAAGCTATTTCTTTTTCAGGGGAATGTTAAATACTATCCAACCCGATAGTGAGGAAAATAGTGTGCTTTAAATAAAACATCTTAGAGCTAATTTGCAAAACCATGTAGCCTATTTCAATTACCATTATTAGAAATATGATTTAAAATATCTATTAACTAACTACAATCATGCTTCACACGAACAGTCATTCTTATTGCTAAAATAACATTTTTATTTCCACTACTTTTTATCCAATGGAAACCTATAGCGAAACAACAGTACTCACCGATATATATTTCGAAACAAAACTAGAACTTACAGTAGAATAGACATACATTTCTATATTGAGCAGAAATTCTTTGTATGAAAGAGAATCTTAAAAATAATTCAGATGGATAGTATTCACGAATGATTGTATTTGCAAGAAGTGTACATTTTTGGACAAGAATATACAACGCTGAAACGATCTCTTTCTAAATTTAATCCGAAATTTTCCTCAGCTGAAGGGATTTCTGCGGGATTTTCAAAATACGAGAAGCATATCATTGTCTTTTGGGTCGTGAATTTGGTGCAAGTCGTGGTGTGTCAGAAAAGTCTTCTTTGTACAGAGTTTTAAAAACGCGCGACCGAGGAATAGGGGATGTGATAGAAGTCAATTTTCAGGAAAGTTTTAGAGTGAGGCAAGCATTGGTTGTATTATCACTGCTGGTTCGCCATTTTGTTCTTGGCCTATAATTAGATGGAAAAAGATGGCCCAGGAATAAAATATCATGTAATGTTATCAAATTCTATAAGTGATCGGTAGCCCGTTTCGACTTCTCAACAAGGATAAATTTAAGGTGCAGTGATGACCAATTTGTACAGCGATGAATCGCAAATGTGCAGTGATGACCAATTTGTACAGCGATGAATCGCAAATGTGCAGTGATGGACTGAAAAATGTGCAGCTTGAACGTCTTTACATTTTAGCTTAAAATACTTCAAATAATACTGATTTGGATGTTTATATGACTTGTGGTGAATAGGGTTTTGCCACCCGATTTTCGGAAAGATACCCACTTCTAATTACCAAAAATTGACTTTGTACTCACTTTAATGATGAGTCCATCACATGACTGTCCGTTTTCAACTACTTTTTGTGAATTTCAGTGAAATCCACCACCCCTAAGAAGAATCTTCTTTAAAAGACCCTCTTTTAAATACCTTAGCCCCAATGCCCCATCCATATGAGTGGTGCCAAATCACTTCATGCTTCAGTTACAGATTTGTATTATGCAGTTAAAGAAGACAACCTTCAAATTCCATAAACTTTGAGATATTACACTGAAATATGTAAGAAGATTAGAGATCTAGTCTCTAAACGACAACTTTCTATGAAAAGAAGCAGCTGGAGACAGTTGCTTTGCCCTTGAAATCAGTAGCCTAAATACATAGTAAATTGCATTGCACTTCCTCTCCCCTATTTCCAGAGAAATACTATATTGACTCAATGGGGTGGAAGTCAATTAAAACTTTCCCCGTCATAAGGCTTGCAACTCGGTTTTATTTTGGTCAGGTAAGAAATGTTCTGTTAAGATGTATACACAATCAGTGGTAGCTTTAGTTAGGGTAAGTTGCACTAAAAGTGCACCTGAAAATAATGTAAAATGCTTTTGCTCCAGCCAGAAAAGCGGTCAATAGTTACACTTCTAACCGCACCGTACTTGGCCTAAAAATTCAGCAGCTTGCGCTGCTATGTGCAGTTATGAAGATTCCTTAAATTATACTTGTCCTGTACAGGCGCAGCGCCACAAAAATACCACCATATGTGATGGCATCCTCTTCCTACAGGCGCCGCGGAGCAGGGGTGCTGGGGGGCTTTTCCCACATTTTCGCCAAAGCGTGAAAAATTAAAAAGGCGACGATCATCAATCCACAATAAAGAGGTCTATAAAAAGATTTCTGTTGACAGTCGGGAATTCCGTCAAGATTCTTATTTTATCGAGAGGCATGGGTGATGATTATGATGGTAGTAATACCACACTGAATAAAATGATAGCTGTTAATCGACAGCGATACGTCACTTGGTATTATACAGTCACAATCAACAGTGTCAAAGGTAATCAAAACAACAAACTCCACAAAAAACAGCAGTCTACCATCACAGCATGTTATAGCTTTACGCTCTCAGCTATGCTTGTTGCCAGCCGTGTTGAAAGATTCTGCAGGAAACATTTTGCCAACTAATTTGTCACGTAGTCACCATTTCAAAGTTACTGCACGTAAATCCGGCCAAATCTGTCAGGGAGGACATTTACAAAAAGATATTTTCAAAAATTTGTGTTCTAGTAAACATCGTTAAGCTAGCAGTTCTCTTGTTTTAAAGTTAAATTTCATTGTAACACTTGTCGAAATTATGACAAAAATACCCTATCATATGTGTAGTCAGAACAAAAATTTTCTTCTGTTTTAGTAAAAATTATCTTCAAAAATGAGTATATTCATTGGAAGATCTAAAATCAAAGGAAAATAAAACAATAAGGGTAACGTTTCGGTTTAGACGGCAATCTAATTTCATGCATGAATGTGATAAATGAACAAAGTGGACTAAAGAAAAACAAACCAGGAAACTTCTCTCCTCGGAGTGACCGCATTAAACCAGGCAATTTGCACTTTACAGCGTCATCACCTAATATTTGACGTCTTAAATCTTTCAAAATGTAAACGTAACAGGTGCATTGCTACACCCTTTTTTATTCCTGAAATTGGTTGCCTCAGAATTAAAAAAGAGTTTGTCTTTTCTGATTAAATATTTTGACGGTTAAGTTTCTATGGTGTGAATATGTATGGTGTAAACGTTATGGCTCAACATAAAATATTGTAAATATCTCCGCTGGCATCATATCAAAGTAAAATTTATTGTGTTATGATAACTTTGATTTCCTATGTATCGGTAATTTTTATTTATGCTTCATAACATATTTGATTCAGCGACTGTTTATCATCTTTATTAACATCATTATCATCATCGGAATCAACTTAAATCAATGTTGAAACAGAATCAAAGAAACTCCGTTCACATTTAAGCTTCTATTATTCTATTTTTATAAAAGCAGCATAGACATGTTGCATCATAAGGAAAAAATTAAATGAAAAATAAATAAGAAGAACTGAAACGTACTCTTCTCTCAAACATACAGGTGGTTTGACTGCGTTTCTAGAAACTGATGAATGAGATTAATAAATAAAACGCAACGACTTTTGAAATAAATAAGCGTGGAAATAGTTTCATGAAAACAAGATATTTGCTTGCATGAAAACCTGAAGAAACTGTTTCAAATCAGCTTTCACTGATTTATTGTTGCTTTAAAAGTCGGCAATGCATCTAAACATTGGTTTGATCAGTTTGTTTCTGTGCCTCAAAATCAACGAGGTGACGTCAAACAACTTTTTCCTGTTGGAACGAGGAGATGACAACTGGCAGCAGTTCAGCACTACGGAAAGCCTATTTACTTGTGATAGGGACAAAGGTTGTACGCATGTGAAATACGATAAGGGAACGAAACAGTTTACACTCACAAAAGAAGGGGATCATGTGAGTGATACAGCCAATGATAATGAAATAGTGTGGCGAAAGGGTGAGCATTATTTCGCTATTAATGAAGATTAAGTTTACTTTTTATATATTAAAATGATAATTGTAAAGTAGTTTTTTTTATAAAATTAAAGAGTGAAAACCAGCAATTTTTGTAGAAGTGGAGTTCTGTTGCGTATTGCTTGTCGTTTGGCTGTGAACAAGCAATTTGCAAAGAGAGGGATTCAAATATCATTCAAAAAGTGACCATTTTGACAGTGCCATAAAGCTAAACGGATCATAAAACTAAATTACTAAGTTCATTTCAGAAAAAGATAATCTCAATTTTCACTCCCAGACTTGTCTATGGGACTGTTTCTCTGTAAGTGAAGGATGTTAACTGCGTTAAAAGAAAGCTGCATTTATAAACCAACTTTCAGTTTTACAGATTTTTGTCTCCTGCAAAGAGGCATTGCTGCAGGGCATAAATGGTGGTGTGTACTGGATTCAACACAAGAACATGTTTACGCCGATCGAAGTCAAATGCCAGAGAGAAGGCGGGAAAGTCCTTGCGGTCTTACACCACGATAGTGAGGCAAGAATACAATCAAAAGGGTCTGAAGCACCTGGTTCAAACGTGTGAGTAATCTTTTCTGTTTGGCTTTGCTGAAGACGGTCAGTAGGCGTGGAAAATGTTGAATATTAAAACGTTTGAAATATTTGAAATTCAAAAGCAAGGGATATAAATAGTGAATGAGTTAAATCTTTTGTAAAGCATCTCATGTAAAGTTCTTTCATGAAAGCATCTCCTTTTCTTGCTGGAATAATTCTTTCTTATGTTTAGTCAGACGAAACCCAACACACTGTTTTGACCATAACAGCAACCAAGATCTGTTGTATTCTTCTAAAGAAGAGGGCTCTTGGGTGCAATATTCTTACGAACGAAGGTGTACGAGCAAAAGTGTCACATCTTGAGATAATTTCCGGTGATCGTTGTTATAGATGGAAAAAAGTTCATCTTTTAAAAGCCTCTCAATACATTAAACCTAAACATTATAATTCCTAGTCCCACTTTAAAAGTTGGTTAAAAATATGTATTATCAAGAGTATCTTTACTAGAACTTTTCGTAATCCCAACATTTGCATCATTCGTAGACATGTTATCAAGTACAATATCAATTTTCAAGATATTGCAGCCTTCGTTGACTCATCCACCACATGTAAACAGTTCACAAAAATCGACTGTTACGGTATGAGATTAGATGGTTTTGGATACCTGGTGGACCGAGAAGGGAACCCTTTGTCTTACATTGGTGGGGGACCAGCAAATGGAACGGGTCTGTATTGTCTCTTTCTTGGACTTCGTTCAAGAACAGCAACTAGCGCAAAATCTTAAATATTGACGAAAAAAATTAATTAAGTAGGATATTTAACTGCGTATTGGCCTAGTTTATTTGCTTGTTTCTGGTCTTTACTGTCTTTGAAAGTTCTTGCATAAGCATAAAATATTGCCTTGAAAACATAGAATTTCATTTCTTCTAAAGAGATTGTGCGATATCTTCTACTACAACACTTAGTTCGTGATTAGAATTTGCCCAATAGGTTGCAGCTGTGGAATAACAAACACGTGCGCAGTAACTGGCAATAAATGCAACTGCGATGCAAATGACGATGTGTGGCGATTCGACGAGGGCTATGTCACAGAGAAAGCGAGGCTGCCACTCACCCAAGTGAGACTTGGTGATACAGGTGATGTAGTCGAAGAAGGAGCGCATACGATTGGCAAACTCATTTGTGAAGACTGAATTCATGAAAAATAGCTTCACTTACTGATATTTTGTTGTTTTGTGAACATCATGTAATGCACCTTTTAGCCGCGTGTATAAATGGCACAATATAAATGCCTATAACTTTAGTTGTTTTATTTTATTTTATTTTTCTCAGTTTTTCCTTTTACCTTACGATTGTTATAGTTTTTTCTTGTAAAACCAGGCTAGCCAATTGCAAATTATCTTGTAATAGTGAGATTTGTAGTTGTAGTTTAAGTTGAATTGAAAATGAAATGTTTCCATTACTATTATTATTATTATTATTATAGCAAAATTCATAACCCATGCTTTAACAGGCTGAGTCCCATATAATGCACAAGATGTTGATTCAGTCGTGTTTTTAAAAACTTTCTCTTGACACTGAATACGAATGAGAACTCATACATTTGATACATTCACCTACTTATGAGTACATTTTACAGAAACTTGATGACCTTTCTCACTGGAATGGAAAATCTGGGCAGCTGAGTCCCTATAGCAAAATTCAAAACCCATCCTTTAACACTCCCGTGTTCCTTGGGTACAGTCTTAGTATATCAAACTCCTATAGCGGCAGCAATTTGCCTCTCCGAAAGATCAAAGTCTTTGGCTTCACAAACCCCAATGTCCCGGTTCTGATCATAAAACTTGTGACTGAGTGCATTGAGTTTTGTCATCATCATCGCTTCCCCTTCTTCGGCTCCAGAATCTCTTTTTACGCAAAAACGCCCTCTCTGGAACGAAATACGGTGCACCATCCAAATCTCTAGCTGTTTGCTGGTCCTCATCAACATCCAGCTTTCTCCACTTTTGGCAAACCTTCAAAAGCTGATGGTAGGCCAAGATACAAACAACGGCTGCGGTGTATATTATTGTACAGATGATCACGACGGAGGAGCCAGTTTCTCGCAGCTCCTCATCCGCGGACATCCCTTGCAACGCAGCAACCAGGCAGAGACTCACGAGCAGAAAGCTCTCACCGTGATTGGCTAGGGCATTTCGGTATGGCTGCGCGATCACGTGAGTGAGACAAACAGATGCAGTGAGGAACAGGAAAAGCATCTGAAAAGAAACTGCAGCTGCAAGATACCAAGCAAAAACAAACAAATTCTAATATCGTACACAGCTTAGCTTACCTGACGAGTAATGATTCCGAGCGTATAATTTGGTAATTAACTTGGCCATTTTTAAAATATTCATTATTCATTAATTTGTAACTATCATAGAATTATAAGGTAAATTATCAGTTAGAAAGTTCTCTAATGCTTTTATCAAATTCTAATATCGTACACAGCTTAGCTTACCTGATGAGTAATGATTCTGAGCGTATAATTTGGTAATTAACTTGGCCATTTTTAAAATATTCATTATTCATTATTAATTATTCATTCATTTGAAACTGTCATTAATATAGAATTATAAGGTAAATTATCAGTTAGAGAGTTCTCTAATGCTTTTACCAAATTCTAATTGAGTGAAAATGGAAGAAAACGATAAAGCGAAAACTGAAGCTATCGCAAAAATGGCTTTATATATTTGCATAAAATGTATCGAAATTTTGGAACTTTGGATGACGGGGCTAGATTGATCTTTATCGGTTATAAATTGAAAAAACTGGAAATTGGCTTAACAATGGCTCATGCTGTGTTGGATAAAGTACTAAGACATCAAAGCACCGTTTTAGAGCAACGCGGTCTTACCTTCTGCTGAAAGACAGAAAGCCCGAACGGAAAGAAAGGTTTTTGCACGGGTGAGATTTTGTTACAACACCAAGTACCTACCTGCTTAAGGAACCAATCGGATACGAAAGTGTACACCGCTGAAAATGCTATTCGTCTTGCCAGGTCAACTGCTAACCACCATCGGTACCTTGTTCTGTAAAGCGAAAATGGAAAGAATGTTGGTTCATATAGTTAACATTAAAAAATTGGTAGTCTAGATTCCGCATTCTTATACATCATCGTCATCGTCATCGTCATCGTCATCGTCATCATCATCATCATCATCATCATCATCATCGTCATTGTCATCGTCATTGTCATCATCAATCACCATCATCAATCATCATCATCATCATCATCATCATCGTCATCGTCATTGTCATCATCAATCATCATCATCATCATCATCATCATCATCATCATTGTCATCGTCATTGTCATTGTCATCATCAATCACCATCATCAATCACCATCATCAATCATCATCATCATCATCACAATTATCATCATTATCGTTATCATTATCATGTTGATTATTTAAGAAGTCCACAACAAAGTCGCAGGCATACCTGTAACTTTGAAAGATGATGTCACTGACTTGAGGAACTACCCGTATGTACCCGAATGATATTAGGACAATTGCAATCGGAGTAGGAATTACGAAAACTGCCAATATGATGACGGAAGGAACAAACAGGGCCAAATGATCTTCTGAAAAACACCGCTTTGATCCATCGTAATAAAACAATAGCATTCCTGCAATATTGGAAATCAATTACGGCGTGATCCAGAAATTAAACTTGACAGTTGTGAGTGATTCAGTCAATTTGCAAGGTGACAGATAGTAATCTTGATGCTACGCTTTTTAGACAAACGGAGTTTGGATTGATGGTACAAAGAATCGAGATGAATTTCAAGTCTTTCGCTATTCATTTCAAAGAAACCAAATGAACGTTACATGGCATTTGTACCCTACAATAAGAGAAACCATCTTAAAGAAAATAACTTCGAGAGAGAACGGAAACGTGACTTTACTTGCATGTCAAAACCTACCTTTGGTCAACAACAATGGAACCATAGGTATTTTTGTGATGAGTAAAAAAATACCACAATAGAAGCAAACGCCAGACCGATTGGTTGTTTTTCTGACCAATTAGCGTCCTTCTTATTCTGACATCGAAATGCAAGCAATCAGCAATAGCACTGTCCTCACATGAAGGATGAAAAGTGACAGTCACTCACCGTCAACATTGAAGCAGGCCATTGACTTCATAGTTGTTTCCACAACTAGCTTGAAAATCACGACGACCAATAACCAGAACGCATTGAAAGGTGAGCTTCGATGAAGCGTCAATAGGCCTAGCTTGTTGAGAACGAAAACTACGAAAAGGACCAGTGTGCAAGTGGCTGGTATTACATATGAAACCCCGATTGCATCAATAAGGTCAATATTATGAAACAGACACATTTCTACAGGCATTGACCCAACAGCTACAGAGTTGACAACAGTGCTGAATTTTCCCGCAATTGCAGCCGACTTTCCGCTCCCTGTAAAAACATATGGAAGAATCTGGCTGTAAAAGAATATCCCTTTCATGTATTCGGACATTTTCGGGTTGAAGTACAATATTGCCAGACATATAGCAACCGTGAACACAATAACAATACTGAACACTACCCATGCTGGATTGCCGCATTCCATACAGGAATACGATGGCAATGTGATGCTTGCGCCTTCCCGGCAGCTACCACAAAGCATGCCTCCCCGCTTCGCAGTACATTGGCTGTCTGCTTTCTTCGGGTCAAGTTCGCAATCAGACTGGAACGAGTCACCAGTATTACATTTGCAGTAATGTCTAGGGCATTGGAAAGTGACAAGCTTGTTCGGGTTACTCTGCGACACGTTTCCCCAAATTCCTTTCGAGAGCCGAATCATTGTTCCATTGCACCTAGAATTTAAAACTTCTCTGATGATTCTAAAATATCAATCTTGAGGAAGAAAATGCAAAATCTGGGACATGTTTATGTTAATTGGCAAATGCCTGACTGTTCCATATCAAATCTCTCATTTAAACGACAGAGCTTCGATATTAAAGTTAAATGAAAGGCATATGGTATGCCAAGCACCGCGCAGCCACTGGGCTGGCAGGGGCTATAGCCCCCCCCCCCCCACTTTTTTGGCAATAATAGGTTTCAAAGTTGTTCAGATATGAAATTTTTGATTCGTCTCTTTATAGCCAATGTGTCAACAGTATTAACTTTAACATTACGCAAACATCATTTGCACATGGTCCCTTTGTCAACGTTAATCTGCACAGTTTTGACCACGACATGGTAAGAATGTTTAGTAACGCTTGACAAGTACCTTGTTAATCCATGAATACTTTGATCACAAACGCAGTCTAGCCTCGTAGAATCAAATTTGTATCCAGGTGCACATTTTGTCGGATTCATCTTGGCTACCACCCTTGCACCATATATTGAAAGGTAGTCAATGATTTGCACCTAAAATAGAACGCAGTGTCTGATAACAACCAGGGCCACATTCAGGACTGCCGGGGCCCTGGAACTTGATTGAGGCCCCTTAAAATACCAAATAAACTTGCTTTATGCTACTCAATTAATCAACGGTTCTTCGTGTAGGTCTTCAAAACTTTGCTCGAATCGAAAATTTTAGGGGTCCCTAGGCCCGGGCCCAATTGGCCCATGGGTAAACGCGTCACTGATAACAAAGTTCTACAAAAAATGTGTGTTTACAAACGGATTACCATCGAAAACCTAAGTTACCTTACAGTTGATGGCACAACAGCAGCAACACATAAGCAGTTCAGATCCCTCCTCTCCTTACAAATCTCCTTAGAATGATGATACATACGTAATAAGCGCTCTTGTCCATGTGATTATTGATAGCCTCATAGTCAGACTGAGACTGCATCGAATATTTGAAATTCGTCGTGTTTGAGTCAAGGTACAGCAAATGCTTGCTAATCACCAAACTTGAATTGCCCAATACTGTACCGTTTGAGACAACGGTGGAGAAAACAGCTGGCACAGAAATTACAGAATTGTGGAGTTCGTCGACAGCCGATATTCCTAGTGTTACGACCTGACCTGGGTAGCTGTACTCCTAGAAAGAAACAGATTGATTCACTAGACTGGCATAAACGCTCAAAGATACAATTACCATATATAACTAGAGAGGAAAAGACATACAGAGTTAGGAAGAGGCTCAAACAAAGTTTAAGTTGTAATGCGTCTAGTTGTAACCAATCTATGTGTCATCATTTCGTACTTTTAATGTACTGATTTCACTATGATTTATCCTTTGTTTTTGTTTAGCTTGTTGACTGACTTTAATCAGGCTATTGTATGATAAGTAAATGTAGTTAAGATTGTCAGACGTGGTTCAGGATACGAGGAATTCTACAAACAAGTGTCTTTTAATAGCGCTTCAGCTACAACTTATAGGCTTTCATATTAACATGCAAGTATTTCAGCCCCCTGTCGACGTCAGAATCACATATAAAATTTACCTATCACGTATTGTCTCTACTAATACTCACTTCTTTTTTGCCACTGTATATATATTTGTGAGTATCCGTTGCTATGGCGCTGTCCTCTCTGCCCCTCCCTAAACCACCAATGTAATTGCCGCGATAAACAAATCCAGTGCTCCAGCGCAGCGCCTTGGTTATATCACTAAATGGATAGCTTTCTGTCCACGTGCACTGACTAAGAGTTGTCGCATACACTGCTGATCCTTTCAGCCCTGCCCCATTCTTGATGAAGTTCAGGCTTACCTAACGAAGGTTGAAAAACGTTTAAATGTACATGCTGATGGAGAAACCTTTCTTTGACAACGAGGAGTCAATAAGGTTTGCTGAAAGCCAACTAAAGGCTACATATTATGAATTAGTTTGCGAATGAATGAGCTGTGAAATCAGGGGTGTTTAGCCAGGGTACTCAGGAGGGCCTTTCAATGACAAAAGTTGACAAATTTGACTTTTTCTACTGTTTTTTGTAATATTTTGTGTAAAAGTCCCTTGCAATCATGGAGTTATGTCAGTGGATATGTTATCAATTTCCCCTAAATGGTGGCTCAACAGATAGGTCACAGAAATGGACTCAATAGATCACTGGCATCTTTACACAAAGAGGAAAGTGAGACATTGAAAAGCCAGCAAAAGGTAAACATTAGCTAAAATGTTATATTCAAGTCAAGACTTTGTTTTTCAATTAAACGTAAAATCCAACAAACTGCAAATGAAACAATTACAAGCCAGGTTTGGTGTACTCTTCTTTTCTACGAGATATTCTCCTCTCCTGCTTACTGTGTAACTACGGCAAATCCCGTGAAGTACCCAGGACGTACAAAGAAAGCAAGCAATAGAAATGGGTGGCCGTATGCAAGTCCTGACTATGTCATTTGTTTATCAGGGCATTTGTATAGATGATTTAAGCAAGCACTTTTTCACAGCCAAACAAGGCCCTCTGGAGTAGCCATTTCTGAGACCCTTCAACGTGAGGAATTTGGTGCCTTTCAAAACATTACACCCCCCCCCCTACTTTAAGATGCTGTTGCTGTTTATGTTCTAGCCACACCTATGATGCTTTCCCATCAAAGTAGCCACACCCTTGCTTATCAGGGTGTCTCCGTAGAACACCCTTATGGGGGGTACTTGCACAAACAGATATACTGTTGTCTAACTGTTTCCTGTTTCCTTGAAAGCAAGCTCTATAGTTGGCCCCGGAAACCAGGTGGGTAAGTAAAAGACTCGTTTCTGAGTTGGGTAAAAAAAGATAGCTAGCCACAGTAAACTTTTCGGGAAATACAATCGCCTTTTCTACCGGCCCCCTACCAAAACACGTAAAACCTGGTATACTTACGTTCCATTTCGAAGCTGGCACGTGGCTTATCCCATACTGCAGAAAGCAAAATGGATTGAACGGCTGGACCTCACTCTCGATTGTGCTCGACTTGTACAACAGTGCCCCCGCAACAGTCAAAGCGTAGTTCCGCTCGAACGTGAGATTGGCTCCGGGCATCAACAGCAGCGTACTGCCATCAAGCAATGCCATTCCGCCCCCGGCGTTATATGCATAGTTCTCTTTGAACAATAGGCTGCCGCTAGCGTTAACGACAGCGCCGCATACGTACAGCGGACACATCTTATTATTCAAGAAGACGTTGTTGCCGTAAAACTGGACGTCGATTTTGAATACAGCTAGGGCTCCTGTATGGATTAAAGACGAATTGAAAGCTTTGTTATAGTTCATGTTTAATTTGAACAGTGTGTTTATGAAAACAATGCTTTTCTGCGAGCTAGCGCGAGGTTCCCGCGAGGTCTTGCTGGCCCCAATGGCAGCCGCTGTTTGCGCCCGGTTCTCAATGAACGTCGAATAAATGAACCGGACCGGAGCCGGCTCGTTGTCCAGACTTTCTAATGACAATCTCCCCGCGCCTCCGCATTCGCGAGCAGCATTTCTCTGGAAGGCAACAGCTCTGATGTAGCGATGTTAGCTGAAGCTTGAAGCCTTGTTGATTGCTTTGAAGAAAAACCCCCCACCTGAAAAGTAGGCGAAATTCCTGGTGAAATTCGAATTCATCACGCTAACAGAATTATTCATTGCGTTGCCCGCGGCGCTATATGCCACAGCGCCGCCAAACGGCGCACGGTTGCCGTCGAAGAGGCAATTAACCACAACAACCTGGTTCGAGGTGCTGCTGTTTAGGAACAACGCCCCCAATGCCCCGCCAAAATAACTGAAATGCAACAACGCATCGCTCGACCGGTATCTAAATAACGTCACATTAACATTAGCTTCGTTGTTGATGAAACTTGAGTTCGTGACAACTACTAGTTTGCGTGTTGCTTGGTGAAACGTAAGCCCCACTGCACCCCCTACTTGTTCAGGCCCGGCCAAATCACCGTTGTACTTTCCCCCGCGAAAATTGCAGTTCTCAATGCGACCCCCCGAGTTGATCCACCTCAGAGCTGAGTTGTTGCTGTCAACGAAGCTACATCTGATTATACTTAGGCCTGTTATTTGGAAAGCAGTGACAGCAGCTCTACGACGAAAACTCCAAAATGTTAAATTTTCAAACAGAATGGTGTACTTGACGCAATTCTCCACGTCTGGACACCCAAGGCTTATGTAGCCATGTTCCCCACCAAGAATCTCCGTATTGTTGTTGCTATATATTTTCAAAGCTGTTAAATTTGCATGAGTGACGTTGATTGCTAGAGGCTCGTACATGGTATAGCTTCCTTCGATTACGATATCAAGCTTCGTCAAAAGACCATCCTTCAATGCTTTCCTGTATCCATAGTTTACTGTCTCGCAAGGAAGAGCCTTTGACGAGCAATTATCCGTGTCTTGGCCTAGCCGCTGCGATATGAACACCTTGGCCTCATCGCATTTCGAGAACTGTAAACCACATACAAGAGCTGCAAGCACGATCAATATGATGTTTTCCATTGAATCTTTACCGGCTTTCGTGAACGAGTGTGAGATTTCCCACAATCGCAAATCACAAACAAACGTTGCAGACCAGTTGTCTGTGTGCTTCTATATTCTGATTCTTTCTTCCACTTCCGCTTTTGACATGTGCCTACCAGACACCCGTTTCAAATAGCTCAGTTTTGAGGTCACAAATGCGATGGATGGATGGTAGCTTTTTTTAATCTACTTGTATTCAGAAAGCTTTGTAATCAAATGAGGCATGAAGCCCGCGTTACAACGGGCATCGCGTTGCAGATCATCGCACTTGGCGATATTCTTCCGCATTTGTTTTACCTCCAACTATATGGCGCATGGGTACTTCACGCGCAGGAGTCTGGTGCGCACTCTAGTGTTTTATATTCCTAACTCTATGGTAGGGGTGTAGAGCTAGGGGGCTGAGCCCCTTTGTTAGTGCCGATACCCATCAGACATCCAGAATGAGACTGTCAATACATGTTTACGATGTCTAAACTGAAATTTGCTTAGCGATCCTGCCTAATAAGTGATTTTTCCTTTTTTATTCTCACAAAAAATATTTTTGGAATTTTTACAGAGAAAAGAAGTAATTCGCAAAACATTCTCCTCAAAACGAGGTTTACGCCTTTAGGCCAAATTGGACGTAAACAACAACTTTACATCTGTTTTAATCTGCTCCCTGGCTAAAAGACCTCCTCTACGCTTTCCCTGTCTTAAGGAATCCATAAGATTAGGGACAGGGCCTATAGATGGCTTATGCCAGACGGTCTAATGTAGTAATGAAGAGAATAAAGAATTTTCGAGAACCATTACGAATTATTACCAAGGCCGCATCGGGGAACATAGAGAAGAGACCCTCTGTAATCCTAGTTTTTCTTAAATTTTACAGCAATTGCGGACAATCATTTAGAACGAAATATGCACATTCTGATATTTTGAATAAGTGATCTGCTACTCAAAGAAAAAAAGGCAAAATCCAGTAAAGACTCAAATGGTACACTGCAAATTTATTCCTTATCTAGATACATGTGTTGGATTTTCGATCTGCACTTTACTCGAGTTTCTGCAATCGGTCCGAAAGATTAGTGTAAAATCATCCAGGGAAAGGGGACTTCGTCTCCAGTTCTTGCAGTTTTTTAAAACAAGAAAAAGTCTAGCATTCTGCAAAGTCAAGCAAACGTTTGCTAGCAAAGTTTTAAACAGATGATTGCTTGGATCCTGCATAATGTCATCAAAATGCTTAATCTCTTTCGTGGTTCAGTTCGAATCTCTTCCCGGATGTCGAATCTCTTCCCGGATGTCGAATCTCTTCCCGGATGTCGAATCTCATCCCGGATGTCGAATCTCATCCCGGATGTCGAATCTCATCCCGGATGTCGAATCTCATCTCGGATGTCGAATCTCATCCCGGATGTCGAATCTCATCCCGGATGTCGAATCTCATTCCGAATCTAATTCTTGCTTTTTTTTAACAGCATGCGGCTCTACCCAGCATTATGTGGCTATCAGTTACTGCGGGGCAGCTTGCCCTAGCAACTCATCCAGAAAGCCTCACGTCATTTAATTAACTGTCCATGATTCTTGTTGGAAAAACAGCTTCACAATCTTTTTATGTTCAATAATGAGAGGAAGTTTTCGGGAATTGTATAAAAGGTAAATAAATAATTGCTTTGCACACGAGAATCGTGTATTTAATGCAACAAGGGAGTTGTGAAAAGATGAAAAAACAAAATATTAGGTGAAATAGAGTTTCATCTGCAAAGATACATCACAGTTCTCGTATGAGAATATAAACCTTGTAAAAAGGCTTAAACGCAGCTAGATTACTTACATCGTGCTGTACAATAAAAACATTTGTTAGCGCAATATTTCCTATAAATATTCTTCTTCTACAATGGAATAAAGAGAGAATAAGCTACGCTCAGGAAAAGGAATGCAAGAAGTAATATTTCACATCACTGTGCTGTTTTCTGATAAACCCAAACGGATGGCCAAAAAATCGAATTTTGTTGCATAAGGCAAGCCAAGAAGACTGGGGGAGAGAGCAATATTTTTGACGATATGAGCCTATACGTCGTGCATCCAAGACTCTGAGTTAACGACGAACGGTGCCTTCTAGTGGAAAGATATTAACGATGCTTGTGTCCTGTTCACAAGAGAGGTAGACCCGACCCCCCGACAATTAACGAAAGTTATATCATTTTATGTTGTCTGCCAGGGGGTGCCAAAAACGTTCAAGCAGGCAAAAGAATGACAGAAACAGTATAGGAAAAATGGAAATAACACGAGGTAGAAGAAGGCACAGATTAGATTTAACTCTGAAATGGTTGCAAATTAGAAAACGAGCAACTCGCAAACAAGTGAAATTTGCTTAGATTCACAGTCTAAACTTTTTAGCCTCGCTAAAAAGAGAGCGGCTAAATGGCTAGATCAGACAATCAAACAGCTACAAAAATATTCAACAACCATCACTCGCTGGTCTTTATTCCCTAAATATTTACATTTGATCATCATGGTAAACTTAATTTAATAAACTAAATCATAGACGCAATGCAGTGCTTGTTGATGAAACGGTGTCAAGTGGCGTGAATTCAAAGTTGAATAAACCATGCTCAGGCGCCTAATTAACAGGTTTTCACAGAGGCTTTGAAATCAGAGGAGAGGATGGAAGGTTGTAGGGAAGAAGAGAGAAGATGAAAGAGAAAAATAGACAGGTAAGGTAATAATCATGAAGAAAAAAGAATGATTGACAAAGAATAAAGAGAAATGAAAACCAATAAAAGTGCCGGAAAAAAGAAGAAGGAATAAAGAAGAAACAAGAAAAGCACTTTGAAAAGAATTCAAGAGTAATGAAAATATTTCGTGCTCAATGTGAGCTTGTACCATGTGTCGCAGCCCTGAAAACATGAAAATTGAATCTAAATAAACTGAATTCTTGTTTTTAGAAACCTACACTCCCTTGACCGTTCATCTAATCATTCTTAATTATATGAATCTGATTTGCTTCAAATTAACAAGATTTGTTATTACTTCAATGCTCCTACTCGCATGCGGAAAATACCAATTCACGCCGCCATAGAATGTACAGACCCACGTACAAACATGCATAACTTAACACGTGATGCCTCTAGTATTGATAAGGGGGGCTGTTGACTCCAGAGAACTCATTCATATCTGATATTCTTGAAGCTCCAGCAGAAGGCTTTCGTCCTCTCTGCAAAAAGAACATTAAAAATACAGTTGTCATAGACAGCAAAGCATTTTCCGTTATGTAATTAATAAATAGGTGTAACGGCGCAACACACGAAAAATCTTCATGTGAAAAACATAGGTTGCATTACAATCACAAATATTATGCAATCCCAGATCTTAATAGTTTACTCCTTGTTGTGTAAGTTCTAAAGAGGATCCCCTTGGCAACACGTGACCTGGGTGCTTCCCCCTTTCATATATAATCTTAGCATGCTAGCATGGACTGCACATGCATCCTGCGGGAAACCCGCAGAGCTTTGACGCTCTCTTGTTTGATGAGCGTTTTAATGAACAAAGCCGAAAAAGACTAATTACCCGGACATTCTCGGTGTATTGCAATTGGCCTTTTCGTGCATCTGCTTCGGTTTTTCGTCTCTCGGCTTCCTTCTCTGTAAAAATCGGCAATTACCATTAATGGATAATTTCAGTTGAAATTCTATAATCGTTATAATTTTTGGTCTACTTGAACGAAATTGGTGTAATTATTGGTCGATGTGCGATTCATTAGCGTCCCATCACAGCTACTGTTGTATGGTGCACACAATTACATGCTAGAGGCATTTGCTTTCGTAAAAAATCCTGGAACATCCTGGATCTATAGTATAAACTCTGTTATGATCATAAACGTCATAATAAATGTTTACATGAAAACCACTGCCAGTCAGTGAAGTTTGGTACTAGAAAAAACCAAGGCCTACCTCTTAGTCGACTATTTAGTCTCTCCAACGACTCCATTATCTTCTTCTCTTCAATTGAGAGTGCAGAAGGCTCTAATGAAATTTGGAAATTGTTAAACTTGTGACCTCTCGAAGTACCTTGCACACAGTTATGTGTAAAAAAATTGCATTCTGCACCAAAAAAGTTGCATTCTGACAGATTTTCGGCAACCCAATTTATACAACAGGCAGCAGTAAAATTAAATCATTTTCAAATACTATAGGTAAACCAACTAGGGCAAAACCAATTTTCTATGTAAAACTAAACAAATAAAAACTTTATTGTTAACGTCATAGTGATGCTAGAAGTTTATGAGCGAGATTTTCCATTTGTTGCTTGAATAGAAACAGCGGCCTAGTGACAACAACAACAACAGCAACAAAACAACAGCAACAAAACAACAGCAACAAAACAACAACAACAACAGCAAACCTTGACGCCTCGAAGGTGCATAGAAGTGAGCGGGATCCACATTCCGCCTTTCATCCTGTATTTCCTTGTAAGCATTTTCAGAGGCCTTCAGCACGGCGGATGCTCTTTGAGGAGACAGCGAATCTTGTTGGCACATCGCTTCCAGTGCCAAGAATGAGGCCAGACTCTCCGACACTGAAGATGGAAACAGTTCAAATGTAAATAGAAAGCTTAGTACTAGAAGATTATAAATACTGCTTCATTTCAAAATCTGTTGGTTGACTACAGTACAAACGAATTGGATTGCTGTTGATCTAAAACAGAAATCATGAGGAATGGCACCGAAGCCTTGTTACGGGAAAATGATGCCTGCCGTTGATGCTTCCTGCAATCTAATGTTGTGTTCGGAACACGAATAATATGTTAGTTAATCCTTTTAAAGTTAGCCATTAATACTTAACATAGAGCAACGAATTGGCAAGAGAGGAGGATATACATATAACTGGCACATGTAAACATGGATTGTAAAACAGAAGTACTTTCTAGAGCGCTTGCAGCCTATGAAAGAAGAGATAGGCACAATAACATCCAAGGCAGAGAAATATCATGATGGTTTGGTCAACGTTTACGACTTCGTCTTGCAATAATGCAAGTTAAAATCTCGAAACAGTGTTCACTAATAATATCGATTAAATGCAATCTAACAAAACAATGAAAATTAAGCTTACTGTCATTTGCCCTCATGTTTGACACATTTGGCGCTCCTTTACTTTGAACAGGGTCGCCCCGAGTCTTTTTCTTTGAAAATGCATTGAAATTAGTAGTAATCCTCTCCCTGTTACTTCTCTGCGGCAAGAGCGCAGATTGCACGCGTGATTTGGGCGGACCAACCAGGTTCTCGAATGAGTTTTCTCGCCTAGAGAGATTCTCGTGAGAGCCGTATCTTCTAAGGGGCAAGCCGGGATTCTGCCTGCTTTGTGGCATCGTATGCAGATGCGAGTGCTGCTGCGAAGCGGTCCTGCCCCTGCGAGACCCAGACCACGTTCGATTCTGCCTCCAAGTTGGAGCGACGTAAACACTGTCCGATGACGCTTTTGGAGGTGGCTTTACACTCAAGCAGTGTCTGACGTTACACCAAAGTTCGTTGATTTCATCATCTGTTGGCGTTTTATTCATCTTACCGTCCGAACTTTCTTCCGGCAGATGGCGTGCTTCTGAAACTAGCTGCGTGATGCCATTGGGTATTTCTGACTTGTACACAGGCTGTCTTTTCTGTACTGTGGAGCCTTTATACCCGGCACTCGGCCTGTCACCAACAAAATGCTCCCCAGGTTTTACATAAGTGTTACTTGCATTGCCACCACTACCTAAGGCAACAGCTTTTCCTTGATTGTCATCTATATTTGGGTTCACAACTCGCATTGGTGAGTTCCTTTGCTTAGCAGAATCCTTTGAGTGCCTTCTTGTAAATAGCCCCTTTGCACTTGACGGTGGGTGTGGCACTATCCCAGCCTTTTGTTGTGTTCTTCCGGGCACTCCCTGCCAAGGTGAATCTGACTTTTTGGCACTGGCAACACGAACAGGAATATTACTCTTCCCTTTTGCTGCCTCCTCGATTCTACTTTGTTGTTTAATCTCCTCTTCATTATCCACCATATCCGGCTCTGATCCTTTAGCCTTGTTGGATGGTCGAAAACTTTTATCAGCCATCTGATCTATGGATGGGGCTTTCTCGCCTTGGGTGTCTCTTGTGGAAGGCCCTGGTCTCCAGTTTGTGCTGAATTGCAATTCTGCTAAACTCTTTCTGATATTACTAATGACTTCATCCTCATCGTTATCTTCCGGTTTCTCCAAGTTTCTCTGACTTGCTAGAGCCATGTCGAAATTTATGGCAGATTTGTCATGATACGGTGCAGTTCTGCTGCCACTTAACACATTGGTCGGGTTTTCAGTCAACGTCTGATCGACTCTGCTGTAATCAGAAGCAATGTATGTTCCAGCTGTTGCGGCAGCATTTAAAGAACCTGGGGCAGCAGATGAATGCCTGCTTTGAGGATTCGCTGGCGATGAATTTGCGGCTGCCGAAAGGTTGTCAGCAGGATTACGCCTTTGCCGCGTAATATCGGGATGTTGGTTAGCATACGACAAAACCCTAGTCCCGTTTGAGGTCGAGGCTCCACCCAATGGAGACTGGCCTTGATGTTTCACTATGGGGGCTTGGCGTTGATGATGAGTGGTCGTCATGGCGTGACTAGAACTGGTTTGACCTGAAGGGTGAGCAGCTCCTAATGCGGGTTTTTGTCTAGAGTTATTATTGATTTCACTGATGGCTCTAGCTCCGTCCAAAGCATAGGCCGGGTGGGTGAACGTATACGAGGGCTCGTTCTGGGACTGTTTATCTTCAAATCTCGAATAGGTCACATTCGAATCTGCAAATATATTCAGTTGGGCCTTGGAGGAAGAAACTTTGGATTGTAAATTCTCTTGACCTCCGTTCATCTGTATCAAGGCGTCATTTCTATATACAGAGTACTGTGAAGGGTTTTGTGACAGTGGCTCATTCGTGTAAGCTGGTACAATGGCATGAGGCCTGTGTGGATCTGTGATGACGCGAGCACCTCCGCTATGCCCAGCATGAGCCGCACTGCGCTGCTCAAACATTGCAGCCTTCTGTCCGTATTCCCCATGCGTGTGGTAGGCATTTCGCTCTTTCATTGGTATTCTGTTATCCAGGGTCAACCTTGCTTGATTAAGACCGCTCTCATTTTCCATTTCCTCCCTGTCAAGTTCCCTTTGGCCTTTGGCTACCTGGTCAGTTAAAGCAGCTGCCTTTTCTCCATCACGTAGCACAATGTTCTCCTCTCTGTCCTCGTCATCATCCAAGCTGTCTCTCAACATGTCTTCGTTTGCATCATCGCTATCAAATACCCCATCTGCATGTTTGCCAGAAGAATGGAACTCCAGACTGTCGTGCAAATTGGCAGCGGCAATATGTTGCGCAGATTTATTATCTGGCTCTTTCATGGTACCACCGGACTGTGACATTAACATTTTCTGATCATTACATAAGTTACGTGACAAGGCCAAGTCGACAGTTTCTGGATACGAATAATCTTCGGCACGATCCACAATATGAGCACCTTCAAAACTGGGTTGACGCACAGTGGCCAAGTCTGGCTTCTCCTCTCCAAATAACGAAGAAGACTTCTCCTCAACAACTGCTGCATTGCCCAGGGTTGGAACCTGTGATGGCTTCGGTTCGTTATCTTTCAGCATCCAAATAAAGCCATCATTGAATTCAATGCTATTATTAAACTTCACTTTTCGCTTTGCCTTGCCATCACGCGAGCTATGCCTCTTCAAGCTGCTTTTAGGCTTTCTAAAAACATTCTGAGAGCTTTTGCTGTCACTGGCTTCAAGGCTATCTGTACTTGACAGGCTACCATCAGACGGTGACATTATTGATGAAGGTATTTCCTTGCCATTGGCCATTGGGAAACCATTTTTCACATCATACGGTTGATACTCTGCAGCAGCTTTACCCGGCTCTGAGTATGCACTGCGACCCCATTGGCTGGTATTGCCTTCACTGTAAGCCTCGTTGAGGGTAGCCTCACTTTCATCTTTGGCCTCAGTGGTCTGATGGTTTAGTCCACTCAAATGACGCAGTAAAGACTCTTTGCCAGAGTAGAAGCTTTGCTTAGTTCGAGAGTCATAGCTTCCTGGTGATTCACTAATTTTACTATCTTTTGATCCGCTCTCACTTCTCATGGGTGTTCCCCTAGAATGTGCATCTGCAGATGCCACACGTGTCCCATTTTTGATCTCAACAACATGTCCTCTAACATTATAGAAACCATCACGAAGGGTGCTGCTATCTGTATTGAAATAGAAAATAAACATAAGATCCTGACGTGATCCAGGCGTGTGATGGCGTGTGGTTGCGTGTGACACTAATTCATTGGAAAAATCTAGGTAATTATGGCAGGTCTACGCAGGAGTTGCAAAAAGGACAATTATTACAGCAATATGATTGATAACTGCTCAAGTTTTCACAGAAATAAGAACTGAACTTTATAAATATATCAACAAAAGACAATCAATATCAACGAAAGTTTTATAATGTTTTACAATATTCAATCATCGCTATCACTTGTCTCATCGGATGAAGAAGTTTGCATATCAAGAGTGTCAACGTTTTGGTTACTACTTTGCCAATATGTCTCTTTTTATGAAATTGACTTTTTTGGAAATACTGCGGTCAAGAGGGGTCAAGAGGTTTGGTAGAATCAAAAATAGATTAGCGATATGATAAGTCCAGAAATTGATATTTAATCCAAAATCCTGACAGGGTGTCTAGCCTTTTTGAAGTGGCCTGAAAATTAATTTCAACACGAAAACCCACAAAACTAATCATAAAAAATTTTTGCTTTCAAAATAAATGAAGGTGTGCGATATTTTGCACACCAGGGAAGCAGCAGGTTTCTTTCCCACGAAAGCCTGATATCCAATAAGCCACCAGGCAATGACTGTGCTTAGGAATTACCTTGAGCTCATTCTATTTTCAGTGTACTAATTTGGCCAACTTTAAATTAGAGAGTTGTTCTCCATTTGGATGCCATTCAGAATGGCTAAAAATCTTTCACAAGTAGCAGATGTGAGCAAAAGAGCTAGCATGACACTATAGAATGTTTTCTTAAGCCAAGGTGATGTGTGATAATTTATTTTCTTAGACCCAATACAAACCAAGGTGAAACTTACAAAGTTCTGAAATTTCTGCACATAAAGAAGCCTGACGTATGTTTCAATTACCTGGGTTCTCTTCAGTTCTCTTTGACTTAGACACTGGGCTCCTTTGAAACTTGGTAGTTGCCTCAAATTGTCGTTTTCTTCTTGCAGCAAGTGCTTTTTGTCTCCTATTCTCCTCAAGTTCAGCAAAATTCTGTTTTCTTTCTGCCAAATTTCTAGGTATCAAGGCAGACATACAAACTTCATGATACACAGAGAAAGCTTTACTCAAACATTTTCAAGCAAAACAGTCCTATATATTCTAGAAGAGGAACAAGAATGAGATATCCACCAATTTAACTTGGGTAGGTAACATCTAAAACAATTTAAGAAATACAGATTATGATTATAAAACCTCTTTTATTTTTAATTGTAAGCTTTGAAATTGGCTACATACATGAGTCAGTTTAAGTATTTGGAAATATTGTTAATCTCTCTATAACTTTTTTAGCATGATGGCAAGGTTAACATGGGTGATTGTCACATGGTACAGAAAAACAAAAGCATCTAGGCCAATCTGAAAATGAGACTTTTAACAGTGACATTAGACATGAATCACTTAACAATGAATCATTTCATGATGAACTGTCACCTATACCCAAACTGCAACTGTTGCAATGCGCAATTTCCATGATTTTTTCCTTAGATACTAAGGCACCAAATACATTCAAATTTCATCACAATTTCAGTTCAACCACAGTTTAAAGCACAAAAACGCCAATATTTGAGGATCAATATTAACAAATCTTACTTCCTTCGTCTATTTGTTTCTCTGATGTAATTCCTTTCGTAATCCTTCAGTGAAGAAAGGGAAAACTTGTGCTCTTCCTTTAATTCATTTAGCTTTTCAGCCTCCAGAGCTCTGAATTTATTTCTAGGTTTAAGTCAAGTAAACTAAGCTCTCAATATTTGAAAATGAAGAGAAATAGTTACCAATAATGAGCTGAATTCTAAGCTACATTCTGATAAACCTTGAAAATAAAGAGGCTTAAGCACTTAAATTTAAATAAAATGTGGAGCCTTAAATTAGTATGTCAATGTATAACTATGGTAAAGTTATTAACAACCTTGTGGCTGCTTTGGGAAGTGCCCTCTATTGCTTACAATAATAATTCATGTTCTTTTGCATCATTAGCAACAAGAGATGATTTGGTGCATGTGTTGTTCAGTGATTAGAGTTGATCAACAAAATGTGTTACCATAGACTGGTTGATTTACAAAAAAACCAAACTGCATGCCTAAACACTTCTGTATGTAGCTTAGAGGAGAAAACTTGAGGAGTGGCACATTGAAAGCATCTGGTACAGTTAGTGGTGGAGTTTCCATTTAATAAATGTTCTATGAAATGTGAATAAGGATTCCATTGTATAATAGGTACAGATTTGATTAAAACCTGTTCAGTTATTCTACACACTTGCTGGTAATGAAATAGTATGGATCTGAAATGTCTCATAAGCAAATAGCAATGTCTTGGGTCAACTTTTTTCTATTTATAATGACTACTCGATAGAACGTTCTCCCCTTCTGCTAAATATCAGACCTAAATGACAGTAATAGCTTGTTGATTCTTCATCCCTGCAATAACAACTTATACTAGTTAAGACTCTCTGGCATTTTGTTCCATTTGCTCTTTACTTTTTAGTCCCTTATTGAGCAGCTGTTTTTTAACTTCCAACTTCAATTCTTTTTTACGAGTTTACATGTCACGTTTCAAATATCAAACAAATAAAGTAGTAGTATTGAGTTAGGGACTAGAATCGTCATTAAAAGTGCGTGAAAACAGACAAACCTAGAAACAGATAATCGTTAAAAAATACCATTGTCAAGGATACGAATATGCTCCTTTACGCATACTAATCCATCAGAACCTCTTGAAATCTCTAGATTATTTATGGTATTCCTTTACATGGCCTCAGCTGGATATCCAACATCCGCAGCTCCGTGCCATTCGCAACCATAGGACAACAAATAGCAAACTTCGCTCAAAGGGACTGGGCTCACTGGTTTCCCTGTAAATACAACTGCCTCGTTCTGGAAAGGTTTCTATGACAACAAAATTATAACGTAAAGAAAATCTGAAAACTTTTGGAGCAAATTTGGCAGATATTTCATCTGGTTTATTTTTCTACTTAAACACCAAGAAAAGCCCCTGGCATTTAAACCAATGCGAAATGTCAATATTATAGATTGGGCTAAGCTGTCCACCCCCAAAAGCACACGTACATAGTGATTTTTTGGATTCGGAATGTTGAAGATTTGGCAGTAGAACTGTGGTTGATGACGTCAGCAACAACCTTTTTGGTTAATGCTTGTTTAAAGTTGACGTAAATGAGTCTCAAATTTTTAGTCGGAAATTTTGGGCTTTCAAGCTTCTGTTAGTGATAGCGAATTGACAGCGAAAGTTAAACTAGCTTAAAGATGAGATCCAATGGATTTATCGTGAATCCTAACAAACGCTTCAGGTTATGACTTCAGAAATGTTTCCCAATTGTACACAGAATCGCGAGAGAAATGACAGCTGAGGACTTGTCAGTGGAAAGCAGCGTTTCTATTGTTTGCATCTTGTAATTCTTTTTCTGGACATTTTTCTATAGGAAATTTTCTTCAATGTGTCATTTACTCTGGAGTTGTAATTAAGCAAGTGATTGTTATAATGGGCCGTTTGTTTTATTGCAAGTTTCAATTACTGATAAAAGCAAATACCTAGCAACTTGTATTTATTCTCTGCTTTGCAAAATATAGGTATCCTGTTGCTGTGTACGAAGAATGCCGGTACCCTTTTGAACATTTCTAGAAGCTTCTCCCCGTGCGTAGAATCATAAATTTCCAGTCACAATTTCGCTTATATAGATTCCACAGAACAATACCACCTGTATTTCACCAATAAAAGCTATTATTGCCACAATATCCGTGTCTTCTCTTAAAAAGGATGAATTGTTTTTTCGAAAAGCCGTACCAACTTCCCTTCTGACAATGATACAATATTTCTTTGCATCGTTTGCTTCGTAATGACGTTGAGTCAATATCATTTCATGACCGCAAGCAAAAGAAATCGGTACCGTAATTACCGTGTTCTCCAGCCTTTTACAGCGAGGTTATGGAAAAAGTTGTCGGGAAGCGTGCAACGTTGCCGTTTTGTTACAATTATGAGGGCAAGAGAACTTTCAGAATGTGGACAGTAAGTAATTAATAAACAATAAGCTCGTTAAAACGAGTTCTTATATTACAGCGAATACTTTGGTGGGTCATGTTTGGAAGGTCAATGACTTGCGAATAATTGTTGGCGTTTTAAAACTTGAGATATACAGAAGCTTGAGATATATGGCATCCAGCATCAAGAGCTTTCCTAGTTCAAATCTTACCTGACCAACCGTAAACAGTTTTGTCGTGTTGGTGGGGTTGACTCGGAGACCGGGGAGATAGAGATTGGTGTTCCACAAGGCTCATGTCTTGGTCCTGTACCTTTTCTGATCTATATCAATGACCTCCCGCTTGCTGTTCAAGGTTCCACTGTGACTCGGCTGAATGAGGCTGTTAACAATGATCTTAAGCAATTAGACACATGGCTGAGAGGCAACAAACTCATGCCATGTTGGTTACCACAAAAAGGAACATGGCACTCTCAAGAGTCAGAATGAAGATTTGGAACTGAAAATTTGTGGAAATGACCTGCAAATGATCCGTCAATTTCATCGTGTCTGGCATATTTTTGTTCCTTGTACGCATTGCATTGCTATTGGTTGCAAAGGCTTCTTTCTTAGGCCATTGTTATCATACTCTGTTAGTGATGCCTATTTTTGCAGGCTTAGAATTGCAAAACTTTGCTAATTGAATAATATGAAAAGGCATTCAAATGAAAAACAATGACCAGAAAAAGACAATTTGAAAAATATTAACGGATGTAAGTTAAACATTTATCTAACTTTATTCTATAAATAAATTATTGAGTGAAATGGGTAGACATGCCAGGCAGTAAGCTTGTTAAGATTTACAAAAATGCAGCAGCAAGGTAAAGTTTAACCTATATTCAATTAGAATTTGTAAGAAATATAACATGTGTTCCAAATCTGCAAGGTTATCAGTGAGCCAGAATGACAATGGATGATGCATACATACAACGAAGACCCTTCTACCTAAAAAAACAAACCTACCAAATCACTCTGAGCAGTTTAATAAAGTGGGAAGAAATTAATAACTAGTATAAAGAAGTAAGAGCTGCTGTCTAAATTCTGACATCAAACTCACTTAATTGAAGGTCTAATCAAGTATTACCAAACCAAAATGAATGTTAACAAATATGAATGTAACTGAAAACTTTTAACAATAAGTGTGAAAAATTTTACCACCAAAAACATCTTAATTTCTTATATTTGGCTAGACTAGAAAAAATGATCTTAGAAATTTATTGAGGAAAAGAAACTTCACCATGATGTAGACAATAAAATGATTAATACGTTTTTATTTCAGTACCTGCAAAGGTCAGGCTCAGCACCAGAAACAAATGAGGGACCTACTCAAAAGTACTATAGAACATAAAGAGTCATATATTACTAGTATTATGGAGGTCCTTTGCAGCCATTAGTGTTTGCTTGCCAAATTAAATACTTTGTCCAAAGTTGAAAAGATATTTTTGCATATATCAGAAATAAAACATTAGTTTTAATAATACTACTGATGTTACTTCATTAGTTTTATTGCATTTTTCTTCATTATCTCTGCTTCTGCCATCTTTCTCTTGATTTTGTCTTTGATCCATTCATCCACAATTCTCTGGCTGTAATATTTTGGCAATACTTTACTTGCTTGGCCCTGCAGCTTTGTCAAAATGTCAATGCAAACATCAACAGACCTGCCAATAGTTTCAATTTGATATCCACTTAGATGCTTGTTCTCAATTTGAATTGGCCCCAGCCAACCATTTTCTCTCACTTTTCCTGAATTGAACCATCCACTGGCTTTCTCAAACTTTGAAACTAGCTCAAACACATCACTGCCGGGAAAATTCCCACCATCAATTTCTAAGGCCTTAAAGTTTGTAACCAACATAGGTAGAGCCTTTTTAAATCCCAGCTGAACAGATACCGCCTTTTGCAGCTCTTCATCAAAGTACCCTTTTTTGAGACTAGTTAGACAGAATGCCAATGAAGGTATAGCAGCAGGAAGAAGTTCGCACATGGATGCATAATGATCAAATCGGCTCCATCCAGTGAGTGCAATGCCAATAACCTGAATGTCTTTTGGGAAAGATGAAATAATTTTCAGCCATGAAAGGTGATTTCGCACATGTTGTGAAATCGGTACATAGTTTGATATGGGCTTATCAGCTCCTTTGAATGAACTGGCAATCCACACTTTTGGAAATGCCTTGTGGTATCTCTCCCACATACCTTCAGGAAACTTATAGTAATGTTCCAGGTCTGGAACATATGCCCAAATCATTGGCTGGACATGCTGTGCAATATCCTGGAGTTTTTCAACTTTCCAATCTCTCATCATATCATCCCAAATAATTGGTGAAGTCTTTCCATCAGTATGCTCCTTGACAAATTTAAAAAGTGGACTCATGTGATGGAGATAAAGCTCTGCCTTGGACAGTGAACTTTCTTTACATTTGTCACACGACTTTAGATTCCACACTTCATCACCCCCAAGATGGATCCATTCTGCGTCAGCATGCAAATTTAGTATATCCTTGATTATTGCTTTAATCAGGATTCTTGACTCGTTCTTCAGTGGGCAAATTGAATTTGTTATTTTCTCTGTTTCTCTCAAATGAGCGAATTTCTTGTGTTTCAAGACAAATTCAAGGTGACCAAAAGATTGTATCAGTGGAATTACTATCAGCTGGAGTTCCTTCGCTATACCAAGGAGTTCCTTGATTTCTGATTTCGTGTATGCATCCTTCGACTTCAATAAGCTGAGATCCCCTTCAAAGGGAAACATGTCTTCGTATTCGATAAGCACCCCAGTCACTCCGTAGTTTTTTAGAAATGGAATCAGTTCTCTTAGATAAGAAAATTTTGGTGCCGACCCTTTTAGGTCAAGGTGGAAAAGTCGGTGACCAGAGAAAGGCTTTCTAGACACAGGCGTCTGCGTGGCAACTGACTCCTTTTGGACGCTTTGTTGTTTACGGTCACGTTCCTGCTTCTCGGAGGCCTTCGTCAACAAACCGTCTTTTGCAATTAGCTCATCTTTCAATGCTTCAATCTGTTTCTGAGCGTTTTCGAAATCTTTCTGCAGTTGTGCAATTTTCTCCTGGTCAGCCATCCTACTTTCGTCTTTCTTTTGCAAGTCTCTTTCCATGTGATCGATATGGCCTAGGCCTAGGCCTTCATGGTTGTGATGCTGTACGTTGTTATCTGACGCAGCTTGGTCCTTGTTCACTGAACTTTCTTCACGTTCTACTATAACACTGCTCTTTACTGTCTTTGGTGCATTTCCGCGAGGCACTATAAGCCAATAAGCCAAAGCAACCGCACAAGCTACTGCGATAAGAACGCGAGGGTCTTGCCTGTTTGCCATCTCACTCCAGGAACACCGAATGTCTGTCTGGGGGGGAAGAAAGCCAAAACAACACCTGTAAGAGGAGGGTCATTCTGTTGAGTATTGTTGAGTATGCCTTTGTCAAACAATGTGGAGGTGTTATTGTTGCTAAGAAAGGTGTAATTGCTTCTTCTGAAATATCATTCGCGGGACAAAAAGCAAAAGCTCAGGGCTGAAGAATTTTAATAAAGCCAGTCCAGTATTCGCTCACCCGGCTTTCGTATTCCCCCTGATACAACTGAGCAGCAACAAGAGAAAGCTCTTCTGAGATACACGATTTGCAGCTTGTTGAATTTCATTTTTACTCAAAGGACGGTATTTTAATTGTGGTATTAGATGATGAAATAAATGATGATTTAGGGAAAGCAAAGCAAGAGGAAAGGTTGAGATTTGGGAAAACTGATCTGGAAAATTGATTGTTTCGGGTCTTTAAGGAGAAACATTGAAGGATAGTAAATGAAAGAAATCTACCACATCATATGCTACTTAATTATCCGATTAAATCGGGATGTTGTCGTGGTACATAGAATGCTTAAAATTTGGTTTTTGTATTTTATTTTTGTTTTTTGTGTTTTTTTTAGATTGTTGTTAAAGGAATTGTTAAGTGCCGTTCTTAGCCAGAATCAGATGACGTTATGTCTTTTTCTGCTATTGACGGCACAGAATATTGTTTTTTGTTGCGTTGATACGTATATATAAGAGAACTTAATTATCCTGGTTCTAAATGTTCTGTGCAATGAGTAGTTTTTAGTTATTCCACTAGAATATATAATGTCTGCCAAAATTCTTGGAGCACACGCAGTATTTTGAGGGGAAGGAGTTTGTCCAAAAACTAGGGTGAACAATGAACGAGACCTAAAGGTGTTCTAAAGACTAGAGGTTGTGTTTGACAGACATTAATAATTATCCTCACTTTTGCTTCAAGGCATGCGGGAGTCATACGCTTTTAACTATTTTTTCACAGAAAAGAAAATTGGAAATAGAGATGATATTGACGTGCTTGCTCTGAAGAGAAGAAGCATTATAATTGCTTCCGAATTCTCGCAAAAGAAGCCTAAAAAGCTAGATAATTTATCCACCTTTTCCTATAAGACTCCTTGCTCTTTGTAGACTCATTGTGCTTTGATGGAACTGACCTACTGACAGCAATATCTATCCATATAAGTACTATGTTCCTCAGAACGTAGGTGATCATAGATTTCCTTAAATCTCTGTATTTCCTGGTTTTCAGTACCTTCTGAACTGCATACTTTATCCTCAGGGACCTTGCCTTGCATCCATTTTCTAGACTTATCAAGAAGTTCAAACGATACAAAGAATTCTAGAGTCTGATTTTTGGTTACCAACTGATTTTACATTTCAGTGAAAGTTTCTGCGTTCCTCTTTCTTTGCATTCAAGCAGAGAGTCATTTCTCTTTTTTATATAATTGATTAAACCGAGACATGTTCCAGGAGAGACATTTTTAGCAAGAAAGACATTATACTACACTGATGCGATATTACGGTACAAATGTCACCCTATTAGTCTTTGCCAAGTTGTTAATGTTGTCCAAAAGAGCCACTGATTATAAGCACAGCCCTGTTGGCTGGAAATGCTGGAATGATTTGATGAAAGCCCGGTTAAAAATACCACAAATGCTGGAAGATATATCCAATGAAGTTACTCAATGATCGATGTACTATGAACTAAGAACTATGCAATGATGCACTATGAGCCTAGGACTGTCGATCACTCTGCGATTCATATTGCTAGATAATAAGCTTTTAATTGAAAAACTCATGGATACAAGCAAGGTAGCCTACATGGGCAAGACCTAGAAAAGTCACGGATTATTAACAAAATGTATATTTCTAATTAGCTGTTAATTTCCAATCTGAAAACAGCTTTGTTGACAGTATTTCGAGAAAGCTTAAGAATTCGGTGCTTCGATACGTTAAGCAGTCGAACGAATTAGGCGTCAAATGCGTCGAACCAATTAATGGTGTCCAACCAATTGACCCGCTCAGGTATGGCTGCTTTATTGGCACCATGAATGGGAACTTGTTGCACTTGGTGCCGAAATTCAACTTCAATTTGCCTAATGCAAAAGAACCAGTTCAAAACAACAACGAATTTATTTTTTCCATGTTTGACTGTCTTCAAGTGTACTCAAAGGCAGTAAAATGCTGCAAAGCAATGCCTTTAAATGTGAAGAATGCAATCCATTCCGCTTGGTAAATTCCGCGTTAATTGTGTCCACAGGGTGGTTTTTAAGGCGTTTATGACGTCAATTGCGCTGATGTTACGACCATGACGGTTTGATTTTAAAGTTTACAGCAAATGCATGCCCGCAATGAGCAATTCATTATCACTGCTTTTCATAGACAGGACATGTGCCTCTGCAATCCTTGACATTACATTGTTCATTTCTACAAAGGCTTTGCAACCTCGAGGCTTTAGCAAGGAAGAAAGTTTTAAATTGAACTTCATATAGGTGGTTGATTTTTGAATAATCTTCTATATTTACAAAAGGAAATTTGCAGATAATCCAGTGCGAGGATGTCACCAAAAAAAGAAATGATTATGGATAATGTAATATCTCCTTTAATTCTACATACAGGCACGAATTATTAGGCAAACTATATATGGCGTGTAATTATTCCTTCAATACTAATATTTCAAGATTTAAGGCAAAAACATTAGAAATAAATACTTTGGATAAATTGGTATGAGTGTAATGATGTAACCTAATATCATCTTAAACGATGAAACGTTGACTGACCCTTCAATGGGTTCCTAATGAGGGAAAAATGATTCCCTTATGCTGGGCTGTCTTGCACTTTGTCTTGCCTTGCATTCTTTGCACTGCTTGCAACTTTGTTTGCTTTGTATGTTAAATTTGCTTGTCAATAAGAATATGTAGCAATTTTACACTATGCATCACTTACATTGAAAAAGATCGCTGCATGATGAAGTATACAATTGGGCGTGGCACGTCAAGCATTCTATTGTACCCTACATTGTAGTATTCCAACATACTTGGATCTGGCAACTCCAGTGCACAGATCTTCGTCTTTTACTACAGAAATTAAACGTCGGACATGTAATTGATTTAGCTGGAGGCATAACGTCCCTGCTACACCATCTACTGTGGTAATTTGCAACGACATCAACCGAAAGGCTAAGTACGAGCCGTCCACTTCCATCAGTGAAACGTGACGTCAAGAATGCTTCAAATATTAAGAGAACAAAATAAATAGTCAAACTAAACTACGGTCAGTTTGTCCTAAAGCTGAAAACACTATTAGATTTTCTTTCATAAGATTGGTCGAATTTTTGTGTTCCTAGAGGCCATGGATGATGCATCAGCTTCTGTGATATGTTGGCAGGGGATATCGGCTGTTAACTGTTAACACCCACCCATCTCATGAATTAGGGGTTGCCACCTCTACCTATGTGTAAGAGGGTGATTAACATTCAACTATTATTACTTACATTAAACGGGACGAACTTTCTTATGGAGCCCTGCAGTTACTTATCATTCAGTAACCGAGCATTATCTAAAATACTTCGAGGTCCTTCCTTTGGTGTAGTCCGATATATTCGCGCCTGCTTGTAACAGTGTTGCCACGCAGTCGAAGTGGCCTGATGTCAATGCATAGTGCACGGGGGGCCACCCCTCTGCATCCCCTGCATTCACATTCATTCCATCTGCGATAAATTTGTGTAGAAGCTTCAGTTCTCCATTTCTGGCTGCATTGTGCATCGGGAAGGGTCCCATTGCCTCACCTCCTTCGGAAGACGAGGCTGACGAAATCGAGTCTGATTCCGATCGAGTGATTCGCTCGTGTTCGATCGTGACGCTTTTTTCATGTAGCTTTTTCAGGTACATTGACGGTAGGCCGTCCAAATTCGATTGTGTCCTCACGAACTGCCTTCTTTGCCGATTAAACTGTCCAGTGTTGAAAAGACCTCTCGGGCTACCCAATTTCTTATGTTCATTTTCGTCTGAGTACGTAAAAACATCATTTTCGGTTTTCAGCGGGGAATTTGGAATTATGCCTGCTTTTCGTCCTATTCTCCGATGTTGACTATCTTCCTCCTCTTGGGATTTCTTATCATTGGTTTTGTCACTGCCGTTGTGTACAGCCGACTCATTCCTTTGATTTTTCTGTCTGTTTGTCTCTTCTTCCTGATCATCCTCTCGATCGAGCGACTCTCGAAGCTCGGGACAGGCATGTTTCATTAGCCTCTCTCTCAAAGCAGCTCTCTCGTCTACCTGGCAAACGAACATTGACTTGGCGCGGGAGTTTGACGTTTTACCGTTCTGAACTGCTGGGGTGTATTGGTTGTATGTTGGGTTATAACTGCCCCTTCTTTTGCCACTGGTCATCAGATAATGACTAGGGTCTACCTTCTTATCATGATGCCGGTGCCTTTTCTCTCTTGTCGACGAAGCATGCTTCTGAGCATCTACTCTTCCCATATCCACAGTGCCTCGCCTTCGCTGCGCCAGATTAGACCGCTCGATGAAATGCGACAACGCAAGTCCTTCGTGGCTTTCTTTTTCAGAATACATTGGCAACGCACCGCTGAAAGAACTCGATTTCTTCCGACTGCGAATCTTTCGGTGCGTTTTGCCATCTCCGTTCTCTTTCTCGTCCTTTGGCGTGAACTCTGGCGTTAGTTGACTAGCCTCAATTCCGCTTGACCTTTTCACCAGCCTCTGTCGCATCCTATTAATAGACATCAGGTCTTCACCGAACTTTTTGGACGAAAATTTGTCTTCCTCTGCATTTGGAAGGTCCTGGCCAACCATTGGTCTTCCCTGTCGATTATTATTCACCTCTTCAACGCGATTCAGTGTTTGCTCCAAGCTCTTCAACCTTTTAAGAACATTCTTCTTGTTTATTTCTTCGGTCTCATTCCCATCCGGGCATTCAGATTTGATGTCATTTATCGTTTCAACCACTTCTAGCTTCTGCACAGTTTCTTCTCCCGTTTGTGAAGTTTCGTTTTTGTTATTAAACGACTCATCGGCTCCCACAACATTCCGAGCAATTTCTCTATCACCAGTCTCTCTCTTAGACAATCGCTTCTTCTCGCTTCCATTCCGAAGAACGATTGACACTGAACTGATGTGGATTTTTGCCCCTTTTCCTTCATCCGACTGACACGACTGCTCCACCTCTTGGTAGTTCGTTTTCAATTGTGCCGCATCATTCCTTTCCAACGAACTGTTTTCATTCAGCAAAACTGAACAACTCACATTCTCTCGTTCTTCATTCTTATCCTTCCCATCAGCATCACTCTCATTTCGACATAGGCCCCCTCCATGTTTCTGAGAACAATAGTCACTTGACCTTTCTCCATTCATAACCTCCTTCTCAAGGCTACTTCGCCTAGCAAATTTTTGCCCCAAATCTCCAACCATCGCATTCCAGTTTGGAAACGAGACTTGCTGCGCGAACGACAACAGTTGGTTTCCCGGGAGCTGGTCCTGGTGGATCGCATCCTTGTGGAACGCATCGATTTGCCCCCTCATCCCAATCTCCATCAAAGGAAAGACCTAAAACCAAAAGAAGAAAATCAGAACTCTTATTCTTCCGCTAAGCTGACATTGAGGCCCTGAGCTCTAGAAGTAAAAAAGCTGTTGTTGTTGCGCAGCGCAAGGAAAGATATCTCACGATAGTGTGATTTAAGTGCAGTAAAGATTCACGTTATTGTGCTGTTAAACTGCTGGTCCGTCGTTTGTATTTCGGCTATCTGGACCCATCCTTGGAGACAGAATTCAAGATTCAGAAGTTTTACAGAGGCACGCGTAGAAGCATTTGTCTTGCAGCAAAAGAGACTTGACTGGCAAAACTGTATCTCGGTGCTGTAGATCCTGCTTTCTCACAAGCAAAAATGGATAATATAACAGATTAGTCAAATTGCAAATGATCAACACACGAGTAACCAATTAGAGATCGGATTAGTTTTTTGCTTAACAACGTGCAAATGCATTGCCTAAACGTTGATGAAGATCCAGGCTTTTGTGTATCCAGTGCTCATTGACCTTCTGATAGAGTTGTGGTAACTTAGAATAATAGGAAATTCTTAATCATCAAAATGATCGAAATCCTCCGGGCTATTGGCACTAACTCAATGCCAGATTGTTCGCTCGCAGCTAGAATTCGCGAAAAGAGCAGCGAATGCTTTCTTCCATCGCGGAGGCGCGTGCGAGCTTATCATGTCCTTGCAAACGAAAATGTATCAGATATATGAAAATGCTAACCACTACCTGAATTAGTAACAAAGCAACAAGATATGTCTACGATTGTAAAACAAGCACATGATGTTTCTCCTTGCCACCTAGCTATGTCCTTGATTCAAGACGGCTTAAAGTCACTTTGACGGGTTCAACCACATTCGTCTGGGCACCTATTTCCAGGCAATCCGAAGATCACGCCCCTTCCGATATCTACACGATGATCTTCTTAGAATCAGAGACGCATGAAGCCAATTATAAGGTAGATGACTATGAAAGGGTCTATCGTCTGTCAAACATAAAGGAGCAATTTGAATTCTTAACTTTACATGTCATGTTATGAATGTACAGTGGCGGTCTTGTCTTTGGGCTTTTGAATATGAAAAGAGTTAAAACGTTCATTATGTGTAGAAAACAAGACAATGTTATAAAATCGCATGTATTCGAAATCAATCAGTCTACGGCTATCGTTTTTCCATCTCTACTTTGGCTTTTCTCACCTTGCAATGAAAGACAGACGTGTTCAAGTGTCGGTTCTATGTTAGAAAATCCATCATGTAGCTCGGGTTGTGTTTAAGAAAAGTGAAACTGAATTGAAAAGATATCCTATCAAACATATGATCACATGACGATATCGAAAGAATATTCCCACGTAGACGCAAGAAATAAACTGGTTCTGATCCGTATTGCTTCTTACCTTGTTGCCTCATATATTGATAAAAGATTCACGTTTCTAATCAGCAACGTTGATAGACTGAACTTGAATGGCGGCAATAGCCTTCTGGTAAAAGCGCAGGTACTGCAAATACAAGAGCCGAATTCGACTTCGCAGAGAGCTCCTGATACAACTCCAGTACGTTCACAGTGGTACCCGATACCTTGATCGAGTTGTCGCCACGACGCTGCAAAAGAGCCGGCGGAGGAGAGACAGTCGTGACTGGATGCGTTTACGTTGTTGTCCAATAACGAGAGATCATCATGGAGTCAAGCACAGACATGAGGCTGGCCTTAATAAGCTGGCATTAGCGAAAGCAAACAAGGACGGCAATAGCAAATACGCAATAAACTGAAAACGAGTTTTTCGCTGGTCGTGTTTGCGAATCACATGTGGCTTATTTATCGCTAAATCCTTGTATGCCCATAGTCAAGGCTTTTTGAAGGCAGTTCGTAACGAGCACATAATCTCTTCGTGTTTTCTTTTGCGTGAAAGTGATTGCAGCCGTCTCTTTCAACTCGGCGCTTCCAATAGCCCGTGTTTGGTACACATAAAGTTGAACGAACAACTAGGCCACGTCCAAGCCAAAACACACAATAAATGGTTCGTGGCTATAACGTATTTCAAAACTGCGGTCACTCGCAAACTTTGCATATGACTCAGAATTATTTAGGCAATTGTGTCCTTGGAGGGATCCAATAGCAACTATCTTGACATATTCAAACCGATAAAGTTAGAATGTGATATGCAATGACTGCCAACATTTTTATTTAACAAACAATGAAGTGTACTAAACAAGGATCATACGCGGACTATTTCGTGAGAAAAGACAAGCCACAAACTGCTTAATAGCGATCATGCTTCATAAATCTATCCACCTACACAAGTGTAGTTTAAAAACTGCAAGGTATGTTAGAAAAGGCAACAGAAAGGTTTGTAAGACCGAAATTAGCATCTGAAGATCTGTTACAAACTGGAAAACCTTCGTTGACAATCGAAATGTGCTTTCACTTGGCTACCAGGTGCAATTCTCCCGATAAACAAACAAACTTAAACACTACTCCTTCAAAAGCTTGAGAACGTTTGCAATATGCCTTGGATTGTGCTTTTTAGCCTAAAGAGCAAAGCGAAAAAGTTTCACCTCATTTATGCCAAGTCTTTTTGGAAAAAGCTTACGTTTTGTTTGTTCCTTCGTCTATTTTGCAAATTCTCCCTCCTTTCGACCTCTGTTGCTTAACACGAAATGTTTAAATATTCAGATTTCTGGGGTCTGCGCATTTACATGAAAAAGAAATCGCAGCACTATCAGAGCTTCGAGATAAGAGACCGAACTGTTGTGTGGTAAAGCAGCCCTGACCACATCCTGATAAAACTGGCCAGACAAAGTTCGTGACCAGTGAAACCCAGCCCCCTCCTACCATGATGATGCCTCAGTCCATCCCATTTGAGAGTTTTCTAGGGTTTAAGGCACCGCAAAAAGGTTGTTGCTCTACCATTAGGCATTGCGGTTTTATCAGGATTGATAGAGGGAGCTTTTTATGAAGATCACGTGGATGCTTCGACCTGGCCTAGCTATAAGAACTTCAATGCCTAATGAAGCAAATGCAAGAGAACTACTTGAAGATATTGCGTGATAACATCGTTCTCGGTATCAAAGATTCTGGTTTAAGCCACCTAAACAGATGGTTATTCCTAAAACTGCTCAAGAACTTAGGCCGCCGACATCTTTTCATCGATCCCACCAAATCCAGCAATGTCCGCTAACGGAAGACTGAGGTGCCTGTAACCACCAAGGTCAGTTCAACACCTCAGTTCCTCCGAAACAAATATCAAAGCTGTAACTCTGGTTTTTTGATAGGCTCCTTGTCATATCTAAGCTATTACCCATTCCTTGTCAACGCCATTTGAAGGGCCCGCTTCTACATTAAAACAAGCCTCGATCACATCAAGAACCATTTATGTTTGAACGCAGACTAAAGGCAAACGGAACATTCTATCTAACCACAAATGACACTAGCTTGGTCAGTAATCGATCCAATGAGTCACGTGATAATGTGCAAACGAGGCCCAATGCTCTAATGATCTTGTGGCAAGTAAGCACTTCCTGCAGTTTTGGCTCAATTAATTCTCCCATTTTCCCAGCTCAACTAATCAAAGGGTGGCCATAGTTTCTTTGGGAGTAATCAAGTCGATTATCACACCCCTTAATACACATTGTGGCTATATCCTGCAGACATAATCACAACAAACAATGCTGGCGCCCCCTTATCTCCAGTTGCGCACCTGTTCAAGGGGGTCATGGCTCCCCCACCACCCTAATGGTCCTTCCCGGATGCCCCGGTGTCTTGACCATCTTTGCAATTCACTCCATGTACTTACAATTTCCGCGGGACCCCTCGCTCCTTTGCAGTTGGCTGGACAAAGAAATTCAGTACAGAAGAACCGAAATCAAAGTCTGGACTAACTGCTAAGATGTGTAAATGAAGCTGGCTACCTTTATGTATTATACCGAAAATACATATTTACTCGCTGTATCATTCATTTACCCGACTGCAGCGATTTCAATTCTTGCCTGATAGGACACGAATTGGACTCTCGTTTGCATTTCTGCATTGTGCTCATTGTTATTTCTTAAAAATACGAATTCCTGCGTGTTTGTAAGTTTCTAACAGAGAACATGTTTGTATCCTATACCAAAGAGAAGACGGCTTTCTTGACTTCTATTTCGTTTCCTCAAGCCTTCCAAGTTGGGCTCTCTTGAGGCAACTTTATAGAAAAGCCAGAAATTAAAAGCTTCCCTTTCGACTTCTCTAATTGGGAAAGAGTTGATTAAGTTACTTGAGCGATTCAAATGGAATGAATGAATTGCTCTATTAGTCTTGAACTGAAGCCCACTGTCAAACTACAGCATTACCAAAGTGCCTTTACAAATTAGCCAAAGACACTATGGACTATTCAATACGCCTGTGCAGACAAGTTCTCTCGCGTTACGTCCCTTGTAATCTACACGGTCATCTAAGCAAAGGAAGGTTAAAGTTATGGTTTACTTTAAAGCCTCTGGCGTGAAAACTGGCCCCACCTCTTGTTAAACCATCCCTAATGAACTGTGCTTTAATTCCCTGTTTACGGTGCATGGCTCTTCAAGGGTTTGGTCGAGGATCTTCTAAAGCCAGGAAAGACTAGGTATGGTTTTTTTAAACTATCCCTAAAGATCAGGTTGATAATATTTAAACCCAACATTTATGTAGCAAATGACCACAGTTTATTTCTTCCGAGGGACCTCCATGTCTCGCCTGTCAGGACCAATTCCTTTATATTCTTATCTTCGTTTCCTCTGCAAACTTGTAATCCAAGTTGGGCAATTGCCTAGCAACAGTCTGTGATTCTGTGAACCTTTGGCCGCTCTGAAAGCACGAGTACATTCCAGGGAAAGACTTTAAGATTTCATGTTTTGGATTCTGCAACCACTGCATACCAGGGTTTTCTAATATTTACTTAATCAAAAGCAAAAACGGAGAGTACTCACACAGGGTGAGAAAAAGAGGGTAAGGATTATTCGTCTTATCGGGCCTTATAAACGCTTCGCGCTGAAAGTTTCCCCGTTCGTACATTCCCTATTGCTGCATTCTTTGAGAATGCGAGAGAGACAAAAGTGTCACAAGAGACACATCTTACACTGCCATCCACAACCGACTCCTGTGGCAGCATTTACCCTTTGATCGTTCGAAGTCATCAACAAGATACCGCCCGGATTCAAGTAAGGCTTTGTGACTCTCTGTGCATGCCTGGCTTTGGTCTAAAAGTCCCGGTGTGCAGAAAAGGTTTCTTGATTGACAAGGTGTCAAGTTTTATCCAATCAGTGTCCAGCTGGAAGGAGCAACGGCTATAGATTTTAAACCCATAGTGGCTTAGGACAGCAGAATAAGAAATTTCTAAAGCAACGAAAAGACCTCAGCTCAGCAACAGGACTCCCCTTCTTCATCTTATTCTGTTTCGTTCTTACATTCCTATAATATAAGTTGAATCTAAAAACTACAAACATACGTGCTCAATGCCAACTTTTCACCGCCCCAGTTCCCTATTTTGACGTCATCCTGTAAATACCTCACATAATAGGATACTGTAGTGGACGGACGCTCGCATCGGCACCATTCGAAGTATTGTTAGGCCAGGATACAGAAGTCTGACATGGTTAGTCTCGTTCTTGCGCTGAACCTGGTTATCCTCGTTTTCAGTTTTGCCTGCGTGCGAAACTTCTGTTTCCTGGTATCGTCAATTTTCAAGCTAGCCTGATGCCAAGGTCTTGGCTGAAATCGCTTGCAATCAATATGGAACTTACTATGTAATTAAAATGGACACGTTTTGCCATTAACCTTAGCTCAGTTGGACTTCTGGGATTGCACTAAAGATTCTGTAAAATAGCATGGCGTTGATTTTCACGTAGCAATCAATCGTCATCTCCATGTTGATTCATCATTTAGCCGGCCTCGTTGCAGAAAGACGTCAGATGCAAACGAGGCTTTTCAGATTGAACACAGCAGACGCTTATTTTGGCACAGCTTCGACTCCAAATTCTACGAACAAGTGCCTGAGACCAGTCCAAATCGCTGGTCATTTTCCAGGAGACAAAATCGTCTCGAGGAATCTTGTATTTCAGGCAATATGTAACCACCATCCCAGCTCATCCAAGCCCATCAAGAGGTTGGTGAATTAGCATTTCGAAAAGCGGGTGACCCTACTTAGAACGAAATTACAAGGTGAATCGAAAGCGATACAATGTTCATACACCCCATGATTTATTTGCTATGCGGCAATCTTTTACTTCGACAGAACAAACGGGTTGTGTCATTATAGCATTTTGATCTGCTGAGGTTTGAACCAGATCTTTCAGTCTGAGCCAATATTTAGATAAGGAGAAAGCAACAGATTAAAAATCATGATGTACGACTTAGGGCCATCCGATGTTTTGTTACTAATCGGCCACCTTGCAAGATGCTGTAACAAAGCACATCTTGTGACACGATAGAAGACAGCGACAAAAAGGCATTTACATGTAGGGACGTGTCTCTTGCGAAAAGATAACAGTGTTTTTCTCCATAAACGTTTTTCTTCGCCCTTACACAGGCACTGCGGAGCAGGGGGGCTGAGGGGGCTTTAGCCCACCCAATTTTGCAAAAAATTCTAAATATAAAGTAATAAACTACCAATAAAGCTTTTTTTAATCGTTTTAGCCCCCCCTTTTATTAGACCCCCCACTTTTCTCAACGCTCCGCGGTGCCTGTTACCTTAAGTTTTGTATATGAAGTTCATGTAATAGCACCATTTTCCATACCATACCACTCACATTTCACGGCTCGACCGACCTTTGATAATCAATCAATGAGGTTCCGTCCGGTACATGATATATCCATTCAGTTTTCAATTTCGCAACTGTGTAGGTTTGTCAAATGTGTTTGCTCTTTTTGATAATACAGGCCGTCACGTGCCTTGGTCGTAATCATGCACTTGAATCGCAGGTGAATGCACCTATAGGTCATGTTGGCTCTTTGGAAATTTCTTACTGATAATGGCTGTTTGGCTGTGATCTGGATTTGTTTTCAATTTCAATAGAACAGCAATGCCCTCGCTTAGTATTACATTATCGTATTTTCACCCTCTGCTACTCGAATAATACCTCTCGAATAATGATCGTCTTTAAGACAGAAAGACCATGCTTTGCGACAGCAGGTGAAATAGTAGCAAAGTACTTAATCATGTTCAAATGAATAAGAAATAAAAAAGCAACATCAAACTCTTTGAGAATTGAAAGTAGCCCTAAAGTCTGGCACACTTCATATATATTAAAAGTACTTTTAATATTATTTAGACTTACTATCAGGGAAAAAGTCTTGTCTTTGAGCAATAGTGTAAACGTCTATGCCATGAAGAAAACCCAAGTGAACACTATTACGTATTTTGGAAGCTTTTTCTTAAAATAGTTCATGCATACGCCCCCGTCATGATCGAGAAAGAGGTAGGAATTACAAGCGAGTGGGCGAAGCTGCTTAATGGATTACACACTTGGACGTCATACAAGCTTTGAGAAGGCTGAAGTGCTTCTCCGACTAATGCCACTAGGCACCAACTGCACTATTTAATGAAGAGATTCCTCCTTCCATCACAAGTGAAATTGGTGCTAATGGACCTATACAGAGGGTTATATGCTATCAAGCAACATTTCTAAATAATCCGTAACTTAAAGCCCATTGAAACCTTGACGATCAAAGAAGCTATTCGAAGAAGTCCAAATTTCTAGGGAATAGATAAACCGATTTTAAGTCGCATGGGTAAAGAAAGAAGGCTGTCTTTACGGATTTGGCGATGCTGTTATGGTCCCGCTGGTAAAAATAAAGTTTTCCCTAATATGTTTTAAGCTGCTGACCGACATTCCTTAAAGATCGCGCTTATCCGGAGGGGCTTGGATAGGATAACTGCTTTTTGTTCCCCAAAGCAAGCCTCTATACATGTCTGAGCAAACCCATAACAGAACATGTTCTTGAATCCGATTGTTTTCTTTAGGATCTATTAGGAATGTTCCCCGTGATGTAACGTTCGGGATAATCGCTTTCCTTCCTTTCGCAGCCACGAAAGATAAAAATAGGCCCATCTTCCTGTTGAGACATTTCGAATAGGGTGAAAAAGGCCATAAGCCAAGTGAGGGGGGAATGTTTAGGTCAGCAACAAGGTAGCATCGCACCCCAGCTACCCAACGCACCCTTAAAAGTTAATAATAAATAGACTTTAACTAATCAATATACATGTCATTGCAAAGGTTGATACAACCACACGAACCAATATATCTTCTCGACAATAATTGCTGGGTTTATGTGCCTTCTTTGTCACATGTGGTTCTAATTCCTGTTCGGTGTTTCAACTGAGGCGCTCTAATCATAATTATGTCCAGTTTCACAATCAAGACTTCGCGTTGATAATTCTGTTACAGCCTACGTTCGGGCTGATATTCATCTGAAAAGGATATCTAGTAGTTGTGCGCTTGGCGGAACTCAGAGGTACATGACACACGCCCAGACACCAAAGCCTCTCTTAAATTTAATTCTTCCTCGTTAACAAACAACAGCGGACAAAAAGTTTCCAAAAACCATAACAAAAATAGTAAACTCTAGCTACATCGCTTATCCTAATTTAATCGGATAAATGGAAATCCCACTCTCTTATCTACATGTGTCTCTGTAGCATCACACAAACCTTTTGCCTGGCAAAATTTACCCCTCCCCTTATTGGGGTCAGTTTCATCTAAGCGCAGCAAAATTTGATCTACTCTTACCCCCCTTACTAACGCTAACAGAGTTTACCCAGGAAAAAAGCTCACAACTTTGACTACACTGGATTGTTGTTGCTCCAAAATACACAACATTGGTTCCGATGAATAGAAGTAAACAGCAAGATTTGACTTCAATAAACAAGAATTTACATCTGTAAACATCTTGCTGCTTTGCTGTAAACACCCAGTGATTCGTACAAAGCAAACATTGCCCTAATTAAACGCATTGGGTTGACTGTTTCCTCAAGCCCAATCGTCTCTCCCCTCAGTCAAGCCTTCCAAAGTACCAGTGCAGAATTTCATTGATCGTTACTCTTGACCCAGCGTTTAAAGCTTGCACTGGCGTTGCAATATGTGAATGGATGAATCTATTAGTTGCTTAAACACAAATATTTGTCACGGGACACCTTTTAACAAAATTTGCTGGAGACATTGTACACACTTCCACTATTCATCCTGGCAATGGAGCTTGATAGAAGAAACTTGGGCTTGGTCTGGAACCCTAATTGCTACTATCTTAGTTACTACTCCATATTATAGATTTAAGAACCCAGAAGCTTTCACCTTTGCTTGGAGAAAGTCCTCACAAGATCAACACGAGTACTCGCTACGATGCCTGCTCATTGTCCTTGAAGCACCTGATTTCTTTCTCCTGTTTTTGCGATTTTCCCTTACTTGAAACTTAAATAATTGCTAAAGTGATTATTGACTTGTGCAAAGTTATACTGTGATTATTGACTAAAGTAATAATTGACTTGTGCAAAGTTACACTGTGATTATTGAATAAAGTGACTTGTAAAAATATGCCTATAACATGTGAGATTAGAAGCAATGATCGTACAAGTTGTACAGGATTCATGGTTGCTTCAGATTAAATGATTCCTCAACCCTAACCGTTGATTTCGGCGAGGCTCGAAAGCTTGGTATAATGGTTGAATATTCTTCGACACAGTCGCTAAATATATTCCTTTATGCAACAACTCATAGCATTTCAATCATGAATAATGAATAGCTCGGTTCAGAAGTTGCACGTATCATAATATGAATGATCAAAAGCACGTTTCGGACTTGACTCCTCATGGGGCGAATAACTGATGGTTTGAGCAAGTACACTTGATAAGAACAGAGTTACAACCTTCCTATGAAAGGGGAAGGAAATATCATAAATGCAGAAAGAGTTTTGACGGAAAACCAAGCAGGATACGGGTTCAGACAGACGTGCTAGACACAGGAACCTATATTGTATTTTCAAAATAATTCAATATCTGAAATGGCTAGAGCCCTATGAACTTTTATGGTGGGTTGGCTTTCTCAGAATCCACCATCACAATGGAACAAACGCCTACGAAGATATATGGATAAAGATGGCATTAGAGAACCGTCGTGTTTAAGTATTGTGTACACTGATAACAACATTCACGCGATGATAAAAGTTGCAGGATGCCAGCACAGAACTTCTAAGTGCAGTCTTGGCATCAGTCTGTGTGAAAGTAGATTACCTCCAACGTCAGAAGACCGGCTAAGAAAATGATAATCTACAACGGCCATTTTTTTACGTACAATAACAGCAAACTGTTTGTAAATATGGAGATAAGATCAATGTTTCCACCAAAATGGCGACGCGCAAACTACGACGCATCTCTTCAATTCAAATTTTGCAGTTTGATGGATGCTTACCAAAAGTTTACACGAAATTTCAGATTAGTTGCCCCACACAAAAAATAACCTTACTATTTGATTGCTATACGTCAACAAACCTATGATTGCCAACGAACATGTCCTACAATTGTCGAAAGCATAAATAAATAGTCGTAGATTCGACCACTTATTTTGTCTCATTACACGAAAGACCTTATATATTTAGCATACAAGGAACAAGATAAGAAATGATTCAGGCAACAAATTATATGTGTTATTGCACTTCGCGAACCAGAAATAACCGAAAGTATTCCAGGCCCAAGGTTTAACAGGCATCGCTGCCCATTTACTGGACAATCCTTAAAGCAACGAGGGAATATTTATGTAACTAATAAACATCACATTAGGCGATTCAACAACAGTCTTACCCTGCTTAGCCTTTTGTCCCTTTCGTAAACTGTGACAAACCAGTCCCCGTGTTGTAGTCCTGCACTCCCCTCCCCTCTCCAAGCGCTGACGACGAGTTTTGATGATTTTGAAATATGGGGCTGTTTTGTTGACGATGTTATTAAAGCACCGGAGAGGCACTCCGCTTCCAAGTACCGAATACTTTGCCGAGTCGTGGTTGCATCGACCTTTCCAAACAACACAGTTCGACTGACTAAACAAAGCCCTCACTCTCTTTTGTACTCTCCTTCCCGCGTTATGTCAGCTTGTCTCATTTGATGTTTGGCCTAGGACTAAAGCAAAATAAAGGTTAGGCAAACATCGCTCTTCTTGACGAATCGTGATTGTATTTGGGTGCACAATCAGATCGCCGATTAGGTTGTACTGATGGTAACCAATCTTTTGTACGATGAGTTGTTTTATTGCTAATTTACCGGCCAAAAGTTCAAATATCAGATTTTTTCAGGCTAATTTTTTATCATCTCCATTGATTACTGCTATTTAACATGGACATGAGTTTGTATCTAGGCAGCTGTGGAGTGAGGGTGGAAAATTATGTTTACTTCGATAAAAACGATATCATCAACGATAAGAGGGTTAGAGAACAACAGCGGAACTGCTTGCAGGAGCTAAGGAAGACCCTCTTCTGGTCAAGAGAACACCTAGCTATACAAGATCATTATTTGTTTGGCTTAGTTTCGCAAAGGTAGATTTCTCCGTATGCCTATTTCCGTCAGTTATCCATACCATGTTCGGGTTCTCTAGGGTGAAAGGACTCGTACTAGTACAATGTGGCAAAATCTTACAGCATAATCTTCTTGTTGCACTAAGCTCTTCGCGAAGGCACGAAACCTTTTCTTTACGGTGGCTGCTGAGATGTTAATTGCAGTGCCTCTTGGAAGACCCTTCCGTTGCTACTCCCTGGATGAAGTAACGATTTTTGGTCACCCCTGTTGGACTTAAACTTCAAGGGTTTCCTGTCAAAGGGAGTTAAACAGTAACTAAGTGACAATGTCACTTAACCTGATGACATTTGATGTAATTGTCCTTTCCAGCCGAGAACGTCTAAAGATTCCATGGTCACTTATTCTTTGCATACTTTTTCACCACGCAAATTCTGCTGGCTGGCAAAAATTTGAGCAAGTTGACTTTTCTTCAAATTGTTTCCCCTAATTACAAATTTAAAGGAAACAGTCCAAAGCTCTTTATCGTGTTTTCGTGTCTTCACTGAACACTTAATGGTAACACTTTTTGTTTCGTTCTAGGGACGAGAAGGGTTACCACAGTAAAATCTGGCAAAATAGACACGAGCCAAAGAGAATGGCTGAGCAATGGAAGGCCACCCGAAGGCCAGTTACGGTTCTCTTCTTAAAAGAACACTGCATGCTGTCTAGTCCAAGGGGCCTGGGACTATCAATGACACGGAGACTTAAATGCACTTTGGCTCAAATCTCTTAACATTAGCGGGCTTGAGCCTGGTACAATCCAAAACTGCTTGGCACTTTAACCGGGATAAGAACAAAGTGACTCCACAGATTGTTGGCCTATCTGGCGCACGACTCAAGCGAAAACTTGAAGGCAAGGAAATCCAAGAGGACTAAAAGCCAATCCAATCGATGTCCTAGAATATTGGGGGTAATACTTAAGCCGATTCAGTCAAGAATTAAGACAGAGGAGATTACTAGGCTTTAAGGAAGATTGCTTTTCTATTCTTAGAGAAAGACGGTTCTGTACCAGATAATTGTAGGGCAGTTAAGCGCCCTCTCGACTCTGCCGTTAATGTGGAACTAAGCAAATCTTAAGACTTTGGTCTTATGATTTTGCTAGACCTCTCAGCACCTCTGATCGAATCGCTACCACGACCAAAGTGGATGGATATTTGCAGCCAAGCGTTCTAGCCTGGCACTTAAAGAATGTTGTGACTTTGAGTTGTCATCAAAAGCCATTTTTCTCTCAAGGCAATGTATGATAGTTCTGCATCAACTTCCCATCGTCTGTATTACGTTGATAGCAAATTGTATTAAATCACTGTCTAAAAGGAAAGTCATAATTTTCAATTTTTGGATGCACTTGGTCATTGCTTGTCATGTGCCTTGAACTAACTCCAATTCACTTAGAATTGCGCAGCTCAATGGCAACCTCGTTTTGAAATGTCAAGACGAGGTAAATACATAACGAGGGCCATTTTGCACATTGGCTAGAAAGCTTCCAATCTCTCACAGAAGATAGGGACAATGTTCAGTTTATTAGAATAAATATGTTGATGTGTAAACCCCTCTCCAAGGGGGTCCATAACCATTGTCTCTAAAATATCCTCAAAATCTATCTATAGATCTAGCCCTAAAACATCTTAATAATGGTAGATTGTTATCTAAAATTCAGAGATGTCTTTGAGCAGGCAGGAATTGAAGCATTTTTTGGGGTCAAAGCTATTTCGAAGAAGCAGGGAAAGTAAAGCCAGGTCCTTTTGATAAGCGTTTTTTTCGTAGCCAAAATAAGGTCAGTTTAAACATTACTTGCAGCGATATGGAGTTTCAAAACCAACGATTGGTCTTAAATCGGCATGAAATGGGCCATAAAGCAATATTCTGGAAGCACACTGGAAGCACGTGTTTCAGGCCATTGGTCTTTGAAAAAGACTGCTTTTATCGAACTTATTACCTGCGATCCCCCTGCTACAATCAGCTCTTGAATTTGATATATAACCGGTTTTGATTCAGTTCTGGTCAAGAAAATACAAGCAACAATTAAGAATTGTTTTATGTATTAAAAATATCTAGGTGAACGACCTCGAATTCAAGCGTCTTGAAAGTATTCAACTGTGACTGTAAATTACGAATCTTCGTTTACCAAATTACCCGGGAGATCTACCCCAAGCCCACCGCGTTATGCTGATAGTCGTTAAAACTCGTGGCACTGTGTGGAAGAGGTCATGTTTGTTGAAGCTAGGCTTTCCGGTGCAGGACCAAGACTTTGTGCGAAGCTAGAAGAATTACAGGGATGAAATGCGTGAGCTGATAGAAGTCCAAACAGAGCAATGAAGTGATTAAGCAATTTACCAAGTATATCTCGTTACAAAAAATTGGTATGGATTTATTTGTTATTGCAAGAAATCCCCTCTGTATCCCCTCATTTTAAAAGCCAACCAAACATACTGGAGCTTTTCCCCTAAGGGGATGGCTGACGACAGAATGGAGTGTTCTTTGCCGAAAGCTGATGTCACTGGAGCATTCAAAATGGCTCGGAGAAGATTGAGTTAAGCTTGTGAAATTCGTAGTCCTATTCGCGTGGTAATTGCTAAAGACCTTTCATTCATTAGAGCTAAATATGTTCTAGTTCTAGTTCAATTACCACGCGAACAAAAATACCTTTGATTCATTAGAGCTAAGAATACTCTAGTTCTAGAGCTATGAATCTGTCTCTCTTGCTTCAAAACCCATTGCATGGCAATTGCTCCATGAATTTATCTAAAGCACTTTATGACAACAACTGCAACATGAATCGAACTGTAGTGCTACATTTTACTGGCCTTGTCCATGTAATAAACATTAAAATGCCACAACGAAGTCCTGCTTTATAATGATTTTGAAGAATCGATTTGGTTTTGTGACACATTTTCTTTGAATATAATATTCATCTACCCGCGCATCCGTAGGTGCAAAATTTGAGATTTTCAAATATCAAGTGGTTAACTTAGTGAAGCAATCAGACACATTTCATTAAAGTGCTTATGCTGCAAGCTTATGTGACGTCATAGAAATCAGTGCTTACACATTGAACCAGAAATCGCCCCTTTTGGATAGCTAGGAGTCATCATCTAAAATAGCTAGGTGACATCTGGAAAAAGCAAGATAATTGGTATATTACATTGCCATCATTGCCCAAAGCAGATTGTTACCTAACAGATTGGAAAATTTTGCATTTTCGTGCAATACCATTAATAGTTTATAATTCGATTGAGGACTCTAGGTAAATATGATCTGAGCTAGAAGCCTTTCACTGGCCTTGGCGCGTTTAAAATTGTTAGGAAAGAAATAAGACACACTAGCTTTTAGATACGTCACTGTACTTCTTGGAGCTGATCTGTTTCCAAATACTTGAATGCTCAAAGCTGGACTTCTTTGCAGAAGCAATTTTCTTCGAGCATTAGCCAAACACATCTATGATATCAATACATGAATAGAAATGAAACTGGACAATGCACATTTTTATCAAATGTAAATAAAATTTTGTTCCGCAGTCGAAAGCTTCCCTTGGCTCAATAGTTCTCCAAGCCCATCAAATCCCATTTCAAATTAGTTCCTGGTCACCACTGACTAAGGATTTTCTTCCAAATTTGATTAAAAAATGACTCTCTGTGCTCAGATTTCTGTTAAGTTAAGCTTAACATTCTTCTATCTAGAATTTCTCTACAAACCTGTAAAGAATAAGAACATGTTAAAAACACCTCTTGAATTAAACAAGCGCTCTAACCTTGAAATGCAGGGCTTGTAAAGTTGCATGAAAGAAACGGGCGTTACAATAACTCTCTTTTCCATCATGGAAGATGTAGGCAGATAAGGCTAGGCAGAAGCTCCCTTCATTTGAAAAATATTCGAAAAGCTCACTTCGATTTAGTCATGTGCTGACCTAATTTAACAATTCCCGTCATTCGCTCTTATGCAGTTTGTACTTTAAAGTTCATTTCATCACTTCTTGACCAAAGAAGACGAAAATCCTCATGGCTCTTCAATCCTGTCATTTTCAAGAACCTTTCTGTTGCAAGAACAATGTTTGTGGTATTTGAAAGTCTCACCGCGGTTTCAAAAACTTAACTGTTAAATATTAACTGTCCAGAGAACCATTCTAAGTCCTTCCTTGATACGATATCTTGAATGGAAGATTGACACGATACCTTGAATGGATTATTGACAACTGTTACTAGCAGCATGACCTTCAAGTGGAAGTTAAGATTAAGGATGGCGCTAAGGATTCTGTGGAAAAGAGAAAAGCTGTACCTTGTTATGAAGTCAAATAGGCTGGCTTTAGGATCAGCCAGACAATATTAACTAATTTGAGATGTCAAAAGTCAAGCCAACGATACTTGAGTGCTGCGATTAGATATCCAGTACGGAAGGTTTTAGTCACCTCGAGCTGGAAACTAGGCACAAAACTAATTTCATATTCTGCAAATATTAAAAAAATTCCCACATGTCTTCAAGGATTTTTTTGTCATGACAACGAGACAACAACAGTCGTTTCCAGATTGCATAACAGGTATCTGCTTTTCAACCTTGTAAAAGCAATTTAAACATTTTGCACATTTCAATAATCAGTTAGCTAGACTATATTATAGCATGTGCAGGCATGAATTGACATGAAATTGAATAGTGTAATGACAGGGATTAAACATGGATAAAGAGAATGGAGGATAACTTTGAGGGAAATCGTTTTATCTGCATTGTCCCCTGTGCACTGTCCAGTAGCATTCCCCTGAGGAGGCGTTAAGGTGGAACTGTCAAAGGTGGAACTGTCAGAATTCGTGAAGGCGAGCAGCCATCTTGACTGTCCTTGCTGTAAAGAGTGATAGCAACTAACTCGAAAATGCCCAGGATTCTTATTAAAGGAGGTGTTTGGCGAAACACCGAGGTTTGTATCTTTTTTCTAAAGCCTCCTATCAGTGCATATGCAATCATTGTTTATTTATCCGCAGTTTGACGTTAAGTTTTGGTTGCAAGTCGAAAGTTGGATCTTTCTGGAATGGAATGAGTTGCAACAACTTTCTATCTGTATATTTTAAAATTTGTATAACCACTGTTATAGATTCCTTTTAAAATTTTAGCTACTTATTTTGTTGAAAAGAGAAAGTTTTGGGAGCCAATAATAAAAATAGCCTTATCACACATGTGTATATTTTATATCATATCATGATATTGACTTGTCCTAAATGTTCACATTTGACAACTGAAAATGTTCTAAGTAGGTTGTTGCTTCAATCAAGACTAGAAGCGCCAACTAGAAGTTTTTCTATTGTGCATATACGTCTCTCTGCATTTTCACAAGCTGCATAAATGCCCACCAGGTTTCACAAGATAGTTGTACTTCTGCCAAATAAGTTCAGGTAGCCTTTTATTCACTTCTTGTAGTCACAGCCACATCTTCCAAAAACGAATTAAATATAAAATAAATACTATTTTAGCCCTTCTTTACCTCCATTTTGATCAGTACTATCAAGTTACAATGTTGGTATTTAAGCAGAATATCCATAAAGCCCTTAAATATTTATCAATTTGAATTGTAAGTTGCAGATATTTTAAATAATCAGTCCACTTTCTTTTGAAACAGTTTATTTAGACAATGGGTAGTGTGATTTAAGAATACTGCAAAAAAAGCCACTTGTAGATATATGAAAGAAATTTTTAATTGCAAAAAGTATAAAAGGAACAAGCATTTTAAGCTGTAAATAATTACAGCAGCAACAGGGAGCACATGGAGCTGACAATGTATATCTATTATATCTATATATTTATATAATCATAAGGCAAATGCTGACAAGAGGATAAATATATCATGATTTTATCAATATTTATATTTATATATATCATGATTTATAAATTACCAAAATGCAGAGAATTGTTTCTTTGTTTAGATAAATAGTCTATGGGCAGTTTGTGAACTCACACTGTCAGAAACAATTTCCTAAGAGCCACATTTTTATTTGATTTCATTTATTTGATTTCATAACTTTTTGCATTCCAACATGGAAACAAAGCTGGTTCACAAATAAATTAAGTCCTTGAATTTATCTATTTATACTTTGTAAATGAACCATCCAATAGACAGTCTCTACTTGTATTTGCTTAAAAACAGTTGCAATACCAATATATTTGTAAAAGTACCTAAAGTTGAGCTCTAATCTAAAGTTCATCATTTAAAGAATATGTATTTTTGCATAAAGCAAAACTTTAATGAAAATGTAAGCCATTCATGAACAAAGCTGAAATGTTAGAATGTGAACAAATGGTTAATGCAGGGGCTTTGAAAGCCCAATTACTTCACTTCTAAATGTCATTGATGTATACCTGGTGCCTATTTGACAGTGGTAGATTCTTTCCTGTCATGTGTTTTGACATACTTAGGATAATATATTTATCATTGATTTGTACTTGAGAACCCATTTGCATTTCAAATTTGTAATGGAAATTGTTAGGCAGCTAGAAAATGTTTCTGTTGCATTTGGTTAAGGTCTTTTGTTTATGCAACTTTTATGTCTGCTGCTAGCTGTTTCTGAGAGAGTGAAAGGATATGTTTAAGAAAATATAAGCTGGATTCCCCAGATTTTTCATGGGAAGTCTTAAAAGTTGCATGGTTCCCATTGCAAGGTCTGGTCTGTTGATTCATTGATGAGTAAACATGACTAAAGTAGAATATAGTAATTTATTTAATATGAAACTGATTTCTATGGAAGCATGAAAGTGTTGAATTTATCAAAGATTCATAATCTGTTTCTTTATCCCAAAGTCTGTTTCCTCTTCCACATTTGACACAACCTTTTGGCTAATTGCTGCATTTTCTGTCAACTTTTAAATTTGCTATCAGTTTTGTAGACATTCAGAGTGGTTGTAATTATCAAACTTCCTTTCACATATTCCAGAAGTTCAGCTTGCTGTTTTTCCATGTTTTTGACAACTGGTTGCATCTCTGTCCTGCTTTTGAGAAGACAAAATATATGCATATTGATAAACTTTTCCACAATTGACAAACAATTGCTCTTGCAAAAGTCACATAATGATAATCCCAATTAATTAACTAGTGTGCAAAGTAATCTGTAAGCTGATTGGAGCATAAGTGCTAATGCAATTTTTATTATGTTGCTCGGCAGAAGCAAAAGCCTAGTATAAGTGTTTTAAAAAATAGTATAGAAATTGACCAAAATTGTTCATTTGAAGGTCATGGTCAAAAGAGGGACTCAATATGCACCACTTAGATTTGGAATTTAATACAATTTATTCTTAACGATGATTTCATGGTATAAAGCTTCACAATAGCAGAAACAGCAAGAAATATATTTTTAAAGCACTTAAAGCACTTTTACATCTGCCACTCTTTTTCAAAGTATGCAAGCTTCTGAAAATGATCAAAAGCTCACAAAATAAATAGCCAAATTTGGATCTAAAACACCTGAGAGTTATCAAAAGAGTGCATGATCTGCTTTAAATGACCAATCAATGTCCACATTACATTTTTAGGGGAGTCCAAGTGAAAAGACTTTCTGTCTGCAAAAATTAAATTTTGTTGGTGAAATATAGACATTATAAATAATTTTCTCTCTCTGTTATTCCAAAGGATGAAATCCTCAAGGCTGCTGTTATGAAATATGGCAAGAATCAATGGAGCCGTATTGCATCCTTGCTGCACAAAAAATCTGCAAAACAGTGTAAAGCAAGGTGGTATGAATGGCTTGACCCAAGCATAAAAAAGGTTTGTCCAAATTTCAAGTTTTCTTCTTTTATGCTTATTTTATACTGACCAATGTTAATCAACATATGGAAATAAACTGTGTAGATTTGTAAAGCATGCACATTTTTAGCGGTTTTTTAAAACTTTTTCTTTGATTTTGTTAGACTGAGTGGAGTAGAGAAGAGGATGAAAAACTTCTTCACCTTGCAAAGCTAATGCCTACACAATGGCGGACAATTGCTCCTCTGGTTGGGAGAACTGCAGCTCAGTGCCTGGAAAGATATGAATACCTACTGTGAGTTTCTTCCTTATAATTGACTTGATATCCTTGCATTTGGTCTATTTTAAGGCATCATCAATCTTCTTTAAATTAGGCAATTTTTACAATTACCAAGCCGCTGCCATTATGCCAAAATGCCCACCTTCAATTCTGAAGCAGTCTGAAAAATCATTTCTTAATTAACTTTGCTTCTGCAGTTATTGATATTTACAAATGAAATAATTTGATTAATTTTGTTGTCTAAAGATACACTGAATTTTTTATCATCATTTCAATCATCAATGCTGTATTATCACATTTTTATTCCTATTTATTTTATGTTATAGTTTCTAATCATCATGGCTTTAATTGTATGTTTCTTATGACTAAGGCAAAATACTTTCGTTTTTTATAGGGTTTTTTCATATTTAAATTAATAACAATTTGTTATTAACTTTTATATACTTTATTTTCCCTTTACACCGTTAAATTAACTGTTAAACATTGAAGCTTAATAATTGATATCTGATACGGGAAAACGGACAATTAATTCAAAAAGATTTTAATTTCTCTTGTTCAAATACTGGTAAAAGCCAAACATTGACAGTACTTTTTCGTCCAATGCCGCTTAATGGTGGGAAAATGACCGAAGATGACAAAATTAATAGTCAGCTACAGATCAAAGAACACTAGAGGGCTGTTAGTAGCACGAGTGATTGGCTGCTTAATGACCTATCAGCATACACTTCACACCCTCTTTCAGAAACATCCAAGTGAAAAGATAAACCCTTTCTGTCTACAACGAATAGGCTTTTGCATTGAAATGAAGACAGACTCCAAATCGTCTAGATAAAACCCTCCTATCTTTTCCAATAGTACGAACAATTTTACCAGGATATATTTTAGCGCAATCTGGATTCTCTAAAAGATGTTGCCCTATAGTTGAATCACTCTTAATCTAGCCACAGCGTGTTTTGCACTTTCAGCAGGGTTTTAAGTCAAACGCTCGTAGGAACATGTTGTTTTATTCTTTCTTCTAATCTTTGCGTAATGTGTCCAAAACACCAAGCTTCACACTGGTAGTTCAATTTAATTTTTTACATGTCAGTTTAATAAATGTATATTGCTTTCAGTGACCAAGCTCAGCAGAAAGAAGGAGACGAAGCTGATCCAAGAAAACTTCAACCGGGAGAGATAGACCCCAATCCTGAGACAAAGCCTGCAAGGCCTGATCCAATTGACATGGACGAAGATGGTAAATTTGTCTTTTTTCAACACTTTTCCAAAGACTTTTTCAAAGACATAATAGAGCATTATTTGCTTACAGTTCGACATGTTTGTGGTTGCCTACGTATTTACGATTTAAGCAAAAGGTACATCGTATCTGAATCTAGGCTTCTTGTATTGTAGAACTAGAGATGTTGTCTGAAGCCAGAGCAAGACTGGCAAATACTCAAGGTAAAAAGGCAAAAAGAAAGGCACGAGAAAAGCAGCTTGAGGAAGCCAGAAGGCTGGCAGCTTTACAGAAGCGAAGAGAACTGAGGGCAGCTGGCATAGAGTGAGTAACATTTTTTGATTGGTATAGTTCATTTGTTGATCATTCGTTGGCATAGTTCATTTGTAATCAGGGTCTTGATTTCCTCCCATCTCTTGTAATTTTAGGCTCTACGTTTTAATCTCTCCCTTTAACTTGGTCATTCAATTTGATTTCGTTTCTCCATGTTCCAGCATTGAGCTTCCCCAAGATTGGGAGGACTTCTTTCCAAATTCAATTCCACTGACTTGCATTTCAAATTTTATTTCTTTTGACTATTTCAAGGATCGAAAGATTCAAAAAGAAAAAGAAAAGAGGAGTTGACTATAATGCCGAAATACCGTTTGAAAAGAAGCCTGCACAAGGTAAATATCTAGTTATTGTAGTTGTCACTGGTTTTCGAAGATTAATTTTGCGCTTCTTGGCGAAAAGCTGATTATGACTATGGTAAAATATGAAGCTTTGTTTGTTTGCTTCAAAGTGTTTGATAGTATGAAATATCTTAATCAATTCCACTAGTTATTTCAGACTGGTTGACCAAGCCAGTTTATATTATCCTCCTAAACTATCTTTGCAACTTTTTCCCCAACTGTCAAACGTCTTCTTAGTACGTTTGGTAATGCTAATGAATTTTGATTCAATGTGTAAACTTCTGTGGCTCTGGTGACAAATTTGAAAAGAATTTAGCTAATTTCAATGGTAAAGTATTTAGACAAAGTGATTTTTTAATACATTACTCTTTTGTAGGATTTTACGATACATCTGAAGAAGTAGTGAATCCGTTAGACCCGAACTTCAAGAGACTTAGACTGGATCAGATGGACGAGAAGAGAAGAGATGATGTTGAAGAGGTAAGTTATAGATATATCTATTTACTATAGATATTTAGAGTAAAGTTTAATCTAAACGCAACATTACTTTTTGTATCTTTTTGTTTTCAATGCTTGTTTTTCAGTTATTACTTTGATAGCTTTTTGATGATTTTTCTTATTTAAGGTTTTTAAAAAATCTACAGAATTTTTAGAAGTTTTGCCTCATTGAACGGTCCTTTGACTAATGACCCAAGAGAATTATAGTGCAACAAAACTTTTGGGAAATTTTTGCAAAAAGTCATTTGAAAAAATAATCGAACATTTAAAAAAAAAACCCTAATAATATATTTAAGTATAAACAACATTTGATACTTTTATAGCTTGAGCTTATGCAGAGTATTTTGCTGAATTAATGAGTAATTGTATCTCTAAATTAATACAGTTCGTTAATGTTGAGTCGATTTTAAAAAATATCATTGTAACCAGCCATCTCGGCTCAAAATTATGATAAAATCAGTGAAAAATTGAGTAGAAGTAAGGAAAAGCAACTATCTTTGAGTAGCTTGGTCCTAAACTCAACGCCTGACTGACGACTTCTTCTGAATTCAGTTCATAGAGATAATGCTGAAGGAAGTTTGCTTTCTTTGATATTTGATTTCATCTCACGTGCATATTACACGGGAAAAAGAAGAATGCACATTTATTGCACAGATGATGGCACACACATGACACGTGTAAATTAGTTGAATGTTTTAGGGGAACACGATTCCTACAAACTGATAAAAATGATGTGAATTTACGTTTAGGCGGAGAGGAGAAAAGACAGGCAACGTCAGAAAAGCCGAAAGGAGAATGACCTTCCTGGTGCAGTTATGCAGATTAACAAGTATGTGGGCCTTTTAATGAATTTATCTTTATTTTTTTGCAGCAGCTAGATACAACAATAACTATAATTTGTATATATAAGATCTGTTAAGAATAATTTCCGTTGCCCAGGCTTGCAGCAATAGCAAGTTTCCTGAATTGCATTTGATTTTCACTGCCAAAACCAGCAACCTCTGGAGTCCGTAAAAAATATCATTACTTTTTTACCATCTTTAGTCTTTAAAAGAAGAGAAATTTTTTATAATCTAGTTTGTAAGTATCTTATGATCTAGTATTAAATTTTTATATTTAATCTGATCATTGTTAATTTCGTTTTGCAAAAGTCCGACAACCAGTTTAGTTTCTCTTTAACGCAAACGTTGGTTATAAAAAACCATTATGAAAATCCCTTATATTGTTTACCGTGTTTTAAATTAATCTAGGCCATTTCGGAAGTATGATTTTGTTTTTCATGCTTTGAGTCAATCGTGTAAATTAATCTTTGATGGAAAATTCATCGAAATATTTTAGCAGTTATATCTGCTTTTTAAAGTTTGATAGCACTCTACTTAATCAAAAAAGATCATTTTGCTGCTTTTGAGGACTCTCAAAAGCAATTTTTAAATAAATCACATAATCGAAAGCCTAACCCCATTTGAATCCCAGCAATGTTCTCTCACCAGGCTCAATTTGGACCCTTTGCGATTGGCATTGGCAATTGTATATCTCTCCTTCAAAGTTTATTTTCAATCACCGTTTTAAGATAATGCCAATGATATTTTTGCATTTAGGATGCTGAATTCTGAGCCAGCCAAGAAGAGAAGCAAACTAGTGCTGCCTGCACCACAGATTTCTGATGCTGAGCTTGAAGAGGTTGGTGAATTTTACTGAGTTCAAAGCGCCTCTTGCAAGCTGTTATCCCATAGAAAATTTTCATTTTTGTTTTTAATGATATCAAGTAGCCAGAGATGTTCGAAACCGACGTGCTGTTTTTGCAAGATGACACAATTTGTAAACATTTAAATTTTGTAAACATTTAAAACTTTAAACATTCTCGCATTCCAATACACCGTTTTCTGTGTGTATCCGCTTTTTTATCTTCCTTCTATCTATCTACATATACTTTGATTCTTATTTTTAATTTTTTAAACAGTGAGAAACAATTTGGCAATTTTCATTTAAGGTCGTTAAACTAGGACTAGCAAGTGACGCTGCGAAGGCAATTGTTGAAGGGGAGGAGGAAGGTGCCTCCAAAACTTTGCTTGCTGATTACTCAATCACACCTGGATCGAACCTTCCGCTGCGGACGCCACGAACCCCTGCGCAACTGGATACAGTGCTTCAGGTACGTGCGTTGTCATGTGATTATTAGAATTATTACCGTTCTTGTTGTTATGATTTTTGGCTGCTGGTTTTCTTTTCCCGCTGGTCAAAACAACCCACATGATTTTGGCCACCCACTGCCTTTGATGGTGTCGTAAAGCTCATTATTTGATTTGATGGCCTAATTATGCCTGCCCTAACCAGAGTATTTTACACATGAACTGTCATTTGGTCTTTCGTAAATGCCGATTGAGAGTCACTGGGCAGGCGGATAACCGTGATAGAAGAATTCGTTTTGTTTCCTCGTGTCAGCTTCTCTTTAACCTCATGTTGAATGCGCTCAGCTCAATTTGCAAGGTCATCCTATTTAATATCCTATCAGATTCCTCAAAAATTTCGAGAAGCGTTTTCGGCGATGTATGCTATTGTTGTAGTGGCTTTGGGGTTTGTTGTTGTTGTGTACAACAGGGTGACAGTCAAGTACTTTTGGGACATAAAAGATAAATGTGTCTCTTTCAGGGGCGGTGCGTAGCGCTGCCGGAGTGGTATTACTTTCCCAAATAGAGCAACATAGAGTTTTTGGCCACACCTGATGCAATATTGCAATATTTCATTGCTTTCAAGAACAGTGCGCAATAAAAAAGCACACATCTAAAAATAAATTCATGCCACAGAAAAAGTGGTATTAGGCTAATAAAGCCAATACCTTTAAGCGCCACCCCTGGTCTCTTTGCTTCCACGTTTGATTCATGTGTTTCTCAGGAGTTAAAGGAAATCACGTCTCTTTATGCACTAGGATCCTTGCACTAAGCTTTTTATTATACTCAGTAGGTATAATGTAAAATTGGTAAGGTGCCCGATTTTGGAGGATAGAGAGGGGTAAAAATGAAAATCCGTCTTGTCGTTTGTATCTACCCTTCATTGATCTCAATATTGTCAGTTTTTTGCCCAGCTACTGCCCCCTCCCACCTCCTTTCAGGCGGTAAAGAACTTTTTTTAATGCTTGCAGGATATAAGCAGTTTGATTATCAGTTAATTTTAATGACATTATATTAATATGATAAGCTTAACAGTGAATTTGTTTTTATTGGCTTTTCCAGAACTTTTCATTTGTTATGACTAAAGCATGAATGGTATATGTTTATTTAACTGGTGCTTCTTGAACTTCAAAGTGAAGTCATTTGGCTTTCAAGAAAGATATTAACCTGCACATTAAGAACCAAACCAAAAAGTACTTTGAAAAGGCAAAACAGTGGAATTTGGAGACAGCTAAATGAAAACCTAGTCCGCCATTATGATTTAAACTCTTGTGTAAGAGCCGACCTCCTTTTTATTGAAAAGGGCGGTTGATTTTGATTTGCTTTCTGCCGCTGTTGTAATCCAATATCAATTGCAAGCCAGAATGGCTAGCGAATAATTTGGTAATAAATGACTTTAGTCTGTTATTCTGGCAGAGGGTCTGCCTGTTCCCTGTGAGTCTCCTCGAATTCGAAAAGAATATTGCAGCAGCTATAGCCAAGTTCTTTCAGTTAGGAAGCATTACTTTCCAGTACGAATGATTTTCTCCATATTACAAGGTCCACATAATTTTGCTGTGCGTTGCTTCATCTCGTATAAGATCTGTCTTAAGTGAAAATCCCCTTACTTCGAATCCGAATAAAACACAAAGGAAAATTGTCTTCACTTGTAAAGTAGCTTCATGTTGAGTCTATCCGCATCCTAGTCAAGGATCCTTTGATTCTAAATATTTCAAGAAATTATCAGGTGGTTTTTTGCTTTTTGTAGGAGGCGCAAAATATTTTGGCTTTGCAGCAGGTCGACACACCTTTAGCTGGTGGTGTGAACACCCCATTGCACCAAAGCGATTTCAAGGGAGCTACCCCTCAGCACCAAACGCAACAAACACCAAACAACCTGATTGCAACGCCTTTCAGAACACCAGGAAGTGAAGGCCAAGGTAGGGTCTAGTAGAACGTGTAGTGCTAAAGGCTGGTTTTCATTTAACGTATTTCGACGTATTTCATCGCAATGCAGGGTTCACGATTTTTACGACTTATGAAAACTGCAAAACGTAATTCACCGTAATTCATCTTAATTCGTCGTATTTTGTCGGAAGAAACAAATTTTTTGATTTCTTCCGATGAATTACGTCAAATTACGTCGAATTACGTTCTATTAAGATTATTTACGTTGGGCGGTTTTCATAAAATTTGGTCGGTTTTTATATAACGGAAATAACCTTAATTGATCGTAGACTCGGAATTGCGATGAAATACGTCGAAATACGTTACATGAAAACCAACCTTGAGGCAGGGAATGATCCGGCCTGAAGAAAGACACAATGTAGAATCAGAACATTTCCGGTCACATGATGCTCTACTGAATATCTCAATGCTATTTTCCAAGAACTAATACGTCGTGCGTGGTATTTTGAATCTACAACTAAGCATTACTGACTACAGCAAATCTTTAAACATGAGATGATATTCCTTACGGGCTTTCAAGTGTTGCTATTGAAGCTTATTTTGAAATAAGATTTCGTTGTATGATGCTTCATAGTCTTTTCAAAATAAGCCATTACTACACTCAATATATTTTTGATATTGTAGTGAAACTCGAATGCTAATGCAAAGGCTTTTCCAAGGCTGGTTCACGTGTAACTTGGATCTCAGAACGTTGGTCTCAAAGAATGATTCTCTTTGGATGTCAACACCCTAGAGGCTTCTGCTCCCCATCCACATTCAATCTCTATTTCACGATCAAGCTCTGCATCATCAGCACACAATGCTAATCCTCTTCTCTTTGGCTTTTAGGTTTCACTCCCAGGGGACCCGCCACTCCAGGCTCTGTTGCCGGGGCAACGGCTGGACGGTCAGTCAGAGATAAGCTGAACATCAACAGAGAAGACGCCTTCGAGGGCGAGGCGGAATCAGAGTTTGACACCAAACAACAGCAGGTTCAAAGCTCAGCTTATTGAGATTTTAGCTTCCTTATCAGTCCCTTAAACTCTGCTTTGTATCCGCCTTTGATTCTCGTAAACTGCTCCTTGTTTCAGCTCCGTTGTTTTTCTCTTGAGTTAATGTTATTTTCTGCCGAACAGTTTGTTTACATAAGATTTTGCGATGACTGCAACTCTCTGTTCAGTTCCACACCTCTTTGATTGTGTTTCTATGATTATTAAAGAAACATTCATTCAGCTTCGTCAACCATTGATATTCACCAATGCACCTTTATCCATATTCATGTCATAATTAGATTTTAATTTTCTTAACAATTCATCAGTAGTTTTTTCTTAGGTTTTTATTACTTTTTTATTACCACTTGTTCTTTAACGTCTCGCCGGATGAGGGTTTGAAAAATATCAAAGGAATGAGAATGACGACTTCACAACTTGTTTAAGGGCCTAAACCATTGCAAACTACACAGCACCAGCATCTACCATATGATTGATTGTTAGTATAAGCAATGACTTGATTATTTGTTTTCTTTTCAGGAAGAGCTGCGTGCTAATCTCAAAGCTGGCTTCGCAAGCCTGCCAAAAGCATCTGAATACGAAATCGTGCTTCTTGACGTGAGTCCATACTGTTGCTGTTGTCGTCTTGACCCACCTGTATTATCATTCTATGAAATGTTTCAGACTAATTTTTGTAAAATAATTTTGTTTCGTGAATCTATTAGCTGTTTTTTATATAGAATGGTCCTTGGGGCTTCGCAGAAAGATACACTGTTTTTGAGACAGCTCTGCTTTTCAGCTTTCAGACGAACAGGCAATAATATGAATTACTGTGATCAGATAAAAAAATGATGATAACCTTGCTGTTGTACGTTTTTGTGTACTTTTCTAAATCTAGTTAACATAGGGGTGTGTATACGTAAGCTAAGCGTGTGTCGACCTATAGCGATGTACAGAAGGCTGCCCTGAATTGTGTTTTGCAGCGAAACCAAGTTGCTACAGATTTCCCAGCTGGCAGTAGTAGACTATTACAGTTTGTTGCCTGGTGGTAGTGGCCTTCTCCATGTTGTTGTTGTTGCTGTTTTTGTTGTTGTTGTGCTCGCTGACACGATGAGTCGGTCTTTCAGGATGCGAATAAAGACGAAGAGCCGCAAGAAGAAAGTGACTTTGTTGAAGATGCAGCCGATATTGATGCACGTAATGATGCTACCAGGCGGGAACAAGGTATTGGCCCGAACCTTAAGCTGTTGATCGACATAATGACATTGCTGTGCTGTTGTGAGTTCTTGTTAACGCGAGAGTAACAGATTTCATGTAGGCCGTTTTCATTTTCAGAAATTGCTGAGTTCAAGCGACAGTCACAAGCGGTGCAAAGAGATTTACCAAGACCCTCTGATGTCAACACAACAGTTCTACGACCTCAAGATATGTTTCCTGACTTGAATGCTTACCAAGTGGTATGTATTGCTAAGAATGCCTTTTGTATTTTCATTAGGCACTTGTTTGACAGCATGAGGATTGTGCACGTGGGCTGCAAGTACCCAGTTTCAAAATGGTCAGACATGCGTACACTACGTTAATTAATAGTTTCCAAGCTTGTTTTCAAAACATGGAATCTATTGGGATAATGACATGGACATTGTTGCTTGGGCCAATTACTTTTTTATAAAAAACCATTTTTTTAAATGTAGGAAGTACTTTGGAAGTTCGATAGAGTTTTCCATAGTTGAAGTTTAAATAATTCAACATATAGTGTTGGGAAATACAGAAGACGTGTTTCAGAAGCTGTTAATCAGATGTATATTATATGCATACGAGCATAAACCATTGAACAAAAACAATAGGTAATTCATGTACACTTGGGTTTATACAAATTAAGGTTAAAAGTGGGACAAAAAAATTAAAGCACTGACTAGCTAAAAGAACTAAAACGAAGGCAGGTACAATGGTCTACGATATTCGTCGTTATTTGTTATTTTGTGTAGAATGCTAGGAACGAGTGATTGTGTTCCATGAGCTTTGTTTTGGATTCCTGGAATTATGAATTGCTGCTGGCTTTGCTTTAGATCATGAGACTGCTTGGTTGCTGGTTACAAACTGGCAAAACAAACTATAAATGGTCTGGTATAAGTGTCTATTTTTTTACCAAGGCTGAAGAGATGATAAAGCAAGAGATGTTGAAGATGGTGCGAAATGACGTCACTGTGCACCCTAACAGCATCCAGCAAGGCCTTTTGAACTCAAAGAAGACCAGGGGGCAAGTACAAAGCATCATAAACACCAATCGCAACGCCTTGAAGGCCGACCCCCTGGAAAAGTTCTCTGACGAAGAAATGGGTGACGCAAAGAAATTGTTGCAAGATGAGATCGAAGTGGTTAAGAAGATCATTGGACACGGAGACATTAGCCTGGATGTTTACACCAAGGTGTGGGAAGAATGCTACGGGCAGGTGAGTGTTCAAGACCTCTATGTCATAGGCCATCTTTTGTTATGACCTTTTGGGTTATGACCTTGACCTTGCTAATTCGAACTACCGATCTTCTTCCACACACGAAAATGTGGAATAGTAGAATTTGCCTCGGACAAACACAGGCTTCGTCTTGAAAATATCTTGTCTGTTAGTCAGTGTAGTAGCATTACTATAGTTCGTAAGCTGGTTTGGGTTGACCTCGGCTCTAAGTTTATCTTCCAATGGTCTACTTGTGGCGATGGCGAACCACAACTAGGCCAAAATCAAAACATAGATTCTAAACAAACTCATTCATAACTAGCCCCGTTTACTAACAGCCTTGATTGAAGTTAGCCTCTTTTTGAAGATTTTCTCTTGAAATGGCTAGAAATAATAAAGCATTCACTTCAGTCAAACATTTCATTTCCCCCTCGTCCTGGTGACTATTTGCCTAAAACATAAAGTTACTTTTCAGCTTCTTCTGCTGCCATCGCAACAGAGATATACAAGAGCTGCTTTGGCAAGCAGAAAAGACAGACTGGAATCTCTGGAGAAGCGTCTGGATGTAAGGCTCATTATAACCCATTAGCACCTGATTGTGGTAGCTTTGTTCTGGTAATTGTCTTGAATGCTGCTTATCTAGCGACTTAGTTACAACTCCTATGGCCAATCTCACTGAATCTTCATTTTGATTTTACAGATTTTCCGTGGACATATGACAGAAGATGCTAAAAAGGCAGCAAAAATTGAAAAGAAACTAAAAATTCTCCTTGGTGGATATCAGGTACGAAATATGCTTTGAACCAAACGTAAATAAGGCTGCGACGCATCCCCAAGAGGCTACGCTAGCATCTTAACTGATAGAAATGACTTTTTTGAAATGACTTCCTGCCTCTTCCTTCGTATTTGATCTACTTGTCAATGTTACTCATTGTCACCTTTAAGACCCGATTCTCTCCTTTGAATGTTACAAGCTCCAAGCTTAGTTTTGGCATTTGACGTAAAATATTATTTACATTTTATTTACATTTTATATTCTTCACGTATATTCAATGAAATTGCTCAATATTGAGATTTGCGTATAAATTTATGTATATATATACCTTGCAGAGTGATATTAACTTCAAGCCCTTGTGATCATGCAACCTTCAAAACTTAAAAATTTTAATCGTAGACTCGTGCTGTTGGACTGGCCAAGAAGCTGAGTGACATCTCAGATCAAGTCCAGCAGACCCACGTGGAAGCAGAGACTTTCAACATGCTTAAAGACCAAGAAAGAAACTCCATTCCACGAAGAATCGAGGTTTGTAAACCGGTCAAAAAATCTAGCTTTCGCTGTTCCTTTCGTTTTTTGCTAACCTTTATTTGTCACAGTTTTTATTTGTCATTTCTTATTTGAAGTCTTTTATTCTTTAGGCCATCAAAGAAGACGTCGAGAAACAAACTGAGCGAGAGAAATCGTTGCAAGCGAAATTTGCTGAATTGAGTTTCAAAAAGGAGAAATTGCTTGCAGGACTCAGAGTTCCCAATGGCAATCTTTAGAGGCTTCAATGGGGCTATTTTATGCACGGCCACAGTAGAGGAAAGCGGACTAAATTATCCCAAATAGCTATCTTAATCTTGTAACAGCAAAGCTAGCATGGCTCATATCTAGGCCATAATCGCTTTGATGATGCTTTGAGCTGTGTTGGACGATTCTCTCACAGGCTTTGGGTTCTGTTTTCAAACTTTTTTAATCAGATTTGTTCTGTAAGACCATAAAACAACTATCGATCATTGTGTAAATGGTACTAGTTCTCGAAATTTGGAAAAATTTCTAATGTGACTTGCATTGTGAGTTCTTTGTTTTTTACTGGTGCAAAGCCTCATTGTAGTAGAATTCACGTTCCAGGTTAAAAGGCGGTTTTTCTTATTAGTCTGGGTATTAAGTATTTACATATAGTGAGTCTGGTACCCAGGGTAGCACTCTCACTTTTCACAGCTTTCCAACACAATTGTATATGTGAAGACTGTGGAACTGGGAAAGGCGTCATTTGAGGGTAGGGGTCATTTGGGGTAGGGGTCATTTAGGGGTAGGGGTTCATTTGAGGGTAGGGGTCATATGAAGGTCGGGGTCATTTGAGGGTTGGGGTCATTTACAAAGACTGCTGAAATGTCCCTATTATACATTTGTTTGGCATCGGGGTTTAAATTTTGTTTTTAGTCGCCCACTTTAATCATCTCACTGTTAATTATCAACTTCAGTCATAAAGCCAGAGGCAACACATTGGCCGAGCTTGTGGAAAAATTCTAAACCGCTATATCTGGCTAGTTACCAATCAATTTGCTTTTCAAGGCCATTGCTTTACGAAGTCTCGTCTTGGCATTTGGCCGGAGTTTTTCGCAAGGTTGTAGGCCGCAGAAGTGTTTGGAACACTGCATTGCAAATGGTTGCAAAGTTGCTCGCGTTTTTTTTGTGACACAAAATTTTTATGCGCATGACACACGACGAAGAGAACAACCTGGTAGTTTTTTTATTCATTAAGATGTGGAAATGCTTCTCGGGAAGGTATCCAGTATCGAGAATGAGGAGAGAAGAGGCTCAATTCTTCTCTAAAGCTCTTTGATTTTGCAGTACCCTTTTGGTTTTCTACACACCTGCAACTTTCGTCGTCTTTCATTGCCCTTTGTATTCCCATACTTTGGTGCCTGTTGAATTGTACTTAGAATATATAATCACCAAATTGTTATATGCACGGATGTAACTAGGGAAAGCCTTATCATTGAATTAATTTTGAGACCTCTAAGCTGCCATATGACCAGGGCTAAATAACTGAACATAAACACGAGTAAAAATTGTCCCAAGAAACGCGATTTGTTTTAATCTTCCATCATGTTTTCTGGTAGAGAACATCGCATTCACTGTTTTGTCACAAAAATGGAATCAAATTTCAATGCGTAGCAAGGCTCACAGGAGAATATCCAGATTAGTACTTGAAATAGTTGTGGTTCATTTTTTCATCTTGGATGACTTAGGTGTTTCGAATAGGTCATCGCCTTTCGAACTTTCTATTACGTCAAACAGATTGATGTTTAACAGAAGCGATAACCAATTGACATTTGCCCAGCTCAGTACCAACTAAGTAGAAATTTCTTTGCTGGCTCGATGATTTTGTTATATTTTTCAATCATCCCCTCTCAAGCATTATCTTCTTCTCTGTGGTGGGATGTTAGATAAAGCCCTGTTCAGTTCAAATAAGTTCAGTACAACTGGGCTTCATCTTACCCTAGTTAAGTTTAGTTCAACTTGGCCCAAGACTAACTTGGTTCTATTCTAGTTCTATTAACAGCAGCATTTATTCATTCCAGCTCATTCCAGCCCATGAAATGAATATTTCAAAGCATGTAATATTGAGAAAAGAGTATATTCGAGACACAGGGAAACAGCACTGCTGCTAGGCAATCTCACAAAAGGAGGCTTGCATGTTTTCAAGGCGATGTGGATGAAGTGTGCAGTGGTGGTGAATAGAAACAAAATGAAAGATCTGCAATCTTTTACAAGGCAGCTACCCCTGCATCCCCTGCTGTATTTGTCTCTAAATAAAGTGCACAGAGTTTTTTAGTACCCAGGTGAACCAAAGAAGAACAGGTTTCAGTTCTCAAGATTTTTGTGCTTGATTCAATTGTAAGCCGGGAGAAGTCAAAATCAAGAAAAAAATATCATTTTTCGCTAAGGAAAGATCAGGATGTGATTAAGTCTAAAATTCACCAACTAAGCTTATATAAACACTATAAATTCGAAAAGAATTTTTGTGAAAATGACGCGGCTATGACTCATGCTGTGAATTATAGCACCCCTGTGCCCAAATGTTAATGTCTCTGTCTTTTGGGCATCCTGTGACATCCAGGATGAAAGCGAGACAATCAAAAGAATGACAACAATTGACAACATCACAAAGGCTTCTCTGGTTCTGAAATGACAGCTTAACCCTCATCCTGTGCAAAAGCCGATGCATTTTTGTGCAGGCAATCTGTAACGCGGTGTAGTTCCTGCCCATGTGCTGGCAATATATTTCATGGCGAGGCAATCTCTGTGCTGTGTTTACTGTCGCATGGAAGACCGGTGAAGGGATAGGCCATATTTTGTAGACCAAAATATGGATACAGCAGTTCCCGGTAGCAACCGTGATGCAGACTTGCCAAACGGGCATATCGTTTTGAATGGGTCTGGCTCCGGACTAAAGCGACGACTGTGTAGTCTAAACAAATTCGATGCAGATGCAGTTGCAAAAAAGTGCAGAAACTGCGGGAGTAAATCGCCAGTGAAGCGTGCTGGTCCATACTTGCTAGGCCCACGGCTTGGAAATTCGCCAGTTAGAAGTATTGTTCAATGCCTGGCACGCAAAGAAGGCACAAATGATTTTTATTCCATAAAATTACTGACTTTGGAACCGTATGGCAAAGAGACTCAAGATGGGAAACAGGGGAAGATGCTTCTGCACACAGAATATTCGCTTTTGTCTCTACTACACGATCAAGTCGGCGTTGTTCATCACCATGGAATGTTTCAGGATGAGATTTTAGATAAGAACTTGCAAGAGGCTCCCAGAAACAAGGAAGATTTGCAATCGTCAATCACAAATGTTCCAAGGATTCGCAAGAGATTGTGTTTGGTGTTAGACTGTCTAAGTGCTCATGACTACGGAAATAGCACTGCCGACCTCATAAATCTCCAACATTACGTCATCAGGGAGAAGAAATTATCCGAACGTGAGGCGGTTGTTATATTTCATGACATTGTCAAAGTCGTGGAAAGTTTGCACCAGGTAAAACTGCGTCAACTAGATCAAACGAAGACTTAAACTCACTAATTCCAATGATTTTGTTCTTTTTTCTACGGTATAACGTTGAAAATACTTGAAACAATTTCAAAATCTAAATGAAATTGGGTGCAACAAAACAATGCAAAGCATGACATTTTTTACATGATTTGGTGTAGGCAAAGGCAGAAATATCTGCATGTATGCAAGTTTAAGGATTCACAACTCATGATTTCAGGGCCTAAATTGATTTTTTGGCACAAGCAGTTGTAAAAATTGGGTAACCATCAGACTACCTGGTTTTAGCTTAAAATAGAACTTACCTAAACAGCTAGTCAAGAAAATACTAAGAGGAAGTATTTTTATCATTATATATGCGAGACTCCTCATTGTTATGTAAAATGGACTGTCTGGTGTGCTTGAGAAAGTCTTGTTCCAAGTTCCAAGCTCTTCATAGATGACCCTTGTCAACAAATGTGAAAAGAATCAGGTTCCCATAACTACCCATTGCTTCAGTGTAACAAGAGGTTTAAAGGGGCATTTGCATTAAATTAATTTATAGATGACATCACTTTAGTTGAAATAGTGAAGCTGTCTTAATGGGAACTAGTTTGAATATTTATTTAAAACTTAAGGATGAGCTATTTGTTCTGGAATCAGCAAAAAATTACTTGATCCTAGCACCTCCACAGAAATGACTGTTTTAAGGTGAATAATGAATACAATCTAAATGACCTTATTCTACATTTTGGGCATAGCTTTAGAAACTGAACTTTTTGCACATTCATCAAAATTTATAAATAAAATTGCATAGCCATTTCATGAAAATGGAAAATAAAAGCAATAGGATTGAATTTTTGCATTTTATTTTGAAATAAAACAGAATTATTCACTTTGATGAAATCAGATCCTAACAATATATGCCAATAAACATATAGTCTATATTTGGGTAAAGGAATATTAAAGGAGAATAACAGTTGAATGAAGGAGGCTAATTTTCATTTTCAATAGCCTCTATTTGCAAAACTGATCTTTTCAATAGTTAAATATACATGTTTTAAAAGTTTTTACTCTGACTGCAAGGACCTGTTTGCATAATGAAAAGTAATGACAACCTTCGTGCTATTATCATGAATTCCCAAAATTGCCAATTTCTTGATAAATCTTATTTTCTGATTAATATATTGATTGGCTTTCTTCTAGAAAAACATTGTGCATAGAGACCTGAAGCTTGGCAATATTGTTCTTAATAGAAGGTACGATGATTGCTGCTTTTCACATAAGTATTTGAAGCCTAAACAGAAAACAATTGCCATTTGGCTTTATACCTTTTTCAAATATATTTTTATATTCAGCTTGGTAATTGTAATAAAATTTGTAATCAGCAATGTCCATTTATCTGGATTGCATATTTTAGAACTGACTGACCACTAGAAAGATTTTCTTCAAAAATGTTAGCTTTTTATAGTTGGGGATTAAAAGTGATTATTTTGAAAAAGTATTCAAAGAAAATCAGTTTCATTAATATTTTTGAAAATTTTAGTAAGTCTGTTGCATCTTTTTCAAATAATTAACCTTCAAATGATTTTAAAGAAACATGTTGAATTTGCTATAATAAAAAGTAAACCTTTTCTCTTAGGACAAAGAAGATAACAATTACAAACTTTTGTCTTGGAAAGCATCTTATTAGAGAAGATGATTTACTGAGAGACCAGCGTGGGAGTCCTGCTTATATTAGTCCAGATGTGCTTAGTGGTATGGTTAACTATTTTAAAGAGTATTGCAAGACTTTTTCTGTTCTAAGTTTCAGTGCAGTAATTTTCATTTCTTTTTTCTTTTGATAAACTTTCTCTTCTTTCAATTAGTTATCTATTCAAAATTCTTCAACTGTCCCTTAGAGAGATGTCATTCACTCAGATGCAAAATTGTTTTTTTGGTTGGAAATTTTGCTTCTGGAGCTGATACCGGTTTTATTTTGTAGTTTGATTATTTTAAAGCTTAGCGATTTATGTTTTAGGTGCACCATATTCTGGCAAGGCAAGTGACATGTGGGCCCTTGGTGTGGTACTGTTCACCATGCTTTATGGGCAGTTCCCTTTTTATGACAGTGTTCCACATGAGCTGTTTCGAAAAATTAAAGCTGCAGACTTTAAGATGCCAAGGTGTGTTTACTCAGATTTCTCTGTTCTGTATTTTGCTTTGGCATATACACCAGTGTGTAAACATCATGCAATAGATCTTAATTTCAATTTTTTATAACTTGAAAGCCTAATTTATGAAGTAATATATGAAGTCCATTACACAGAGTTAAGTATTAAGCTTCAAAGTTTTAAGGTTTAACCCAGAAATGTACCGTCGCTGAGGTCACACACCGTCTAAAAGTTATACTTTAACATGGAGTTGGCATATAGTTCACCGTCGCAAAATCACCGAAAAAATGTTCTCGGCTCTCAAGTAGCGATTCTCATAAACAAGTTTCTTAAAAATGATTGCATGTGGTCCAATGCGGCTTAACTAATTCTGTACCTTCCCATTTTAGTGACGGAAGAGTCTCGGAGGTTACTGCTAGCCTAATACGCGGTTTATTGGTGTTGAGCCCTCGAACTCGTATGACTGCAAGTGAAGTTTTTATCGCGTTAGAAAGAATCATGAACGTCTGGTGAGTTTTTATCAAAGTTTTTCGTTTTCAAACAAACTGTGCATTGAAGTAAGCCACATGATGTAGTGCACCTTCACAGTTTCATTTACCTTAGCAAACGTTGCGCATCTTCCTTTGAAACAAAGCATCAATTATAAGGTTCCTAAATGGCTTACGCAACTTATTAATTAGAGTAAGTCCGCTACTAGTCATTTCCGAAAACAAACTCTTGCCTTTGTGTATTTTTAAAAACATCCAACTTCAACATCAACAGGATGGATTTAGACCAAGCTCTTAATTATAATTAATATATGTTTCTTCTTTTTTGCGCAAGGACTTCCTTTTTAGTTCATCTTTGAGCATAAGCTTTCGGAGTAAACTGTTTAACTCGAGTAATTGAAGTCTCTTGCAGCTAGAATTAAGGCCTATGATTGAATCTAAAATGAACACATTTGTTTGATCTGACAACGCCCTATTTTCGACGATATTTACCTAGACAAAACAGTAACATGGTGGGAGGGGAAGGGGTCATCCCTCAAAATTTTATCAAAGTTAAGTTTTTGATTCTCTGAAATTTTCGAAAGTCAAGACGAGGGTCAGAAATAATTTCCATCAAAAAGGCCCATTTTTCTGGCAAAAGGTTTTGACGCCAATAGATTAATACTATAGCACACATCGCCCTATGAAAGTTTTACACGGTGAATGAGAGCTATCTTTTTATTTTGAGTGAAACTGTAATCGTCAGATATTGATACGGGCAATTTGTTTTGTGAAATAGCAGGAACTGCATCTATTCATTCAGCAAGAAATCTGTAATTCCTGTCGCTAATGCTCCAGGGATGGGGGCAGGGGGAGACCGATCACTTTTTGTCTGGGCGGGGTGTAGAAATTGACACCGCTTATCGCCTTCTAGTTTAGCGCCCACTTACAAAGTAGAATCCATTTCACTAGTTTACTGAATAGAGCAGTAATTTACCAAATGGAAGTTCGGGGGTTTCGCAACCCCACACCCCCATTTGATCTGCCTCTGCTTATGTCTTAATGACTTTTGAATTCTAGGTTCTCGTCTGGATCTCTGGCCGCACAAGTTCAAATTGTCCCAGATGTCGACAATGAAGAGGCGAAGGCGCAATCAAAAACAAAGACGGACTCCGATTCATCTTCGAAAAGTTCTTCACCAAGCGGCCAGGGGCTGGACCTTAAACTGAAGAGGCTGCAGAATGCTCTGATTACGCGGCCTGAAAGCCCCCCGACCTTCTCCAGTGCTGTGGTATCTCAGCCCCTCCAAAGACAGCCCGTAATACGCCGGCTTAATCAAAACGCGAGGCCGCTGACTGCAGCCGAGGCTGTTACCCATCGCCATCTGTTTCCTAGTTAACATCAATCTAGTAATTTTATTTCATTTGCGGGGATTTCATTGTTTTTTTAAACTGGGGCGGCCTTGTTTTTCGCTTTTTGAGTAATTAAATAACAATGTAGAATCGCTTGGGAGTTTTATGATTTGTAGTGGAGTCGAAGTATCAACTGATTTTAATCGATCCTAAAATAACCATCAAAGTCCGCCATTTCACATGTCGGTGACGCTACTTTCGTTGCCCGTCTTTATCGACTTTTAAGGATCTTTTAACCAAGCTGTGTATGAAAGAGTGTACATTTACAGGGAAGTGTGAATTTGGTAGTTCGTTATCTTTCTTTTACTCGTAAACACGAGTCGAGGGTAGATATTGATACGTGTATCTAGCAATAAGCATGACGTCATTTTGAGGTTACGTTAGTGAAATGCTTAGCCGAGTATTTTTTGTATCAAGCCCGCAAAAGGGTAGCTTAAATATAAATTAATTATGCTATTGTTTTTGTACCGCACTTATAGCATTTTTCCCTTGGTGCACTGAAACGTATTTTTGTCTAGAATCTTTCTATATGTGATAAAGAAATAGAGGGTGAGGAAGGACATTTCATTTTGATTTAGCGTCATTGTCTAGGGGACATCCGTCATTGGTATTTCCTTTGGTATCACCAATGGCTCATATTTGTCCCATTTTGGCACAATAATAATAATACAGTTCGTTTAATGGACTCGCTTTTGCAATCATCTATCTCTGTAACTGGAGTATTTGTACAAATCTAAGCGCGTGTCATTTTGTGCTTTTAATATTAGCCAAAGTAAATGCTAGCTCAGGAAACTTGAGAAAGTACTAGTCGATATCTTTCTTGTTATTTCGTCAAAACTAACGAATTTATTTTTACAAAGTCCACTACAAAGCATGACTTTTTTGTCTACTCGCCTTTTCTGTGGAAAACCAACTCGAGAATGTGCGATTTTATTTCATCAAGTTTGTTTATTGCGTGTGTTGACAGTGGCACAGGCTTTTGCTATGTGAAGTTTTTGGAAGAAAGAGCCCAACAGAATGAATTATTTGGAGAAATTATTTCTAAATACATTTTGTGCAATAATGTTTTAAATATCAAGCCTGGAGACATTTTTATGTATTTCTATGCCAATCAAGTCGAGGCCATTTATGTCTAGAGCTCAGGCTTCGCAAAAATGGCGCGGACTTTGAAAGCAAGCGAATATTGATGAATGAAAACATGAAATACTTTTGGTCGGAGCTTTGATTCCAACTTGTTGCAACAAAGAAGTCGGTTTGGAAGTAGCATTTCAATAAAAATAGTCTTGGCTTTGGCAACGAATTCCAGTGGAGCCAAGGGTCAATGTGGAAAGGCGGTTTTCATGGCCTAATGGGATTACTTTGGAGCGGGAAAGGCCTACATTGGTATGCTTTGTTCTCAATATCTCATCAACTTTGTGCAATTTGTTGTCCTTTGTAATTCAGTTTCTTGCCATATTAAGCAACATTATTTCGTTTCCTATGCTTAGAAACAGTATATTTTGTTTTACTGGGTGGCTTTTTGCAAAAAACTTCTCTTGTATTCTGCCTGACAACAATGGAAATTTCGGCCTACCTAAACAATCTTTGTTGTGGTATTCCGTGTTAATCAAATGCTGTAAATTTCCTTCAATACCAATGTCTTGTAATTCATTATTACACTAAGATTATTGAACATTTCATTTGTCATTTAGACTAATGAAATATAATTTTATCACATTCTTGACATTATAATCATCCCTTCTCGTCATTTCTGGCAGATTCTGTTCACACTTACCACTAGACTCAGCGACCATGTTGTGTCCGCCTCTTCCCCCTCGTTCTTTTCGCTCCTTTCCTCCATCGACTTGAGGTTAATCCTCTTTTGACTTCATTTCGTCCTCTTCGGCTTCGAGTTGTCCTAAATCGCCTCTAGGCAGTCCAATGGTGGCCCAGCACTGCGATGACAATTTTAAATTTTCATTCAATTCAAATCGTTTTCGTAATGAATTTTAAATATATTCAAGATCAAACGCAGTTAAAATTAAACTGAAAAAAAGCTAAATTAAATGGAAACAAATTGAAGTTCAACCGAATTAAAATCAAATTCGAAACCAAATGTCACTATTATGTCACTTACAACCTCCTAAAGAACCAGATTTTGTTGAGAAGGACTACGCCATGGCTTGATAACCTTGGGCAGACAACTAAGGCATTATAGAATACGTTACACAGATCATAATGTTACAGTTGCTAATTTTACTGTTGAAAATGTTTTTGGTTTTGCTGCAAAGTGGTATATTGGATCTACTCTACAGAAATCGCGTTCCTCGTGTTTTTATAGATGCGCCATTTCCCTCGCTTTATTGTAGCCTCGTTTGAAAATGGCAGTGGTAGCTCTGGGTTACCTAGTTATTTTTTAGTTCAATTTGAATTCAACTCTAGATTTGATTTATCATTTTGATTCTTTTCATGTTTAACTGTATTTCATTTTAACTTCCTACAAAAGTCAGTACGAAAACTTTTTGAATTGAAAGGTCACTTAATGCTGTCTTAAAAAATGAAATCAAATCCTGCGCCACCATAGAGACTTCCCCCGCACCCAACAGCCCTTGCTCGTTCTGGGCTCTCCATCCTTTCCTAATAATCCCTCTCGGCTTTTGATTCTCATTCAAAATCTTGAAACAAATTTTGTCACAAGAGTGCGAGGCTGTTACCTTTCCGAGGCGAATATGCCTAATTTGTTTATGTGGTAGCTCTTTAATTCTATTTCCATCGAAGGGGTAAAGCCCGTTTTGGGGGCTGATCACATTTCTACTTTTAACATTTGATGGACAGACTCCCTAAAGGTCGGGTAAGACTATTCAGTTCCCCTCCTTTCCAGAGGAGGTCTGATATGTGTGTTGAGATATTTGCATAATAACGCATAGTAAGTAGAATGCATAATAACGACAGAATTAAACTTTTGAAAATTTATAAGAATGAACTAGTTGATTGTTATATGATTGCAGATTGATCTTCCATGAATGTTTGAAGAATACATTTCTATTGCATAATCGTAGTCAGACATATATTTTAAGAACGGCTAGGTTCTCTGAAAACATGAAGTTTCAGCTTTTTTCATTATCAGCTTGATATAGCTAACAATGCTTACCCACTGACGTGTGTTTGTGAATTACTTGCCTCAGGTAATTGAGCTGTTACACATTGGGTAAAGGAAGCATTAGAAACAGCAAATCTATCGGATTTGCAGCCTAAGGCATGCTTTTATCGTTAATCATTAACCATCCATCTATTTAGCCATCTATTTTAAGGGATTGAAAAGACCAAAATAATGTTATTGCAAGTTTTCTCTCAAAGGAATTAGAACCCTTCCGGGTTATTGAGAGTAGAGCATTCTGAGAGTGTTCTGAGATTCAAGGACGAAGTGAGGGATACATGTTTGTATCCAGCTTTAATACGCCTTTCACGAAAATTCTAATAGACAGAGTTTGTATGATAAAAGTTTGAAAGCCCTTTAATTGAAGCTTGAAATACTTAGATGTATAGCTTAACAAGCCAATCGTGCTTATGTACACAAACAAAGAATCAAATGGATCAAAAATTTGTAAGATATGATAAATCGTGTTTGTCCTCAGAGCAATAACCTTGGTCAGGTATCTAGCCAATTATACAATGCATTGCCTTTCACCCTAACCCCATGCATTCTAATGATCGTATAGGCTGTTATAATATCCAGCGATATTCCGATCATTGGCACCATTCGAAGTGCTTTCACTCTTTGAGAAGTGCAAATAATAAGCTTCCGATTTGGCACAAGAGATGAACAGATTCCATCGATTTCTGCTCAATAGCTACTTTTATTTATTGGAATACCTTGTCTACAAGTGATTATTGAACAAGATGAAGCACAGTTAAATTTATTGAATTTGCTGTGATGAGGAGATCTATTGCTGTCAAATTGCCTCTAAAAATTTGCTTCACTCTTTCTTTGCTCATCTCATCCAGTTGCTTATCCATCCAGTTGGATAACTTTTTCCATGTATCTTTATTTTAGTCAATCGATGTTCCAATCTGTCACCATTTCCTTACTGTTCGTCTCGATTTAACTTTCGATAGCTAAATTTCCTTGCCCATTCTCTCTACCTTTATGTTAGTGACTGCCTAGAGAAACAATACCCCTTTACATATTTCTTCGACTCTATCTTCACGACTTGAATAAGACCCAAAAGAGTGAAAGGGTTTCAATTCAAGTATCTTCCTTCGAGAAGAGTCAAAGTGTACAAAATCTTAACTAAAGCTTTAAAGATGGCAACTTTCTGACAGCTTGGCTATACATGATCCCTTGTTATGTTTAAGAAAAGCACGAATGCTTCCATTGGCGTTGGCTCGGCTGAAACTTTATGCCTGAAAAACTCTGATCCATCCTGAAATGCTTGCCAAAATTGTTGGAACACTAACGGCCAATGTTTGGCTTGCGTCCATTAATCCCCTTTTCCCTACAAATAATGGTGTCTTGTTGCTAAACGAAGCAGCACTTTTGAATCCAACGTTCTTCCCCAGGTTGACTGGATGCTGTTTTTGTTACTCACATTGGTTTAGGGGGGAGGAAGGGGATTAACAGCTATCGACGCATCAAGTATGAAAAACACAAAAGCAGAGAAAAAGTGTTCAAAGGACTTTTAGCAGCTCTGTAGCTATCTACTGAGAAACAGCTAGAGGCCCTGCAATCTTTTCCGCGTCTCCGTGCAAAAATAAGTTGAAGGTGGAGGTAATGGAGATCAAGACACATTCTTTATAAAACGTGAATTTACATCATCTTTTTTAAAAAATATATTAAAACTCAATCGAATAATCCATTGTGGACACAAACCTTCTGTCAACCAAACATAAGGATCCATTAACTCTAGATTGTAATTTTGATTGGTAGAACAACGGAAATCGTGCAAATTTAATAAAATGAGATCCCGAGAGAGACAGAGAGACAGAGAGACAGAGAGACAGGGAGACAGAGAGACAGAGAGACAGAGAGACAGAGAGACAGAGAATGGAGTTGAAGAATTGAGTTGAAGAATGGAGTTGGAGAATGGAGTTGGAGAATGGAGTTGGAGAATGGAGTTGGAGAATGGCGTTGGAGAATGGAGTTGGAGAATGGAGTTGGAGAATGGAGTTGGAGAATAGAACTTGACCATAGCAGGGGTGCCTGCACGACTTGAGGCTGACCATCTTGCCCTTGTCAATAAAGTTCAACCCTTTCATTGTGCTGAATTTCGTTACAATCTTCATGTTTTTACCCCCTTTCCCTGAACATAACTAGGCACCAATAAACCTGAACGTCGTGGTTTCATTGGGTAAATAAATGACAACTCCCTTGTTTCCCTTTCCTGTGTGCTCACGTTCTCTGCCACAATGCTGTTGGCCTCGTTGCTATCTTCTTTCGGCTGAAAATTTTCTTTCCTTGTTTCAGTAGGTGCCTAACATTGATTGTGTTTCATAAAGCTGTTTTGTGAAATCGTAAACGGGATAAACGCTTTGTGATGCCCCGTATATCGCTTGCCAAACCACAGATATAAAACGAGAGTGGACTTTGATTAAACTGAGAGCTCCATTACCCTTGGCCAATTGCTTCCCGGAATGTCCCCCCCCCCCTCATCAACTTAGCCAGGTCATGTTGCCCTCTAAGATAGAACTAATATCAACATCTGGTTCTGTTGGACAAGCGAAGGAACGGCCCAAGTTACTGAAAGGTTCCAGGTGCAGATGTTCTAGACTCTGGCTATTTTCACATGTCGGCTCCTTTACGTCGCTAAAGTGGGTCTATTCCTGCTTGACTCTGCGTAAACATCTTGTTCTTTGTGGCTAAAGTGTGGTATGGCATAAATGCTATAGGAATGTTCCGGGCTGTCATTTCCAAATCTCTTTCTTTAAAACGCTCTATCGGGAGATTGGGTTAATCTCTGGAGATCGTTGCTCGGAATTGCTTGCATTCAACTCAATATGGCTCTAGCTTTTTGTCATGTGCGCTCCTGTTCAGAGGCACTGGTCTGGAATGTTTACAAACGAGGGCCCAACTGCTTAAGAACTATACACAGACCGTGAAATAAGAAGGCAACAATATTCAGTTACAAAACCAGTGACGCAAGTTGGTATGTCTATTATCTAAGCCAAGAGCCTTATAACCACATAAAAGTGTCCAACCCATTTCAGCTTTCAATCACCACAAGATTTGTGGGAGAAAGAAAGTTCCATTTCAAAGCCTCGAGTAAAAGGCGGCTCTTTTGTAACAAGTAGGCAATCTTCTATCTTGGTGTGTCCTTCTTGGCGAGCCTTTATGAGTTCCTTGCTTTGAAAAACTCAAACAATTTTCACTGCACTTTGTAAAGGCATTCTGACGAATTCACGTTGGACCTTGAGACTTTCTTATTGTCATGCCATTAGCAAATGTTGTCTCTGCAGCTGTTTTCAGGAAGGCAAGCTGCAGTAGCAAGCGCTAAGATTGTTAGCTCCTTCAACTGAAACAGAAAATCAGGTAGAAAGTATTGAAAAAAATTTGGCTGCGAACGAGAAAGTCACTTGAAAGCTAATTTTGAAAAGCAAACAAAAATTGGCTTTTAAGGGTCATTTGTGAATCTGTTATCAGTGCCATTGAATGTAAACAAGGCTTTCGGTAGTCCACATGCAATATATTACATTCCAGTGATACGATTGCAGTCAGTGTATCAGAGATCTTTTGAAAATGCATTGACTTTTTATATAACAGACATAATCATTTCATTGCATTGATCTCCTTTGAAAATAGACCCGAAATCTGATCTGAAAAAGATCTTGTGGAATTCTTCATAACGGATTCACCTAGTACTCCTCCACTTCGTCTTCTATCGTCTCCGCAGCATCGTCTTAGTTCTTGGGTTTTCTAAAGCTCTGAGCTGGAGGTAAAGATGCAGTGGAGAGGAAGATCCTATTTAAAGATGAAAAGAATATAAAATGAAAGCCAAATCAGCGTGAAAACTACATCTTCTTGTTGCATTGCTGCCTTGTAAAACATTGTAACTTCTAAGGAACAGTAAAGAATTTCTTGTCTAAAATGTGCATTGTTGTCTGATCCATTTCGACAGGAAACACTCTTTAGACGACTTAAACTGGAATAAGAGATACAACTGCATCTTGAAAGGGAAGGGGAGACTGTGGTATCCCCCCTAACTATTTCTATTGTGTTTAACAGGGACTAGGCAGTTTGATGTCTAAAATCCCACTTGCAACGATGTTACTTATGTATTTGCAACTTGCACTTTGTTTAGTTAGCATCCTTCCCGGTGGTGTATTGCCCCCAGTCCTCCGGAAGGCACTTGCGAAAGGTATAGGGACGTCGCATCATTTTGGTTCAAACCGCTCTCTGGGATGACCATCTCTTGCTTTGGAATCCAGGCTTGGCCATTGTTCACAAGTAACTCACATTTGCTGGAAGGAAACTCGATACCGTCTCGTCATAGTATCACTAAGCTCTTGAGATCGCTTATAGATGACCCTAATTAAAATATTTTCGACTGTGGTACCGTATGGCTTTGATGTAACTCTTAGAAGTGACAGAACAACGCACTTTAGGGGCTCAAGGGATCGATACCTGAAGTCGATAAATCCGACAAGGTTTGTTTCCTAAGCAAGGCAAATCCAAAATGACAGTGGTTGTAAGATCATTTCCACGTTACAATAAGTCTGATATCTAACAAAGTAATTGGGGCCAAGATGCTAGCGCTCGAACATTATAGATCGTCAAACAAAAACAGCTCAGCGACCAGGGGTAAGCAAAGACCGGCTACTCATCAGACTGCTATTTAAGACAAGAAGATTTCTACAATGCTAATAGTGCTTCTAATCATTTTGTCTGCACATTAGCATGTCAATGGGTAAAATTACACCAGCAACGGTATAACGGGGTAATTTCAGCATCAGAATTTCAGCCACGCCTCATTTGGTTGAAGTGGCTGCTGCCTTGTTTGCCAGTATCTTATCAATGCTCACGGGTCGAGATTTGCGGGCATCCAAGTAAACTCTGATGAAGTCATCATCTCTATCCACTGCAACTCTATATCTTCTCGCCATAGAGGCAGGGCCTAATGATAACGACGTACGATATCCACCGCAGCGTTCGTTACCTAATAATGCAAACTACCTCATACAGAAATGATAAGCAGAGTTAATGCCAAGTTAACTAGGTGCCACACAAACGGATCAACGTCAAACCAGCTGCCTGCCTGCAAACTCCAGCGCGAAGGAGTTACCAGGGGTGGAGAATGGGGCTTTTTAATTGGAATTTCTGAGGTTGTCTGTAATCTAAGTAATCGATGGAGCATACCTAATTACGCGTGAGCCCTAGCCATATAAGAAATTGATGGCGAATATCTCTTTTTCTATATTCCAAAGCTTGTTATTGATTGGATGAATGACATGTGCGGTCTATACTGGCTCCTTACTCAGCCACAGTGCATAAATCTCCAATAAATGTACTTGAGTGTTTTAATTTACAGGATTTGCCTGAAGTTTGTTTAAGATTCAGTTTTTGGTATAGACTGTATTGCCCGCGGGATAAAGCGTATTCGTAATGCCAAAGCTTATGAGCTGACAACCCTGTTCGTGAAATTACCGCATATCAGAGGTAATGCAGCAAAGCATACCAGCTTAATTGGTTGCATTTCCAACCCGTAAACTACTTGACTTTAAGACCACCACCATGTTTCTCTGAGCCATGAGCTTTGAATGAAATATGAAGAGTTCTGTAGCAGGAAACACTTTTCTCTTGTTCCGCGAATTTGTCATTCGCCCTATCTGACAGAGTCCAGAAAAATTCTCCACGGCTGGGAGCCGGAGTTTTGCCTGTTAATGTCATATTTGAAGAAGGTTTTTTAGTTATTTCAAACAATCAAATTATAAACATAACTGAGAGGTACATTGATTGAGTTGATAATGAAGAAGATTTGAATTATAAAAACTGCAGCTGGAGAAAGGTTATAACGACTTCTTGACTCTGTTATCAGCAGAGAGTGTATTTATGCTTCGAGCACAATAAAGCTTGGATAACGGAGCCTAGGGGGTAAAGTTATGGGAGCGATGGCCTTTGCAGAAATGTCAATGGTGGCTGATTAGGTGTCACATTTTTAGGCCATCGTTTCCATACATTTGCCCTCTTAGGTAGTCAACCGCTCAAAGAACTTCAGCAGTTGCGACTTAGGCCCCTTTTTCTGCCGAGCCTACCTTCAAACAGAGACTATTCATTTTCACATTGCTGAGCTTAAAATATAGTTATCGTTTTCTATTTTAAGGACATTTGAAGCAATGAATAGGATGACATAAAAAAAGCTCTGCAAGAGTTTCAAAGCAATGCTGTACCAGAAGCAAAGCAAAAACAATGTGAAAGTATACAGGTGTGATTAAATTGTTTGTCGATTCTGTTTCTAAACTTTAAGGTTTCTTCATTCATAGCATGAAGCTTTACGAAAGCCTTCTAGTATCGATGCAGGAGAATTCTGATTTGCGCCAAAGAAAGACACATGTTTGCAGATTTGCCCAATATAGGATAAATTCTCTGCACATACCAAGCACAATATATTCTTGTCTGCACATCTCGGGCCGTCTGACCCACAAAGCTACAATAAATATTGTAAATTGTATACTGAGCAGCACATTAGCCAGCCGGCGTTTTACAGCTTGTAGCAATATTCCCAAGACTATCCCTAATAACGTTTGATAGACATCTGGCTAAGTAAGGGCCGAGACGAAACGATGAACATTCTTTCATTAGTCCAATATTATGCCTTTTCCACATTCAACACCAATGTTTTCAAGACATTATGGGAATCATTTGCTATCTAATAAACGTCATCAAATAAACATTTTGCTTACTCTCCTCTAGCGACCTCTGAAAAGAGTCTGTTCTTGCGCCTGAAACTGACCCCCTACCAGTTTATCATCTGCCACTTTCGAAGAAAGACAAGCGAATAAATTGTACTTCGCCTATCTGTGAAGTGAATCTACTGCTAATGAAATTTTTCCGTTGTAATCGCCCCTAAAGTTCCCCCAACGAGGGTGCACGAAGCATATCAGTCACATCAAAGGATCAGTTGATTTTTGCATTCCACCCAAAAATAGCAATTTTTTTGTACACTATTTCAGTCCTTGTTTTCAGCTCAAATAGCTTGTCAGTATAATGTGATATGAGAAATGTGAAGCACTTTCATGGGTTGCTAAATTTTTCTATTTCTACATTTTGGAACGAACCGTTCTTGGTAAATCTTGAATAGCTTTGAGTACTTTTCGTGAGATCACATGCCAGCCCCAAAATATTTCACCGTAAATCAACCTATCCCTTCTTATGAACCAATCTCACAATAAAAAAGAGACCATCTACCGCCTCTCTCTCAAATATTGAAAAAAGAACTGGACGCTAATGTATGTTTTAGTTGTGTTAATGGTTAGTCTGCTGACTCTTTCAAAGAATCACAACTGTTATTCAGTCTTACACTCTTATACCTAATGAGGCCATCTTTTTCTCTACAACATTATCGATCACCATCAATTTGGCAGGGTCTCAGTTGCCACCGATTTGGATGGGAAAGCAAGGGAAAGCAATTGATTTGAGATGCTAGGACATGGGAAGCCTCGGGTTTCGAGTGTATTCATAGAGCACCATAAACAATACCATCGTTGTCAAAAAACAAGGATACCACAATTTAGTTATGATCAACAATAGTAGATATCGGTTTTGATAGGCTGGTGAGGGCTTAGCTGGTTATGGGCAATCATGGTGAAGAGAAATGAGCCTAGACTCTGGAATAGAGAAGATTTCTAAGCGGTGGGTACAACAGGTGCTCTACAATGCTAACCAAATTAAGTTCAAAGACAACAAGAATTAAAAAGATCATCGTTAAAATAGTTTTGAGAAAAGGACAACTCTATCGAGCTAGCACGGTCCCACGATTGTTTGAATTCTGGTTAGCGAGCTTGATCTTCTTGAGCTCATTAAAGAAAAGGGCCTTAATGAGCGCTGAACGCTAGCTAAACAAAACATTGCCCGCTGCGTTTATTTGCAATTTACACAAGCTGATATGAGACATGACATCAAGACGACATTCTTGCAGAAGCAATGTTTATGCAGTAGAACAGATCAGGACTATTTGCTGTTGGCACATACACATCTTGGAAACGCCATTTCACCGCCAATCCCACCCGTCTTGACATCTTCCTCCAAGATTTGAATGAGAAAGAAAATCAGGACTTGATGTTATTTTCAACTTTGGCCATGTTTAGTGTCATATTGGTACTTGGCAGCATGCGTCCCCTGCCCCCTCTCCTTCCCCCCGTGACCCTGCCAGTACCTCATTAACAATGCTGACATTTTAGCCCACTTGAACGTGATATGCGTTATTTGATCACACCTTCTCAAACTTTTTTCTCTCGGGCCTCTTCGCTTATCTTTCTTTATATTCGAAAGCAACGGGTGTGAGCAAAGATTCTATTTCCCAGTCCAACGATGGATAAGTCGCAACATTATTTGAAGCTCTTTGATTATTACTTAGCTACAAATGGAAGTAAAATGCACTAGTTGATCACCCAGTGATTATTTTCCTGTGGGAACAGAGCACTGGTTGCAATAGGCAGGCCATACGCTTTTGGCGTTTTTGATCTAAAAGCCTCGGAATTGCATATTTAGCAATGGCTTGTGGCTTGAAGAAGAGAAAACGTTGATTTCTGGGATAAATTGAAGAAAAACATTTGTCGGCTGATGTAATGCATTGAAAAGGTTCTCTATCTATGATCACTCAAACACCGACATGGGCTTGGCCAGTTGGCTTGGCAAGAGTGACACAAAACGTTCCGCTTGATATTCAACTATCGCGTTGTCAATAAGGCCACATTATTACCAATTACAGCACAGAAAAGTCTAGCAACTTCAGACAATGCTTTTAAACATAAGACTGATTCCCTTCCTGTTAAAGCAAATTTTACTATAACTGGTTTATCATGGCTTCGACTTGATGCCAAGATGTCTGTCAACAGAAAAGAACAATGGCAGCCTGTGTTTGCTTTCCAAGGATGGATAGTGCTTCACCGTCACGTACAAGCGTCTTGAAATATTGAAATATGAATTCATTATGAGGTATTTTATGTTGCCAATGTAAGAATTGCAAACTTGTCTAAATTGTGCACTACGTAAATTGCAGACCATTTTTGGAAATTGCTTCAGATTTGGATAAGTTCACACAGATTTGGGAATGTGCATTTAGTGGAAACTTTCATCTGCAAGTTGTGTTATTTGAACATTTTTCTGGAGATCGTTCCTAAGCCCAACTCATAAACAGAACAGTAATCCCAATTCAAAGCCCCTTTCAGGACGGCAATCCCAAAAAATCCTTCAGTACTTTAAATATATATATATAAGTCTCCTGTCACAGAGGTCCCCTTTGTTTGCGCGTATAGCTGGTTGCTTTCATATCCAAAACACCGCTGGTTTTCAGCGTGAAACTGTAATCAAATTCAGAGAGATTCATAAAGCAGAAAGAAAGAGACGTGCCAACAATGAAAAACTCAAGACTACCGTTGAAGGCGAAAATCGCAGCGTATGAAAAGTTGAAATTTTTCAAGAGTTTGTATTTGTATACGTAGTAGATATCAATCTACTACCACCATAAGGAAACTCTATAACAGCTCTACATACTCAGGAAAACTGGAGACATTTTAAGCGTTTCCACTTACGTCTTCACCAGTAGTCTATCTAAAACAGGAAATAACTTAGAAATTATCTCAGTGAATAGATGTACACACCAATAAACTCTATTCCAGGCACCGCGGAGTGTTGAGAAAAGTGGGGGGTCTAAAAAAGTGGGGGGGGGGGGCTAAAACCATTTAAAAAGAGGCTTTATTGGTAGTTTATTACTTATTATTTGGCAATTTGGCAAAAACAGGGAGGCTAAAGCCCCCTCAGCCCCCCCGCTCTACGGTGCCTGCACTCACTGTCATTTTAACAGATTTTGATGTCGTGTTGGTCCGAATACCAACCATTAAAATACGTCTTTCATGTATTGAAGTCTCGGGAGTACTAGAGAGCCAGTTATCTAGTTCATTGCTCACATCAAACTGTACCACAAAACTGTTAGCTAGAAGCCTTTTATTCGAAAGATCTTCCAATTCCCTTTAATTTGCTGGTCTTTCCCTTTGATACGGAATATATCTCTTGCTTTTGATAAGCATTCCCTTTTCATTATAGATCTGTGCCTAGGCCCATTGTTATCTGAAATGATAGGATCGCGATTTGCGTCAGCGAAGCCAATCTTGGTTGCAAATTAATTTTGATTCTGGCTACGTTTCCATTTTCCCGTCTTTCATGCTAACTTTGTTTGTGACATTTGATTCCTTCCAATATGTTTTAGAATTGGAAAATATTGTTAATTCAAGGAAGGATTCAATAAATATGGACTATGTTTTTCACAGACGCATCAATGAGCCATTCTGGTGACCGCTCTTCCAAACAGAGATAACGACAATTAAAGATATAGTAAAGTTTACGTCAGCCTCTAACACTGGGATCCAGCCCTCTATGACGAAAGATGCCAGGCATAAACGCAAACACTATAGCTACTGATATAGGAGAGAAAAACTTCAAGAGCATGCTTACCGATTTATAATTACACGTTTTATAATTACATGTGCGAGATTCTAGCTCTTTTCGCGAAAGTCACTGCACCACCGCAGAGGCCTGCTTTAATGAAATTAAGGCCTCTGTTTGGTCATGATACGAACATGATCACTATAACTGACCTTGTTTGAATAAATTGTGACAATATTCAGACATGCTTTTGTTGGGGCTCAGGTGCAGCGCAAAGGTGTCCTTGACTTGGTGGAAGTTGTGAAGGTATAGTTGGTAACAGTCACTTCTTATGGCTTACCGAAAATCACACACCAATATAGCTGTTTACTGAATAAAACTGCTGACTGGCCCCTGCTCAATGACGTGTCGGTAGAGATGCTTTTTCCAATCAAATCTGATTTTCGCTGGAATTCCTCACGTGAAAATTGGAAATTTAAGCGAAAAGATTCGCTGCCTTTGAAAAAACAAATTTTCTACCCATCCCAGCAAAGCATGGCTCCTGACGCCTTACCGAAGATTGTGGTCAGATGGGGCAACAGCCCTGAGCTTCTGACAGAATGTACCTTGAGATGAAAGCCCCCTCTCCCCTCTCTCTTCTCTCTCTCTCTGTCTCTCTTCTCTTCTCTCTTCTCTTCTTCTCTCTCTTCTCTCTTCTTCTCTCTCTCTCTTCTTTCTCTCTTCTCTCTCTTCTCTTCCTCTTTCTTCTCTCTTTCTCTCTTCTCTCTCTTTCTCTTCTCTCTTTCTTCTCTCTCTCTCTTCTCTTTTCTCTCTTCTCTTCTCTCTCTCTCTTCTCTCTCTCTCTCTTCTTCTCTCTCTTCTCTCTCTCTTCTTTCTTCTCTCTTCTCTCTTTCTCTCTCTCTCTTCTCTCTCTCTTCTCTCTCTCTCTTCTCTCTTCTCTCTCTCTCTCTCTTTCTCTCTTCTCTCTCTTCTCTCTCTCTTCTCTCTCTTTTCTCTTCTCTCTCTTCTCTCTCACTCTCTCTCCCCCTTTTACCCCACCATCAAGCCCTTCTTCGGCCTTCCCTTTTACCCCACTGGATGGATTGTCCCACGGTTTCTAGCCTGAATAATCTTGAATGAGAGTAATTTACAGTTTGTTTTGGACATTAATAGTCCGATTCAAAGATCATAATCAACCTGAGAGTCCATCAATGCATCCTGATGCTAATGAAGGGGTGGTATGACATTGCTTATCAACTGCCCTGATTGCGGGAATACCAATCATTTTCATCTTTGTTCACATTCCTGTTGTTGTCTATACTGATATGCTGAGTTGAATGTTTTCATTTCAAGATTCATAATTATGTTCCAGCATTGACGCAATTGAAGCAGTGACATAGAAACCGAGGGACCACAACCCTGCTTTTTGTCAAGCCATGCAAAAGTGCTTCTTCCAAACCCATATGCCTCTTGAGAGACCCAAAAGTGCCTCTTCAGATCTTTTGATCTGGCCACCCACATTTTTAGATGCTTACTACATCCCTGGTTTAGTGGCTATCGAATCTCTTGCATTTAGATAAACACAGTGAATATTTCAAGTGCAGCTTTAGTTGGGGGTGGGCGATCTTAGTTCAGCAGAACAGCTTTACAGAATGCCACAAAATGATTGTAAAAAGGCTTTTTATGACTCTTGAAATTTCAAAAGCCGTTGCAAATTCTTTGCCTTTTGTCCTCTTTGATAATGTTTGCCCCTGGAGAATATTTGCTAAAGAAGAGTTATTTCAGTTTTTGCCACACGCAGCATTGGAGTAGAGGTACAGGTAGAACCAGATTGACCAAGGCTGTGCCAGGGTTCAATTGTGGCACAGAGGAAGAGAAGGCTAGTATTGGCTTCTACTAGGTACCCCTCAGTACCCCCCTAAATAGCTTTTCAGTCTTGATCACAGGCCCTCTGGAGCTAAATACAAATTTTAGACATTTGAATACAAGTAACGAAAGATTTGCAGTATGGTGGCAAGCAGGAGACCTCATCTAGACCTCGGCCACCCACAACTGTTTATTCTTAGTTTGGGTAATGGCTTGATTTAAGAAATAAACATGACCTTCAATCCTCTCTCTAGCAATCTCTTCCACTTGACCTTCCTTAACAACGTGTGGAGTTAGTGAGCTCAGTCGAGATTGACCTTTTCGTAATCGCAGCTACACACCCAAGTTTACAGGGCTCTAAATGTTCCAGGCCTAATTGGAAAAATTGGCATTGATCTCTTTAAACCTTAAACCAGTTTTGCGTCACTTAGAAAGTAAAATTGGATTACAAGACAAAATGGAAGTTAGTTAGAGAAAGAGATGCAATGTTCTTAAGTGAAAAGTCGCTGAGGAATCTAGAAGGTAATTAAAAGATTGTTCTTGGTGAAAGAGAGGTTATGGCGTTTATCGCGCCTTTTGTTGTTTCTGTTTGGGTGTATGGGAGCATTTGACGTTCTAAATCATGATAGTTTTCCCCGGGCTTCCTCGACAAAACCCAAAGCTGCATGTGTGTCTAGCTAGGCGAGGCTTTTTAACATCTTTATGCAATTCCTGAGTTTGCACCCGCATCTGCGACTCCAGACATTCTCATGCAATCCTTTTGTCCTCTGAAGCTCTCGGTGAAGCACAGTCGACAATTTTTGCTTTTTTTGCTTGCAGATTACTCTCCCTGATTCTCAGCGTCTCTGCGGGGCCATGTCGCTACCGGAGCCGTAACAGCACTTTCAAGATGGAAACAATGGCAGGAAGTTTGAGAAATCCGCCATTTTGGCAAGGGTCGACGGGGCGCTAAACAACGGACGCATGAAACCTTGTCAAAGCTCACGTGCAGCCAGCTGTGTTCTGCCAGAAAGCGGATGAGACTATTGAAAGGATTGCAAATGGAGAGGAAAATCTTCTCATGGATAGGTGGTCGAAAACATGTTTACTACATTCTTGCTTTCTCGAGAAAAAGTAATGCCCAGGAAAGCCTTTTCAAGAAGGCTATTTTGTTTTTATTTCATCAATTGATTGCTCGTTCATACTTATGGAAGTGACATTTTGGCCTACACGCCCTAATAGTTGTTTTACTTATGAGAAGCCGACAAACCACACTCCTTTAGGCGGAAAATGTAGACATTGAAAGATCTGGTACCAAACAAATTATGATACCAGCAAGAGAAACAAGGGAGTTTATGCCTTTATCAAGTAGAAAATTATCTATGATCCTTAGAAAATTGTCTCCTCATATATCTTTATTCACATATCCTCCTTCTTTCCTTTTTATTGCAAAAACAATATATATGAAAGTAAATGGCCCAATTTTTCGGAAAAATCTTAATTAATGTCGCCTTTCAAGCAGCTAATTGTAATTTCAGCTTTAACTCTCCAAGTCATTTACATTTTTGACATTTTTGACACGACACATAGATGCCTTTCATTCTCATTAAACAACGCAATTAATTAAGTTTTCTACGAGCAATGGTTTCGAGAGAAAAAACCACAACTTCAAGAGATGTGAGTATTGGTCATTGCTGTGGCATCTGGTTCTTCCACTTAGGTGTTTTTTTTGGTTTTCAAAATAGCATTTTTGTTCCCAAAAAACATCATTTACGTCGCATGACAAACACTGCACAAGATTGAATGCAATTTAGGACTTTTTATCTCATTTATCTTTCATATATTCTCTTTCTCAAGGAATGGTGAGATTCCTTTTTGCTTTATTTTAAGACAAAAACCCGTAAAATCCTGCCCCGAAACAAAGTAAAGAAAATTGTTAAACTTAGCAGACGTTGCCAATGATTTTTGGAATCTCAATTTAGGAGGAGAGTAAGTCTAACCTATATCCAAACTTGCCTAGAAATGACTAACGGGGCTTCATTGTAACAAAATCCGCCATTGTAGATTTTCGGTTTTAGAATGCTCTGTTACATGATACCAGGTTTGAGTAAACTGTTTACTTGTGGGAAAATGTCTCTATTTTAAAGAAAGCTAATTCTGTTTCTATGGAGCCCTTTCTCATCGAGGCGTCGTCGGTTCTAAATATGGACAAACCCGGTCGTGTACCGCTCTGAAAAACAAGTACCACCAAAATAACCGGTTGTACTCTTCTCTCGTACAACGGGGAATCAACTGAACTTGGTGACAAGACCTGGCCGGATGTAAGTCAAGTGCGCCTGTCTCATGGGCAACTTTTAGAGCAGAATTGGCCCCTAGCCACCGCAATTCAACCCCAAGACCGGCTTTTTGATTCGATAAAGTTGTGGGGCTGAAATTCACTGCCGACTGGCACCCAAAAACTATCTTCACTCTGCAGTATGGGGGTCAATGGACTCGAGCGGTCTCATGAACCCCCTTACCACCATGACCAAAGAAAGAAACTCTCATTTGGCTCGTAGCATTGTGGGAGGGGGGCCTCGAAGGCGCCTCTCTTGTGACGGATCCCATGTCTTCGCTGCGTAATCAGGAAACTGGTTTGATATCTATTATAACTCTGAATTAGGTGGCCATTTTCTAATTTTTGGGTTTGGAAAGCAAATTTACCATAACGAAGCAAATTTATAGTCTGCATGGATGCGAAAGTTTCTCCCATTGATTTCGCCCAGCGTACGGCTTCGCTTCGCAGTTCCCCCAGCTGGGCACCCCCCTGACATGCGCAGATTCTGAAAATACTTCTGCCCCGATTTATCCCCACGCAAGCATGATAATTGCGTCGCATTCACTTTAGATGGGGCAGGGAACTATGTGCTCTCATAATATATTGTGTGATCGTTGAACAGAAGAAACTTCATTCATATCTCATTGAGTTCGCGAGACAATCGCCTTCCGGAAACTGAACTGCTTTCTGATCACAGAGCAGCTCATGCACGCATGTACTCGTAAGTAAATTTGCGGTCAACGGGCTCGCACACAACACACAAACACACAGTTCGGCATTCTGAAAGTGTAGTGACGAGAGCTTTCCATGTTCTTGATTTTATCAACATTGCGTTCTAGCGTGGCTGCTGGATTCTCGAATGTCAACAAACTACGCGGCTCCATGACAAGCGAAGACTTGTATTTATCAAACCGAATCATTCGGCTTTATGTTACTCGTCCTTGATGGAACTCGGTAGAAAAGCAGCTAAATTCGCGTGGGAGAGATTTTTCAATTCAAATTCACAAGGCTGGCCAGGGAAATGCCCTGTGTAGGAAGACTCAAACACAATCATTTCATTCTCCTTGTTGCTTTTACTTTCCTGGCATTTCTGGACACGACCAAAGGAGGTATGTTGATTACTTTTTTATTCAGCAATTGCACCATATTCTTCCACTTCACAACTTTATGAAATTTTAATAAAATCTTAATACTTTGCTTGATTAGTCGTTTATCCATTTAAACTGTTTATTAATCTCTCAAGTGCTGGGCAATGAAAGGCGTAATTCATTGGAGAATGCCCCACTCTCTCATTTAATCTACATTTGATCGTGCTTTTGTTGATCAAACTTTACGCTCTTTCACCTAAACTATTCGGAAAGCTTTCAGCCAGTTGGGAATGAAAAACCCCAGGTTTCCACGGGCCCAGAATGAAATGGTTTGTTTACAGCTAGGAACTGCCTTTGCAATTTCGTGCCCGGACCTATTGTGTTGAAAACCAAACATGTGATCTTAATACCATTCCCATATTGACAGAGCACCGTGCAATTATCATTCAGGTCGTTAAAGTCCTTGTTTATTGTCACCTTCCTTTTGAATGCCTCGGCCTCGCAGAAATACCTGCAAAAGACAGCGAGAAAAAACTGACCGAGCAAATTCGCCTCGACACACCCCCTATCGGGAAAAAGTGCAAAAATTCGCTTGGAACTGTCGCGAATACCTAGTACTGCATGTTATGTTTCTGAGGTACAACCACATCCGCAAGCCTCGCGATATCAATGTTTTTTATTAAGATAATTTAATCTCTCAAATGCATTTCTTAGGGGGGATTTCGTTATACCCAGATTCAACTCTCAAGAACTTTCTCCCATGCCTTCTCGAAATTGATCATCTGAGTGTTCAGTAAAGTTTGTGTGTTAACTCAAATGGTAAATATTAGAATCCATCACCCACAGATTGTCAATAAGCCGTGGAATGAGGTTCAGAAAACGACAAATGGCCCATTTTTCTCTCCATTTAACAATATACAATAGGTGTGAAATAAAATATTTGCGATTCATTGAAACATGTCGATTTTGAGTTCAGAAAGGCCAAATCGAGAAATCTGATAACATTAGATTTGCTTTGCGCAGTGTTTTGGTCTGAGAAGGTAGATCTCTTGATCTCAGTAAGTTTTTGAATCGTAATTCAACCATCAAGTTACACGAGGTTTTGGAGATATTCCTTCACGCTTGTAAATATTCAAACGGTTTGACTGCTTCAGTTGGTAGATTTCATTATCTTTTAATAAGTTTTCAACTTTATAATTGGTTTTTTGGGCTGCAAATGACAATGTTAGTCGGTCTCCTGGTTGCAAAACACCGTGTCTGCAAATTCACCTGCACACCCTTCAAAGTTCCTTCAAAGAGCGCGAGCTCAACAGCTCAATAACGATTAAACCAGCTTTGAATTTCTTCGAAATACTGTCAAATTTGATTCATTATCGGCCCGTTCAATCAAATATTAAAGGGATTCAAGCTCACTCCACCGTTCTTTGGCAAGCCTGTGAAACGACCATTTTGCAGGTAGAAGATCAGACAAGATCGAGAAAGATCGCTATAAATTACAATTCTTCCTTCTGTGCTCCGCTATTTTATGACCTTCGAAAATGCCTCTCGAGTGATGCCTGTTCGGCAGCTCTTTGCGTCCGCTGATTTTCCCATCACCGTCAAGAGGCAACGCTGCTTGTTGACTTGTGCCATAATCCTATTTTCTGCTCGTTGTGGTTTATTTGCGTCCCACTGTTCACTTGTTCTTGTTTCTTTATCTGCCAATCTACAGAACTATAGGCATCGTCGCCCATATGTCAGTTATACCGCAACCTTCAGCATTCCACAGACTTGGGTCGTATACTCTCAGGGCCTCTAGTGGGTACCCATCCGACCGCCGGGTCTTTATCCTTTTGATGCCAGATCTAGAATACATTTATTTGTTCAAAAGGGCCCTTAGTTGTTGAGAATGGCAACCCGAACCGTATGAATGGACTTTTTTGGAATTTTATGCCCCCCTCACCCATTCACAGTAGTTCCGCGCCGTAGACTGTAGTCTAAAGCGTAGTTTTCTATGATAATTTTTCATAAGGCAAATAGAAACTGGCATGCCAGCTTTTGAAAAAGTACACTTGTATGAAAAATTGTCATATAAGCTAAAATTGACCTCATCTACACGAGCAAAAAAATGGCACGTAAAAATTTTCATAGAAAACTTGCTCGTGTAAACTACGCTTAACTCATGTATCTCACGTCATAAAAGTTCACCGCCGAAAATATGCGGTTGGAAAACTTTTTCGGTGTTTGATAATATTTCCTTGAAAATGTGTTGTTGGCCAAAGTTTCTTTGAAGTTCTATCGCCCGAAATAAAAAGGTATGCTAGATTGGATAAAAGTTGTATGAATTATCAAAGAATTAGATAAAGCTGCCACAAGATGAGGTTAAGTGTATTAAAAATCTTAGTTGTTTATTGTTCCTATAGAGAAGCTTTCTAAAGAACTTTGAGGCTAGAGCATTTTTCATAATGATTTTGAGGCGTGAACAAGTACAGGTGGTCTCCAATATTTTCATAAATGGTATAACAAATGTTAATGGTGAAACGTAAAATGTAGAATATTTGTTTAGCTTCTCAGAGCTAGTAAAAAGCTGGTAGAGGGGGTTCCCAGATAATGTACTGAAGTTGAAAAGTAATCTTGAGGTGCATCATCTTAGCTTTATTCAGGAAATGAATTATTATATATATCGTCTGATATCTACAGCACTTTAGAAATATTTCAATGTCCTAAAAGTCGGCAAGCGGGCTAGCAAGGTCTGGCCGCTTTAAGTACATTGGAATTGCTGAATGTTTTCACGGCTGTGTCTGGCAAATTCTCTTGACCCCACAAAATATAATTGGCATGACAGTGTGTCAAGTTTCAAAAATTTGCTACATTGAATGGAGAAAAAGAACCCTCTCACGTGCCATAAGAAATCATTTACGCGGAACAAAACTGACATCTTCTCAAAACAGATCTTACTGTAATTTTGTCATTAGTTCGAAAAAGATATGACGTGATTATTAACTTCTAAAGAATATTTTTCTGTGATATTAAAACCTCCTAAGTATTAATTGGCAAAGAATTGGAACAAAGAATGTTCTGACAGGTTATTTCTAAACAAGGGATTTTTTGCATGTCACTGGCCTTTGTTCTTAATACGAATAAGTGACAAGGCGGAAGGGGGGGCAGCCCCCTACTTAAGAAGACGGAATTCTTTGATTTTGCGGCAAGAACCCCCTGTTAACCCTGCCGTGAAATCTTACTGTCATGCACAATTCCTCTCAGTTAGGCACCCCTCTCAAGCAAAGGGTTTATTATCTAAGTGAATGTTCCTTTCTTTCAGTGTATCCCTTTTGCCGAATGACCTGACCCCCAACTGCTTTGTGGCCTAAAGCATTTCGATGACTTTGTGAAACTCCTACGCTTGCCCATCTCTCCTGATCTTTATCAATTTGACACGGTTTTACACGAGACTTTAATCGTAGTCTTCTTAAAATAAGTTTGGTTGTGCTGTCCAAATATTTTTGGTTCTAGCTGCTCAGGAAGTGTCAACAACTCTTAGATGAAGATATGCCATCAATTTCTGCTTCAAATTTCCCCTTATTCAACAACATTTTATTAAAGTATGCAGCTTTTGTTGTTACAAGGGAAACCCTGAGGTTCATGTGAATGTCTAAATTTGTATCCAAGTTCAAGATGTTAGCGAAGGCCGAAATCTTGTCTGGGATCCCATTACACCATACACTTCTCTCTACAATATTTCCTTTCTTTAATCAAAAGGGTTCAAGGTTGTTTTCAAAAACGTAGTGTTTTTCAGTCCCGCGAAATTCCACTACCAATTCTAAGCCACTGAAAAGTACCATTGCAAATACCTGACTCCGAAACAGCTTCTGTGAAATTCCACATGACAATCCAAATTCATGTACAAGGAACTTTGCTCTTTTGTAAAATTTGCTATAGCAACACCCGGAGAATCATATTGTGACTTGCGTTTATTGAGTCAGCCAAGACTTAGCATATATCAAAGAGAATGCCATGCAAAACATTTCTGTGTGGCAAGAAGCACACGGCTACAAACTTGAAATGCAGCCCCGTTTTTGAAGCTGACTTTATACACCATATCCACTTTCTTTCGTATCAAGATTTTCTGAATGTAAGATTGATACCTCGTCTATTTTAGCAATTATTTTTTAAAGAACTTTCAAACATTAGCTGCCCGTCCCTTTCGGACTAAATGACATAATGACGGTATGGAAGCGTCTCAGTAGTACATTATGCCTCCATTTGAAATCTCATTCGTGTCGCAATCGTGTTAATATACTGTGGTTTGCTTGATCTTTCGTTTTAGTCAAACCAGATTAACTCCCGTTCCTTAGAGGTTACTGTTATTTCTGCTTTCTTTCACATGAACTTCTCGAAGACGATTGGAAATTTTGTTGCCATGCTTGATTTGGACTCTACTGGCCACTAATGTTCCTCTTCCCGCCAGCTCTTTGTTTTCCCTCACATTTCAGGCTTGTAAGGCGTCTATAGGTCAGTGGCTGTTGTCAATATTAGCCCTCAAATAAACTTTCCGCAAATAGTACTTGGATGCTGATTGCCAACGCGAAGCAATTGAGTGCAAAAGATTACGTTTGACCCACGAGAAGATTTTCCCCATACTATTTCAGGACAAGTGTTTGGCAATCTTGAAGAGAAATGAAATGACCGTTGGATCTGGCAACTAATATCTGGTGACGCCGTAAATCTTTCCCAGTTCACCGCAAAGGTGTCTTTGGTTGACCCCTGTTCCATGATTTGCGCCACGATTTAACACTTTTTGGAGACATCTACAATCTTTGCCAAAAGTAGTTGGAATAGCTTGAGAATTTAGTGATTTTTCAACCCCCATTCTATTTCGTGTCCCCTAGGAGGTTGCAGCCCCTTTGCCCCCTTAAACAATGTTGAATCGTTAGGTAAAAGCCATAGCTATATGTCAACCCAATATTTGTGCTTGTGGGGTTATTCACTTCTGCACTACACAAAATTGTGCATAAAATAGAGCAAGTGTCCCAAGACCTTCGTCAGAGGTTGTAGTACCCTCCCAGTGGTGACTTGGCACCAGAAGTAGCAAGCAATTTGCCTGTGGAGGAGCCTTGACGCACCATGCCAGAGGTAACGAGCTTGTGAATCCGTCGAGTTCTCAGCCTGCATTGGCAAAGGCCTGCTTCACCGCCCGATAATGAGCTTGCTACCGCAGACGTAACCGCGACTCTGTGCTTGTGAGACCGTAGATAAGTGACCTTGGCAAGGCTTTTAAGTACTCACTTAGAGTGATGTATTAGAAATGCTATCAGTCATCAAGTACCTTTTTGTCTGGCTTAAGTGAATGCTGATTTATAGCTCTTGAGCTTCGAGGTAATGATAACGACGATAATTGTGATTATTAATCACGTTTAGGTCTGTCAATCTAATTCAAACTCGTGTATAGAGTCTTTAAAAAGTTTCAATCTCGATTTTTCTTCTATTTCAGTAGGTTTATGTCACTCATCAATATGGCAGCTGGGATATTGTGACAGTCTGAGTGCATTGATATTTCGTCCAAGCTATTCTTGATGTTCCAGCTTCTTGTTGATTGCCATAGCACTTGCAAAGAATCGAAATCAACTGATTGCTCCCCTATTAGCTAGTTTATGCGCTGAACATTCGTGCATCTTTTCCTCTGGCTCACACCCTTGGAGCCATTATCGACCCTGGTTGTTTTGTTCTTCCCTCATTAGAATTTCTTTGAGGAAGGCGAAGAAGGTCGCGGAAACGATGTATGTGTGTATCGTAAATCCTGTTTTGATTTCTGTGATCTTTTGGCTTCCAGTCGGATAATCTTTGCTCACCCTGCTATCTTTTCATACGAACCAACCTGATCGCTTTGTATTTGGGTCGTTTGTTCTAAGGCTCCAAATAATCTCACTCTCCTTTGCCTGTTGTCTCCAGTAATCTGTTAATACATCAATTCTCTGACAATTTGTTAGTACGGCACAGAACTGACATTTGTTTTATTAATGTCTTGAACAACACCCCTAATCCTTCAGTGCTAAATGTAGATATAACCCAGAACAGCCAGAAAAAAGAAAGATCAGTGCCCCAACCCAATCTCTGTCTGGAACAGCCGGCAGACGCATATCCATTCCCTTTTATTTGAAAATAAAAAGGACCAGACGATTAAGGCCACATTTAATCACAAGCAAGAGCTGATTCAGTTTTATGTTCCTTATTAGGTTTCATTATGGTTTCATGAATAGTAAACCAGTAAAATCCAACTTTTGTAATCTATTAAATTATTTTATGTTAAATTGTGTTATACTGTGGTTCTTCTATGCTCGAGAAAGGCGCTCTTTTGGTTCTGATATGTAAAAGCTGGTGTGTAGGAGACTAGTTTGTCGAAGGTGCTAACTTTTTGTACCAATATGTATTTTCATGCACACTTGTCATATGGGACAAAATGAGAACATTTAAGAAGGGGTGACAAAACAAGTGAAATATCCCATGACTGCATGAACACATGCCTTTTTGCAATAATAAATATCATTTTACCTTTAAAGATGAATTTCTCCCCAAAGAAATATATCTTGTTAATTCAAATAAACCATACTGTTACTCATCTTATACTTCAAGTGGCAGGGATATAAGTCCTTGAAATGTCCTGTCTTCGGTTATGAATAAACTACTGTTATTTGCTATGAATTTTGCCGGCTTTCTTCGCCGTTGAAGAGCTTGTTACCAGCCACCACCCCTGTGCATTCGCGTTTCTTTTGCGAATAAATCTATTATCCTTTCTTTGCTCTTGCAATAAACATAGATTGATGTTCGGACGAGTCCTCAGGCTGTTTAGAAAACTAACCAGTTGCTTGTGCAGAGTTGCAACAATGGGCACATCAATGTTACAGCAATCAACTGTGCTGATGGCCCATCGCTTGATAATGGCACGCGCATGTTGCAATAGAAATACTTGCAAAGCTCAAACTGAAATTAAGAAACGGAAAAAACCTTTGCTACAAGTCATTATAATATATCAGTCAGGCAGCGAGGCACGACTCAATGGCCTTGTACTCTGTACTTTTTCGCTTTCCACCAATTATGCGATAGCTGGGGTTTGTGGAATGAGTCCTATTTGGAGAGGGTGTGTGGAGTGTACGACATAAGGTGGACACAAGGCCTCTTATGACCTTTTGAACTTTATTACCAAATTTTAAAGTTATTTTATTTTTATTTTGTTTCTTTTAGTTTATTTTTACGTCTCATGCCCTTCCTCACTTTCTTGGCCTCTTCGGGGGTCTAAGACAGTTATTTTCCTATTTCAAATGCGAGTTTCTCATATTGATAATATCATATTATATTGTCTAATATTTTTTGATAAAATATTGCCTACAATGGGTATCACGCTCCCTTATAATATAAGACATTCTCCTATATTGCTGTTCTAATAATTTCACTTTCATCATTTTGAAGTATTGGTACCCCACAAGGAGATCCTATTCTCCGCTCCACTTGTAAAACACAACTGGAACATATATTGAATCACATTTTATCAAGTGCAAAGTAGGACCCACTGTGTACACGCCTTAAAACGTATTGAGATTGATATCCACAGCAATATTAAGCAAATCGTGAGGTTTTACTTGTGTGGCCTCCGTGTTCAAGAAGTAGCTCGAAGATTCCTCTTTTGAGACAAACGTTTTCCGTATAAATGTCGCATGCGCTTTCCCCGTGGAAGAAATTGACGGGAAAAGCAAAACAGGCCTTCTGTCGGAAAACGAATAATTTAGATCTTTCCGGGAAAAGAACTCAATCAAGACCTAAGACGATTAAAAAGAAGGTAATCTAATTTCGATGGTCAAAATCGGTTGAATGGCTCACCAACAGCGCAGAACTGGCCCTGACTATCGCAAGCTAACCACCAAACATCAAATTATTGTCCTTTAAGTCTGTCTAAATCATTATTTGAAGGAAAGAGGATTCTCGCGTGCATGCAATGGGCAAGCTTTCTTATCGGAGGAAGTGTGCGTCTGAATACAAAGTCGATCCCTAAACTGGCTTCAAGATTAACGTTGTCGCCAGCTCCTTTGAACTAAAACTTTACCGTTGGTGATTATCATGATTAATTTAACTTTTCCCATCAGCGAAATAAACTCTTGCTTTTGCATCAAACCCATTCCAGAAAAGTTGTTTGTCTCTGCTCATTTTTGCATTGGCAAAGAGCGTTCCTAAAAGCCAGTGATCCACTGCCCAACCTCTTTTCATATGCATGAGTTGTGAATCTAAATTACTAACAGCAACCGTACATCCATGAAGGCTCTATTCATCTGGTTCCATACAAACATTAAACCATTTGGGAAGAAAATTTTTCAAGGCGGAAATAAACAAATGAACTATTGAGCTGGATGACGTTAGAAATTAGAAAGCACTTACAGAATTGGTGCTATACTTCCTAATAAAGTTTCCTATTTTAATCTAAATATTGTATAGCGAGGTTGACCAAGAGCTGTTCTTAGTTTTCCATGATTAGGCGAATCCTGTTATTTCAGATAGAATCTTTGATGCCCCTCAGTAGTGTTAAGGCCCCCATTCTTCTTCTTAATTTTTGGAACTAGGCTACCACTTTTGTCATTTTCAAGCTGTACATCCTTGATGTAACTGGTGTTTATGTTTATTTTCCATTGCAAATAGCTTCAATGGAACGCTCCCACCTCTGTCACCAACAACTTTGTTTCGCGGACCAAAGCCTAGACTTATCAAGGTTATATGGGTGTGTCGGCGCAACATTCTCGATTTTACTCCCTTCAACCAAATATTAGACAACCGACAAAATGGCAGTGAAGGCCAATGAAGAGCCACGTTCTCTACGCATTATATAGATATTCTAATCGAAATGAAGTTAGTGCCCCAAAACACTCGTATAAAACTAATCTTCTTATATCATAGTGAGAATAATTTTGATGCAAATGGGCATATTTGTCATTCCTCTGTTATTAAATGTGATGCATTGATTAATACTTTGATTTTCCCTAATGCGATTTCAAGACAGAATATGTGTGCATACCTTACATGTTGCTTTTATCATTAATCGGCTATTTCCTGCCTTCAAAAGTTATTAGATTTTCATCATAAACGTCACAAACAAAAATAAAAACAATAACAATAAACAATAACAAAATCGTCAATAACAAAAACGTCACACATTGTAATAAAGAAAGCAGATGAAGTCAGCCATACGATCTATATTTATTTCTAAGTAGCTTTTGTATGTTTAAACAAGATGTTAAGTAAAATCATAGTTGATTTTACCTGGCCTTTTTCTAGATTCGGCTTAATTTTGCAAGAATATTCTACAAAGGATTATTGGCGAGTTCCATATATCCGCTTCAGTACCCCACATTGTAACTTTAAGATGACTTAATTTGAGGTGAAGCTAATTTGTTCAGATGACTAAGAATCCCAGGGACAATGCAAAGGGCTTACCAGCATATTAACTGCAGAAGTTCAAAGCAGCTGGTCTTTCTTGTGTGGCCTTTAACGCTGCAGTTTCAGTATACGTCAGTTGATCGTTCGTCAATTTCTTTTACCTTTATAACTTCAATGTATAGTTTGATACAAATTGCTATAAAATGGATTTCATCCTACTTTTTACCGACACATCCAAATTGACGAAAGTTGATACGTTTCTAAATTTAAAAAATATCAGCTTTAGTTTCAGAAATTTTTCGTGCCTTCTAAAACTACTACATATCCTTTGAGTGATTTAGGCCTGTTTTTTAAAGCTCGTGTGAACGTTGATGTTATGAGATAGTTCATCGCAGATCAATATCATAGCAAGAATTCTACTCAGTGCACAAACTCTTCTCACACCTAGGATGGAGGCTCATTTTTCGTATCACAAGGACTGCGGGTTGGTAGAATGATGGCTTGATACCAAAGATAAAGTTATCATGGCTTCGTTCCAATCTCCGCGTATTTCGTTTGCGAACTCACAAAACCGCTGTTCCTTATCTTTGCCTCTTGATCAAGTATTTCAGGTGCAAGAATTGTGTGATTGTTTGTTATTGATGTTACCACTGTCTGTTGTTGGTGCTAGCAGTTCCCACGTGGCTATAGCATATTGAGGAATGGTGGCGTGGCCTTGCGACTGAACTTTTAATTTCCCTTGTTGATACACTACAAATTTCAAATTGAGTATCAAATTAGATTTTAAGTGATCTGAACATAGTTGTAAGTTTTAAGCAGCATCTTGTAGTATATACCTTTTGTCCCTATAAGAAGCATTGTGTGATATGCTGATCATTAAATAAGACTCAGGTAGCAAGCTCTTTGAAGGCCTATTCATCACTTTACCGTTGATCTGTAGTCATACTCGGGATCCGTCTCTACAGTAGTCCAAGTTTACCGTCGTAATCATTTGCCTTAATCGTTGATAGGCTTGAGGCCTATACCAGAACATGATGGTTATATAGATAGTTATTGCAATTCTTGTCTGATCGGTTCTTCTCAGACCTCGTCTAAGGTCATTAATCATCTACTTTGATGAAGTCCCACAGTAAAAAAGTCACACTCTCCTTCACATTCATAAGTTCTAATCGAGGCTAGGAAGTGTGTCCATACTTATATTGGCTGATAATATCAAAACGAGAAATTATGCTCGTCAAAGTAAAAGCCATTATATCGCCAATCAATCAATGAGTTTATGTTTTATTTTTCTAAAACCTCTGCCAGATGTCTGTTTTGGAATTTCGAGCAACTTTAATTGCAAGTTTAATGGAATTAGTTTTACAGACATGATATTTTCAAGATTCCATTGATAGTAATCCAATTGGCTGAACGTAAGGGAAGTTAATGAAAACGCAGGATGCGAAAAGATCAGTGAACAATAGCTGGCATCAGTGATTATAAGCTGGCCTTCTTCTATGCCTTCTCTTTTGTGCCTTGGTTGCTTTCATTGCCTGTTCTTTCTGATAGATTCAGAGGGTTTTCGTTTCAAGTTCAAGGATTGTTTTTTCGTCGCTGACGTCAGAGTAACAAAAGGATCTGTCGCAGACACGAATGACTGACGTCGCGACCAACACGTGTTTGTTTGACAGTTCACGTTGCTTACAGTCTCTGCAAAATTTGCAAGTGTTTTTCTGGGTGATTATAGAGAGTTATTGATTTCTGGATGAGCATGTAGAGTAAAGAACAATTTCAATCGCGATACAGAAACAGGGCATAAGAGTAGTCCTGTTGCGTCGGCTAAGCTGCGCGCGACACATTGTCAACTGTATCAGCTGCTTCACGTTCAGTGCGACAATGTAATTCTGCTAAATTCGAGGATGCCATGCCGCTTTTCGCTACTTAAATCTATTTTAATCTCGTCACGCCATCTACCCGACTTCCCAATCCCTGTCTTTCAAAGCACGTGACAACAGCACACTGGATTTTCACGGCCCTCCTCATTCGATTGGTCGAAGCGGCATGGCTCGCCTCATTTGGGTGACGTCTATTGCTTTTGAGATTATTTCTGGTTCAATTGGATTTTGGCTTAGTTCGCAATGGCACCAGGTCCTGCTCTAAGATGGTTTTCATTGCTTTTGTTCGCCACGGCCTATCTCGTTGAGGATAAGCCTATTCTAGCCTTCCAAGTGTAGGCCAGTTCAACCTATTACTGGAAATTAATCTGTTTAGCCGCCGTCTGTGCATCTAGGTTATTTGAAAGCGGAGAGGCCATTTTGGATCAAAGCAGAGTGGCGTGCATAATTTGGCTCGAGCAACGTTAATTTTTTGGTCACCAGTAGAGGTGTGACATATCCCTGACTTTGCTCTCGCTGTTTTTAAATGCTGCTGAGTATTTTGTTTGAAAATCTGGAATATCCTCTCTTCTCGGGCTCAAATGTTTCAACAAAACAGGATACTCGACAAATACACACCGTCTCATTCTGGCCAATGTGCGTATCTTTCACCAATATTTGCCTCCCCCTCTCAAGCAAGTCTCACAAGGTCAACAAGGCTCACCCTGCCATTTGGGTGTTCTGCATTTGCAACTAAGATACATCGTGTAATCCAGTCTGAAGTTCTTCATAACATTTTTGGCTGGCCTAAGCTGTTGCTATCTATAGGTGTCTTTCTTAAGGTGCCTCTCTGATAGATGTAGCTTCATACTCAATAGGCCATGTCCTTCTAAGTATCGCAAGAAAACCGAAACGATTCGGGCTGGAAACCGTTAACCGCTATTTTTATCCAACAGAAATTGTTTAGACCTTTTTCTTCCTTTATAGGGTACAAAGGTCCTTAGCAAAGCATTATCCCCACTAGATAGATTTCAGTTAAGTTAGATGATACAAAACTCACAATGCTACAGCTACTGAGAACACGATAGCTTCTATCTCGATTTCCCGTCCATTTCAGTTTTCACCCATCTTCATTTGGAGAAAAGTGTTTCCAAGGTCATCATTCTTCATCGGTTTATAGCCTTTTGAATTGTTAACTAATTGAAAGTTACAGCAATTAATTCGTCTTTTTATTCTGGGTGACAAAATTAAACTAATTCATCCTTTAGGATTGGCTTACAATGCGGAAGGTGGAAGTGAAACAGAGGAAATGAAAGGTAGCTTTAAGCTTTTCTTCCCTGAAGCACTCCCTATTTTTTAGGCTATTGCGGTCATTTGACTTTGCAGTATTTAATTAATGCCAATAGAATTGATAAGGAAATTAATTTTCAAATCTCTCGCTTCATACGTTTAAAGAAATGCTAGCTTTTAAAAATCCGAATCTCAATTTTCCTATCCAACATTTTTTGTACAGTTTTTGGGCAGAGGAAACTGCAACTGCCTAGAAAAAAAAATGATTTTCTGGTTACCACTGTTTTATGGTGCCATTATTTGTCCAATTTTTAGAAATACCGTTAAAAGGTAAGAAGTTACTTCGCAGTGACTTCGCAAGTAGAGTTAAAAAGGGCATCAGAAGCCGTAATTAGTTTAAGTAACTGATTTTGATGCAATCAGCGGTGATACCTTGAGAGCGAGATAGCAATCACGACTGTGACAATTTTAAGCATCGTATCGCAGATGTGGGTTCCGCTGTGTAACCTCTTTGCATGTGGTGGCTGTAATCAGATGCACACAATACGCGTGGACGTGCTTTTCTCACGAAAGGTTAACTGTTTCGTGCTGATTTTGAATTGCAATTATATCCATGGTTGTTGACGTCAGTCGGGGTGGCTCTTTTGCTGTTCTGATTATGAAAATCCAACTTCATTATCTGTGGCATCTTTGATGCACATTTTTAGATCTAACTCTCTGAAATTTCCAGTTCTCGAGATCCCAAAAAGTGCAAGGCGTTAATGGTTTTTGATTTAGCCCCTTAATCGAATTATTCGTCATAAATTCTTCCGTTTAGCTTCCAAAAATTGTATCAAGTTTCATGCATTATTTGCCTTTGCCACTAGCTTAAATCTGAGCATCAAACTCGAGTTTCTTTTTTATTTTAAATGCTACTATCTGAAATGTCGCTACCTTTTCAATCGCAATCTTTCTGAAATGAAAAAACTCTGCTATTCTTGTCTATTCAGCTTTGGCCACGTTAAACAGATCAGTGGCAATTTCTTTCGGGATGTGTGCCTTTCAGATCCAAACAAGATGCTTCGAATATTTGGTCTTGCTCGCCAAGTGCAAAGTGAAAGAACGTATAAGGGGTTGAATACAAGCTACAACAAATTGTACCTCTCTAATTTTTTAGAGCAGCGCTGCACCCCCAAATTTCGTAGCTTTTGAATTAATCAAACCCTAGTTGCTTGTTGCCAAATTGCTGATAATATCTGTGATGTCATCGGCATCTGTACAGAGTCTGTTTCGCAATTCCCCCAGTGGAAGTCACGTCAAGATCTGCCACGGAAAGACATGTATGGAAGCAAATTAAATCAATAGGAAAAGCGATTACGTATAATCGGCAGCCTCCTGCATAGCATATGCTTCGAAGGCGTTTCAAGGGGACAGAGGAAACACATGCTTAAAAACAGGACGGTGATTCTGATTGAGCTATAGACCCGATAAGAGTGATAGGATATTTTAAAACAGATTAGGAGCTAATGCACAAATCTCCATTTCCGTTTAAACGAACGGCGTTCAGCGATAGCTAATTAAAGCTTCTGTACTGTACCGAGCGATACATGGCGCTGCGAAGCCTGTATTGGAAAGCGTGGCTTGGTTCGGATAGGTATTAATGAACACTAAAGGAGGTGAATAAAAGCAACATGGAATGAATGTAGAGATAGATGGAGACGAAGAAACGGAAGGTTAAAGTAGCAAACGGACGTTACAAGGTGGTACCTTATGTGTTGCAATAGGCAGTGCGTAGCAGATTAGAGAGTCGCCCTAAGAGAAATGTCACAATGCGTCGAGTTTCTGTGATGCTTCTGTTTTGCTGGGTTATCAAATAGCTTTCATAGTAAAATGGTACGGATGCGTGCGAATTATCTCGCATGACTTGATCAGTGATGAGTGAAATCGGTTGCTTGAAAACTGTCAAGACCAGCTGAGACATTTCTTAGTTTTCATAGGTCGACAATTGCTCGCTCTAAGGTCCACTTGATCATGTAGCAACAGATGTTGAGCAACTACAACCACTGCTCTATTCCGCAAAGCACCATTGAATCTTCAATCTCGTGGACTCAGTATATTTGTTGTGTTTGAAATTAAACGCGGCCTGCCGTATCCGAGAAGAAGTGAAGGCTTGTATCTCAAAAGCCGTTTGCCATGGAACTACCCATTCATTAGCAAAATGCTGACGAGGCGATAGTTAGAGTTCCCAGGGTCACAAGCTCAAATATTCCAGTAATTATGCAATGATAAGACATTTTCCATTTCCAATTCTTTGTATGGGGCAGGATTCTTTCCCTGTTATCTTTACCCGTGTTTACCCATAATTAGCAAGTTTTACGTCAACGCTCTGTAGAGGAGATCAAAAGATTTCCGAGTGCAAAGCCATCTACAGCTCTCTTGGGCTTTGATTAGGAGAGATTTCTCTCTGATCAGCTGCAGTTCAATATTTATTTGTCCTCGCCAGGTATTCTTCACTATTGAGAATATGAATGGAGCGATTTGAAAGCTCAACGAATTATGTTCTCACCTTTCCTCCTTGTACCCAGCCAGCACGGCACATCGGCAATTCGCCAGAGTTTGGCGGTTTCATCACTGTGGCTATCAAGCCAGCAAGTTTAATTCCAACTGCGAGGCTGCAGTTTGGTTAAATATCACTCAAAGTTGTAAAAACTGTAAAAAATAGTTTTGTGGTTAAACAAGCAAAGTTAGCTGCATGACATTCGAATCTTAGCCATAAATGATGTTGCTTTGGAATATGGCGTTGCCTGCGTAATGCAAAGCCAGAATGTTGCAAACTACAGCATGCAACACAGGGTTTTTGATAATAATCGTTTGTGAATGCAGAAATCAGCTTGTTATTCTTTAGATCATGGTCTTCTTAGACTCGTAATTTGAAGACAATCGCAGTGCAGTCAATGCCTAGGATATAGGTACCTGCAGAGTTTAGTCAACATAATAGACGATTGCCAAAGCCGTTCGCATCAGTAACGTAGCTTTCAAGGCTTTAGCCCCATTATTCCTATAGAAAGTGATGTGGATCTTTCCAGAGAGAACAAGTTTGGGGTGTCATTTACCGACCAACGTAACGCAAGTACCCGCTGTCCATAGCAACGTATGCATACCACCCTCTTTTACGATCTTAAACTTCCAGAGTACATTTCCAGTGAAATCTCGCAAGCAAACTTCGATAATTTGCCTATTATACTGTGGATAAGTGTAATCTTCGATTAATAGATGTGCACATGGGAGAGGCTTTTGCTTTGCCGCTTTAAAATCCCCATTACATCGCGAGAATTACTGCACACTTATAGGGCCTGGGTCACACATTATTCAGGGTTTAGCTCCTGAAGATTCGATATCGGAAGGCATTAGCTTGCTTTTGAATATCGAATTCCTCAGAAGTTTTCTTGAGGTAATGTCAAACTTAAATTATTGATGCTTCAACAGCTCCAGTCGTGTAACTGTGTTTTTTGACTCCATACTTTGTAGCGCTCGTAAGCTTTGCCCTTTATTTCCTTATGTATGCAGCTCTGAATATATCTGAGGTGCACAGAGAGAGAGACCTCCTCATACAAAGACTCTTTCAGGTCACGTTCTGTCATTGAAATTTTCTTGTATTCATCGTTCAGAAGAACAAGAATAAGCTCTTTTCTTGATTCTCGTTAGGAGATGTCGTTTTTTCATCCAGTAAATGCTCACGTATGCCATGAAATAGTATCTAGCCATATTACTCTATTTACCTTTCCAGCTTTCTTAATCTCATTTCTACAAGCAGTTGACTCTGAGAATATTTTCTTGCAGATATGAAAGTTAAACTGGCTTGCTTTGGAGGCAATTTCAAGCTGGAGTGTCCACTAGCCAACGTGTTGGTTATACATTTGACATCGCTTAGCATACCTGCAGAGAATTCCAGCCTATGTAAAAAGGAAACTGCTTATTCCATTCCGTGTGACATACTGATGTACTCTGATCTGCTGAAATCAAAGTGCACTGGCAAACAAAGTTGCCTGCTTAATGCAAAGCCAGAAAGGTTGCCAACTTCGGCATGCAACACGAGATTTGTGGTAACAGTCGTTTATGAATGCAGTACGTATCAGCTTATTATTCTTTGAACGTTCTAAAGAACGTAAAAGAAACGTGGTTTTCTTGGGTTGGTTATTTGAGGCCAATCACAGTACAGTACAGGACAGTGCAGTACAGTACAGTACAGTACAGTGCAGTACAGTACAGTACAGTACAGTACAGTACAGTACAGTACAGTACAGTACAGTACAGGACAGTACAGTGCAGTACAGTACAGTACAGTGCAGTACAGTACAGTACAGTACAGGACAGTACAGTGCAGTACAGTACAGTACAGTGCAGTACAGTACAGTACAGTACAGTACAGTACAGTAAAGGTATAGTAAATAGGAGTAATGCGAAGTAAAGTGAATAAGTTTAGAGTAACGTAAAGGTGGAATAAAGTATGGTAAAGTATAGTAAAGTAAACGATTGACATTGAATACTTCGGGTTTTAGAAATATCGAATAAATATAAATTTCGAATATATATGAATAAAGATTTTAAAATTAGAAAGAGAAAGAGAGTAGAAAGAGTAGGACTGCCTATTCGATTATTGGATGGAGTCCCAAGAGTGCTGCAACCAGTGTAAAAAGTAGCAGACACGTCTGAATGCGGAGATGGAACACCCTGCCGATACCACGAGGCTGTTTCTTTCTACACATGGTCCCGTTGTCATACTGCTAGTTTCAAAGCAGACATGTCCGCATCGCAAAGACAGACTAGAGCCATGTTCTCGTGTCTCCAAAGATGTCTGCTTTGTCCTTTTAACCAACGACCAAGACTGAGCTTTAATTGCCCTAAAACTATTTCATTAATAGGCTTGAGTTTAATCTATCAGACTAAATGTCCTTTCCCATTCTTTATTTGCGCCCCTTTCGGCTGTCGAGCAAAGCCGAAAATTCGCTTTGAACTTAAGTGCCTCGCTGCAGGCCTGGAATAGTGATCATGGTATCAAAAGATCATCGCGATGTCAGCTGATCCTAACTAAGATGCATTACAAAGTTTGCCCTGACATCGACTAACAATGGCAGCATTTACTTCTTCATATACGTGGCCCAGAGTTTATGTCGAATTTACTACTTGCCGAGTGCATGGAAAAAACGCGTCTGAGAGTTTTTAGAAATGAGTATCCTTCTTGACGCTTAAGATTTCTCTGCCAAGAGGATTATGTCGGATAGTAAAATGATAGGCTACTTTCTTTGATTTAGAGTTGAGCGTAACAAAGCTTTTTTGAACAGCCACGTTAGGTCTTTCTGAAAAATGGTCATATATGGATAGTGAAAAGGTGACTGACAGTTGAGATTGTGGGTTTTGATTCAAAGTCAAAACAGTTGAAGGTAAAGGATTATAAGTAGGAAAATATTCTCCCTTTCTTCTCTTTCTGCGAAGTACAACAGCAAATGATTTAAAGAAGGACCATCTTTAATCGACAATATAGGAATTACTTTTTTGATGGGGAAAGAATGGTGATGATGACGAATATGATGGGCAAATTCGAAGAATACATCAAAGATGGCAAAAGTAGTAGAACTTAGGTTTAGGTTTCGTGGAAGGGTCAGTTTTGATGATCACTTTCATCGAAAATGGCAATCTCAGTTTATTTGGAAGGCAGTTGGAAGGAGGTTATAGGTTATTATAGGTTTAATTTTATAGTTCTGAGGGTGTGTTAGAGAATAGATATTGATGATGGGTGTCATATTTTGTTTTCAAAACACGAGCTACCCATGCATTAAAGGTTGCACTGGTCTGTATGGAAACCTTTGTGCTGTTGCTGTTTGTTTGCGGAAGTTTATATTTCCAAGAAGGAATACGTTTTGGGAGTCGGCAGAAACCCAAGTGTAGTCAATTCACACATGTAAAGTGATTGGCTACTATTATTTGAAGAAATGAGCAATGCAGTGAATAGAGTTGTCTGCAATCAATTTTTATGAAGAATGTCGTCCCATTTGAACAAAATGATACTCTGATGTATAGTGACAAATACAAGATGTGATGAAATGATCCCGAAGATTCTCATAGAAAATAGCTTAGAAGGGAAGTCTATACAGGCGATCGAAAGTTAGTCCGACCTAATAGAGTTCTGTGTTATCCAAGGCTTTTTGATGCGATTTCACTGAAGCGAATGTTTCTAGATCTAAAACCAGTATCAAGAGCCTTAATTTCGTAATAAATGTGTAAGCATTAATTTGAATTGGCAGAATTTGGATTGAATTTGTATTTGAATTGTATTCTCATTTTTATTGGCAGTTCTTGGGGTTAGAATATGCATAGTACAGTACTAAATCGACCGTGACACCTCTACTCTGTCTTCTGTCACATTTGGCTCCAGTGATGGCCTTTAAAGAGAATGCCACCATTTAGAGAGACCAAGTTTATGTCTTTTCATACTCCATTCAGAATGTTTTTATTGGCAAGCAACGCAGCACGCAACAATCATTATTGAGCCACTGCGTTTCTTTTCTTTAAAACAGACACTAATATCATTGATTTATCGTCGATTTCAGGAAAGTCGAAGCTTAACACGACAGCACGAACAGTGATATCGACGGCAAAGACCATCATTGAAAGGACATTTGAAGTCCACTCGGTGAGGCCAACGAGCCTCAGGACCATGTTCAACGAAAAGAACGAGACAGCAGTCACAGTAAAGATAAGACCAGTCACGTGCCTGTTTTATACATTGTTCTCTGCAACCGTCGCCCTGCAGTATATGCAAGGTAAGCAAAACAATCTGTTCTGATTTATCTTCATGTCACTTCCGTTGGTAGTAAACACCAAAAACGTTTTTTCTTTGAGCACTTCTTCAACTAGAGTTAGAGCAGTGGGAAATGGGGCGATGTAAAAATTGCGTTTCTTCAGAACAAGAAACACAAATAGTGTAATCTATATAGCAACAAAAAGGCCATCTATATTTTTATTTGCAAGACAAAGCTATATAAACCTGCAATTTGAAGTAAAAGAGATGAAATTTTGGAGGTGTAAACGTGATTTGTTAATATTTCAAACTGCTCAAAGAAAACTTACCAACTTATCAAAACTCCCGGACATATACAGTCCTTGCGGTTTTCTTTTGTTTTTGACAACTTCAAGAAAAATCACAAAACAAGCTTGAACACCTGATAAATAAATTTTTTGTATTGCAGAGCTTCAAAGTAGTATTAAACAAGAAATTAAAGCACTTTCTTGAATTATGCAACTATCGAAATATTACTCACAATCTGACGAAGTAGGTAGCTAATTACAGATCGTATATCGCGTGGGAGGCTGTAAACGAAGCAAATGATTGGCTACGTTTTCGCCAATCACAGGCAAATACATGTCATTCATCTAATCACAACTTCTGATCAAGAATCGCATCCTTCTACCAAAGTAGCTTCAAACAATCTGCCCTGTATTCAATTTCATTTTGCTACAGGAATAACATTTGCTTTCCAGTCCAAAATTAGTTGGACAGGAATTAGTGATAACTTACATATCACAAAATTTTTGAGTACATTAATTTCAAAATGAATCTCAAATCGACGTAAAATTTTAGAAATCCTACCCCTGAAAACCTCGGTCGCCATAATCAAGAGCAAGGCTTAATCACAAGCGGATAGACAGTATCGCAGATAACCATCACGAAAACCAATAATTTCTTAGCAGAAAAAGATGCGTTTGGTTTTATTTGCCTGGCGGCATATTTCTTCAGGTGATTCCGTTTTTGCTCTGTCTGAACCGATGGACAGATTGTCGCCTGATATTCATGCATTTTCGAAGTTATCGAGTGTTGACAGTTGAATTTATTGCTAAAATAACGAGGACCAGTGAACATCTTCTGAGTTTTTATGTCATGGAGTCAGACTTTTCCGTGATTAAATCTATCAAGTAATCAAAGTTGTCCTAGTTTGCTTTCTGAAACTTCTAGGAGCCGCAGATAAACTCTAGTCGTCTGACATGAAGCTCTAGACTGTTTTCAAACTGCACAGAATAACGGAGACATAGTTATAAGAACTTAAAGTACTTTTTCGTCTGATCATTAGTGTGTGCGAGGGTCGTAAAGCGACGGAAAGCCAACAAGATTAATTGCTAGATTGCAGATCGAAAACCGCGCAAGAAGCTGGAAGAAGAAGTGCACAATTGCCTGTACATAACGTAGCCAGCTCAAAGCATTTACTTAGGCCACTTTTCTGGTGACAACAGTGATCGCAGCTTTCAACAATTAAAAGGCGACACTTATTTTGGTGACAATAGCAAAAGTAGACTTGAAAGAAGTGGCTTGGTGGCACGGGAGAAAGCATTGGCCAGTTTTTTCGTTGTTTGTTGACTTCGTTACAAAGTCGAGACTGCATTTTTGAGATTCACGCCTGGAATTTGGGATATTAAGAACCAATTGAAATTGGACTTCTGACTTATTTGAAAATAGCAATTAAAACGCCCATATCCTCTTGATTAATTCAACAGTTTTCAATCGTCTTCAATTCCAATTATTAATTTAGTTCAAAGTTGAGCCTTGAATTGAGTTCATGAAATTTTTCTCATCAGTTTTAGCCTTGAAATAACCGCAAATGGCAAAAACGAAAAAGTAATAATCTATTCATTGGAACTGCACCAGTGCCATTTTCAAAACGGTTTAATGCATGTATCTATTATCTATGGTGAATTGAAAAGGCAGTTTTGAAGGTTCCTCTGTATGTCATTTTTAGTAGGAAGAGCTGATTTGTCTCCAAGGTTAATTACGACGCAAGTCAAATCTAAGACTTGACTGATGACGTATTTTTGTGTTGTTTGTCTTTAAATGAATGGAATGAAATGTTCCTTATCTCACCATCACAAGATTCCGAGGAAATCAAGCTTTTACTAGCGTGCTAGTTACTCTAAGAAACCACCCTTTACTTTCAACATCGCTTGCTGGGAAATTCTAATCTTAAAGTTTCATGCAACCATATTCACAGTTTATAATTACATCAGAAGTGCAGATTGATTGTAATGGCACAGTGCATTGTAATTCTGCGAAATTCTTGGACGTTAATCTTACGGGATTCATTTGAGTTTTCTAACCAGACTGGGCAAACTGGTTTCTTGTCGGATTCCAAATTAAATGGTCTGAAATTTAAGCAAATGTGGAGGCTTTGTTGCCCTAGGACCATTCTACGTATCACAAACGTGGATAGCTCTCTCATCACGTCACAGAGCATTTTAGAAAGCAAGCAGCAATCTGTTTATGAATTCAAGTTTTGTCTCCCAAGCTACGTAGCTGAGAAGTATATGCAGTTTGCAATCTGCTTGTATTTCTTCAAAAACGGTTGTTTATTTATCAAGCTTTCAAGATTCAAATTGCATCTAAGCACTCAAGTTCGTTTGAATGTAACTTCTACGCTGAATGTAACTGCAATATATGGCTAATTCAGAGAAAGTCTGTAGTAAAATTTTCAATAACAAATTTGCATAAAGTACACTCTGGCATAAAGTATCTGCAAACATGGCATAGTACTTTTGGAGATGATTTTGATAATTCTTGTAATCCAGTGTCCAGCTATTTTCTACCTTTTTGTACAACGTGATAGTGCTTTCACCATTTGAAAGCCGTTTACAAATTGTGTACAGACGTTGGGGCGAGAAATAGATTTTTAAGTTGCATCTGCGAATGGTAGACTTCATTTAGCCGAAGCTTAGGTAACGCTCGTGGCGATTTATTTAAGTTGATAACTGGATCCAATGTTATGTCTATGGGCTTTGCATTGCGAGTGAATGCTAACGAACCTCCTTATGTCTGTTTCGTAGGGAAGCCGAAGCACGTGATCCTCTGCGTGGTGCTGAGCATTTCCGCGGGAATCGTCCTGTTGATCATCACCTTTCTCGTTATGGCGTGCGTGGAGCGAATGCTAGAGGAAAGACAGACAAAGAAGAAGGACAGCACAGCCATGGAGATATCCTTACCGTTGCTTGTGACGTCAGGAAATCAGCCGCAGAACTCGACGCAAATTGAATGCGCACCCGCTAGTGACGCGAGTAGTGGAGCACGGGAGACGACTTTACCGCGCGTCCACACCATACGCAGGACGCATTCCGTTGACGAGGGGACCCAGACCGAACCGGAGATCTGCAGCGTCGACAACGATTTGTCGGACAGCGAGGCCAAAGAACTCGGATACCTTGTGGATATTATGCGTTATTATAACAGTAATCTCGAGAGCATGTCCGCCCAGGACGAACCTATCAGTTTGCGGAGGACAACTCCGATGGACACGCCAGACTCCACAAGACGACGGACGGAGCTGTCGTACACGGGTCCGAGAATCGTCGACACGAGTCGTAAGCGACAACCGAGATTGTCGTCTGCGACCTACAGCTCTTCAAATAACAGTGAAAACGGCGACATTTCCGCGTACCTGCCAACTCCCTCTATAAGGCACAACCATATAAATGCAGCATCACCAAGTATATCCACACTTCCACGACGCAAAGCAAACTTGCCAAAGTACGACACCCTTGGCCCATCTATGAACTCCATACACAGTTACCATTCGCCTAAAATGCAGAACGGTCCACGCAGGACTGTCGGCCGGACTCGTTTTGCAGACGAAGCTCCGAACTCGATACCGAAGGTGGTGTACGGGGCTTCAAGTTGAATGTTGCGCATAATTTTTATATCACAAATATCATATTCATATAGTAATTTATGCCTCTATAAAAGTACGTCAATTCTAGGACTGTGTATTATTTTGACGCGGAGACTTGTTTGGGAGATTGAATCCGAAATAAGTCTGATTCCGGGCGCCATTTTGATATTCCCTCTGTCATTCGTTAGGCCAACATTAGTCAACATAGTAATGCTCTGTTGCTAAACATTTCAGCTACAATCTAACGTCGTTTTGCTAATGCCTAGTCTCCTTTTCATTCAAAGTATAATAGGCCTGAAAGGAGGTTAAGTGGTTGTAAGGTTATAAAACTAACTGATTTCTGTTGGGTTGAGATTTAGTAGCACCATTGCTGATGGGACACCATGTACTTGATCAACGTAAAATTGTTATGTTCAACGAACTGTCAATCAACTTCAAAAAGCCAGTTATGGATGGTCAAGTTGGATTCCAGAAGAAATGCCAAAATACACCTAACGTTGGTTTTTCTTGTGGAGCCTCTACAGCCAATCAGGGAATTATCTTGGTAACTTAGCCCTGCATTTGGCTACAAGTTAATCAATTGTTATTGGACGAAGGAAGTCACGTGCAAATGGAATATTGTAGGGCCAAAGCGGTCATAGCTTTACCAACGATTCGGTGGAGGGTTGATTTATATCGCTGTTTCTGAGGTGATTTCAAGTTATGTGTTTGTTGTGAGAAATGGGATCAAATGATTAGGAACTTAATGCTATGTATTTTGTACATTTTTTGCTGTTAGCATAAATGAATAGCGGCAGGGGCTAGGCGGGTGCGTGGTGTTGTTTGCCGAACATGATCCAAAATGAGGATCTTTTCAGGGCTTATCGCTGGTGGGAGTTTGATACAGAAAAGCCATTTTTTAATAAGCAAGTGATAGCATATTCAAAGGACCAGTATGCATAATATTCAAGGCGACTTACAAAACCATCTACAGCAATCAATATACCCATGCAATAAAAGTAAAACTTAAATAAGATGAAAAAGCTGGAATATGTATTACTCTAAATCAAGATACTTTTTGTATTTGTATTGTAAGAAAAACCTTTTTGACATAATTGAGACGAAAGGAAAAGCACAACTTGGCATTTAATGGGTGACAGCACAATATATGGTAACTGGAGATAGGTTGAATTGGTTTTTAGGAAAATTTTCAGCAGGGAGCACTTGCTAGAAGCAAACGATAGGCCATGTAGTTGGGAATCTCCATTTAGTAGGGGGGGTTTGCTGAGAACTTTACTGTTGGTTTGTGCATTGAGAGATTCTTTTTTCTTAGTGGTCCCATGCTGTATTTTTGGAACGGCGCTATAATTGTTTACCAGATTATTGAATTAATGAGAGAACTTATAACTTGATTAATTTTTAAGAAAGAACTGACTGGTAATCGATCAATGCCGGTCGATGTAGGTGCACAGATGTCCAGAGTCATATCAACTAAAAAATCAATAGCTTGCCAGCAACTCACAAACATTTACCTCCATTTTTACCCAAAAGTATTCATTGAACGGTGAAACGCTTCAACGTTGTATTTTTTTGCAAGAGGCTACTTCTGAGCGAGGCATGCTTTACAACTGCTAGTGACATCAATGTCATATCCTAGAAGTTGTTAACTTTGCATCACTTTTACACAAATGCCTGTGCAAAATGACTTAGAAGGGCGAGATTCGGCGTCAACAAGATGGCTGTCGCCGTGACAATGTTTAGATGGCTGGATCTTCTAGAAAAAGAATTCGATAAAGGTTTTGTTGATTTAGATATTCTTTTTGGAGATGTAGATCCAGACCAGTCGGAAATAACATACCAGGGAAGACAAAAACTGACATCACTTTCATCCGCCTTCGCGCAACTTGCCCACAAAGCACAAACTGTATTTCAAGCAAATGCAAAACTTGAGGTATGATGAATAATTTAGGTAGCTAATTCGACGTAGGATGAAAAGATCTTGCTTGCTCTTTTCAATTCTTATAATGATTTTAATTGTCTTTTTAATTAAGTGTCAGTTCAGGATTAACATCTGCTTAATATATAAAAAAATTTTTGTCATTTGAAATTGACTAGCATCAAATCGTTTTCCATTTCCGTCTAGGTTCAATCTAAATACAATTCATATTATTGTCGAAAAGAACGCGAATTTTCAAAATGTGAACTTAGAGAGCGCACCTAAAAGTTATTCTAGATTCTAGAGAATCGTAGTTTTCAACTTTGTCAATAAAAGGACGCAATATTTAAGTAGAAATAATATCCAATTAATTTTTATGATTTTCCTTTTGTTGATAGTAATATCCCTGCCTGCTATTGTGTCTCAGAAATAAAATAGATATTAGAAATAGGTTTTCTTTCTTGTAAGGTGGTGATTTTGTAAGGTGGATGATTTCTTTTAATGCTTCCTATTTCTATCTCCATGCTTTTTAATTCTTTGTATTCTCGATTTTTTCAAATGGCTCCTGCCATGAAAGTTTTCATTCAATTTTCTTATGTAAATTCTGTACTAGTGTATTTGCAATTTCTAAAAAAGACATGAAAGCACTTCAACTTTTTGGATGTTAATTGAACTGATCAAAATGGACATCAAATTTCCTTTGTTTATGTTTTTGATAAAAACATGTTTGATAATCACCAATATAAATCTGTCTTGTGGAATTCGTGCAAGTGTTTTTGTTGTTGCCTTTATGAGGTAAACAGATGTTCTTTTACTTTTGTCACATAAATATACAATCATAGATTTCCCTTGCAATATTTTCAAGTTTCAACCAGAAAACCTGTTTATAATCAGCTTGAACCAGCACTTGAAGCCACTCATCACATCTTCATTGATTTACTTGTAATCATGCACAGGCCAATATCAATCACTGTCTGTTGCACTCCATTGCAACACTCATATCCCAAAATTCATGTCAATGCTATGATTGAGCAATTTATTTATGTAGCTGAAAGACTTTAACAGGATTTAAAGAAGTAACAAGGCTTGGACATAGAAGTATTTAGAAAAGAAGCCTGTAGTTTTGGATTGAATATTGATTAAATTAATTTGTCATCTGCCAAGCAACTCTAGCATATCTCTATGTCTATAGACATAAGGGATATCAATCTTCCTATGTTCAAACTCAAAAATGCTCAAACACCTTGGTCTTTCAATTGCTTTAATTTTAACTTGTAATTCTTTTATTCAATTCTTTAACTTGTCACTCAGGTTGGAACAATAGCTTCTTGTTTTAAGACTATTATTTTAAAACAACAAATTCTTTTTTTAAGAATATTTTTCAAATTAAGAGATTGTATACCTTACATCTATCTTACCTACCAATTGTCAACATGTTTGGTCAAGATTTGGAAGTCTTTGAATTTGAAGTTTTTGAACTGACTTCCATTAGAAGTAGATTTTTTCTTGTTGCTCTTTGATTCATGAAATGTAGCTGTTTCCTCAACAATTGGTCGGTAAAGGATCACATCACTATTTCTTAAAGCTCATTTCTGCTGATTTATGGGTGGCTTATTTCTAGCAGCAATTTATCTAAGGCTACACGCTTTTTCTGTTTCTCTTTTTTTAAAGCTTCAAGTCTCTAGCTCAGCATGTAACATTATTTCACCATTTGATTTTTCTTTGTTGATTCATTCTGTTACCTAGAATGTCTATAACTGTTTCTCTTTCTTGTATTGCACCAGCACCCTGCCGTATTTTGCCATAGCCTGATTAGTCTGCTAACGTAGCTTTATCCTTGCTTGTTATGTTTATAAAAAGTTGTTTAGGTCTACTGATCTGTTTATTGCAATTTGCAACTTCAAAACCTTTTTATTTGTAGGCTGAGCTGGTAGCACTCCGCAGTGACAAAGTAGAAGCAAACGCCAAAGTCCAGGTTCTTGAAAAGGAGCTGAAAAATACATTACTGCAATTACATGCAGTCCAGTTGCAACTTCATTCAACAACTGGCACTAATGCTGATTCTGACACAATAAAATTGAAGCTGGTTTGTAGCACAATTATACATTCAGGTCTTTCAGATTTCTTTCAATGTTTCTGCTTTTTCAAACTGCTTCTCTATCACTACATTTGAAACCATTGCTATATATATATATACTTCATTGTACTCCAAACTCTTAGGCTTTTATGGAACTTGTCACAATTAACCTTTAAAGCTCTATATTTCTGCCAAAGTTTTGTCTTTTCCCTTGTGCCCCATTAAGTTTTCCATGGATGTAGTGATAATTTCCTACTTCAAATTTTTTTCTCCCTCTTCTCTTTTAAATCTGATGTTTTACAGTAGTAGCATATGGACATGAAAAATTCATTGCAAGAGATTTAGCTGATTGTGCGACACATTTTTCACTTGTGAACTTTTGCAAAAGACAATCTGCATGGACATCCATCTTCTTCTCTTGGTTCTTGATATGCTAACAGTTGTCTAACTGCTTAGTATAAATGCTCTAGTTAAAAAGATCTATAAGATAGTGTTTACAGCAAGGGTTATATTTAAAGCACTTGCTGTGCTAGTTTTGTTAATGTCCTTTAATTAAAACGTCATATGAAAGTTGTTGCTTGAACAATAATTTCTATTTATAGGAATCAGAGCTCTCACAATTTAGAAAAGATGCAATTAAAGAAGCAAAGTTAATAGAAGAAGCTGCACAGTTTAAGAAAGAAAATGATGATTTACGAAAATATATTTTGCAACTGCAAGGAGAGGTTTATGGTGCAAGATTGGCGGCAAAGTATTTAGACAAGGAACTCGCAGGCAGGTAAGTGATATTGAACAACTTTTAGGTTTCAGTTTCAATATTATGGCTTTTTTGCAAGAAGCGATTGGTCTAGCACTTAAGCGACTTCTCTTTCGTTACTTCTTTTGTGTGACCTCTATTGTGCGACTTCATGTGCGACTTCTTTCGTGCGACTTCTTTCGTGCGACTTCTTTTGTGTGACTCCTCCTGTGCGGCTTCTTTTGCGGGACCACTGTTGTGCGACTACTCTTTCGCGACTTCTTTTGTGCGGCTACTCTTGTGCGACTACTCTTGCGCGACTACCCTTGGCGCGACTACTCTTGTGCGAATTACTCTTTCGCGACTTCTTTCGCGCGGCTACTCTTGTGCGAATTACTCTTTCGCGACTTCTTTCGCGCGACTACTCTTGCGCGACTTCTCTTTTGTGACTTCTTTCGCGCGGCTACTCTTGCGCGACTTCTCTTTTGTGGCCTCTTTTTGCGCGGCTACTCTTGCGCGACTACTCTTGTGCGACTACTCTTGTGCGAATACTCTTGTGCGATTACTCTTTTGTGACTTCTTTCGCGCGGCTACTCTTGTGCGACTTCTCTTTTGTGACTTCTTTCGCGCGGCTACTCTTGTGCGACTTCTCTTTTGTGACTTCTTTCGCGTGACTACTCTTGTGCGATTACTCTTTTGTGACTTCTTTCGCGCGAATACTCTTGTGCGATTATTCTTTTGTGACTTCTTTCGCGCGACTTCTCTTTTGTGACTCCTTTTGCGCGGCTACTCTTGTGCGACTTCTCTTTTGTGACTTCTTTTGCGCGGCTACTCTTGCGCGACTACTCTTGTGCGACTACTTTTTCGCGCGACTACTCTTGTGCGATTACTATTTTGTGACTTCTTTTGCGCGACTACTTTTGTACGATTACTCTTTCGCGACTTCTTTCGCGCGACTACTCTTGTGCAACTACTCTCTCGAGACTTCCATGATGATGCAGAAAATGCAATCCGATGCAGACGATTTGACGATACAAATAACTAGATGAAACTGTAGAGAAAATTTGAATGAATTTCCCAAATTTGCATTGTAAAATTTCACGGAATTTACGGTCTTGTGCCAGTGATTGAAAGCCCGCATAATCAGATTCGTGCAAGTGCTGACGTAATCGCTTGCGTCAAACGAATAGGCGTGTAACAAAAGCCTAGCATTCAAATGGATATCCCAATTTTCAGGTTGGAAATTCGCTTGCAAAAATTATGGCTTCTCTTTAGTTCTATGGCAAGCAATCAAGATTCTGCTTCTGAGTTTCTTCCTGACATCATCTGCTTCTAGGTCGTTCTGGCTCTTTTGTAAAAGGAAGTTTGATTTTCTAGAATAGCTTTTTAGAAGCTGTGTCGGAATTCAAATAATACAGAATAGAAATTCAATTTCTCATGCAAATTTAGAAGACTGTTATAACCTATTATGACATCTGAAGTATTCTGTATTGCATAAACAGAAATAGTTTTGCTCTTGCCCCGCCTGATGTGTTTCATTTCTTTCTAAAGTTATTGAAATCATTACCTCCCTAACCTACGCTCTCTTCAATCCCAACGTTTTTCTGAAGAGGCACGATGCTCCGATGGTCCGCATTGGCAAGCGGGATTCTGACATTCCTCAATTATTAGATTTTCTTAATGTTGTTCATGGTTCATTTGGTTTTAATAGTTGGTCATTTTCATTGGCCTCACGATCAACGCTAGAAAAAGTGAAAGCAAGGAGAAGCTCTTATTGTCAGCCTTTGATCTTCCATTTTGTTTTGACTACTCAAAGTGCGGCCTTGAGCTGTTTTTCTCCACACGCTGTCGCTGCCTTCCGTTCCGCGCGTCATTAAGCTCCTCCTCACTTGTAAGCCATCTTCTTAAGCTCTGTCTTGCCCTCCGCATGCACGCTCTAAATCTTTCTTGTTTTCCTTTTGAATGCATGATGTCCACCCGCCATCATTTGCTGGCACTCGTAAGCCACAATAGTTAGTAAATCCTCAACTGGTTTGCCTCCGCGTCTTACCCTTCGATTTAGGCCCTGTTTTCTCCTACTGTTTTCTGTTCGTCGCAAGTTGCTTGCGTAGTTCCGCAGCTATTTTATATTCTTCAAGCTAGTGTTCTTCTAACTCAGAGTTCCTTCATAACTTTCCAGCCCCACAGAAGTTGGTTTGAGGTTTTTTCTCTTCCATGGGTGCATTTGTCTCTAGCTTTGTACTTTTCCATCAGCAACTGGCTATTTATTTTGTCATCTTTGGGTCATTTCCGACGTTTGCATACTCTTTGGAGTGTTGGATGAAAGAATACCGACATAAGTATGCGAATATTGTGTTTTCATTTTGTTTGCTAATGTAACAAAGTCCATTTTAATTAGCTGAAGATTAAGTCTGTAATGCACCGCGTTTCTTTCCCACATCCTGACAAATGTAACGTTTGTCCTTTTTTAATCTTCATTTAGGCCTCTCGTTTGTATAGATGAATTCAAGAGTTCTCCTGTATTAACTTCTATTAACAGCCCTAGAAGCAATCTAATAAAGAACCAGAAAAGCAAGATTTTTAAATGACGCAAAATGGGCCTCTGGTCTTAATTAAAGATCATAAGAACTAGAGGCCCCAAGAGCATTTACTAAGAACGAATGCTCTTAATGAAAGCTAAGCACATGGCATCCGAGTTATTTTGTGCTGCATCCGAAAAAGCATGAAAAATTTGTAGGCCCCAGTTAGGTAGAACGACTTTCATTTCACGCTCAAACTTATAACTTCGCTTTAGGATCCAGCAAATCCAGCTCTTAGGCCGTGATATGCGCGGCCCAGAACACGATATGCTGTGGAATCAAATCGAGGCGGAGATACATTTGCATCGACACAAGACTGTTATACGTGCATGCAGAAGCAAAAAGAGGCCAGAGCCGCCCGCTCCTCCTCGTCCGGAGATAAAGGAAGGAGACATTTCGTCAGATATCGCAAGGAAAAAGAGAGGCATTGGTGACGTGCGAATAGTCGAAGTGCACAGGGACAAGTCAGAAGGCCTTGGGATTTCGATAACGGTAATACACAGTAATGAATGTTTCCCTTCTGGTAACTTGGATAAAGTGCAATTTATCTTGTCGTGAAAATGTTTATTTGAGTTGGGATAGAGCAGTGGATAGCAAAGAGCGATTGATGATGTTCAAATGATCGTTTTTAGTTTTTGTAGGAAAACACGCTATTAATTATGATTAAGGTATGCAGGTTGCATCGGAGGTCGGGTAGCTTACATTGCTGCATTTAGGCCCCAGTTTTCTCTTCACAAGGGTAGCTTGAGGCTCTTTGAAACTGGAGGTAATTTCCTAATGCAGCAACGGCGAAATTTATACCTGTATTTGTCTTCAACATTTTCTCAACTTTCTCGTGGCACCCAGGAAATTTTGCAACCTTTTGTTGTGATTTTACTTGCCTGGTGACTGCATATAGCGTTAAATGCACATTTATTGTTTATTATTTATTTCCATCTAGGGAGGGAGAGAGCATGGCGTTCCAATTTTGGTATCAGAAATCCACGAGGACATGCCTGCCGCAAAATGCGACGACCTATACGTAGGCGATGCGATTTTGTCTGTAAACGATCAAGACTTACGAAACGCAACGCATGCGCAAGCAGTCCAAGTGCTAACACGCGTTTATGGGAGCGTGAGATTGGAAGTACTTTATGTAGATCCGCATGGCTCTGATGACGAGGGTGACTGGGAAAACGATGAGGCGCAGCGGTATGAAATGCTCTTCAGTCTTCCATTTTGTAAACATGCCAAATAATGTAGCAATAACAATCAGCAAGGCTTTATCTTGATTCTTTTTGTACTCCTTTTTGTTTTGTTACTAATTAAACTTATACTAACTAGCAAGCATTCTCTTGTTTATTACTTTAATGACATTTCACTGACACTGAGTTAACCCAGAAATTATTTTGCTTCTTTTGTCATGCTTATGAGCTCTTGGATCACGCGATGACGACCTTCCTTTAGAGCATTGTGTTACTATTCTTTTTGGTCTTCCAGCATTTCAGCTTGAATCTTGAGCAGATTACAGTGCAAGAAAGCCCCCTCCCTAGTTATCGTAACCATTGCATGGATAAGCTTGTTACTACAATTACTAATTTTGAGGGCCTCCCTTTATGCTGTAGGAGAGAGAGAGAGGGGGGGGGGGGTTGCTTGATACTTGAGCCCCTGAAAAGATAACGTATGGCACATTGGTAATCAACACAAATGCTCTTTTTGTATGCCATATTTTCTGGAGATTTTAGCTGACTTTTTCGGTAACAGGTACAGCATGCTCGGCTTGGTGGAAGACCCATCCGACCTTGCATCCGATTCTGAGAACACACTGACCAACACCAGGAGAGATCCTACCAATTACGCTGCATTGAATGGAGACTCGAGGTAATTTAGTTTACATTATACTTCAAATGAAATTACAGGTGCTACATTGTTTAGTTACTTTGTTGACGAATGGAGATATCTTCATGTATAATAATTGTTGGAGTGTGGTCAGGTTCTCCTGATTTCGACCTTGAAGTAAGACAGTGGCTACAATAGCCGGACTTATTCAGGCAAAAGAATTTCAACTAAATTAAAACTATTTCGCTTGATAGGCATGAAGAATTCTATTCCAAGGTAAGAAATTTAGTCTAGCGAATGCATATCTTAAGGGTTTATGGGAATTTAATGATTTCTCATCTGTGTTGCTTTTACACAGATCCAAAAATATATTTCCAAATGTTGGAAAGTTAAGAACGAAAAGATAAGCTCTTGAAGTGTTAATGTCGCGCAAGACAAGCAAGTTGGTTTGTCTTTGCCCACGGCTTGCTAGAGTTTCATCTGGTTTTTCCGTTGTGCCAAGAGAACTTCGTCCAAGAGAACTTCGTCCAAGAGAACTTCGTCTTGTATTGATTCTCAAGCTTATATGATGGGTGAGCTCATCGCCAGATAAAACCGCCAATATGATGGCAATGTCAGACTTGATGATGCCTGTGGTCAAAAACCTGTCCGCCAAATCCTAGAATTTAGTTATTTGATTTTTTCTAGATTGGCTCCCAAGGTAACATCGAATCAATTGTTCTCCCTTTTATAGGCCTGACATTAACGATGTTCTGACCCTAAATGCAAGAATCGAGGAAACAAATGAACCGGAACAGCGTTTAGAAACCGGCTCCAATACACCTTCGGACATGTCGCGTACAAACTCTGCTCCCAGTTCGCCATCTTTAAGCCCGCACGGACAAAGCAAAGCAGGGGGTGTCCAGAAAAGGGCTGAGAACCCCTATGTATCCTATACGAACACAGGGGGACCGGGTTCAGCCCAAAGGTATGTTAGAACGTGATACAAAACGGCTAGCATAGTTGCTTGGAAGTGGCTTGGCCTTTTTGTAAACAAGGTGAACGGGTGTCTTTTTAGGCCATCAGTATCCTGAACAGTACATGCGCAGTCGAATATAGTACGTATGAGGTCGTTCAGTGCTGGCATGGAAGGGAGGCCAGAAGAGTTGCACTGCCTGCCGATTGTGAAACGAAGAGAATGGCTGCAAGTGTCGGTTCTGTGTGGCTCTTTTGTCGCGACGTCCGATCACGTCAAGGAATTATCTTGCTTCTTTGATCTTCACTCAATTCACGAATGTTTGAGTGTCAGATATTCTCTTATCCGTACTCTCAAGTTCCTAATTGTAGAGGAGAGGGGGGGGGGGGCGGTAAACTCAATTTTTAAGAAATTACGCATACCCATTTCCATTTATCAATACATTATTTATGTATTTCATGTGAAAGTCACCCCCCTTATTTTTCCTGGATAATCTAACCATCTCAATCTATTATGACCCCAATTTTATGGTATTTAAAAAAATGCCAACCTCCTACTTATTAGACCCCTCTACAATTAGGAACTTGAGTGTAGTTTATGATGTGAGAAACACAGGAGTACTAACTTCCCTACACATGGTTGTTTCTCGTTTACTACAAGATGGGTTTATTTTGAGCGTTTTTAGCCTTTTCATTTTGGCAAGTTCATTATTTGTTCATCACGGTGTATTCAGTTACTATAAAAAGTGCCTTTAATTTTAAGTAAACAAATTTTCTGTCATACTTAGTTTTCTATTTGCAAATTTGTCCTGCCTGTTTGATTAACGTGCCCCAAAAGCAACCCTTTTCTAGCTGTAACAATCTGATCACCCGTCTGTCCGGTGAATATTCACTTTTTGCTTTGACAGTCCCCTTCACCTGGCTTAGTATCTCTAACTTGTGGCTTATTTTTCTGTCCAGCTTAACAACCATCACCCACATAATTTACGTCTTTGAGATCGTTCTCAAACCCTCCAAATTCGCCCACAGATATTGATCTTTTGAGGCAGGTCATGTCATAGAGATGTCGAGTCAAATGGCAAATAAATCTAAACCACTAAAAACGGACACACCCCATGTATTTGACGAAAATTCTACCCCACATAGCTCAACGTGTTTGAAACCTTCCACAAATTCCTTTAAGTTACCGACAAAGATACAGATCTTGTGAAGTGGGTCACGCCATAAAGACTGCGCCTGAGCTGCCGACCAGAAGCAGACCACTAAAAATTGGCACTTTCACGGGTAGTCATTTTCGCCCGTGTGGTCCACGACCCCCATTGAGATTATTAGAATGAAATGCAACTGCGGAAAATGTATTTGCGAAAGCTAAAATTAGGACTATATTAATTTAAAGGGAATTTAGCTAGTTGACTGCAGTAATAAATATTTTGAATTTATCCATTTAGGAGATATACCTTAAAACTATTGGTTCAATGATATTGATAGATGGTATAAATTATAATGCGAGGAGATGTTGTTTTTGTAGAAAATCATTTCACATGCAACGATAAGATGGTTACAAAACCAATTAATCTGCGTTTGATAGTGGTGGTTATCTTATTTATGTCTCCACTGGTGATTTCTCAATCCGAGCAAAGCCACTTTTTATGATTCACGAGAACAAAAGTTGTTTTTGACTACCTTATTTTCGTGCAGTTGTTTTTTTTATCGAACTGCAATTGATAACGCAATTTGAATTGAAAATAATCTATCGACAAAATGCTCTAAAGGGTCATAAGCACCACATTTGCTTTGAAAAAACAAAACGCAGAAATGTTGCTGCCATTACAGATTCTCCTGGAGATCATCATAAGATGCAACTCGCTTATAGTTAATAATATAAAAAAAACACGGATAGAACCTCTTGTTTGTTCTGAAATATAACAGTGATTAACAGTGCAACATTTGATCACTCTACAATCTTATCTTATACAATTTTATCAGAGCTGATTTATAACCTTTGTTAAGTGTTTATACATTGAAGAGATTCTTGCATAAAGACAACTTCACAGAACGCTTAAGAATTTACTATGTTGAATATGCACGCAGAAGGACTTCAAAACTGGAACGCGAAGTCAGTAACATTCTTAAAATTTCGACAATTTGTTTAATCACTGGTTTAATGCCATTTTATTCACCATATATATGTACGTCGATTCTTAACTTTGTGAATCCTGCAGTAATGAAATAATGCATTTTTCTGTTTTTGAAACTAATACTCGCATCCAGTTTGCAACATTTTCAATACATTGCCTAGCTAAAAGTAAATTTTTGTGATGAAAAGGCTTCGGTACATTATTCCGTGCCGTCTTTTGACAAGTAGAACGAAACGATACACACTGCTTCTAAGCCGCTCTAGTTTCAATTATCATTGAATGAAGATAGAATTTATTGGTTGCTTTGAGTAGCATGTTGAATTCAATTTAAACATCGAACAGTGGTGCCTTGTTTTTTAAGAACGTTCTCTCAATCATTCCATGGAATGGCAGCCTCTTGATCATTCCGTTCAATGACCAATCATGCGCTCTCTCCCACAGCCTCGTTCCTGGTTTTCGATCTGCAACTGGCTATCTATGTTGCTATCTATGTGGCTATCTATGTTGCCATTTTTCGACGAATGGTTGCTGCGAGAAGCGTCAGACAAAAGCGTTTTGAATAGCGAAATCATTTTCCTGCCTTTTCGAGCATTTTAGAAGTTTTCCTATGTCTCCGTAAAAATGCAAGGATCATATACAGAAAACAACGAATTTCTCTACAAATGTTTTCTAGATGTGCCAATCACGTCTCTGCTTGGGTTCTTGTTGATAATGTTCCACTTTTGCACCATGTACCGGAGCGCCTGAATCCTGCAAGGTCAGAATGATATGTGGTTCTGACGTCATTAATAGAGTAAGGTCACGGGCACTCGCTAAAGAGTGTATCATATCGATTGACAAAGCAGAGCATGCGTCAAAGGCTTTAATCTTTAAGCCACCAAATGATTAGAAAACACTTAAAGTCCTAAATCATATTTTACCCTAATTAGGTTTAGACTGACTTTATGTTCTAGCAGAAATCTAATAAAACTCATTTGTGGAATCTTTCAAGTACAGGCAAGTAAAATCCTTTAACAGTGGATTCTTTTATAAAAAAATAAAGTTATTACTATCTAAGCTTAGATTAACAATGCGCTGAATCAAAAAAGGGTCATAGCTTTCTACAAACTGATAAAAATGGTACATTGAATGAGGGTTAAATGAGACAGCACTCAAGTGTCGCCTTCTATCCAAATTATCGTAAATTAAATTTGATGTTGATTTGGCACTTTTTGTGGTGCATGTCTAACTTATTATTTTAAGCATGAATTGAAGACGCTATGGATATCTGAGCAACAAGCTTTGCAGGTTCATGCTAATTTCTATTCCTTCTAAAAGCGCTATAATAGTCACCCTCTCAAAACATAATCTCAAAATGTCCCTTCTGTTAAGCATAAACTAGAAAGAGGTTGTTAAATTTTTGTTTTAGGTCAGTGGATAGGTCCAGAATTGCATGGTTTGAGGTATGCTAACCGTATACTTCCAGTTGCTGTGGCAAACTTTCAATAAGTACTGGGGAGCCAAACTATTTGTTCTTCATATAATAACTTTCAAACCTTGAAACTAAATCCAACTCCAATAAAACAGGGACATAAATGGAGGAAAGGAAAGCCCTATTCTTTGAAAGAGTGCCTCCTCTTCAAAGAGCGAGCGCTGCTCGAAAACTAAGCTCCCGCGCAGCTACCTCATGTTTGAACACACCGCAGTGTTTGTCTCAAAAAGAGGCTGAATAAATATTGTCTCATTTGCCGACGAGGATGTGAAATAGGAAGTTTCTTTGCAACAAAGGTATAATACTGTCCAGAAAACTTTAAGGATGTCGCGCCAAAATGCGGCAAAAGGTGTCCCTGATGCTAAAAAAGTGGTAGGTTTGTGAGATTTATTCAGTGCAATCGTTGACGTAAAGAGCGTTACGTTCCTTTTAGTCCACTTAGGATGTATATATATCCATATCTTGTTTTATATAATCTTGGAAATCTAACTAACTTGGACATCTAACCAGATCTTAGATGATAGGCAAACCTAGGGCAGATACATGGTACCGGCAATCAAAGGCTGGAGAAAACATAGTATTTAATGGCATGTAATTCCTCCCTGCTGTCTAAATAGCAAAATATCATAGTTGTAAATTGTTATGGGACGTTTTAAACTATCTTCTGCCACCATTTTCTAATTAACACATCATGTAGGTATATACATCATGTGCATATACGCCATCGCATGTCAAGAAAGAATAGATCTAACCCATTGTTTTGGTTTGACCCAACTACTTGCATAGTACATAAGAATAATTTTACATGTAGTCAAAATTGTGTTTGCATGTAAAAAAATGCGGATTCTTTTATTACCACTTTGCTTGGTTACTATTTTGGATTTATGTAAAGAATATAAGATTCCAATCTTGAAATTGTTTTATCACAGCAGACGGCATATTAGTATTCTGTAAAAATCAAGGCCATTACAAATATAAATCACCACAAAAATTTCTCCAGTTAGAAATTACCACTATAGACTACTGAAGACAATATTTTAAGTTAACACTTTCAATTGGTCAATGTGGAAAGTCCTTCTTCGAAAGGCAATGCCTCTTTCTCTTGTTATTAATCCAGCTACATTCACTTTTGATTTTGTGTTAAAAATAAAGAAGTCTTTTTGAAACAGCCCTACAAAAATTACTGCCTTGTAAAAGTTTTATAGATTTACAATTGTGAGTTGGAAAAACACCCTGCAATGATTTTCTACAGGCCTGAAAAAAATGATTTAAAGCCCCATGTATATATGATAGTTAATGATTTTTATCACTTTTTCCTGTAAAATCGAATGCAAAAGATCATATTTAAAACCATATGTTCAATTAAATTTTCAGTTATAGCCTAATAATTCCAAGTTCTCTCAAAAGTGCAAGCTTTCTTCAGGCCCAGTTTAGGGTCACAATACTTGAAGTCTGGTTTCACCTTGCAAACATTGCAGTATGATGTGTATATACTTAAACTTGCATTAAGTTGAAGTTGCAAATAAAAGTTGTATTGTAAAATGCACTTTTGCATTTTATTTCTTGTCTTTTCCAAAGCCTTTCTAACAAATACCCTGTGTTTTTTCATGTACTTATTGATGTTTAAATCTAATTTATTCACCCTATTTTCACCACAAATAATTTAAAGCAGAGTTAAAAAAACCAATGTATAATTTTAAAATAATTCCATTGAGCACAGGTTTCTGCTGCCACAAACCACAATAGTAATCTAGTGAAACACTTTGTTAGGAAATAGAAGTTGGAATTTTGCAAAAACAAGGCATCATTGCCATACGACACAAGATAGCGATTGTTCCTTGAAGCTGAACAGAAAAATTTATTGTATGATTACTGCTGTGTATGATTATCAAATTGTAAGTTAAATACAATATTATTATACAAAATATTGAAAAATGCATCTTTACTTATAACAATACTCTTTTTGCTGTATTTATTCTTTTTAAACATATTTATGCAGAGCGGTGAACTCTTCACTCTGACATATGGGGCACTGGTTGCACAACTAATTAAAGACTATGAAGCTGATGAAGAAGTGAATCGCCAATTAGAGAGAATGTAAGTGAGTCTGTGCTTTTTACCAGACACTTTTGAGACTGTAAGCAATGGTTGCTTTCATTTGATTGGATGTTCTGAAATTTGGGAGTTTCAAACCAATTTGCCAAGGATATTTGTTGAATGAATCTTTTTGCCAGGAGAGGCAAGCCTCTAAATGATCAAAGTTCATTTTGGGGCGTTTTTAAAAGAGCTTGAAATTTGTGTTAGGTAAAGTAATTGCTTGATTGTACATATTTATTCTTCTTTATTGTTTTTTCTTTGGCTCTATAAACTCCATGTATATTTATGTCATTAATATTCATTTTTATCAAGACATAGCCTTATGGTCTCTTCTCAGGGGCTACAACATTGGTGTGCGATTAATTGAAGATCTGCTTGCAAGATCAAGTATTGGAAGATGCCATGATTTTAAGGAAACTGCTGATGTCATCGCAAAGGTGTGCATTCTTTTTTTTGTTTTTTACTTTTGTGAAATTTTGTCAAATTTACTAAGAGAAAGCCCTTAAGGAACATAGTCAGAGGGGTGGGTTGGAGAACTTCTGGTCCTTACGTCTAAGCCCTTAGCCAGTAATTTTGGGTATTTTTGCAATTAGAGGTAGGTTGGTATACGGTTTTTAATATTATGTAAATCTAATTTGATTAAGTATCAATTACCAATGATATCTAGTTTGCATTACTTGCCAGCTTATTCATTTGTTATAGAAGTTAAGGTCTTGCCCCTTTCTCTAGGTTAAGATGCTTCAAGGTATGTTTTTAGCCCGATAATAACAAACATTTTTATCTCATAATTAGCTTTCACTTGTTCACATTTGTGAACAGTATGCTCCTCTGAAAATCCCAACAGTTCCTTGACGTAAATCGTTCGCTATCATCTACATCCTGCTTTTAATCATGTTTGACAAGTGGATCAAACTCAAAACTTAATGTAACTGCTCTGCCTTGTTTTCAGTGTAGAACGTTATTTTGCCTTGCCTAGTGTCAAAGAGGGGCGATTGTGAAAGTACGTTTTCAGGATTTGGGGGCAGCCAACCTTCTTGCCCCCATTAGGCATGCACTTTGTGCTCAGAATAGTAAGTTACCTACTCTAACGAGCCTACAAATGAATTAAGATGTCCCCTTCATATAGAGTTGCTCAGCGCCTCTTCAAAGAATTCCATTGCATTCGGTTTGCTGTTGGCAGGAAGTAACTGTTTCCGTAGTTCAAATTGAATTATAAATGATTGAATTCTAGTCGTTTTAGGCCATTTTAAAGCTTTAGTAGTTGTCACATCCAAGTTTTACTCAATGAATGAATGGGACAAAGAATGGCTCTGCGCATTATATGTGGCTATAGAGACGAGTGGTCTTCCGATTTCAAAGTTTTTTGAGCTCATCTCAAAGAGCTACTTTATGAAAAGAAAGGATCAAAACAGTTAAGTGACATCTGTAATGTATTTGCGTGCATATAACACGCCCTTTCTGGGCTTTTACGTTTTTTACCAGTTGTCTGGTTGGATTTTATCTCAATCAGTTGTTTAATCCAGCTTATTTTATTCATTTGCAAAACTGTTTCTTCCTGTTTTCAAAAGGTTTCGAGAATTTTGCTCTGGTGAAACGATCATTTGATTTGGCAGATTGCTACAATCAAGTTTGCATATGTTCTGCCGAGGCAGAGATTTTGTTGCTATTAATAGAGTTTCGACTCAAAAATGTGGTTTTCTTATGTGATTTAGACGGAAATGGGGGTAGCGGTGTAATTTAGAGATCCTGGCTATTATGTAGTTGTTAATTCGCATTTTCACGACAGATGAATGGGAAATAAATACTTCTAAGGTCTTCAAAATAGCACAGAACAGCATAATCTTTGCATATTTAAAGTGATTTTTCGTCTGGGACTTTGCTGTCAGATCAGCAAACATATAATGACCAAAAGCTGACAAAACAAATGACCAATTGCGGACCGAAACAGGGGTTGCGAGAAGAGCGCATGATTGGCTCTCTAACGACCAATCAGCGTCCAATTCATGCTCTGTGCTATTTTCAAGTTGACGACATCAGATCTCGGCGACTATTGACGAGGGGGAAGAAGGAAGTAGAAAAAATGTTCTCCCACAGTTGTTTGTGTCTTTTTTGCTACTCGTATTTGCTTTGCCAATAGTGCAAGTTTTTGTATGTAGATGCTATTTAATATTTATTTTTTTACATCACCCCCCTTATTCCCGATTAGGTAAAATAGAGACCAGGGCCATGCTACTGTTGAAATCTGACATTTTCATCTACATTTTTCGATTAACTAGCAAAGTTTGAGTTATCATGTTTGATGAAACTGCAATGTCATTTATTAATAAATTAATAAATAAAACCACACGAGCGACATTCCGGACATCATTTAATAATTTCTTAGTAATTTGATACTACATTTGTTTCGGAATTGGTTGGTTTTGGATTATATCGCAGACTCTGTTCAACTTTCTTTTCGCTTGCAGCAAGGGTTCAAGACGTTTCTAGGAATCACCCCCCAAGTGAGTGGATGGAGCCCTGCCGGTGACGAGTTTTCGCTTATTATTGAAAATAATCCTTTGGCGGAATTCGTCGAACTGCCGGAAGGACACAACAATCTCTGGTATTCCAGCATCTTTATTGGAGTGATCAAGGGAGCCCTGGAAATGGTAATCTTTTTTATAAATAAATTAGTCTTGTTCTATAATCCTTTTCATTTTACATTGATTTTTGTTAGTCAGGCCTCCTTTCATCGTTATTTCTTAAACACGCGTCTTCTCCCTGGTAACGAAATCCTTTTAGAGTGAGTTGTCTGGAAATATTTGAATAATCCTGGTTTTTCATCAGAACATAAGGACTGGTTATAAATGACTTGGGTTTGCTTTTGTGACCGCGCCTGTCCGCAACCTTACAGCGTTCAACTGAGAGAAGCTGTTGGAGGGTTCCGTGACGTCCCCTGCACCAGTGGGGATCATAATGAGGGTGCACATCTCTTTGCATCTTTCTGTAAACGCTCTCTACAATATTGTGCAGGCTACGTTTTTTAATCATGAATATATTTTTAGCGTCGGAGATTTAAAGACACTAATAGAGTTACTGTTTTCCTAGATATTGGTGAAGGGTTTAGTCAATTACAATTGGCGGGTTTTTTGAGACAAAGGGCGTTTAGTTTCTGAAATGTCCAATGGCAACTGACTCAGTGATAAAATCTCTTTTGAGAACCTCTGGGGGGGGGGGGAGCAGTTTACATTTGAGCACCAATACTTATCGGTTTTTACTTGGGCGATCGAAAGAATTTTGCTCAATATACCAGACGTCTAGACAACTACAGTTCTTTTCCATCATTATGTAAGACTTTTAATACTCTTCTGTCACTATCTGTTGCACCGCTATTCTATTATGATAATTTTGTAACTAGGTGTGTCTACTCAAGAACGACATAATCTCTACAGCTTAAATCTGCATCGATACGTTTCCGAAATGGCATTGCCCCAACTGTCTGATCATGGTTTTGGTTTGTAACTCATCGTAACCACATGAAACTTTCTACTTCTGCAGTAAATTCTCACCAGAAATTGTACCCCGTATGCAGACCCACTTGTTTTCTGATATAACATTAAATTAGAACCTTTACTGCTCCAATGCGCCCAGCCCATAGTTTTGTGTGCAATGGGAACCTTTTTGGAAAGTTTGTTGATGGCCCTATAATGTTTTTTGTCAAATTGAAGACTTTTAGCTCGAAGCGCCAAAGTTTTATCTTATTAGTAGGCTGTCAACTAAATAAGGCCTTAAATATAATGAATTATGAAAATAATCCGCAATAGAATTTTTTAATATCAGTAGATTAACTTGTTATAAACACCTACTCAAGATGGTGTATTTGATAGACATTGGAGGTTATTTGTTTCCTGGGGGTAATATCTCAGAATGATATCCTAGTTTCTAATGCAATGGGGAATGTAATGTCAAATAATACGAATACCGTGGCATTAAAAGGAAAAAAAGGATAGAATATGGAATTCAACTCAATAGGGAATAAGTACGAATTTTAAGCCAACTTCGACGAAATGTTTTTTATGGATAATTCAGCCTATGAAAATGCCATTAATGCTCTTTAAGTTTGTTTATCAAACGAAACAGTTAAACTTAATCTTCTTAACTGACGTTTCCGTATATAGTATTTAGACTATGACCAAAGAAACGAGGTGATTGTCAGTAAGTATCACCACTGACAATAATAAAAAACAGAAGTCTTCAGCGTTATTTAACGACTTTATGGTCAAAATGAAATATGATTTTTGATTTAGTATTTAATTTGAATTGGTTGATTGCCGGAAGAGTTCTTATTTCATCAAATTTATGCTCTAAATTATCGATAGTGAATTCAGAATTAAAGAATAATCAACAATTTGATTGTGAATTCCTGTGATCGCATTCGAAGCCATAGGAGATAAACCCATCGGCTTTATCTAAACTTAATTTCAATGGCAGAAGCTAAAACTTTAACTATTGTGATCGCAGCTAAAATCTTTTGCAAAAGTTAAAACTGTCTCTTCGTTTTTCCCCTTCTCAAGAGCATGCATTCTAAGTTTGTCATGATTCTTGTAGCAGAAAAGATACTGAAGACCTCAAAACCTATTCTTAGAATCAGAGTGACCTATTCTAAGCCTAGTATGGCCAAACAAACAAATCCAACCCTTTTTTAAACCCCTTTGCTGGAACACCAATTGTAACTTGCTCGCGTCTAAAAGTACCGATGTCTCCTCCCTCTCTAATAAATCGTCGGTTCTTCTATGCTTTTGGCTTTTATGTTATTGTAAACTCTACTCGCGAGTTTTGGAAATGATGAACTTGTCAACAATAGGCTTAGGCTATGGTCCATGTCTCCCTACCCTGCCGCTGTTTGAAACGATGCAAGTAAGGCCGAAGGTAGTCCCAGAGAAGAGCCCTCTTTCACTTGTGCTTCCTGTTGTCTAGACGCTTCCACGGCCCTTCTGGTCCTAAGCAGATTTCTTGGAATGTTATCGTGAAATTCTACACAGAATTTGATTCAATTAAGTATTTAAGCCCTTGCCCATGTTTGATAGAAGTGCCGCCATTTGGCCTAGCAGGTCTGGCGCTCCGAGTCGCTCTTAGGCCTACGTCCGCTCACCATTGATAAGATGACATTGGCCGTGCGCTGTCCGTATCTCTTCAGGCCTTGCGTCAGAAACCCCGATGGCGCCATTTGCGCGCCCGTAAATGACCTGTCTTATTCAAGACATCTTTGCCTTTGGTCAGGAATTCCAGATTATATCTTTGATCGATGCCCTCCCATTAATCTCGATTTCTTTCTAGGTTTTTGCTGGGGCTCAGTTGTTTTTTACCAAGCCTTATGCCGAATTGGCTCGGGATTAGGCGTTCCTTATCTCCTGCTCAGCGGCCCTATCGGCTCTCCTGGCTCGTACCACGTTGACAAAACCAAAAACGATAGCGTCTGTTTTTGTCCTAGACGGCTCGCGAATCTCCCCACCAAAATGCTCCTACATGGGCCAAATCCCTTTTAATTGCTGCTACTTGTATTGCAATTAGATCTTTACCACCAGTAATGGGGAGTTTATTTTTCCATGATTGTTTTGGTTGGTGATACACTCCCCTGCATCAGTAATACAGTTCTTCAATCAGGCCCCATCAGGTAGCGAGGTCTAGAAACGGTCTTTGAAGCCTAGAAGACTATCCGATGATTTTTCCATGACGCAACTTTGCCAGACACAACAGCTTATAGTAATCAGCAAAACTTTGAAAGATTTACGTTTTTGACGTCATTGTTATTGGCAATGTTTCCTTCCCATTCATTGCGTTAATCTGGCTCTAAAAAGTTTGTTCACTTAATGTTTTTTTCAAATGTTGAGCTACTACTAAGTACCTTTAATCAGACGCTCAAATTATAAGCGACTTTCATCATAAAGGGTTGCCTTGAAATTCGGTAAGAACCTGCACGCGAAGTCGGCGTTCATGGCCTTTTAGCTGCCTTTGATGTGGCCGGGATGATGTAATCGAACATCGAGATGCAGCAACCCCCTGTCCTGCGTGGTGTTGGTGCATTGTAGACATTTCTTTAATTTTTTGCGCATGGGAGGTTTTAAAGGAACGCCAATCCCCTTAAGCAAAACCCTAAGGGCGTATTCAAATAATTTGGTTCACAAAGTGATGGTGATTTGAAAAAACCATGTGTCCAAACAACTTTGGAGATAATTATGAAGAAATAGGGTCCGAATGATTGTTACAACAAACTGTAGATGTAAAGATGTAAGACGTTAGAAAAGAAGTAAAAAGTACTCTTTGCAATATTTCGTAATTTTGATCCTTCGTTGCCAGAGCAAATCATTAAATACTTACTTATACGAATGGCTGAAAGTATGTTATCTAAAACAGTTCATTTTAGCAAGAGAAAACATCCCATTAGTTTAGTGTTCCTTTGATATAAGTTCTTTAATTCTGCATGGGGTTTAAATAGTTTGGCATGCAGTTGCTGGAAGAAGCATCCCCGCTGACTAATCATTGGTGGCCAAGTCGGAAATGCCCTGTGAAAGCTCGAGGAATGTAGGATTGAGGAATGAAGCTGTGTTATCTTTGAGAAATGTAACGTTTTCTAGCATTTTATCAGTGACCCTTTGATTCATAAATGAGTTTTGCTCATTTCAGGTGCAAATGGAGGTCGAAGCAGCGTTCTTGCAAGATGTCCTCAAGGGAGACCCGATCACTGAACTGAGAGTTAAGTTTATGCGGAAACTAGAAGATGCCGTGCCCGCTGGGGAGGAGTAGCCAGTAAGTTGTTTTATAGGCCACATCAAATACTGACCCAAAATATTATGATCGTAACATTTAGCGCCTTTCATTGTAGACATGTATTTTTAAGTCTTTGATAAGGAACGGCTTAAATTATTTGAATAGAGTCAAAATCATTAATTTAAGTCAGCAGTAAGTTAGAAGTAGCAGCGGCAGCCCCTAGAGAGAAGGGGGCATCTGCCCCAAGGGTATGCTCGCAAGCGCAAACAGAGTTGAGCTCGTTTAATCTTAATTGTAATCCTTGTCGACTGGATTTGTTTTGTTGCGGTAGTGTGCCCCAGGGGGGGTATGGATCGGTTAGCTGGAAGGCATGTGGAAGTCAGTCTCTGCACATCGAGAAACTTACAAGCTCAGAGGCGTGCTTGTGACGTTTTGGAAGAGTTTTCTTTTTGATCTTGAAGCGAGAAAAACATAAAATTTGTAGAAGGTACAATTTGAAAATTAGTGAATGTTTATTGAAGCGAATTTGACAATTTTTCACTTAGAGTGCTCTTCTCTATAATGCATGTGATTGATTTTGAGTAATGCATAATACCAAAACAAAGTGTTACAGTAAGTTCCTCCTAGAATGTTATTGTTGTAAAGAAAGTATATTTTAAGCTCCTTCCTGCTCGCATAAAAACTCTTTTGGAATTTTCATTCCGTTAATTGAGTCTCTTAACTAAAGCATCTTCAATAAGACAGCGTTTTTCTGCTTCCATTGGTTGTTAGCGCAGTTTTCCCTCCCGCCATCTTTAACTTCCTGGCTTGCCTCGTCTCCGGGCCTGCCTCGCTTTTAAAGCTCTCGGTGACGTTAATTTGGCGCGAAACCGAATTTGTCACGAATGGAAATCTACCCAAGAAAATCAAAACTCGTTAAAGCAGGGGACAAGTGGAGTCTATTTTCTCCTTGGTTCATTTTCTCCATCAACACAGTCTGTTTGGCCTTTTCTTTAACAGCTTCTCACTGATTCTCGTTCCTCGCGGAAGCTTCCAGCCATCTGTTTAGGGTGCTTCAAAGCACCGCAATTTTTCTGCTCGAATAGACGTTTGGCGACAAATTATTTGCGATTTATGTGAATTCATCTCATCAACTATCAAATTCATCTGCTTATGGCCTTTCGACGACATGAGACCAAGGAATAAAGCATGTTAGTGTTTGAAAATGGCCTCCTCGGAACCACTTCTTCTACGCACATTTCGCCATCAAGCTCCGTTGTTTTTCGTTCCCTTTACAACATTCTCGTCTACCACAAAATTGTGCAGAGAATTGCAACTTTGTATCGCCTACAGACACCCTGTGCTGCCCGTGAGACTCGGGTTGGTTGCAGGCACCCTGTGCTATCCATCAGACTTGTCTTGATTGCAGACAACCTGTGCTACCCACGAAGCTTATGATGACTGCAGACTCCCTGTGCTACCCATGATACCTAGCGGTCGCTGATCAATATGGCTGTGAACTGCCACATCTCTCAGATCAGTGCCTTTCATACTAAAGGTCACATGTCTAGTATTTGGTGGCTAGAGCAATTCACGTTCAGACTGCTTATTAATGACCGTCGTGCTGTCCTTCGCGTCTATCACTTTTCAATCGTTAGTTTAGACTTGAGTATCTTCCTGACTGAGAAACCTTTTTAGAGATTTAAGCAATTTTTGAAAATCTAAGCAAATTTTCGCTTCAGACCTAGGATTTTTAGACGGAGAAATGGAGAAACTGAATGTAAGTGAGATGTTTTCTTATGTCTGCCAATCCCGAATTTCAATGGCTTTAGACAATATTCACGTGCTGTTTATTGCAGATCGATCTAATCCAATCTGTGTAAGCCGGTTAACCAGTTCCAAGTAATTTTAAGACTCTCTAATCTCAGTGCAAATGAAAGCTTGCAATGTGTAAATAGCCCGCTTACGGCTTGAGCTCTAAATTGAAAAGAGATTGGAACTTGTGTACTGGTGACAATAATGAAATGCTAGATAATTATTAAAGCCAATTGATATCTTATAGAATGTGTAAAGCCATGATTTAAAAGAATGTCAGTTTTCTTTAGTCACGCTTGGACTTATCCCTTGTTTATTCATATTTTGAGCTATGCAATATGTTGTGGGTTTAATGAAAACAGATTTTTCTTGCATAGTCTCTCTGATACAAGACCCACCCCTTGGCCCTTTGGTACGACTAAACAAAGATGATATTGATAGAAGTCGTCTGTATTCCGTGGCCTCAAATCGGTCTAACAACATTGACAGATATGCGGGAAATTCACTCCATTCTTCAGTGACCGAGATTCATATCTGTTCTCTTTCCAATTATTTTCGAACAAGTCTAACCTGTTAAAGATTTATTGTCCAGCTTAACGAGTTTTCGTGATTTGAATGTGAAAATCAGCCCTCCAATAATATTCTATCGAAATGAAGGGGCGCATCTTTGAAGAAGTAATCAATGTTTTTATTGCTTAGCTATTGTGATGACCGTCTTTCAAAACCCCATGGACCTAAAAGGAACACGCTATACCCAAGTCTGCAATTGATGCATATTATTTGTTATTGCATCAGAAATGGCACATGCGTGGTAAACCTGTAAGTTTGTTTGGAATCAATAGTTCAGCACCAGGCTCACCCCAAGTTTGCCCAAAAGGTGTGGTTCACACGCCACCTTCCAATTTCCGCTTGTTTGATGCCGTCTGCCCTTTCATCTCACTTTTCCTTTTATTCAATTCGTGACACTTCATCCGTCTCTACATCCAAAATGTATTTATATACAGTACTATTTAGAAACAGTTTGCCTCATTTTAAGTAGCCTAAAGCTACCGAGTTCAATAGCCAATTTACATTTAATTTCAATGGGTGACAGTTTTTCTGTGGAAATACACTAATTATCTTGATTGTAGCCATTTGATTCTTCCGGAGCTCGAGAGCCTCCGAAGCCTACTGATTCGAGATCACCGTTCATGTTCCTTTGCTGTATCCTTGCTTGAATAGACTGGATAAGCAGCGAGAGGTTTGGGTCTAAGTCGATTGTTAAACAAAGAAGTGCAAATGAATTTAGAAATGTAACCTGGAAACGTCATAGGGGTCTTTATGGCGATTGCTCGATTTATTTCCTTTTGTCCTTGTTCACCTCAGAATGGCTTCTTTGTAATCACACGACCAAATCTGCTTTCTCTAATATCCAAATGGAATGTGGGGATTTTGTTATTTCGTCTTCAAAGCCCATTTATTAAATGAATAATTGAATAGAAATAACAATCAATCTTCTTCTGTGTGAACCTTGTTAAAATAGACTCTTTGACTTCTCCTTCAATATGTCAAGTTTTGCAACTTCTTTCTGCATTACGAATTATTTTTTGACATCTTTATACCTTCCGTATTGCTTTCACGTCAGCCCTTAGCTTTAGGCACGTAAGCAGCCGAAGGTCTTGCTTCTTCATTTATATCTGACTCGTGAAATCATGAAGGAGGGGAAGAAAGTTTGTTTGAAGCTTGCACGTCGTCGTTGTTGTTGTTGTTGTTTTGTTGTTGTTGTTGCTTTGTTGTTGTTGTTTTATCATTGGGACCATGAGCAAACCAGCAAGTTGCAGCGTTTTTGAACCAAACTGTTGCATTTTTCGTACCGTCACTGCCCTTGATCTGCTTCAAAGTTCTTTTTGTTTCACAGTATATACAACCCTTAAAGGATCTTAGGACCTTAAAACCCAACCCCTGTGCCCAGTTTGTTTAGCTTCTCTGGGTTCATGCATAAATGTTATATAGTCCAAAAAGTGCCTTTCTTCATAAAATATGGATGATTTCCATTCTCACGAACGTTTGTTTGTCAAAGGGCTTAATTCAGAATAAAGGAAAGTAAAATTTTATGCAAAGGAAACTAAAAGGAATACTTGTGCAATATTGGAATTTCAGTCATATTATTTAGCGTATTGAGATGTGCCTATAGTCTGTGGCTTCACAACAACAACAACAACGACAGCAACAGCAACATCAGCAACACCAAGAAACAACTGCAAAAGGCACCGTTTATTTGCCTTAGGCCCCATTGAAGTTTAAGGCAGGGGCTACGTCTGAGGCTACTGATTGACTTTAATGCTTTACTCCTGTGCTTGTACTGTAAACGCTGATAGCAAGATTGAAACTCCCAAAAAACCAAGTCCCTGAATTCGCCGCGTCATTTCCTACAGACAAGGAAGACAACCAAGCCAAAACCTCCAATGTCCCCAACATTCGTCATTTGAAAGAGTTGTGGGACATTTCTACAGCGTGCAAATGAGCTTTACATTTTTGTCAATTACATCGATTAATTAAAGTTAATGAATTGGTCGAGCAGATGGTAATTGGCATTGATTTAGCAGCTAGAAATTCCTTTTTTAGACATTCGCTTTGAACTTGTGACGTAAACAGTGTAGTTTAATAAACCAGAAATGGAGGAATGACTTACGGCTCAGGGTGGCTCAAAGTCGACGCAAATCGTGTTTCAGAAATTCTGTCACCTTTGAATAAGGCTCAGACGTATCAGTCCAACCAACTTTTTCATGATAATGCCCAATCTCCCATGTGAACCAACATCTGGCCTAAATGTACTTATAAGCTGCTTATGTCAAGTGCCTTTCGATGTGCCGAGATGACTCAATTAAATCTACGGGAATGTAGAGCCTTATGGATTTCCCATAGTTACCAATAAACGGTTCTTTGTGTCACTGAATAGTGTAAATCCTAAGTTGGAATATCTGAAGAGGAACGTCGCTGGGCGTCTTTTGCAGCGTTATCACTTTTTATCGAAGCCAGAAGACGAAGTCTCCAGCTACCTACTTATCATTATCGAGGTAGATGAGTAACTACAAGAAAGCTACAACCTCTGCCAAAAGTCTCGGACACTTCTTCTTGTTCTGGTTCTAACTTACGCATCGTGCAAGGTGCCAGATCCCCTCACTCCGCAAACAATGTTTTGTAGCGTAAAAGCGAATAGTCCTAAAAAAAAGTGAAGAATTCTCATCTACCTATGTCTTCGGCCTAACAACGCGAAATTGTTTGAAGGGGCAAGGAGGTTGCAGCTACCAAGAAGAGACGGAAAAAGAACTGGGATCGCAAAATCACAAAAATCTTGCGGTGCTCCACCAACTTTGGCAGAGATGTACCATGGAAGATGCTATTTTATTCAGAACAATTTAATTTCTACTGGACGTAGGCCAATGGCTATTTTCAGGAAGAAGAACGGCCGAGTTGCCTACAAGTTTTGCAGCAATGAACTTAAACAAAATTTCAGTCTGGATTTGTTCTTGATGAAATCTGGGTTGTTGATACTTAGACTGGCTTGTTTTACAAACTGTCTTGAAAACATTGATCTTAACATGAGTGAAAATTTTGCCTTTGGTTATAGTGAACATTTCAGCACGTTATCAACCTATCAACTTGTCAACATGATTCTCAAAGACTTTCCAAATGATGTCTTTTTCCACGTGGTATCCCTACGCCAAAACACACGATCTTTATGCTAGAAAACTTACAAAATAGCAAAAAACAGCAGAAATATACTTGATACGTTTTCATCGGACACCCCTCAGAGTATGGACACGTTGGGAAATGATCGAAACCTGACCGAATAGAAATCTAGTTGTGTATCGAAAACACCATGATTGGCTGTCTAATGTGTTTTGGAGTCTGTCTACATACCTTTGCAAAATTCCATTCTATGTAGACCGAGAGGGTTCATCTTTTCACTTAGACTCTTATTGAAGAAGATGTGAAATAGACGCTGATTGGTCATTATATGGGCGCATGATATCGAGGCTGTCTTTGGCTGTTGTTTCCGTACTGTTGACCTTCTTCAACTCAGTCTGTACTCCTCATCCCCTGAAATCCACACACAGGTACGTATGCTCTTTGCAGACATTCGTCATTGATAGCTGACACCTCTGTGGATGTAGCGAAAGCTATAAACGGCCTTTGTTGTTAAACTCCCCACGCCAATTGCACAAAGGACAATTCACCTGAAGGCTCTCGTCGACATACTTAACGTTTTGTGTCGATTCACGAGTAAGCCAGTTCTTAAACAGAGGGCTTCAAGTGTTAACTGCAGGAACAATCGATAAACACAAAATTGAAGTCGTTATAGTGCCATTTGATAGGAGAAAAGCCTCTTTGTTATAGCGCCACCAATTCACAACTTCGTTTTTGAAGCGAATTGCTCTTACAGGAGACAACTGATTATCTTGAGAATGGTGTAGTTTAGTATCCCCCCTTGTATGCAAAGGCCAGTCAAGATAGGCAAAATTGCAATGCTACTTTGGCTGACGTGTGGTTGTCGTTTGATGACGTGAAGTCACACATCTGCCAAATAGCCAGGCCTTAACATGTAAGGTCTTCTTTACATGATGACAGATACCACTGTATCGCGGGGATTTCAGTAAATCGTTCCGGCTGTTGTGTCCTGGTTGACAGATGAGAATCAAAGCCAATTTAGAAATGTTGTTAATGTGAAGGCTGTGCTAACAATAGCAGGGTAGTTTGATCTGTGCACGCTTTGTTGTTCCATTAGCTTCTTGTAAGGCGTTTCATTGCTGCTGGATCATCTCTGTAATGAGACTACTCCTCTTCAGAGGGTAGGAATGCGAGATGGTCTCTAGTTGTATTTGGAAACTTGGCCGTAAAAATAGATCTACAATATAGTGAAGAAGATCTCCTCTGTTTGACGTTGGTACCCCATCATCGTTGAGCCAGTAGTGGTGCAGTTGTTACGAGCCAGGAAACTCAGCTTTTCCGAACATGCTGCAGAGATGTCATTGCTCGACTAGGTCTTGGGTGACGAAAGAGAGGACGACCTTGCAGTCAGTTTGTAGATGACATAAAGACTTGATTGGCTACGGCTCATATGAAGCAATTCGCTGGGAGTCGGACACCTAGCTTCGATGTTGTCCCAAGAACTTATGTTCTGTTTTGTTCTGTTTTGATTTGTCCTGTTCTGCTCTGTTTTGTCCTGTTCTGTTTTGTTTTCTTTTGATTTGTCCTGTTCTGTCCTATTCTGTTCTGCTCTGTTTTGTACAGCTCTGTTCTGCTCTTTTCTGTTCCGTTTTGTTCTGTTTTGTTCTGTTTTGATTTGTCCTGTTCTGTTCTGCTCTGTTTTGTTCTTGATTTGTCCTGTTCTGTTTGTTCTGCTCTGTTTTGTTCTGTTCTGCCTATGTTGCTCTTTCTGTTCTGTTTTGACTTGTCTTCTGTTTGTCCTGTTCTGTTTGTTCTGTTTGATTTGTCCTGTCTGTTCTTGTCTCTGTTTTGCTTGTTCTGCTTTTCTGCTTCGTTTTGTTCTGTTTGTTTATTGTCTGTTCTTTGTTCTGTCTTTTCTGTTCTGTTTTGTTCTGCTCTTTTCTGTTCTGTTTCGTTTCGTTCTGCTCTTTTCTGTTCTGTTTTTTTTTATTTGTCCTGTTCTGTTCTGTTTTGTTCTGTTCTAATTTTGCATTGGAAAATTTCTTCCCTGTTGATTTTTAAGCCCATTTTTATTTTAACAATCAACAGATTTTTCAATCGACACACATTTGTCATGAAAGAGCTTTTCTTGGTGGAAATGTCAGTAACCTAATGGATACCTCTGCCTCTCTGAGTTGCAAATTATTCTCAATGTTTTTGTGATTGGTTGTTGCATGTGAACGTCTTTCTAAAGCTCTATACCTGTATTTATTATCTGAGGTGTGTTTATTACAAGGTGAGGTTTAACAATTCATACCCAGTATTGACGGATTCATATTCATATCCTTAATAGAGGCTCTATGTCAACGCATTGCTTGGTGGAAGAAGACTGGGCACCACCCTATTCTCATGACTCGCTCGCTCCAACAGTGTAAGACGACCGTAACCGAGTGTAAGTGTTTAAGTGACGTAATTTGTCTAGGTACATGTCAAGATTTGCAAGCGACGATAATTACATTGACAAATGCATATGACAGCTTTTGTTTGTTCCCTTTTTGGTGCCAAATTCATTCGTGGAGCTATCACAGACCCAGTTTGCTATTTCAAGGGAGATGGCGGTGCGATTCCCATCAGGCTCAAAGACACCAGACAGGAAATGTTGCGGAAAAGTAGGTAACCAATTCTCCAGTCTGAGTCTGGAGGCTTCTGCTTAGTTCCCTTGACAACAAATACTGTTGCTAGACTAGATATGATATATTAGCATAGAATCGACTGACAAAGAGTCGTGAACTTCCAATGAATCGAATTGACGGCCAAAATTTAACCTTCAACAGCCCATGCTTGTAACATTAGGCCCAAAAGTGCTTTTACAGTTTTGCAGTTAATTTAGCCCTATGTGAAGTTGGCGGCAATTGGCCATAAAACTTTGACAGTGACCAGTTGTCAGTGGTTGGAGTTGAGGAATGAAAAATCACTTGGTTTTTAGCTCGTTGTATACAGTGAGCTATTTGAGAAATGTTGTCTTATGTAAGCAAGCACCTGTCTTTGTTGAGATGACTAGGCCCAGGCGCGTATGACTGACATGGCTGACTAAAATAGTTGCGAATGCTTCGAAATGGTAGACAATACAAAGAAAACCAACATCGACGTTTCATTTCCTTTCCTACTAATCTTTTTGCTCAATGAGCAAGTTTTTGACATTCTGTGAAGAAATCACATCGTGTTCGAACTTGGTGCAGCAGCTTTCTGGAACTTGGTCACGTTTTTCTTGGCATCAAACACATTTTGTGACGGATGATACACACTTTGATCATAACCACCTACGAAAATACCGCGTGTTTTAGAGCTTCAGTGCTAAGTACAATTGTACGTTATGAGGAAATAAACTTGAAGAAAATAGACGCCGAGTTGTAGCTATGAATGAAGTGTTGGCGACAATGCAGTTTTGAGTTCACCCCAACGCTTCTTTGAAGGAGATAGATGCCCATGCTTGCATTCAGCCCTCGCGAGGTATTCTAGAATTCTAATTTGAAGCTGAAATGAGCAAGTTATGTCAGCTGCCTGCCTGACATTAACCCACCAAAACGACTGCTCAGTCAATGGCAGTGGACTGTTATTTAGAAACTTCCAGGTGAATTCGCTGCTATGCCTCCGGCACCACAGCTAGAGCCATGAAATGAAGACATTGGTATTTACAATAAGGTGATACTGTTTATTGTACGTTGTGCATTTTCCTCCGGAAGTTTTTATTAGCGATTACAGCGTCATCAAATCAGTGCACGATTCAGGTCTCGCTTTCACGCAGAGCCGGGCGGACTAGAATTAAGAGCAATCATGGCCGGCGGTGAAGCAAACAGGCCGAGGGCTTAAAGCTCTAAGGGGAGAGATGCTCTTACGAATATTTTCGTGGTCACGCCCCTGGCCTATTGTTAAATCGAAAGTTTTCCAGCGTTTTTCATCGTGCTCCTCATGAAAATTTGTGTATTTCTCCATTCTGAGTCGTATAGTGCGGAATGGAATGAGTAATATATGACGCATCCTTGTATTGGATGAAAGATGACGTTTTGCGTCCTCGTCTACAAAATTCCCATGAAACGTTTTCGACGGTTGTGCCCTTGAATAGAAACGAGACATTGAATATAAACAAGCTATTGAATCTTTGCACGACCTACTCTGACCCTAAGCAAAATGTGGTGATATTTATGTGGATAATGCCATAAGAAATACATTTCGATAATTTGAGGTCATGGTTTCAGTCTTATCTAGCGAAAATGTTTGAGGTGATTTTGCAATTGCTATCAATTTCCCTCTCCGCAAATATGCACCGCAGCGGCGTGTGATTTCACCTGCCAGCCGCCTGGGTGGCTGTGTGCGATATGCTCTGTTTTGTAGCGATCGCACGTTGGAATGCTCAAATGCTAGGGTGATGGAATCCTCGAATGCTGGAATGCTCGAATATCAGAATCCTCGAATGCTGGGATGCTCCGGCTGAAAATAGAGCCGAATGATCGTTTCAGTTCTTGCCATCAAAAGGTTTTCGGTTTTATTCGAAATTGTAAGGCTTTTCTCACCAATGATAGTTTCATGTATTTTAGGCCAATTTTCGCTGCCTCCATTTATGGCTGAAGTCCTATATGTTTTTTTTCCTTTACATCGACAAAACCTTCTTTATGAAGTAGTCGTGAATGAAGAATCACGAAGAAGTAGAAGAAGTTCTGGAAATTCGCAAGGCCCTTCTGTGGTTCTGTGGAAATAGCTATTCCGCCACTAATTTTGTGGCTTGGTTTAAAAAGCCGGAAAGAATGAACAAACATCCGAAAGGGAGGAAAAAAGAAAGAAAGAAGAGAAACAAATGAACGAGATTAGAGGAAGAAGGAAATATGAAGGAAAGGAAGAATGAAAGAACAAGAAAAAGAAAGTAGGCCAAGAAGAAAGGAATGATAAAGGAAGAAATATAAACAACCATTATTGGATGATGGCATGCTGGTTCGTTTCAAGACTTAAAAATGAAAGAAGCGTCATTCCTATGAGGTAAATTGACGTTTAATGGTCACTCTTGTTGGACACAAAGTTTGACCATAATACTTGAGGCAAGACTGTGGTTCTTAACCAGAGTTCAAATTTCCTAATAACACCTTGTCTTAGTTCGAGGGCCATTTAAACGGACCGCCTGTTGCGTGAGCGAGGCGTTTCATCGCCTGGATTGATTAGTCCTATGTATCGGGATAGCATTGCTGCAGATGGAGCCAGAATTGTCAAGTATTGTGGCCCAAGCTGGCTTTTGTTGAGTTGCACTTTCTCTGTTAATCTTAATGCGGGTAGAGGACTTAAAATGTCACTTATTAACGCTTTTGTGATTACTATTTTTGTTGCTATTGTTGCAGTTGTTGTTGCAGTTGTTGCAGCTGCCGATGTTGTTGTTGTTGTTGCTGCCGATGTTGTTATTGTTATTACTGTTGCAGTAAATGTCCTTCTCTAATCACATCTCGCACCCTCTCCGCTATCAATTTTTCTTTCCCTTACTCATCCAAGTCCACCGATGCGTGGCATGCAAGCTGCGAAGCACACCAGTCGTGACCAAGCAACTGATGGTAGACCCTTGGTGATAGCATAACCATAGTTCATCGATTACCTTTTCCACTATTTTTGGTTCATCACCCAGTTTTATGAAAAATCTTTTAAGACTTATTCTTCACGTTTAGGATGAAAACATTCTTCGAGGGTGTTCCGAAACATCGTTTGATTTTCCGAAAGCAGTATAATAGACCAGAAACCAAGAGCTTACAATCTGAGCCTCATGACGTCACCTAAAGTTCTCAGCTGCAGATATTCTGCTCTTATACCTTAATATCTTGATTATTCAAAGCAGCCGAAACTTCATGTTAGAGGCAGGCCATCCTAATCTATCCAAGAGGACTAGAAGGTCCTGGCCGCGTTATCGCCCTTCAAAGTGTATTTTAACTTACGTAGGTAATTCAAAACTTCCTTTCTCTGTGAAGGATATAGAGATAAGCTGACCTTGTTAAAGATCTTCGGTGGATTACGGACTCCTTAACCCATTTTGGAGCCATCAATGTTATTAATTACAAGAGTCAAAAGCCTTAGAGCAGCCGGTGGCCATGTTGATAATTTTAGTTGTTATCCGGCTTAGTTCTTCGGGATATGTAATGTTTCATGAAAATGGGCGTGGTTCTTATTGGATTCACTGCACGTCCAAAAACACCCCGTTTTGTCACTCTCTTCTGCACCAGAGAAAAGATGAACAAGATTCTGGGCAGATCATGCTGTACATTAGTTATACCACCCCCTTTAAATCCTCCTCTCTTTATCAAGGCAACGGTGGTGGTGTCACTACACTCTTTGTAGCCAATTAAACATAAGTAGCCACTCTCTCTGGCAAGCAAATCTGCGAATAGGTCCCATTATTTGCTGCTTTTGAAATTCGAGTCTTCCAGATAGACATGGGCTTAGAGTTCTCTAGTTTTACAGCTCGAAAGGAGACCACACAGCATTGTGTTTGGATCATATACGCCGGCAGATCAAGCCTCTTCTACTGTGGCTAATTGATTAGGGTGCACTTCACTGACAAGCATGGCTCCAAAAGCAAGCCTTTACACTTGATTCGTGGAGATAAAGTTCTGGTGCTCTTGCAAAGTCTCCTAATTGGAAGCCAGGTTGACTGTAACTGGGAAACGGTGTTTCCTCTTCTCTTCTCCTCTTCTCTTCATGCGCGTTAGATGTTAGGCCCTTTTTTGCAGACTGCAAATGTTGAAATGTTTTCCATTGTTGAAATATTTCAACCATGTTTTGTATTTTGTAGGTTCTGTAGAGAACGTTTAAAACCAATCTTACTGAATCTTTATGACGTTAACGAATTTATGGGCCTGGAAACTAGCGATATGTCAAAAGATATTGAGAAAATGGAGAAGTGTCAATCAAAAGAGGGTGACAACTAGGTGGAAAGAATTGCCAACTTTGAATTAATGTTGAATGGTTTTGAATGAATGAAGGCACCTCAAAGACCACTTTCTAAAGAGCACCTAATGCATGGTGAACTTCAATTCCATGAAGAGCAAAGCTTTTCTCGTCTTTTAAGCGGACTCTCTTCGTTTATATGCAAGCTCAGTGGCTGTTAATTTTTCAACACCCAGAGGCATTTTGTAATGCCAAGGGTTCTAGGAAATTTTCAATTTGATTGGCTCAGAGACAACTTTCCAACTAACTGCCACTTGAATTTCGGAAGGAAGTTATATGTTTTAGACATTGCCCATGTTCCAAGAGAACCTCTCAGCATTTTTCCACTTAACATTTACCCTTGTTCGACCCATGTTGTTCTTGCGAATCGCTAAAATAGTAGTAAATGCAATTAGAAGGGTCACAACTCTTGGTTCTCGTAAGGAAACTAGCAGATATTAGAGAAGAGAGTTTTGTCTAGACACAGACAAACAGAACGCACTGGATGAACAAAGTCCTTTTCATTGGACAGGACGTCACTAAAAATAATTGGACAAAAATTTCTAGCATGGCGGTCTGAACTAATCTCTGCCAAACTGATTCCACAAAAAGCGAGAAAGAGATAGGGGCTTAATGACGTGCATCTCAAATGTGAAATCGAATAATGACGCTGGTTTTGTCACCAAGCGGTTGATCGTGAAAGAAAGAGGTGATTGTGCCGTTGCCAACAGCAACGCTTCTTTCTGGAATTTCAGTAAGCTATGGTACAGAATGCACCACCCACGTGTTGGTACCTGGAGCAAGTCCTCGACCAACACTGGATTAATATCTGGTTTCTAATTGAAAGCCTCTTTTTAAGTGCGGAGGCACATACCCAGACCAGATTGACAGGTTTATAAGACTGGTCAAATTTATGGTACAAATTCATTAACAATTACTTTCAAATTTAGTAGGCGTATTATTATGATTTCCATGAAATTGGTATGATAACAAAGATGATTTCGAATGCACGAGATCAAATCATCTGTGTTTTATGCCTCAGGGCAAGGCCTACAAATTTTTCAATATTTGCCATGGAACAGTAGTCACGCCTTTGTGCTCTTTCCCAAAAATTTTGTTTCATATTCAGACCTGCAAAGGGGGGACTACGTCCCTTTACAATTCTTTGACCCTTCCTTGTATCCCTTATAGCAATTTACCGCATTTTTAGAAGCACGCTTGCGGTTCTAGAATAAAAGGAGTTTACCAGCTGCCTACATGCATTTGAAGCTAGTGTGATTTTGTTGGACATTGAAATAGTTCCTTCTAGGGAAATTGATACAAACAGTATACCGATTTCATCTGATAAAAGTGCTTGAGTGACGTGGTTCTCATAAAAGGCACACCGTTCTATACACACTTTCTTATGAGAATACCTTTTTTTTCCGAACCTCGATATTCTTAAACATTTTCGATTTTGAGCTTAAGATATACATATATGTATATATTTATATGTGTATTCATATTGTATATATTTATATATATATGCACTTTTGAGCATAAATAGCTTCTTATTGACTTTGTCTCAAACGGTAAGTTGTATTTGTCCTTTTTCTTGAAATATCATCTTTCTGAATTTTGTTTATCTGTTCGGATTCTGCATCTCTGCTGCTAAATGCATCCTAAATGGCAAAGGTCTCAATAGCTGTACACAATTACTTTCAAGCTCTCTTGTGAAATCGCATCTTCTCTAAGTCGTATTACAGACCCGATTAATTTCCAGGCCCGATCTTGATTTTGTTAGCCGATTGATAATTGTGAAAGGGCATACCTATTGACATCGAAATATGACGTATTTGTTACTTCTTTCCCTGCACCCCACAGGTATGTTCTTTAACCCATACCTGGAGTCATCCCCTTCTCTGATATTGTAGACATCTTAAGAGCTTCACATTTATCCAGCTCTTTTTAATTCATTAATTTATTCTATGTAGCACAGAGAGGGTTTTGCCTATCAATAATGCACGCAGCTCGTGCAATTAGCTTTTCCTCTTCCAATTTGACAACTGTCACTTGTGCAATAAAAGCCCTGATCCTTTCTAGTACTTACCTGATACAATTATCTACTTCTTCAATTTGTATTTACGCTAACCACAAGCGTGATTGAAATGGGAGCAATGTATGAGATCTGCAAATGCAAATCTTCAATCAGACGAGGCTAACAAAACAGTTGCTAAATCGAATTTGCAAACTCCTTCAGGGGCTTATCGCTGCATTTGTCTGCATGATAAAAGCGGATATGCTGAGAGCGTATTACTCGGAATTACCCACTGGCATCGAAAACATTTTTATCAAGAGCTTAGGCAATTGTTAGCCCTAGCCTGAGGTAAGATGCGGAAGCTGCTTTCCTTTAATTCTGAAAACCCAAAGTATTTTCTTTCGTCTTTGGTCTCGTGTGTTATCGGTGCTATTGTGTCGATCACTTCTAGGACCCTGTTGCACAACGTCTAGCCAAAATGGACAAGACATTTTACCTTATGCTTCGTGCACCATGTTATTCTGGTTTGAAGGGAAAAGAAGTTTATAGAAATGTGATATAATTTGAAAGATAATTTAAAGCTTTTATCTTCATAAGAGAAATTTTCTGCCGATCCCTTTATGCTCAAAGTTTCATGATCATAAATATTTTTAAAATTTAGGCAGAAATACAAAGACAAGTAACATGAGAAAGAAACTTGAAGTTAATCACTCGGGAGCAAGTTTCGATGGGAAAAAGACCACAAAGTTAAAAATCATTCAATCTTCAGACATTTTAACATCACATTCCGATGACAATGCAGACGGAAAGGGCGAGAACCTTGGAGGACGGAACGAGGACATCCTTTATACTGATAGAGCAACCGGAGCAGCAATTGGATTGAGATTACTTTGTCCTGTTGAAGACACCACACAGCTCTGATGGGCTCTACAAAGGCAAGTGAAATGCAAAGTGTCCCTTTAGAAGGAGCATTACGCAGCAATGCCAAACATTGAGACCTTTGGGTGGTGGCAATCGGAATTTTAGTGCAGTGCCACGTTCAGTTCGTTGCCTCTATTGAGAGCAATGGCTTTAAGTCCAGAGAGATATAAATAGTGCCAGCAAAGCCAATGCTTTATTGACTGCACAATCTCGTAATTTGTATCAATTTCAGCTAATCCCAAAAGCGATATTCGTTCTCATACCTAATGTGATTGATAGTAGCTGAAGTAATTTGTGGTTCGTTTCAATATCTTCTAAGTGCTGTACTTAAATATCATGCAATCATGTACTAATTTGTTACTAAAATACCTGCGGCTTTTTCAGAATTGCCATATCTGCCTTTCGCGTGGTTTTCATTGAGAAATGCTGTCTCACTGCCATATCTTAGTAACGTGAGATCCCCAGTGGCTTGATTCCCAGACAAGATACGACCCTGCAGTAGAACAAGATTGGCATCTTTTTGAAGAACCCACTAGTAGAACGCAGTTACCCACTCTGTCAACTTCTGCTTCATTATGTCACGTGACAGAATATGGCCCCCCATCCTATTGGGATACTTTGGACAAAAACCAATGACTCTGAACAAGAAACAGCCCTATTCCTTTAAATGTCTTGAAAGATATTGTAAATCCAACTACCCAGCTCTTTCTAAACGGCATCGAGCACTTTGCTACAGATTATAAAACCCCCCTTAACGGAATGAAAATGAAATGAAACAGGAGAAAGGAGGGCTGATTACTCAGGCCAAAACCACTGTTGTTCTTGGAGGGGGGGGGGGGGGGGGATTGGGGATCTCCTTTTCTAGCATAATCATTTTCGTTTCGTTTTTCTTTGAAACAGTGAGTTCCTTTGATTGAATGATGTTTTCTACTAATGATCTAATTTTATCTTTGATGCATGTATTGCTGTGTGGAAGCGCCAGTGAAGGAAGTAATCTTGAGACTGACGAGAACAAACCTTTCCCTGGATTTCCTTTTTTATATTTCATCGCGCATTTGTTTACCTTAGAACCTGCATATTCGTAGATGGATGCTTTTGAACGGCTACTGAATTCACCTAAGTACAGCAATGGTTCCAAACCATTTGCAGTGCCACCGGAGCAAATTTCATATTGGAGGGCTGCCCATTGTCTTCCATCCAATTGTATCCCTAAACATACTGCAGTTTAGACATTGTTAGGGGTGGGGGAGGGCCTCCTCGGTTCCAACCGGTGTGCCGTGAAAGTGAGACAGGAACATCGCAGTGTAAGGGCGTGTGGTAAAAGATTGAAATCTGTCTCAATAATTGATTTCTAATATCTGCCATGCAGTTTTAAATATTAATTACATTGAAAGTTATTATGATAGTAAATGTCTTCCTTTTTAGCGTGCATATTTTTCATATGCGTTTTGTTTATGTATTCATCAGACTTTTGGATGCATTTATGAAGAATAACAGAAAAGATATCAATTTTGAAGGAAAGCATCGAACCATAGACGTTCAAGGGTGCATGCCCACGCGATTCTTCTAAGTGGCTTTTTAGCTCCGATTTCTCTTGTTACTTATATTGAAAAATCTTAACAGACAAACTAATAATGAATAAATTACTTCGCAATCTAAGAAAAACAATCTAGTGCTTCTGGACAGCACCTTTTCCCTACAAATGATTCACTCGCCATTTATGCAGACAGTGGTTTCCAAAAGCCGTTTAGCTTTTATCTCTTAAACCCTACCACTCATTTTTCGGCTAGTTATTTATTGTTTTATTGAACGAAGTAAGAAAAAACAGTGATTTTTGCAGAATTAGATCCTTTTCTAATTTCTTTATCTCCTTTTGCCGAAGATTGTTTGTCAAAACGGTAAGAATTGGATTTTCATAGCAGAGGCAAAATGACGTTCTCTTTGCTAAAGTAAAAAGCGGGCCGTGTATAGGATTCAAGTCATCACATTACAGCGGGATGTTTTGCTGCTGACCCTCGCTTGTTTGGATGTCCATAAGCACCTGAGCGCATTGATTCTAAGAAACATCCCTTGCTCTTTCAGTTGGCTAGATACTGCTCTTGCTTAATTCATTTCCGTCCAATTTTCCACCACTTCAATTTTCTTGGCTCACAACCAAGAATCTTAGGATTTTTTTAATGTCTAGCTTACGCAAAACTGTCAATATCAATCATAATCTTAGATTTATAATCAGCCGTAAGAAGTATTAATAAACTTTTTATTGAAATTCTCTTTTTGACGAATGTCAACCTGCGTAATATAATTACATAGCACAAAAAAAATCATATTCAAGTCATTAACTATTCCAAGATTGTCATTTTTTCTTCATATTAATCTCATATTTTCCGCATATTTGCATGTTAATATTTCATGCTGGTAGCCTCTCGTATGCCCATTCAATTTTCAAACACTCTTCAAAATAATTTAGGCTCTTAGGCTGTCGTTATTTTACGACACAGAACTCTAGTAGTCTCATGTCCAAAGCAATTTTCACTAGCAATTTTCATTTTCAGCAACACGGCAGCTATAGTACAGAGTAGCTGGTTTATTTTTTTAGTGATAAAGACTTGTTAGGTCTCTGTTGGGACTGTTTTTCAAGATTATTTCTTACATTCATACTTTGTGACTGCGGCTAATGACGTCATTACTTTTGCAAAATTGCACAAATTTTTCTAAAAAATCGATTTTCCCCCTCAAGTACTGTACTAAAAAAGGAATCCATATGCTATAAAATTTCCAGCAGTGCTTAAAGTTTTCAAGAGTTTGTAAATAATGGATTTTAAATATGTTTTGTTAATAATACACGTAATAGTTTTGTTAATTATCGTTCTTTAGGTCAGGTATTCAAAATGTGAAAAATTACTTGAATTATCGAAATAGGAAGTTATCTATGCCATTTGCAATAATAAATACAGTTTCTTCAATGCGTAAGAATTCAGTAAAATATTTTTTATTCTGTTAGTTGAGCGCAAATCCTTTGAAAAATCACTTGTATTCAACTTAGAAACTATGCAGTAAGTCCAAGCTTTTAATAATTTACCTTTATGTTTTGAAATCTTTTTGTCATTCCTCAAAATTTGAACAAATGATCCAAATCAACATGAGTATCGCAAAAACATCGACCTGGAGTATGTTTGTTAGTGTTGGTCTCGGTGGGCTGGTCTGTCTCAAAACGAGGCCTGCCTCTGAGCAGTGGGATTGACAAATAACTTGACATGCATGAGTAGAGATGGAAATGGCCAAATGAAGAAAGGAATTTGGGATCAGGACGGTGAAATATTTCTGTTTTTGATATTCATAGATGTAACCTACGCACGGATCGAAATGACGATAGCACAGCCGGTGTAATTAGCACGATAATGTAGTAAGGTAAACGCAGATGTCGGGCAAAGAGGTGAAATGGCGGATACGATAAAAAAATGCACCCTTGATGTTTATGTAAAAGACGGTCGCCTGAAGGAAGTCGAGGAGAAATTCGATCGCATTAAAGACCTTTTTAGTGTTGAATTGAAATATGGATCCTCGCATGGCAAACAGTATATGGTCAATCCCGGAAAATGGCTGGAGGTTGTGGGGAAAAGGGAAAACGCTGTCAAGGCGCGGGTAAGCCAAGTGTTTTTGTGTATGGCCTTGATATTTGGGAGGACTTCTCACTTGCGGTTTTGAAACGACCAGGCTTGGGGATTTAGCAAGTGAGACGATTTCTAAAGGTTGTTTTGTGTTGTAACTTCTCCAGTTCGCCCTTATTTGATTCATTTGAGAGAAGCTGAATTAGGCTAAACAGACGTTTCATGAAATGTATATTTTCGCATCAAAAAGTTGTTATCAACCTATCTAATTTCGGCAGTAGGTAATGACTCATCGTGAAACAATCGTGTACTCTGGAATGCCGGAATCGAGTTTGTTCGACAACTGAAGCGATTTTCGTTTCAACTTTTATGGGCTAATGGATTCTGTTGTCGTAATTGAGAAGGAATTCCGGTTTCTTGAAAAAGATTAGTTCCCGTGCCAAATCGCCAATATGGTCGGATTTGGTTCTTTCATTGAACCAGGGTACAATTGCGAATATCTTGGCCACACGAAATTCATTCCTTGTGCCAAAGTCTTATTGATTTATCCGATTGTTTTGGTTTTGTTATTATCAAACGAAATTGTTTACTCTTAGAACCTACCGATTGTGAGGGCCAACAAATTTACCTTGAATCGTTTTCACGTTGTTTACATCTGTGTAAAAGGGCAGAATGTGAGCGTCCGCCCTTCTATCTTTCAAGATTTAGTAAATATCTTGTGCAACTTCATGCCCTTTTAAGTTTAAAGTTAGTTCGTTTGATGCTTTTGAGGCACATGTTGTTGATTCGTCGATTGCCCTTTTTAGGGCCTGAATTATCCAGGCAGTTATTTTACTCGATTTCAAGCAATGGCGTATTTGAACCTGCTAAAATATCTTTCAGGAATATGTCAAGGGAATCTCATACCCCGAGGAAGTGGTTCGCCTGCCTATCCCTGAGCCCCTGTTTGACGCCATCTCGGCTAAAATCACAGATTTAGAGAAAGAAACTGCAGCCATAATTTCACTGCCCAGTAATGGGGATATTGTTGAAATCAGTGGCTGGATCAATGGCGTTACTAAAGCTGTAATGAATATTGAGCAGACCATCAATGTTTTTTTGGAGGAACAGGCCTTAGTGGGAGCGGATCTTGACCAAGTTACAACAGATGAGCAAACTGCAGGAATTGTTCTTACTTCAGATAATCACAACTTAAATGTCAGCACGGATGCGGCGATATTTTCCCCGGTACCTCCTCAGTATTATTCACAAAATCACGAAGATATCGAGTTGGCCACTGGGAAACTCGATGCCCCGTGCGGAACAAGTGCAGGTCCAAATCAAAGCAAGTGCAGTTGTGGAAGTTTGACAGACTCGCAAAAACAAACCTACTTGTACTGTAACAATAACAATAATGATAGCAGAAAGCAGGGTATCTGCACGTGCGACGCAGAGATGCCAAAACAGGGAGGCTTTAATTTTGCGCCAGGTGCAACATCGCAAGAGCCAACACTGACTGCTGACTTGATGGAATTTGGTTTGAAACTGGGTTACAGCCAGGACGAAGTCAAATCAGCTATGAAAAAGCTTGGCACAGAAACTGCTGTTAACCAGAATGAACTGTTACATGAACTTATAAAAGCTTCAACCTCAGCTAAGCAAATTGGAAAAAGCGACGACTGCAAATTGAACGAGGGTGCCAGTGGCTACCCACGACCAACAGATACAGGCATTCTAAGACATGTTGTCATTGATGGAAGCAATGTTGCAATGAGGTATGTAAAGTGTTTATAATTTCATTGCCATTGGTGCTCATTAGCTGACTTCAAATGTAATTGCAAATCTAATTGACTACTAAGTATGTGAATTTGACAACATGCAATTTGTCAAAATATCTGGGAACCTGTAGTGGAAGTAACATTTTGCTAGTCTTGATGGTAACAAGAAATTTTTTCTGCATTAAAAATCAACTTGGTTTTGTAAGATTTTATTAACTACCAACATCAAGGAATTGTTTTGACATCAGTGAACTCAATAAATTGTCATGCCAGTTACATTTAATATGAAAAGAATGAGTTGTGCATTCTGGTGAATATTATCAGTTTGTTTCCTTTCATTCTGTTTAACACATTTCTAAGACATGAATTAGCCGAGGGATTGTGCATGTTTTAAAGCAAATTATACAGTCATTGTAGTTTAATGTAAACAATCTTGGTAGCCATGTGAAAAGCAGTGGTTTTAAGGCCACAAAAGAATTTTGTTTAATCATATGAAGGAAGCATATTGTCATCTAAATCTTCATAGGTAATCAAACTTAATCTTGTGCCAAATATAAATTGAAAGACTAAAAATACGCCTTTTGGGTGTTGAATTTTCAACCAGTGTGGGAAATTCTGTGACTACATGACAATCAACCAGTTTTAACCCAACTTTGGAAAACAGAATGAAATTTTTATTTGGCATCCAGTGTATTGTGACATCTTGTAGACTTTGCAAACATGCACTGAACATACTGTTGCGTCTAATTCATGTTTCTTAGGTCAGCTTTGTTTAATTGATTTGTAAAACAGAAACACTGAACAGACATCTCCTATGAATTAAAATCAAGTTTCATAGAATTTAAGTCTCATCAAAAGAGGCCTATAATATATATGAAAGGGCATTGGAAAACCTCATGAACTGAAGGCTTTTGGGAGATATCTTCTCTCTTGTAAATGCCCTTACTCTATATTATTGTGTTAGTTTTCAATTTGATATCCAAAGCTCATTCTGCCTTGTTTTGCTGTCAGCTATTGTTGAATTCCTTTTCTTACATTGATCATCTATAAGTGTTTCAAATCAAGTGATTGATTTCCAAATTTATAACTACCCTGAACTGTATGATGATTTCATGATGTGAAATAACATTAGGTAGGGAATTAAATGCACACTGCACATGCTCCATTGCCCCTTTTGATACCTGCACCAATCACATTAAGATCATTACATAAACAAAAATGTCTGACAAGGTCTAATTACCTTAAATAGACATAAGCCGAAAATAGAACAACTAACACGTGGTAAATTGTCTGGTTTTGGTGTTTTAGTTGTATCATTACTGATTAAGCCATGAAGTATTCACTTGACGTAAGGACCATTGAGTGTAATCACTCCTGTTGATAAGAAGTTGCATATATTGTCAATATTTACATATTCCTAGCATTCTTTTCGTTGTTTTGAGTAACAAAGCCATTCTGTCATAAACAAAGTTACAAATGCCAGTTTCAAAATCTTCACAACAAAGTACTTAAGTTGAGCAAGCAGGAAGGTTTAGGCCAGATTGTCAACGCATCCTTTGCCAGTTTTGTGCCCAGACAAAAGATGGGTGGTTGCTTCTCGCGTCCATGTTATTGTGGTGAATATATTGAGGCCCAGCAAGCATAAAATTTTGTTTTGTATCCTCTTGAAGAAATTCACATTTTTGAAAGGCTTGCGTGTTTTGTCGCGGCAGGAATCCTATAGAATTACTTGCATTCCACACATACATTTGCGGTATGGATCAGGACGTAACTCATTTAAATGGTGAAAAGGAAACCCATAATTCGATAATTACTTTAAAGTTTAAGGGTGCCAATTATCCTTGAGCATATTCTGGACAGAAAAGTCAGCCAAGCATGCTTTTTTTCAATATTGACTAATTTGAAGTGTTTTTCAAAGTCTAATAGAGATGTCTGTGATGTTTGTTAAGTGGCTTATCGTGTAAACAACGCTGTCTGTCAAAGGATAATACTCACCTTCTTTCAATATTTTGTTACTTAATTCATTAGGCATTTGTTGTTCTAAGGCCTGGTAGTTGGCCCGGTACTCCAGATTTTGTCTCTTGATTTTCGGCTAAATTTGATAATGTTTTTCTAAGGAATCTCCATGTGGACCACCCGTGTGTTACAATGTATGTTATAATTGTTCATTTCAAAATTTGCCAACAATAGTATGGAAGTATACGTAGTTGAACTTCTGATAACATGAACACAGTTTCAATCTTCACCAATGGGATGGAAAAGATATTCATCTTCCATTTTGCTCAGGAAAGACGTTTTGTTTTGTACCTTGTATTTTCTATTAAAAGCTGTTGGCCTAAGAATGGATGGCAGAACATTGCGAACTTCAAAACTGTTTTTTCAGAAGAATACATCAGCCTTTATACATATTTCTAGAGTAACGAGTTTACGTATACATATGAGCTTGGAAGTTGAACTGCAGGCTGCTCTTCTGATACGCTAGCTTCTAAATGAATGGCGGCTGGCAGTCGAATATCTTCAAAGTGTTGCAAAGTTAATATTCTCTTTGATCGCAGCCTACGCAGTCAAGCACAATCTTGAGGTTTTTAGACTGCCACTTTGTTTTGAACTCGTTTATGATTATTGAGAAGCTGTGGATACCCATAATAAATGCTGAGGTTTGAAAAGGATTTGGACCGTGTTTGATGCGCATTGCTCAATGACAAGGAAGCCTAAACGACCGAGAAACCTGTTCTTCTTGTGGCTTTCAAAGAAATGCTATTGACATGGGAATTTTTGCAGACATTTCTCGTCGGTTGACGAAGCTTAATTTTTGTTGTCGTGGTGAAGGTAGAGCCCACAATGCGAAGAGGCTAGGCATGCAGCTTTTTTGAAGTAGGCACCTTGAAGCAACGCCAATTGTGGCACTGTTGTCAATGCGCAAGGGCCAGTGCCAATGCACAAGTTGACGCAATTTCATCCAGTTAAGATCTCCCTTCGTTTGAACAGGACATTCAACAGATTTTACTGATCCCAATTCGTATCCGTAGGCCCCTTGCGTTTATACATCTCATACAGTGTGGCTGATTCCCAGAGCTGAAATATCATGTAGCAATGCAATTGAATGAATTGGTCTCGTCTCAGGGCGCATTTGTGAATTCTGAGTAGCAGATTTCAGTCAGACACAAACAAACTCGCCTCAACTATTCAATTAAGTGAATCGTAATCAAACTGGGCCGTGAAATTTCAGCCGGCCCCTAATGTTCTGGAATATGGCCTGTTCTATTTTTACCTTGTCTAGATAAAATACTCATTGCTGAGTATTTGTGTTTGTATTACTTGAAGTTCCCCTCTTTGTTACAGTAGATCCTTCTTTTCAGTTTGGAATTTTTCGTGTCCACTACGGATCTATCTGCATTAATTGCAGTTCAACTTCATACTTCCTATCATGTTTTTGACTGGGTTTCTGGTGGGATATGGTGGATCAGTGCGTCATTGTCTGAAATCAAAAGGTTCTGGAACGTGGCCGCAATTCGAACTGGTTTAGACACAAGTTTTACTCGAGCTGTTTTCTATTGGCCTGCTCTACCCTTTGTAATCCATGAGAATACCTTCGTATGTCTCCAGTGTAGATATCGGTGGATGGTATCGAATTGCTCCTATTCATAAGGCACAGTCGATTACAGTGCGTTCTTTGTTCCCCTTGTGAGCCTAAAGTTTGCTAGCTTATCTCCTACGTCCAGTCGTATTCTGGACAAAAGCCTATCTTTTTCAAGAGCTAATTTTTCCAGTAAACGATTGCATTACAGCAGCCAGTAATCATATGCTCAAAACCGTACCCTTGCCTGAATTTAGGGCTTGACAAGAATAGAACGAGACTCGTTCACAATAACTCCAAAGTTGGAAGAAGATTCCTTCTTAACATGTTCGCAGGTTAGGAGGTCTTGACGATCCAATTGTATGCTTGATTTGACTAGGCCCATTTTGAAACACATACGCCGACGTCACTGAAATAGCTGTACCACCAACACTGCAGGAAAGGCTATTGAAATTATCGGTAAATTTAACTCGAAGCTTGCTCGAGCAAGGGTTGTTTAATCAACTTTAGACATACCAGAGCTTCCATAGTATGTTATTTTGGTTTTTCTATCTTTGTGGCCTTTCCCTCTGCTTTTTGGCATCGTTTGACGACAACTAGGCGCAGTAATTAAGATCAAGCGCTGGAATGTAATAACCGCCGAAAAACCTCTATAAACAGTAATTCTTTCATTAAGGATAATCCTTGGTAGACTTTTCAATGATGGACGACATCTTAAAGCATTTGCCAAGCTGAAGATGAGATTTGTGGGTAGATAGAAAATCTATCTTTGATGATGTATTTTGAAAATCGTTTTCTAGAAGGGGACCTTCCCATTTTCACAAAAACAAGCTTGAATTCGATTTGAAACTGCAGTAACGACGCTTCAATGTTGTTTGTTGTTCCGTTACTATGGCAGAAATGCTGCGCAGGAGCGTCCCCTGCTTTGCTTCTTGGTGTTGTTGTTGTTACTGCTTTCTTGTAGTTGAAAAGGGCTCTTTCTAATGCATCAAATGGATCCTGGAAAATGGTGATTTTCAGAGGGCAATCCACTCTTTGTGATATTGTCAGCTCAACACGAGCTGCGTTGTTACTCGAGCTGTTTAGGCCTTTGAGATCCTGACTGTGGTCCCCTTCCAGCACTTTGCCTGTAGAAATGGAAAGGACGACATCTCACTGCAACCGATTGGTTTGACGTGTGATAGTCCATGGGCGTGTCCATAAAGTGGGGCGACCGTGATCCTTCCCCAACCACATGCCACTCAAACTATCAAAGTCAGGTTACTGGCTGGTGATATGGGCGTCACCCTGGACTTGTCATTAATCATTTGCGACGATCCACTTGACGTTATACATAGCTAAACGATTCAAGATTTCCAATTCGTTTGCACCAACGTTTCGGAAATACGTTTGAGAATTACTCTGTCTGGAACTGAATGTCTGATTGTATCGTTGGAGAATGATCATCCCAATTTTGACACTGAAATTGTTGGTTTTATTCAACAGTTGGCCTTCAAATTTTGAGGTAGCTTGCCTGTCGTCTCTCCATTGCGCAAGCGTAATTCAAAATATCCATGTGAGGCCACACTAAGTTTTCATATGGACAATTTTTATTCGTAATTGCAAGTGCGTTTTCAATTAAAATTTGGTACTCTTGCATCTTAATTAGTATTTGGTATTTTAATGTAGATAAGATTTCATGAAAGTATTTATGAAAGTGACCTCAAATGACTTTTGGAACTGTCCCAAACCGTCTTCAGTTCTGTTTGATAAGGTGTCCTCCTGATATCAATTTAATGTTGCCTGCAAATCTGAAATGTTTTGAGCTTTCTAGGGCACTGTGTTGAACCGAACTGCTAGAAAGTTTAACCCAAATGTGAATCAAATTCAGCTGCAGCGTCTTTCCAATTCACGTAGATAATTTGCTGGGAACGTCCCTTTCCGTGCGTGGGTTGGTCGACAGATCTAGTCACTACGTGTTCCAAACAAATAACGAAGCGTCTTGAAATAGTTTTGATAACTAGCTCAGTGCCCTGAAAACCTCAACCACGTCAATACTTTCCTGTTAAAAATTCACGAAATATTTCTCACTGGCGTTAGATTCGGATCAGAAAGATGTTGGAAATCTTTCAGCTCTGATGCATTACCCTTAACAAGATCCTAATTAATGATTTGCGAATATTACGCAATTAGAAGGATAATTGGATCTGGTCGACTTTTGCATTCTTAGCCTGTTCTACTTGCACTGTTTATTGGTTGTAAATCTTTTCGCCGCTGTCGTAGGCAATAATGCCATGACAAATTCAATGTAAACTGAGATATATGATAATCACCTGATAACATAAATCATACCACGAAAACTGGCGTGGATAGATTTATAGGGTGAAGGATGTTGACGATGAAATACTGACAATTTAATTACAGTCCCAGTCGTGTTTTTACGAACGAAAGGTGTAGAATTTTTGACTACCGTGTAAGAGTCACACCATAGCTGTGGAGTTGCACCTAAAATGTCTTCGTCTGTGTATATTAAATTGAAATGTGAAGTAGCGAATTATTAAATGGTGAATTTGTTCGAATCTGATTATTGTGATTCTGGTTTCCTTGCAGCCACGGAACGAATGCAGTGTTCTCGTGCCGCGGAATCGCAATTGCCGTTGATTGGTTCCGAAAACGAGGCCACAAAGTAACAGTCTTTGTGCCAAACTGGAGGAAAGAAGCGTCCAAACCGGACACGCCAATAATTGACCAAGAGTACCTTACCCAGTTGGAAAAGGACGGAGTACTGAGTTACACTCCATCGCGGCGAATCCAGGGGAAGCTTGTTCAGTGCTACGACGATCGCTACATTGTCAGACTGGCCTTGGAGACCGATGGAGTCATTGTTTCCAATGACAACTTCCGCGATCTGCAGGAGGAGGTGCCTGATTGGAAGAATTTCATTGAGCGTCGCCTTTTAATGTATACGTTCGCGAACGAAGACATCTTCATGCCCCCGGACGACCCTTTGGGAAGGCATGGCCCGTCTCTTGAGGAGTTTCTGCGAACGACGGGCGAGCATAAACTGCGACAGTGCCCGTATGGCCGTAAATGCACGTTCGGACACAAATGTCGCTTTTACCATCCTGAGCGCACGTCACATTCGAATACCCTGCGAGGCAAGATATTCCCGAACCCTGCGCTGCACACGTTGCACCAGCAGCAACAACAGTTGCAGGGGGCATCGCGCCCGCGCTCCGACCCGTGCCACTCGAATGTACACGGCGCGCAAGACAACAACCGCAGGCCCATCAGCCTGCCGAACCTGGAGCAGCTGTGGATCTCGAACCCTCCAAGCTCGTATGTGCCAGTCAGTGCCATGCCAGCCCAGAATGTGCAAGGCCGCCCTGTGTCAGGGCCCCCGTTCCAAGAGGGACAATATGGACAGAATGAACAGGCGATCCCGCGCGTCTGCTCGTCGGGCGACATGATGCAGGCGTCTGCTAATCTGGCGCGGAGGCTGAGCGGTGAATTCGCGCATTACCCGCAGCAACAAGGTGGCCAGTATATGCACAGCGGCCTCGTTATGAATCAGCCTCGACCTCCTTCCGGTGGCGATTATGTTGGTAGGCCGCTCTCCTCTGACTTCAGTAGCAGGCCTCCGTCTGAAGACTTTAGCTATTGCAGCGGAAACAGTAGGCCAGCGTCGGGCGAGTTCAATTCTAGCCGACCGAACTCGGGCGATTACACCGCTGCCCCTTGGAATGGCATTGGTTATCAAAGGTCGGTATCGTTTGCCTCCACCGTCCATGGAAATCAAATCCCTTACATAGACACGAGAAATTTCTACCCCGTCAAAGGTTACTATAAAAACAGGGGCCCACCCATGCCGGAGACAAAAGAAGAGACACGAATTCCCAACGGGCTCACACGCATGGACCTGCTAGACAAGCTACGGGAGATGTTTCCAAGCCATAATTTCGATAAAATATTATCAATCCTACGCAACCATCCGGACATTTCGAGTGTGGAGGATGCGCAGAACTACATTTTAAACGAATAGCCGGTTGCCGTCTCCCAGTTCTTGCGAAGAACAGCGCTGTCCGGTCTTTGTGCCGGTCCTGCCCAGAGGCCCACCCCCCGTCAATTACTGGCCTCTGGTTCCGCGCCAAGGCTGGCATCTCGATACCCGGAACGTGCCGAAATAGATTAATTAGATTCGCCGTCGCCCCCATGTAAGGGTCGGCCTTGAGGAGAAAATAATCGAAAAGAACATTGAGAAGTCGTGAAAGTTTTCAATGAAAGGTAAGACGTGGTATTTTATACATCGAGGTTTTTATCCAACTGGTTTTTGTGACTGTGCATTGATAGTAGGAAGGATGCATGTGGGCTCAGAAAGTTTTGAATTGGTGTAGTAGAGATTTATCTTGACGTATGAAGTTTTGAAGAGCTTTGATTCTTCAGCATTGGTAATGACTGCCACTACAGAATTGCATTTGCTAGTTTGATCTCACTGTCTTCAACATGGCTATTGCAATTCAATCTGTGTTTTGTCACATCGCTTACACGGTTCAATAGCAGTCTGCCAATGGCCCTTAAAAATCGGGACGGCTCTTCGGAAACCCCAATTTTTTTAGATAAACTTCCCACTACTGCTCCCCCCCAGTCTGAGACACAATACCTAATATAATAACACTTCCTACTCTTAATTTTAAGCAAATTGATAGCTCGCAATGTTTGTTGTTGTGGACTTTGTTTTTGGACTAAAGTATGGTCTTAGGCCCATCTGTAAACCATCGATTGATGTAAAGTTTGTAAAATCGTAACATCGACTCTTTATACCACGATTTTTAACTTCATTCAAATGAGGGTCAGTTTATTCGCATATTTGTACATACGAATCGTAGCACTTGGCACTTTGAAATGCAGAGCATCTAAGATCGTTTTAATGTTGATAAATACCCCGACTTTTTTACCCGAAGATTTCTTCTGACAGTACTTTTAGCGAAAGTGAAATTTTGCAATACGAGCCCAGTTAAAGCACTGTCTTCAATAAGCATGCTTTCAAATTGAATTCATTTCAACAAAATGTTGCCTTTACTTATTGAATCCTAAACAATGTCTAGAAATTCAGGCATAATCCTTTGTCAACATCTTAGGCTGGTGTATGTTTTACTAAGGCTGTGCGGTCAGCCCCACCCATGGATCATGCCTCATGCTTCATGCCAGTCTGCTAAGTTGCTATTATTTTACTCCGCTCTTAAAGACTTATGACATGGATGCGAACCACTTAGGCCGTAGTACTCATCTCCCAACTACTTTGGAAGCCTAGACTAGGCTACAAGGTTGGCAGTTTGCAGTAGATTTTGACAGCGATGAGCGCTCACAAAACACAGTTCAAAAATGTTTTGATAATGTCCTAAACCTATAGATTTTATCGGAATTCTTTGTTTTTGCCCAAGTTTATAACTCAGTCTAGGCAACGAGATTTTGATAAAGATCCTGTTGTTTGTCAAACCCAAACCATCAAATCGACTTGACCTTATCTTTTATCGGTGGGCAGTTCCTAAACGCAGAATTGTCATAGATTTCATCAAACCCAGAGCCAAAGACGTTGACCAATAGATCCCTCCTGGGTGTTTTGTCTTTTGGCGCAGCTGTCCCATTAAAGTGGTGCACTTTGGGGACACGTCACTCCATCGCATGTCCACTAAAGCGTATGTTTTAAAGTAGATTAGTAGTTCGTTAGGTGGAATTTAAGGCGAAATAGATTTATTAGAGTTAGAATACCGCGCTTTGTACCTTATTTAATCTAAATAGCCAATGACTAACCGTCTGCCTCCTTTAGCCATTTTGTAAGTGGCACGTGTAATGGCTGATTACAGGGTGATCACATAAAGAATGCTCTTAGTAAGAGTTGGTTTTCGTTTCGTTTTCGTTTTGCATTTATCGTCAATATATGCTATGTGTGTGAGTATGCAATGTATCGTAATCTGGTATCCAGGTCCCCACGTGTGATGCAATCACCCCAACTTGCATATCTCGCAGCCTTTTCGCCATGTCACTCGGGTTTCCCGCGTGTTTTCCAGCCTCGTTCCTGTTCCTGGCCAAGCGCGGTACTGAGTTGTTTTTGTTCCCACCCGGGTTTGATTGACAGAGGCCTTTTCCCTACCCTCTTCTTTGGATGGTTTCAGATAAGTTTCTCTCTTCTCATAGTCATTCATGCAATAAAACATGCCACCAAATTGTACCAAATTCAAAAACTCATTTGTTTACAGTTTCTGCGCTATGAATGCTCATTTTTATATGAAAACCAGTTGGAAATGTGTGCTAAGCTTTGGTTCAATCACGGGCTTATTTTGAGCCATGATGTAATGCTGCAGCCTTTCATGAAATCGAGACAGCAACATGTGTGGATCAGTCTTATTAAGTGACCCAGACATGCAATCGAATATTCAGGAATTGTGCACCTTTTTCGTCTTAGCCTTTTTAATTTAGATGAAGTTGCGTGTTCGTCAATTAGATTTGCAGTTCCTGCGATATAAGATGTTGTTTTGACTTTTCTTCCACAAACATCCCTCGTTTTATGGCTCTCTATGTTCTCTGTCCTACGCTGTCTATCTTCAGCGGCCTAATTTATTGTCCTGTTTTCTCGTCTCCGAACCACCAGACGTGGGATGTTTGGGGTATCGTCTTTCTTGTATTTCATCGCCTAATTCAATAGAAGGGGAAATCCGTTTCGATCTAACCCAATATGCCAAGGGTCTTTTAAGACGGTGAATCTCACGACTTTTCTTCAATGCAGACATTAATGCGTACCATTGCCCCGTCTCCTGGTTTGACTTTCGATGCATGTACCCCCTTTAGGGTGACCAACGGCAACTCTAAAGCACAACCCAATCAAGTTTGAAATGTGAAACTAGTTTGAAAGTTGTTATTCAGGGGTTATCTTCGGGGTTTCCTGTGTCATTTTGTAAGAATCCCGAGCATGTAGAACAGACCGTCTTAAGGCCAAAAGTCTTCCTTCTTCTATTTGTTTGCAACGATTCTGCATTTTTGCTGGTTTTCGCAGAATCAGATAAGCCATATTTGAGTTTCTGGGCTTCGTACAAAGCACCATTTACTCTCACGCCTATCAGTCAGTACCCAATGCGCATGTGCTACTTCCCTCTCGTCGTTGAAACAAATCATATCTTAGAATGATTGATTTTTGAGTGGAAATAATAGTATCCGTGTTAGAAGTATAACTTGTATCAACTTAGTGGAAAAAATATTGTATTGTAAACCCGCACCATTTCGTATCAGTAGCTGAAGTGTTTTTAGAACAGCTAAACATTCTTGTAATTTTCAGAGCAGTTTTCATGTAATTTTTGTATACGCGATTTATACTATCTACTACTTTTATATACCGTGGTCCTAATCTTGACTATACTCATTTTTAAACCGTATAATGTGATTTGATAATTCGCAACAATCTTGTACATGTAGTTTCACAATATTATCTAGTAGACAATTCCCGATTCCAATCAAACATTTCTTAGTTTCATCGTTTATAGAGTAATTAATTTGTTGTCATTGATCTTAATCATTCTTCAAAATCGCGCTAATTACGTCATCATAAGCTTTGACAAGGATTTCATTAGAACGAGGCTAGGCGCGCATGCGGTTGGCTGGCCTAGTCCTTTGCAGACAGGTCATTGCATTCGCCAGTGGAGCTTGGATCCAGTGCTTCGAAGTATCTCCGAAAAATCGTTCAGAGTTTCATAAAAATTTATTATGTTTTGTGGGGAAATGGCTCCCATTCGACTAAGGAAGTCATTCTCGCTTTGAAATTCTGGTCTCCATTTCAAGGCTCCTGTTAGCATGCGCCCATGGCTCGCTTGACGAAATCTCCAATATATGCTTACAATTCGATAATGCTGAAAGTGCAGGGTTAACCAGCCCATGACATACCTAAAGGTCAGTTTTTCTTTGGGTCAGGCGTGTTAGTCTGCTTTTACTAAAAATTGCGCCATTTAGCCCAAGGATCAAACAGTATATGATTTTAGTCGTTGAATACAATAAATCTTGGGAATTTGAAATTTTGACAGACTATCCCGTCTGTATAAATCATGGTTAAGCACCTCCCTTCATTTGGGAATGCCTTGAAGTGTCTTATTTGTTTTGAAGTCATGCCAGTCAACTGACCTCTCTTGAAATTGATCTTTGACCTTCGATCTTTCAGTTTCAGTTGAAATTCTGGTTAAAGTTTTCATTCCAGATAAGGCTTAGGCTTGCTTCGTGATCCTTCAAGGTATTTCCAAGATAGCATTTTGTATATTTTTGACTAAAAATAAGCACGGAAACTTGTATAGCAGCAGAAAGATTGAATTATGTAACCAAATTAGTCAAATGTGTTAGTGAGAGTACTATGTAAATCCGTTGTTTTGCAAACAAAACCATAGATTCTTTTGATATGTTTGCTCTAGTTTTGTAATCATGCTTTGTATTGGCATATTTTGTGAAATTTACACCCAGCTTTATTCCTTGCCTCTTCATTCTCCTTGGCTTACCTTGCCAGCAATGCAAGCAGTTGTTCAAATTAAATGCTGTTCTGCTATTACCTTTACAACTCCGAAAGCTGTGAATAGAGGTTTATTATGAAAAAAGAACGGAATGTTGTGAAAGTAATGAAGTGACATGTCACATGAAGAGATGAAGTTAATCATGAGCCTGTCAAATTAGTATTGTCAATATAATCTAAGGCTTACAACTATGAATCTCCTCCGCACAGCAACATGCACAAATGTTGTTTATCTCAATGGAATCTTTCATAGCTCAGTGTTTGATAATAATCTGTTAAACCCATTTCGCATAGCGAACAACATTAGCACATTTGACTGCGTTTAGACAGTACCTTTTAAAGGCTGATATGAGAAGGAAACAAAGAGAAGTTTTCCCATAGGTGTGAAATCTGTTTGAAGCCGTTCAATGGCTGTCGCTCAGTGTATAACCAAACAATTGCACCTTGTCCTAACTTGGCTCCAAGTACAGTGGCCCGTTCGACTTTAGCTGCTTAGCATTCCATGGACCTCGTGAGAATTTTGAAATTCTTTTTGGCATTGCTCATGACATGCATTGCAGAAGAGCCAGTGCAAAGGCTGCTTAAAATATGCTGAAATTTGAGCCTACTTTGGATGCAAGCACCCTAGTTGACTTGAACGCTTGTTATGCTGGATAGAACCTTCAAAATAAGATCAATGGTCAAATAACTTGGATTTACTAGAATGACCCGTGGCTGGTTTCATGACTAAATACGTGGTTATTGAATGGCAAGTCATTTTTAATTATTGTCTTAAATTTTCAGATTTGAGCCCGGTGGAACTTTACCGGTTGTCACAAGCATTATTTTAAGGCCTTCTTGGAAAGGATTCGCATTAAGTGTCAATGCTGGGAGTTCGTTCCTTCCAAAGCTTCAGTTGAATAGTACACAGCTCTCAATGTGTTGTAATGAGTAGCAAGTAACGTTTGGCCACACTCAGGGGCGTATGAATGTGTTGAAAAATAAGGGAGGCACTGTCAAAGGGACATATTTTCTTGTTTGAGTTTAGAGGAGTAAAAATGGGAAACGGGTTGATTAGTACAGAGTCCAGAAAAATTGACAGTTGATTGGTTGACCAGAAAAACAGCAGCTGGGAGCAGGATGAAGGCTTTGCATGTTAATCTCATATTCGAGGAAGGTTCATTAGTAATTTCTAACATAAGCATTGAAAGTGATTGAGTTGGTAATTAGGAAGGCTTTAATCATAAGAGTTGCAGCCGGAGGAAGGTTGTAATTGTTTCTGGACTCTAGATTAGTGTTTTTATGGAAATTGGAGACACTCAAAGGTGCCATTGCCCGGTTTTAATTTCACGATAACATCTATTCTTTGATATTCTCAAGTGACAATAGTTGATTTGTAACCAGATTTTCTGCCGAAGATTTTGGTGCAGAAGTACTAGGACAGCTGTCAGATTCTCAAGCTTAGTTGGCAACCAAACTGTATCTAACCTAATGCCAGAGGATATTACGGTTTACCAGCAATTGTCAAATTCCTGCCAACCCAGTGTGTTCCTTGCAGTCATAGAGTTATTATTGTGTGGCATGTCTATTGCGATATCTATCAACAGAAAGTTTCGATTGTGTGACGCCCATTCCCTGGAATCTAACCTTTATTAGAGTCTAAATTGAAGCCAAAACGGTGTTCCTCTATACATTATTCTGCTGATAAACATCTTATTTGCACATTTATAGCTCAAGAACCAAACTGCAAACTTTAACAGCTAGTTTAAGGAATTGGGGAGGCTTTATATAATAACATTGAGGCGATTTGGCGATGTCTTTATCAGAGTGTTAGATTAACTTTGTTGGCCAATTCGATTAACTTAAAGTAAGTACAAAACACTTTCATTTCTTTGACAGAGTTTGACACCCCTAAATAAGTGACTTAAAGGGAATCCCTTCCTTCTCAACAATCCTTAGATTCCAAGTAATCAAGATGGCTACCACGATCGTCGCACAGGAAACGAACAAAGAACTTTGATCAATGCTATTTTTGAATCTCAATTAATCCTTTAACGATTCTTCATTCACTCGCTACTGTTAAGGGTATACTGTTACTGGGTGAAGAGGGCATGCCCTCGGAAATTAACATCCAATTGCTACGTTTTGAAACATCCTCATGGTTGTAACATCCGCTAGGCGAAGGCTGCATCTCGTAAAAGAGCAGAACTGCCTGTCTGCCAAAATGTCACTTTCAAGTTAAAAATAAACTTTGGTTACCGGAGAAGACCCTTTGAGAATCAGGATTGTGTCGAAACTTAACGTGACGATAATCCCAATAGGACCAGAAAGGTTGTCTCTGCAATTACAAGCTTTTTTTCAAGGCCTAGTTCCAAAAGTTCCTTATTCGTAGACCTCAAATCATCAGCTTCTAGTACCAAAAATTCCTTAAAAGTTCCTTAGTTTTCACTGCACATCAATAAGCCTTAAAACTTAATAGAGAGAGGGACGAGACAGCATATGCGGAAACTACTCGATAAAGCACTTGACACACAAATATCAAACAATCTATGCGAGTATTGGCTGCAAATGAATGGAACCGACTTTTTAGTTCTTGATGCTTGCAAATATAAAAAATTTTCAAATCGAAAAGTTCCTTAGTGATTTCGTTGCTAGTAGTATAAGTTTTTTAAATATTTCGACCTTCTACATGTAGGTTCCTTATAAAGTGGTTCCTTATAAAAAAAGCGTGTATTTACTCCAAGCCTGCATGCAAAGATGCAGCACTGAAATGTCTTGGGCTTTGAAATGCACTAGGAAGAAGTGGCATTTTGATCAAAAGGGGTCTGTTTGATCGTAGGAAATTTCTCCAAAGCGTAATTATTTTGTGAATCGAAATGTGCATGCGAGGACTCAGGGCTCCAGGGAACGTCCATCAGTGGCTGTTTTCGGGACTTCGGGGCAGAAATCATCTGCAGTTGTTTGAAAAGTTCTTGTTGGCCAAGATAATTCTTCAAGTTCTTTTTTGTTAAGGTTGCTAGGCTTCAAGTTGGTGCCTTTTCAATTTTTTTTTACGTGTGGGGCCCCTTCTGGGCTACCAAAAGAGTGGGGCCTGTGGCCATGCCCTTCTAATCTTTCTATCAAAAAGAAGCTTTCTCTTGAAATAATTTTTTTCGCCGCAAAGAATATACACAAATGTAATTTTTAGTCCACCATACGGAAGCGATGGCTCGCTTGACTATTCTTCTGTTCTTTTCAAGGCTTTAATGTGGTTTAATTTGATCTAAAACGGATTTGTCACAGCTTTTAGACAATACACGTGAAGCCATCCATTCGTAGATTTCATCCCATCCTCCTATCAGCATTTGTCTGGTCTGTTCATGCAAGGTCTGCTAATGCTAATGGAAGTTGGCGGGCTTGGCCAACAGTTGTCATTCCGCAGAGAGCTCCACAAGGTGGAGAGCTCGGGCCATTCATAGTTCTGCCGTACAAAGCACAAGGAAGGTATTCTTCAAGCGCTGGTTTAAGATTTGCCCTTTTTCAAAGGGATCTAGGCAGCTTATTCAAGGGAAAATCAGGTCGCCCTGAAACTTTTCAAATATGCGACAGCTCTTTTACAATATTAAGTGATGTACTTTGTTTCTTGATATTACGTTAAAGACTTTTGGTATCACATGAAAAGAGTCCCGCAAAGATATTTTTAACATGGATAAGCAACGAAGCGATTATAAAGCAAGCCATTCTACATGACGCTAACAATGTTAATAATAAAAGCAACTCTTGGATAGCAGGATTCGTTGTGTTTATGTTTCATCTGTTTTTTTAGAAAGGAGAATAATAAAAAAAAGTACTTAAAAGAGAGTTTGCTTGCACACATCTGCGGTAAGTATAGCTGATAAGAGTACTGAAAGGACCAAAAATCACGTTTGAAGCAATGCTTGTTGGAATGGTAGAAAGTTGTCTTCTTATCCATGGGGCACTTGACGATCACATTGAAAAAAGGCTAATGGTCCAGGATGAACTTTCCCAAGTCATCCATTCATGGCTTGAGTAATAAAAGATTTAACCAAATGTCTTCAACTTCACTAGAAATGGACGCAACTTTACCAAACACTACTGTGTAACTGTGCACTCTTTTCTGACAAGGACTAGCGTAAGCACACAGAAGTGGCTTTCATGATCATAGTCTTTCCCACAATGGGTTTTGTTCTTTAGGTCACTTTAATTTACGAGTCGAAATCAGCTCATCTTCATTATTGCGGAATCAAAATTATTTTGGCTAAAAGTCTAATTCTATACCTAAGGCTCACATTATTTGAACAAAGAATAGGACATGCTATGAAACAGTAATAACATTTATTAATGCTTTTTAAGCCATAAAGATTTAAAATGAAAATAGATTGATTCATAGAAGTTGGACGATAATAAGACTGCTATGAAAAGCTAGGCCTCATCTCATGTTCTGTCGTAACTGCATCATCATCATCAAATAAATCAAAGGCGCTTACTTCTGCACCAGATTTGCTAATTATCCTAACACACTGGACGGGATGATAATTTAGTGGCTTAAAACTGAATCGCGATTTGGTTCTTCGCTCACTGGGTCAATTCATCATTCAATAATCTCTCTTGCTGATAGCTCGTCCACACTTGAATGGGATGCTTGATATAATGTTGTGTTTGTTAAGAAATATTCCCACGTGTGGACAACACCTTGTTTATCTATCGTTGGGTCAACTGCTTCCCGTAGCATCCTTGGGATTTTCAAAGCTTCTTAGGCCGCAGCGCTAACTCTATCACATGCTTGCGGTCAAAATTTGGTGAAGCCAATGTGTTTTCAAGTTGAACCAATCAACCCTGGTGCCATGCCATCGGCTTCGTTGCGGCATCCATTTGCTGATGCGTTTGATAGCTATTGCCGGAATCCTTTAGTGGAAGTCTAGCCAGCATAACATACCTTGAGAAGGAAGCGGAGTCGTCTACAAGGCAGAGAGAAAGTCCTGTTACTAATTAGGTACCCGGGGTACTGGTGATACCGGGGTAAATAGTGGTACTGGACCACTATAGTGGACCACTAAGTTTTGATACATAGTGAGTCTGGTATCCAGGGTACTAATTAGGTGGAGCAGAAGACAAAATTGTGCTTTGCATTAAAATCTAGTGCATTTTACTTTACCTTGCTCCAACTCTTGAAGCATGTATTTGTGCATTAAGGCATGCATATTAACGAGAACATTGCCCTAAAATTATAAAATCATAAATTTAAGTTATTTGCTTTTTCTTTTATTAAATCTCAATGATGTGTCTGATTATTATATTAAAAAAGAATAGCAATTTTAGAGGAGAGAAAATAATTTTGCTAGAAAATCACGGCAGAAATTCTCAACATCGGCAGAAAATTTTATGAACTAATAAACATAAACCAAAACAGGATCTCTAGCCACCTGAAGCTTGCTTCTGCACTCTATAACTTTAATTTGGTATTTTTCTGAATTGTAAGTTGTTTGGTGATCTTCACAAAATCATAATAGATAACTTCCGTGACGAAGGAGAGTCGTGTCTTGATACAATGTTAAATGCAAAAATGAAAAAGACAAGGCGAGTTTTTTCGTGAATCGTTGAGATGAGGTGGAATACTGTTTAGTTGCGAATGGCACAAATTGCAAGTATGTAATCTCATCAACCCATGGTCATTATCTTTACGAAAAAGAGCTGGCGCCAGAGTCACTAGCCTGTGCACCAATTAAAAGATAACTCACTGGAGCTATATTATCACTAAGTATTATGAGATTTTATCATAAAACAACGTAAGGGCCTTGGAGCATTATTTCGGAATAGGCTTGGAAAATGTTCAGAACTGATTTCCTTAACCATTTACGTCTAGAAAGAGATTTTCCATAAATATAGTAATTTCTAATTACTATCTTCAACAACCATGTATCAAATTTGTCCGGCATTATAAACACTGTCTAGACGCTGCTATTAAGCATGCTTTGGAGATTTGATACACTCAAAGCCATAAAAAGATGTAACAACAACACTTGACTCTTTGCTGTTTAAGAAAAGCTTAATTATTATTGAAAAGGCGTGTCAGACCAAAATAATCTGATAAATCTCTTTCAAAAGAAAATTGAGTTGTTCTTGCTGTCATAGTTACTTGCTCTCAATACAATTTGCACCTGACAACAAAATGAGGCAATACGAGAAGTAATGACAAACGTGTATTGCAAAGGTAAGAGAAATACTTTATTCTGTTTTAAAACGCTACTTGTGATACACCAACTAATCCTGATCTCAGTCAATATCTCGATCATTATTTCTCGATTTTCGTTCTTGCTGTACTAATCAAGGTGATGATTAGCAAATGCATCATCTGTTTGTTCCAGCATAACGAGGTAGAGCTTATTTCTAACTTAACGCTTGAATCAAACATTAAAAAATTATCTAAAACCCAGTAGTGCATATATCTATCAATTGTAAAAGATGAATATTAAGGTCTACATGGCAATCTAATGTTCCTTCTTGATCAAGCAATGAATAAGTTCGATAGCCATAAATCTACTGATAGCTAGAAAAGTTCACTTTTAGAATGTTTTCAAGAAATAGCTGCACAGTTTTTCTGCTGCTTATGAAAAACTTTGATAAAGGAAAGAGCTCACCCCCACCTTTTTATCTAATATTGGGCTTAAATGGATAATAAGGATAAGGACAAGGATAATGTCTTTCTCAAGTTCCTTTGGTCCTTAACTAATCTTATGCATTTTCTTACATCTTTTAGCATTTGTATGGAGCGTATGATGTGTACTTTTAAATATATATAAGAGACATTCTAAGGTCTGAAAGCAATGTGTTTCTTTTTTCAGGTCTTCCGGCAAGCCAAAAATTCCTCTATTTTCCAATGAATTCTAGATCTTAAATGCATAAGGCATTTTGATGTTATAAGAACATTATACTGTGCGTTATGTATTGTACACCACTACCAGTTATGTTCAACACACATGCATGCACTGTATATTCACATAAATCGACTTGGTTTAGCTTGAAAGTATCTATGTATAGGAAGCTTCAGTCTTGATTATGAAAAGGTCTTTGAATAAAAAACTTTCTGAAATGTCGTTCCTTTCAGAAATAAATGGGCCTTTTTTTAGGATGACAGTCATCGTACACGTAGTAGCCAGATGAAAGAAAATGTGAACTAAAGGAAAGCAACCCGCCCAAGAACTCAACGCGAGACGCTGGATACCATTTCCCACCGTGTGTTAATCTCTGCTTTGACTACCATGTATGTTGATAAACTGACCTTAAATTCGCACCACATGCAAAGAAGTAGCATAATTATCACTTCTGCCATGCAAAACCATTCTGGTGAAGTTTAGTTTGCCAGGTCGTTTTGAGGCTTAACATGTTCAAAACCAGTTAGCGACTTGCAAAAGTGCCTTCTCAGGTTCTTTATCTCTACTCATTCAGGTCATATAGGATGACTTCACTAATGTTGTTTCAATTTATGTATTCCTTATGATAACAAGTTATTTTAAGTTCTAGTATAATATTTTCACTCAAGGATAGAAGAAGAAAAGTTTGATGGGAGATATTGAATGTTTTAAGGCCTCAAGTGCTGTAAAATTCTTTGGAAACCTTGGAGCTTGAAAAAACCGGTGGAAGAATGGGGTTGAAATTGCCTTCGGATGATAACCTTTTGATTGGTATCAAACTCCACGCTATAACAGCAGTATGATATCCTTGCCCTTTTTGGTGAAATCAAAACGCTGTTTGCAATACTCTTTTAAATTCAGTTTATTTTGTCACTTAAATGTTTGACTGAATATTCAGCTTCATGTGCACGGGTAGTTCAGGTTGAAACTATTTCTTGCTCGTTGAAATGGGCAAAAGATGCATATTATATTGACATATCTCATCAAGATGCAGAGAAGAGTGTATAAGACTGTTGGGGATCGTTAATACACAAAGAAACTTTATAAATATAACATGATTACATATACCAACATATACCTCTCCGACATATCCCATGCTGAGGAGTTGATAATGAAATTTGCTCTATTTTATTCGAGCACACCAACACCATTTATCTCTCTTGTTACTACAATACAACGTAACTATCTAAACATATACCACTATACTACACTTATATTGACTCTAGCCAATCAATGAATAAGTTGGTTATAATAATCAAGCTGGTTATAATATTCAGAAAATATTCCCTGAATAGGCATGTCAAGCTAATCGTGATTAGAAAAGGTCCGACACCGCATCTTTGCTGTACATTCTTATAGTAGACATGTCGCGTGCTATAAATATAAACTATCCTATTATACATGTTTACTTTATGCTCTTAGCCGTTGAAAGCTAACAAGTTGAATGTTTCTTCTGCTGTTGTTGTTGCTGTTGTTATTAGAGTTACCCGACACGAGTAGAAGTGACTTCTGCTGTACCCTTGACCAAAATTGCGAATCTCACCTTCGTTTTCTAGGTAGCAAACAAGCGCCCTGGTTATCTAGCTCTATTTGGATCATTTGACAGATATATATTTTGATTGTCCATAAGATAGTCTTTGCTAAGTTCCTGCTAAAGCTATGTTTCTGCGTTGTGCCACTGAAAGTGTAAACAGGCAACTTATAACACGCTTTAGATTCATTGTTGACAGCTAAAGCAGTGTAGTTAGATTCTCTGTAGAAGTCCTTACTTGTAGCTGATAAAAGTTCGGTTTGAAAGGATAAAACGGATGTATGCTCTGCTAAATGGCGAGAACTGTGTGAACTGAACTTTTTGATGGAGTTTATAGTGTTTTTATTAGATAAGAAAATAAATTTGCACTAGCAACGTTTCACAACTTTCCAAGTCATCGTCAAGTGTCCAATTTAGTTGAACTCCAGATTGAACTAAAGTACAACAAATCTTTCCGAAGAAGTATCTTTGAAGAAAAACTAATTTCAGTCTATCACTATGGCAATCACGTATTTAGTCTATCACTATGGTAATCACGTATTCACTTGTCGTTTTGAATCCCCAAGAGATCAAGAGACCAGTAAGCTATCAGGCTCCAGTGTGCATTTCAGCGAATCAGTGGGGTTGAAATGGCTTCCATATCTTGGCATTATCATGAGCAACTTATCTCAGCTGAGCCATCGTGTAGTTTGGACATTTTGGCGCCACGTGGTCCGTGATGCTTCGAACCGGTGAAAATCTTGTTTGAGGAGCAACCACGATACCTTGCAATCTTGGAAATTGAATCTGACGTTGGTGATATCACCAGCTTTCAGTGTGCGTATAGCTTCCGTCTCGAGTTCGTTTAGTCTGAAAACACGTAGCTAAGCTTATTACAAACAGCGTGATCTCTTCTTATTGATCCCTGAATGTGTCAGATTCACATGTCTTAACGATGTTAAGCGTATGGATTCAACGTGGGGTCGAATTCCAAGCAAACTTAGGCAATAACCGTATCTGTTACTTGAAAGCATATTGATTCATCATTTTGATTCATATAACATTTCTTTATTTCTTCATGTTACACCTGCTCTCAATTTCTTTACAACACATCGTTCAGCAATTGACATTCTTTACATACCTTTCTCATACAAAACATGTGCTTGGAACAATGTTTAAGAAATTCAAAGCAGAAGGTTAAAAGAAAGTACAGGCTACAAGCAGATCTCTTCCTTGTTTATTTCAGAAGAATGTTCTAAAATATAAAGTTGATTCTATCTACTTATCCAGCCTTCCACAACTATAAATTTATGCATCAAGTCGAGGAAGAATAATACCAATTTCTGCTTATTTCTCAACCACTTTTCAACATCTAACAGAAGCAACTTTCAGGACTGGAACATTAGGTACATGTTTTTCTTGTCCTGCTCAATCAAACTCTTAATACATAATTTAATCTCAGTTGTTTATGTCACTAATGTTGATCGATGCTATCATCATTTCCGCTAATGACCTAGTTTCAACGCCATCATTAGAGAAATGTTGTCATAGGGTCTCCATGGTTACCTTTAGAGCTGAATGATTACCTTTTGATGCATTCTAATAGCTGTAAACATGCAAGCATTCAGTAGAAATGCGTTTATTTTCCCCATAATACTTTTGAAATATTAAGTGGTAGTAGCTTCGTACCCAGAAAGGAAGACCATTTCTTACCAAATTCTAACCACCTAAACAAATGCCAATTCTGTATTTCGGAAAGATTTCCCGGTGCTGACACAGCTTCTAGAACCAATAAGGTTCCAAATACTTTCATCTGTTACGTGGATGCAAGCAAATAGATTAATAGCCACTGAAATAAAAGGTAGAGAAACCTGCAACAATTGTTGTAGCAAAAATCTTTAATGCCATAAAAAGACTAAAAACAGAGCTAGATAATGGAGACTTCGGTTTTCATGCCAATTTCAGCCCTCACGTGAATTACTTATCTATTCGTTTGAAAACCTATTTCCGGTAGACGCACGTGATTTTAACCAAACATTTCAAAAGCAGTTTGCTTTGCAAGTACTCAAAAACAAATGAAAAATGCTTGACAATAAATTGTAAACACCATTTAAATGATGTTTAGAAATAACTTTGGATAAATCAGATTTAGTAAAACAGTTAAAAGATGATTTAGATACGGTTTCATTTTAAGTTTTAGAAGGGCCTGAGGCAAGGGATGATGACGTCATTAGTGTTGTTATTGATGCAGTTGACTTTTGTGTGGAAAATGGAGGACTATTGGTGCAATTTGGTACGTATCAGACAGAATCCGTCTCACGGCCCGATTTGTCGTAGATGTTCTGATCAAACATGAGCAGGCACTTGAAGCCAAAGGCTACACGTGAAACACAGAACAGGGCGAGTACATTACATCCAATGAACAGATGCAAGTATTTGAGGTCCAGTTTCAATCCGGCCACAAGATCAGCACCAATTGATTTTTAAGTCCAAAGCAACAACCGGAAATTAGATCAGTGGATCAAATAAACGAGACATTTATCAGCGCATTTCGACAGTAATATACTTTCTGACATTGTTGCAGTCTGCATCCTGTCTATAATACACCATTCAGGGAGCTGGCTGTAAACCATTCTATTGAGCCTCGATTGTAGGTTGTTCATGATAAACAAAATGCAAACTAGACGATAATTCCAAAGATAAGATTTGCATAGAGCTAAGCCGTTGCTGCCAGCTGGTTAACCCAAATTGCGTCGGCCTTAATGAGCACCTCGGAAACGCAATTTACTATTACTAAGACAGTTTCGGTTCGTTTAGCAAATTCATTAGTAGTTGAAGCTACTATATCTCCCACAAAAAACTGACCAAGCGTTGATTACTAGTTTTATGGCTCCTTTAGTCGTACCACTTGTGACAAACTAGTGACATCCACTTTGGAGGAAGTTCATGCTATTGGACAGGAGGATTTATACAGAAAAGAGATAAGCAAATGAGGCTAAAAGTTCAGAGCTCTCCTCTACTTTTGAAGCTCAAGCCCAGACCTTCCCTATGTCACGCGGCCTTCTACCTCTCTCTCGACACCACTGTAAACAGAGAAGCATCTTTTGCCAAACTATGACGTCACTGATGCATTTCTCATTTGGCAGATTATATGAAATGTTTTAAATTAAATGTAGGATTATTGAAGGTTTTTAAAAGCCCGATATCAGAATTGCCGGCCTAAATGTGTAGTTAATAGTGCCTCGGTGATCGAGATGCATGATAATATTGGAACATACAAGAATTATCAAAAAATCGTCAAAACGAGACTCGTTATTACATCAAAGAGAGGCAGTGTGCAAGATTACAAATGAAACTGAAGTAATCAAAGATGTTTCTAATCACAGTGAGTTGTGTAAATAACGAAGATATCATCACAAAGCAACAAAAAAACCAAAAGATAAGTCTGATATAAATATGATTAATGATATCAATTAACGGGATTTCGATTCAATAGATTTGCAAAGAAAGTGACAGTGGAGACTACAATTAAACTAAAATAATGTTTGTTAATGTTAAACCCAGAAACAATGGAAAGTATTAACAAATTTAATTGTCTGGGTTGGCACCAGTTCTGGAATCTATAAAAATGAATAGGAAACTAAAATATTGAGGATGCGGAAATGTATGTTGTTTGTAAAGCGAATGTTTAGATAAAACAGCCATGGGCAGAAGACCTAAAAGTTTATCTTCTTAATAGTGCAAAAACATAATCGTAGAAAAAGCACAAAAACATTACTAACAGATTTACAATGAGGAAAAGTTCCCTTGCCATTGGCATTATACTTGAAGATGTATTTTGAAGTAGGGAAGGAAATTGTGTTTATCCTTATCGTATGGTGGCCATAATATGGACCACTGCCAACAGCTAGGGTCGGTACGAAGAAAGGTTCTCATGAGATCTCAGGCACCCTTGATATCAAGACGTGGTATCAATTGAGTATTGTCACTTGTGGCCAAGGATATATCTTTGTGTTTGCAACAAACACTTAATTAGTATATACGAATATTGATAATCCACAGGAAATAAAGATTAAGATGCTGTTTTTAACTTTTTGTTTTCATCCATCGAGTGCCTTTTCTCCGTGTAGCCAGCCGTTGAGACGCCTGCATGTGTTCAGAGGAAGGGAGCACAAACATGAAGATTTTTGCAATATGATAGCAAACTGAAAGAAATGAAAATGTCTACTGGGGACAGAGGGGCAGCCCCCCGGCAGCACCCACTCTGCTGCAGGCATTCTGGCATGTTTCCATAAGATAGCTCTCGTGTGGCTTTGAGGCAAGCAATTTGCACAAATCTTTTCTTTTGAGGTAATTTACAATTGTGTGTAAAGGTAATCGATGGCTAGAATCAGTTGCCACGAATCTCGTTGTCGAGAAATTGGAACACATTTACAAGATTTATAGCTTCTCAAGAAATAAACATGAGACTTTCGTCATTGGCTGTTTAATGTCTATATCACAGTTGAAGTAAAAATATCAGAAGTAACAAGTGAAGCAAATAGAAATAATAAAACGAGCGATAGATACCGTGTTGAAAGCTGACACTAACTCGCATATCTGAGTATTTTAAAAGATCCTATGACATTGTCAAAACACGGACCAGTCAAACCTAAGTGATGCAACCAGAACCAAGGAGCAATAATACTCAAGTCTGATGCATAAAAGGTTTAAAAAAGTCGGACCATAGTTTTAATATAATTGGCAAAGCAAAGGCTGCTATTGTAAAATAGCAAAATATCTGTAGCAGTGACCTCGAATCGGGCCATTTACTCGAACATATAGGAGTGCAAAGTAGGTAAGATAAGTGACTGAAGTAAACAAGTCTTGCATCTTTAAATTTTTTTGCAAAAATGTGTAATGAAATGCAAAGTGGAAGAACGAAGATTTTCACCTGCTACTTCATAATGCGATCCTGTAGCACCCGGAAGAAAATCTTGGCTAAAATTGGTACACGAAAAAGTGTATTCTACTCAGAAATGAGTGTGAAGTCATCAGTTGAAATGTAAGTCAAGCGTTACTTGTTAGGACAAACATCGAAGTTGGCTTTTTATTGAAGCACACCAAGAATGCCTAAATGAAGTCATCCTTGGAATGCCAATTTGCAAGGAACTCCTGTTTAAAAGCTGTTTATTTTATCCTGAGTGGGAAAGGAGTCCAATACAACTTATTATTTCAATAAATGTTTGTGTCTAAAGCGGATTTCATGGGCGAGAGTCCTCTGTGATTAGAATATCACAACAGAAAAAGGAGTGGAACCCTAATTTTCACATACATGAAGTACTTCTTCGTCTGATGCTCTTCAGGGTATGCAAATGTCGGAAAATAACCAAAAGATGACCGAATAAATAGCCAGTTGTGGAATGAAAACACTAGAGAGTGATAAGATGAGCTATCGATTGACTGTAAATGACCAATCAATGTTCACTTCATAGAGGACTCTTTCTGCCTAAATGAAATGAGATTGTGCATAAATATGTACATAGACACCAGCTTAATGATTAGTGATTAAAAAATATTACGTTTGCATTTAGTGTTCTAGCTTTCAGCTAAAGATTGAGGCTGTAACGGAAAGATTGCACTCACAATATTTGGTTAATTTATCTTTTAGTTTGAAAGCTTACTTTATGAAGGTATAGTTTTGGATAAAGTTACAGCAGCATCATGTTTGGAGCCAGTATCTTACCCAAAAGAATGCTTGGAAAAAACTTGATGGTTTTCTTGATAGAGAGTTTAAAGGCTTCACTTAGCAAGGTGAGTTTCACCGTTCATACCGGCCCTGTATAGACATAAAGACAGTTTGATACGCTGAACAATATGCAATAAAGATCCAAGTCATATCTTGCACCTAAATTCTATTTTTAAACTAGGGTGCTCTGATCCAGATCCCAAATTGTACCATTGGCCATAAACCGAGAACGCCAGACCTTAGAAAGTTGAAATTCACAATATAAGACATTTTAATACGCTAAATAATATGTGATATAGACCCAAATCATACCTTGCCCCTTGATTGATTGAGTCGGTATCAATAAACTGATTGAAATTCACAATATAAAGAAGGTTTGATATGCTGAACAATATGCAATATAGGACAGGTTCATATACTAGGGTACCTCATTCCATCAGACCCCAAATTGTACCATTAACAATGAACGCTAGGTAAGGGCAGTTTGATACGCTGAAAATCGATATTTTTCAGTGTTAGAGGGGGCCTCAAAAAAGAGAAGAGAAGGGACTTATAAGAGATTGGGGCTAATAAAAAAAATCAAATTAAATACTATAATCATACTTTATGCAATTTTTGCTAAAGAATATTAACAGATATTCTCCAAAAGTGTTGCTAACAGCCTAAAACACAACTGAAGAAGAAAGTCACGACTTATATCCGTTTGAAATTAGAAATTGGAAGTGTTACAAGCGAGAAGAACACTAAAACTCTCACATTTGGCGCTTTGGTGACATTCCTGGCTAACGAGGGGGCGTAGAAGGGGTTTATTTAAATCTTTCCTTGGCAAGAGAGGCTTGATAGAGAAGAGGGCTTCAAAGAAGGGGCTCAGTAGAGCTTTAACTGTATCCACACAATGGTTTTCTATCAAACTTGCTGAAACTTCTGAAAGCATTATCATACGTTATTGTCTTTCAAATTTTACTTCCTCGATGGCCGCAAAGTTTTCTCAGCTGAAAAGCCTTGCGTTGCATGGTCCAAAGAAATGGATTTGAAGCAAATTCCATAATTACGAAAGAAATGGAAACATGTGAGGATCACAATGATGATACAAGCATACAGTTTGTGCCTGTCATCACTTGTAAGCTTTGATATTCACTCTACTTCGTGACTTCATTGACAAGCTACACAATGTTTCAACAGAACATTTAGGCCACAAATATTACTGAATGTTCTAACATTCGACAGAAGTAGTCAAACACCTGTTTTAAGCATCATTGATACAAATGTAAAGATTGAATTATCTTATAATCTTGATTTTGAGATTTTGATTATGTTCAATAAATGGGGAAGTACGCTCGCCGAACTCTGAACAGGCCTAAGCTGATACGAGCTGATACAGGCACAGTTTAAGATTCAGTGCTGCACACTGCACTCAAATTTAGTGCAAATAGTTTGTCTAGAGAAAAATTACAAGATGAATTGGTATTAGAAAATCCGGAGGATATCGAACGGTAAGCATGTAAAAAGTCCGGTGCTCCTTGTGTGGTTACACCCCCAAGGGTAAATCAGTACAATTTGCCGGGTCGTCGTATGTATTTATGGAGGTCAATATGTCCTGCAAGTTTGATGAACCCAGCAATCATTTTTATGTAATGATTTTTTTAGGTTGAAGTGCCTAAACATTTTGTGCATATACAAACAGCCCTTTGGACCAATTTTGATTTGATTTGTTTGATTTAACACTCTCTCACAGTACCAGGTTTACCAGTATCTGAGCAGATGCTTTGTGATACAAGACTTCACAATTGCAAGAAACTTTGGGACCATAATATTTGCAGGCAAAACTGTTTGCCTTTCAGAAACAATATAAATTTGCCATTATCAATGAAACATGGGCTATTGTACCAGGACAGTTTTGAGGGGTGGTACTCTGTAGTACTCTGGCACTGGACAATCAAACTCAAACATCAAATGTTTTTTGTAGAATCTGATTCTACAGTTTCTTCATCCTTAAAGTACTTTTTTCCTTATTTTTAAAAAAAGAATTGTTTGCAGGAATTATGGTTCTGCTGTTTCTAACAATTGCAAATTCCAATTTGAAACAATATGTCTTTTTGCTTTGTTACTAAAAGGCAGAGGGTTGTAAAAGTTGTGTCGATGAAGCCTATGTTTAGCCATTTTGGATAATAGCCTTCATTCCACAAGAAACCATAAACAATTAATGAGCATCTGTGAATCCTTTCAACTAGGAAGATATCTAGCAAATTTGAAAAGATTATGCCAATATGAAGAGTGAAGGAGTTTTATCTATAGGTTCTCATTGATAACTACAGTCTTTAGATAAGTTATAGCCTTATTCTGTGAAGCTAAAGATTGGAATCTTTTTGTGTGAGAATGCAAATATCTACAGATTTAATGTTAATTGGAGAATATAATTTTAAGGCTTTTCAAAATCTATCTATTCCACAGTTTATCGTTTGTTTTGTACCCCTAATATTCTATTTTGCAATTCCTCTGTTTCTAATGATAGGTTTTGGTGATGAAGAAGTGTATGGTAAGCTCTCAAAGGAATTTAAAAGGCGCCTGACACTCAAACCAGTTGAATGGACAAGGTAATTCTTGTGATATAAATGCTAAGTTTATTCTTGTGATATAAATGCCAGAAAGTAGCAATGACAAAAGTCAATGACAGCAATCAATTATCATTATAAGTTGTTAAATTTCTTAAATTTCTCTGTAAAAACTGAGCAGTCATAAGATCAGTTCCATTCTTCCTAACTCACGAAAGCCCTCTTCTCTTTGAAAAGAATGACAATGTCTGGGGTCACACGGTAATATGCCTAGCCACTAAAGCCAGTTTTCTGGGGCCAATAGGGTGATGATGGGAGCCGTCTAGCTTCCTTGACAAGCAGTCACTTGTTAGTAATTGGTTCTGGATCATCTGTAGCCACTGGGCTAGTAAGAATGTTTTGATGCCCCCTTTTCAAATGGACTCAACTTTTACCCCTCATAAGTATTGGAATATTTGCAAGTAAACATGTTGTCAATTTTGATATTGCTTGCCAGTCATTATCTTTTCTATAGCATACCATAAGAATATGCTGAACGGTTTCCCTTTATTTAACAACTTGTTATGGGTTCTTTTTTTAAAGATATCACATATTGTGATCTCTTTCCACACTGCGTGCAAGTTTTTTAACCTATCATATACTGTGCAGATGTGCTACTTTTAAATTCAACATCCTTTGAAGTTCAGGAGAAGTTTAGGGTCATTTTACCAGCTACCTCTGCTTGAAGATCCCAGCCACCTCTCCTAAATAACTCTCTGTGGTTTCAATTATCTTGCTTGATTGACAAATTTAGCAGAATTTTCCCAGAATCAATGACAATTGTAACAAAGTATTCATTGAATTCTATTTAAGACAAAAATGTTTGTTTTATTCAATTTTTGAAGTTTTGCAGCTGAGGTTTTTGGTAGCTTTTCCTATGGTTTCTTGTCTTTACAAAGACCATTTTCAAATGACCACGCAAATCTATTTTGGTGGTTTAAGTTTGATTTTAAGTTTCAAGTGATAAATATGTTTTGTTGCAGGGGAGAAGAAAGCACACCAAAGGCTGCTTTTTTGGATGCCTCTATTGAAGCATTTAGTACTGAACAGCTAGCGGGAACGAGGCATGGCTTTATCACAAAGCAGCCTCTTCTTCACTTGTACTGGACATGTTGTGCGGTAGGATGGTTAATCTGAATTTCATAGCTTTGTTTTTTGGCTAAGAGACAAATGTATCTCAATATTTTGCCAAGACTTTACCCTCCATTTTCGTTTTAGGCACTTGCAGGACTACGAGTTTTTGCGCTAATCGATGAAATATCAGGAGCATTAGAGGGGAAACACCTTCTCAATGGCTATGCGTTTATACTTACGTAGAACTTGTGCAGAAAATGCAAATGGAGTCACAAAGTGATGCAGTTATCTTAAATTGCATTAAAGCACTGGTAAAATAACTGCACGGAAAGTCTCGTAAAATTCATGATTTAGATAGCACGGTTTGGAACGATTGATGTTTTTTGCTGGCCAACAGACGTTGAAAAAGCTTGTTTTTTTTAAATATCCAATGCTTTAACTCCATTTTCGGACGTTTAGTTGCTTTCACCCTCAGAGTGGACACATGATTAGCAAGTTTCACGTTGTTTCTTATCTAAACTTCAGCAGAATTTCTTTGGCATAGGTCTGAGTAGATAGTGATCCTTGCCACTCCAAATGCCAGTACCACGTACTATCATCTCAGCGAGATTAATTTCACGAGCATTTCTCATAACAGCTCTGTAAGTGCTGAACATGCGCAGATGAAAACCGTCATCAAATCTGTCTTTCATTGTCTTTGTTTGAAGCCGTTTCGTTGGGTGCTGCTTATATTGTTGGGTTTTTACGTTTCAGGAAAATAACGAATACCGACATGGCACCAAGCAAAAGATCGAGCACTGGAAGAACCATCTAGAGTCATGCAAAATCGATAACTGGTTGATAGTCTATGTTAATGGTTTGGAATTTCAAAAGCCGACACGGAGGAGAAAGACTTATTCGAGGAACACCGTTTATGATCATATTCAGGAGGACTTCTCCAACAAGAACTCAGAAAGGTGGGCTGCTAAGAATTTTCGTAAAGTTACTTTGAACTAACTTTTACTATGCCTAATTAATAATGCCTATTAGCTGTTGGTCTTTTTCTTTCCTCAATCTTTTGTGTACGGACTATAGGAGAGAGACGTTCTAATGAAGAGAAAAGTTTTGCCTTTGTGAATTTATAATTTGCCAAAAGTGTTTGTCGTGCTATGCTAATAAATAGGTAATATTTCATGCTTTTGTTTCCTGGGTGTTTTCCATGCGGCTTTTTCGTAAGAGGTCTTTGTTTGAGTTCTAAGCTTTCTTCGAATTGTTTCTAGAGACAAGAACACTGGATCTTTTATACAGTTCCGAATAAACTCCTTTAAACTCGAACTTTAAACTCCGTCAACATGCCATTGAATGAATTTGCCATTGATGCTAGAGATTAATGACATGGGGCTATTGCAGGCAAGAAGTTCAACTAAGTAAATCCATTTGCATTAAAAGCACGCAATATGCTTTCTGGGCTCTTTCTTTGGAATTGCGGTGTTTGATGACGTCATTATTCACTCTTTAAAAAGGCAATAGCAACAGTTGAATTCTTTATCACCGGCAAATTTCGTTGCTACAATCCTGGCCAAAAGGTTAGTGGACTGGAGAAAAAAACCACTAAGATTGCAATTTTATCCCGAAAATGGTATAGAAACCCCCCACCCCTGCAGCAATGTTGGTTTTTTGGAAAATACCAAAGTATCAGATACCGAAATGAGTAGAAATAAGCATCTCAACATTGCTTGTGGGGGGTGGGGAGTGTATCTTTTAAAAAAGGCGGCAATTTGCCAGCCAGTCCACTATCTTTTGGCCAGGATTGTCCGATTTTGAAGGAAAATGAAAATCCATCATAGCGGTTTATTGGGTATCGGAAAGGGCTATTAGGGGTCTAGAAATGGGCGCCAAATCCTAAAAAACTAGGAAGTCGGTCTTTTAGAGTAATATGTGTTAAATCTTCATGAAAATTCAAAAATTCAAAATGCTGCACCTGACGTAGTAAATCTGAGGAGACGCGGCATGTTTGCCTACATTAATAAGATTTATAGTTCTCTGCGCGGTGGGTACATAATTATCATGGGAAATATAGATGTTGGGGTCCTGCCTAGTCAATTAGCTATAAATCATTGGTTGGTATGGGTTAAATAGCGTGCGCAACGCGTTTTGCTTCAGACTTTGCTATTTGGCACTATGACGAGAGAATACCTCCGACGAGAAAGAGAATGGAATGATGGCTGTTAGGTGGAGAATATTTGAGTTTACCCATCAGATACCAGCAGATGAACAAAAAAACATTCCGAGTTGTCCTCGCTGCTTTGCAGAGCTGATAATGAGCGGTAGCGATGTGTAATTTCCAAATTGTCACGAGTTACCAACGAGTTACCAACGAGTTACCAACGAGTCACCAACGAGTTACCATAACGGGTTACCATTTCTAATAGTGGCTTTATATGGGAAAACCACGAGTTACCATGACTTTTTATATAAATATATGTATATTCTATTTATAAAGAAAGTGGTAACTCGTTGGTATCTCGTTCACATCCATACTGAGCTTTGTAAATGTATAATGTAACTCGTTCGGTAACTCGTTGGTAACTCGTGGTAACTCGTAATCATTTTCCAATTACGGTGCAAACGGCTTCTTTTACCAGCATTATACATTAGCGCATGCGTATAGTTAGGTTTACTGTTAAAAATTCCAAATTGCGAATTTTGATTCTTATACATAGTTCTAGAAGACACATAAACACATGTTAGTTGTAGTTCCAGTTTATTTATTTATATCACCTATAAACCCCAAAAATCCCGCCCCCACCCCCTCGAATGTGAAAATCTTTTAAACCTCAACACTTGCATTCAAGTCACTCGTTATACAAATAGAGGTAAAAGCAAACATGCCGACAACATTTCACAGTATCTGAGTGTGTATTGGCCCAAATCTTTGCATGCCCCTTTTTGCCGCTACATAGGACAATCCTGGCCAAAAGGTTAGTGGACTGGAGAAAAAAACCACTAAGATTGCAATTTTATCCCGAAAATGGTATAGAAACCCCCCACCCCTGCAGCAATGTTGGTTTTTTGGAAAATACCAAAGTATCAGATACCGAAATGAGTAGAAATAAGCATCTCAACATTGCTTGTGGGGGTGGGGAGTGTATCTTTTAAAAAAGGCGGCAATTTGCCAGCCAGTCCACTATCTTTTGGCCAGGATTGTCCGATTTTGAAGGAAAATGAAAATCCATCATAGCGGTTTATTGGGTATCGGAAAGGGCTATTAGGGGTCTAGAAATGGGCGCCAATCCTAAAAAACTAGGAAGTCGGTCTTTTAGAGTAATATGTGTTAAATCTTCATGAAAATTCAAAAATTCAAAATGCTGCACCTGACGTAGTAAATCTGAGGAGACGCGGCATGTTTGCCTACATTAATAAGATTTATAGTTCTCTGCGCGGTGGGTACATAATTATCATGGGAAATATAGATGTTGGGGTCCTGCCTAGTCAATTAGCTATAAATCATTGGTTGGTATGGGTTAAATAGCGTGCGCAACGCGTTTTGCTTCAGACTTTGCTATTTGGCACTATGACGAGAGAATACCTCCGACGAGAAAGAGAATGGAATGATGGCTGTTAGGTGGAGAATATTTGAGTTTACCCATCAGATACCAGCAGATGAACAAAAAAACATTCCGAGTTGTCCTCGCTGCTTTGCAGAGCTGATAATGAGCGGTAGCGATGTGTAATTTCCAAATTGTCACGAGTTACCAACGAGTTACCAACGAGTCACCAACGAGTTACCATAACGGGTTACCATTTCTAATAGTGGCTTTATATGGGAAAACCACGAGTTACCATGACTTTTTATATAAATATATGTATATTCTATTTATAAAGAAAGTGGTAACTCGTTGGTATCTCGTTCACATCCATACTGAGCTTTGTAAATGTATAATGTAACTCGTTCGGTAACTCGTTGGTAACTCGTGGTAACTCGTAATCATTTTCCAATTACGGTGCAAACGGCTTCTTTTACCAGCATTATACATTAGCGCATGCGTATAGTTAGGTTTACTGTTAAAAATTCCAAATTGCGAATTTTGATTCTTATACATAGTTCTAGAAGACACATAAACACATGTTAGTTGTAGTTCCAGTTTATTTATTTATATCACCTATAAACCCCAAAAATCCCGCCCCCACCCCCTCGAATGTGAAAATCTTTTAAACCTCAACACTTGCATTCAAGTCACTCGTTATACAAATAGAGGTAAAAGCAAACATGCCGACAACATTTCACAGTATCTGAGTGTGTATTGGCCCAAATCTTTGCATGCCCCTTTTTGCCGCTACATAGGACAATCCTGGCCAAAAGGTTAGTGGACTGGAGAAAAAAACCACTAAGATTGCAATTTTATCCCGAAAATGGTATAGAAACCCCCCACCCCTGCAGCAATGTTGGTTTTTTGGAAAATACCAAAGTATCAGATACCGAAATGAGTAGAAATAAGCATCTCAACATTGCTTGTGGGGGGTGGGGAGTGTATCTTTTAAAAAAGGCGGCAATTTGCCAGCCAGTCTACTATCTTTTGGCCAGGATTGTAGATGCAATACAAAATAATAGTCGCTACACTCCGCAGTTTCATAGAATTTTATAGCTAGTTTCCGTGGTCTCGCTCATAGTTGTATTAATTTGCTATGCCCTAGCCTGGTTGACAGAGTGGACATGATTGACAGACGTCTCCGTTTGCTTGTCAATCATCACAGAATCTGTATAATTTTGGCGCGAAAACTTCTGTCATCACGTGTTAGTCTTCTTCTCTATGTTCTTCTCCTCCAGAGTGGCTCAATTGTGGGAACCAACCAAAGCAGCTTCTATAATAAAGGCCGATGATTGTTGGGAAGCTCTGATGTCAAGGGTCAGAAAGCTTCTATGGCTTTCGGTTATGAACCATCTCTCAGATGTCGTCGATAGGTTTCAAGAATGTAAAAAGAGACACACTGAACCAAAATGGTCTTTCTTTGAATTTTTGCAATTAACCGTAAGTTATACTCACCAAGCGAGCTTTGTTTTATTTTCTTTGCACTCCGTTTCACTGCATTTACTAAGTTGTCTGCTAAAGTAAATTTTACTTCTGAGTCTTTATACTTGGCTCTGGATGCCATGATACTTTGATACGAAAATGGAAAGAGCTTTAAATTCAAAGTAGGCGATAGATTTAGATGTCCTTTCTCGGTTTCAAATTGATAATAAATGATTCTAAAGTTCAACAATTGAAATGGAGGGTTCATGATATTTATTGTGACTGTAGAAGTGGCCGTTTTAGTCACAATGAAGTTTATGAAATTCTGAAAATAAATAAGCTGCAATTTCTCTTTGTAAGGGCATTATAGGGAGGGATTTTAATGAGAATAAGCAAAGAAAATTTAGTTTAACAAGCCAAATATGGCTTAACAAATGGCAGATAGGATTTCTAATAGTATTCAATGTCATTTTCTATCATATCTTTGCCTCATTTCAAGCTTAGTCTAAATCTGCTCTTCATTTGTGAAGACTCCTTCACTATCATCACTCTAACCCGGCATAAGCTATGTCACGTGATTTTTGGACGATGTGCCAATGCCATTCTGAGAAAGCTTAGTCAGGCTTTAGCTGGAAGCATAACTGCTAGGCATCTTCATTCGATTCGATTGGGCGTGCCAAGCCTTCCAATTATCGCCTTCTTATTATAGAATCAGTTATCACTCAACCTGTCCCAGGTCCATATACTCATTATTTACAATAATTTGACATCTTATTTTCTTGGAAGGACATGCTGAGTGCGATATTCAATTTTGCAACACATCACGAAGAGTCATTTGCTTGCTATGAAAAACTGAGTTCGCTTCTTCAAGAGCTTCTGTCTCAACAGGACATTAATGGTATGAGTTCGAAAGAGCGGTCTTGCTGTGATGTGTAGATAACTAGGCTGTATCTTTCTGTTGATTCCAATTGGATAAAAAGTCAGCTTGTTATTTCTTCTGTTATGCAAGACAAACGGAATTGTTCTTTCTACAGATAATTGAAAGAACATTTAATTCTTCTTAAAGCATGAATGCTGATTTTTCTCCTAGTATATGATGCATTTCTCAATTTTTGGTTAACAGTAGATTAAGTGGTACAAATTTTCCTGCAAGTTTATTGTTGCCACTTTAGTACCACTACTCAAATTTAGGCTTCCAACCCCACCTAGGCAATCCAACTCCAATTATGGAATTTTCAAGGACTCCTCTTTGCTGGGATGGAATTTCATTACGTGATAAAGCTGTTGAGCATTGCCGTAATTTGGTTTATGAAGGAAAGGCATCGTTTCTGGAGCTCAACAATTACATTTTCATTCGACAATGGCAACTATTGCAGCAAATGGGAAAGAGAGTGGATGTCCCGCGTTACTTGTTGACGTTTTTGCTTACAACTGTACGAGAGACAAAGCTTCTTCTAGTAAGTGCTTATTACTCAACTATTCTATTTATTTTCAAAGTGTCGTGGAACTGGGGTTTTTCTTCTTTTTGCGGCTCGTACGTTGTCTAGGTTGGAGGTAGGGGACAGTAGTAATTGGAGGTTTTTCAATTGCGGATGGCTGCATTTCTCTCGCCCGCTGCCTTGAGCTTTCCCAGTGAAGCACTGACTAGCACTGCTTGAAGACCTGCAGCTTTTTTAAGCACGAAAGCATGCAGATACTTGAAATTTAATGTCTCAGCTTTATTAAATTTATTTGCAGCTGCCGCTATTGTAATTTTATTCGAAATTGATTCTTTTTATGTTTTCCCTAACCAATACAATCGTTGAAAAACTAGACCTAGATTGTCTTGCGTTGTTTTTTCTTAATCCCCAATTTTCTCGGAAAAGCTGAAACACATGCCTTTTAATAAGCTAGACTAGGCAATATTGCAACGATAAGATAATGCAAGACAACATTTTTATGGACATGCGGACTTTCTTAAAGACTTTTCTTGAACCATATTCCATGTTCTGCATATTGAAGGTCACTTTATATAGTTTTGAGAACCTTGGTTTTTATGTACTTGAATCGTATTTCACTTTTATCTTTACTTCATTTTCTACACCAGACTGGCCTTTCTTTCTGTGTTCCGGCTTGTTGGGTGGTTTCATCTTGCCTCGAATACATCAGTAACATTGGGGAGGAGGAGATGTCAGATGACATTGCGGTATCTTATTTGGCGCAGTTATTTGACTATGCACGAGAAAAACTCTTCACGATCGGTGAAACATGTCATCTGCTTCCAGGAGAACAGCCTGCTGTTGATATGGTGAAAGAGCTGAATTCGGGATTGTGCGTAAACCAGCCCTACCACGAGGGCACAGAAACTGGCTCCAAAATGCTTATGGCAACGATCAATGATAAGGACATTTTTAGTAAAAGGTACATTGCACTATGTGGAAAGTCGAAACGGTATTATGAAAACTGTCGTAGATTTCGCTATGCAAAGAGAGTTGGTCTCGACATGGCGAGATACTACTTGCTTCAGAAGTATGACTTTGCTGCTAATGAAGTGAAAACGGTATTAAGTGACTACAGGGAATCAGGTTGGGATGATCTATATCTTGATGTCATGGAACTGCTTGCCAAGTGCCAGTCTAACGTAAAATCGTCGGATTCTTTGACTACAATAGGCCAACTGGCTTGTATGAAGTTGTTGTCCTCTAAAAAACGGATGTCTCATGCTGAGGATTTCTTGGGTAGACTTTACCAGGACCCTGGATGCGGTATTAGCTTAAACCCAATGTTAAGCGTGGAGGATATCTGGTTTGATCTGAATTCTACAAACATTCATGTCGGTGATATGGTCACTGTCTTCATCAAAGTGCGTAATAATATGCTTAAAGATATCAATGTAGATAGTGGTGAAATCCTGGCCGATTGTTCAAAACCACCACGGCTGGAGTCGTTAAAAAAACGAGCAGAAGTTACTAATGCGCTTAGAACTGCAAGTGAAGTTGTTTGGACTGAATTGTTAGACGTAGTGAAAGAACCATCTTCAGTGGCGCTTAAGCAGCCTCCATCTGGTGAAAGCAAATGCTACAGCAATGAGGAAGAGAGTAAGTCGGAGCATGAATTCGAGGCGGCCAGCCAGCCAAGCAGCAAGTCCGAGCCGTTTTCATTCCCAGAGGTAAATGGTAGTGAAACTGGTGATTGCACGGCTCAAACGATGGACCAGAGCATTGGGTATGTCTTCCTACTTACCTTCTAGTAGTTTGCTCCATAGCTGCCGTTCTATGCTTAACTCTTTTTAAATTGGTCTTTTTGTATTTTGTCAGTCATTGGCCTACGGTTAATCTCTAAATTTGGTCAGTTTTCAATATTTACATGTTTCTAACATTTATCTGTTATTAATACTGATCAATCTCCAACATTTGTTTGTTTGTAATGTTGGTCTGTTTTTTATTTCGATCTATTTCTAAATTTGACATTATTTGGCATTTATTGGTACATTTTTAAACAAATTTAGTAAGCAAATACAGTCCCTAGATGGTATAATATTGAATTTTTTGCTCATTTTAAGCTTGAAGTTATAAACAAGCCCCTCATTTTTAGCTTGAAATCTATGACTATGATTTAGGCCTATTGAAGTACACACGTTTTGCTGAGCTGAGATGGCAGCCAAACCAATACACAACATTATCCTTTATTGTTAGCGATTGAACACATTGTTTTACACTGTTAGCCATTGGGTCAACACTATACTGCTAGAGGTAATATTCTGTAAAATAGTTAGATAAAATATATATAACTATTTTTAAGAATTACCCTCGATAACATGAGTTTTTTCTATATTTTTTTAGTCAAGTAGATACAGTTCTAGAGAATCAATCAGATGACATTTCCATTGCTGAAGTTGAAGACAGCATCTCTGCAATTGCTGAAGAGGCAAAGAGTATTACCCTAGTGTCTGGACCAAATACACTGAAAGTTGGTGAAAACATTATCCAGATGTCAGCAAAGGTATTTAATAGCATTCAAATCTTTTCTGTTGATTGTTCCAGATCGTTTTATTGAGTATGTATTTGTTATGAATTTGGATTTTGTTCTCTGGATTAAAGAATCTATATTTTCCGAAAGGTGTGTGTAGTCATAGAAGATGTATTACCAACTAGGTCTCTTATTCAAATCAAATGATATTGTGTTCTCATTGCATGTCAGAACGTCCCTTGAGTTGACTTTTTAAAGAAAAGTAACCTCGATAAGTAATATCAATCTTTACTGAAGGCTTACCAAAAATCTGTCCATTAAAGGTTTTCTTTTTTCCAATATCAGAAATTTTCTGGTTTTTGATTATTTCAAATACAATAATCTTTCAACCTACTATGAAACAAAATGGGCTTGATGGCAAAGAGAAAAATTGCTAATTGTTTCTAGATAATTTTTCTTGTTAGTGTTCTAGTCCTCCGTCTCTCTTGAAAACTCTCACGTCGTCATCTTCTTCTTCAGGTTGTGCAAGTTGGGAGGTATTTTCTGCATAGTCTTAGTTTCAAGGCTGGAAATACTATTTTATCTAAAGACCTTGGTCTACAAAGAGAGTCAAAAGCGTTCCTCGTGGTAGCCGACCCACCAAAGTTTAGATGGACGTCAGAACTTTCCAGTGAGTTAGTTGCTTAAACGCTTTTCACGTCTCTTTAAGTTCAAACGCCTTTCGTATAATAGACGTCTTCATCATCTAGGTTAAGGAGTGAGTATTGAGTCTGTCAATGATTCTGTCACGTTGAGATGCATGAACAATTTCGTTGTTACTGTTGTTGAAAACAAACCAGCATTCATAACAGTCTGTTGACCCAAATGATGTCATTGTTTAGAATTCTAAATGTTCTTTATATTGTTTAATTCTTTTAATTGAAATGCTTTCATTTACCAAAGCTGAATGCGCAGCACTTGGAATAAAACAAAGACTACACTTGACCATGACAAATGGTCCGGGCTTTATTCCTCGTGCATCTGAAGTGCACCTATCTTCATCTACTGGTCTGGAATTCAGTTCTACCGATCAAATCTGTGTACAAATCAGTTCAAGGAGTGAGGCTGTCGACAAAAGAGGCTGTAAAATGCATATTGCAGCCGATGCGGCAGAGAGGACTAAGGCCACACTATATTTGCCGGAATGTGGACCATTTGAAGTCATCGATTTGTATTGTGATGTGACAGCTCCGAAATCACTTGTGGACGTCGCTGATGATTACACAGAGAAACACGAAGTAAGAATTTATAGGTCTTTAGTCTTGAGTTAGGCAATATGCCGGTAGCTGTTTGACTATCCGGTGAGCCGGTGGACCACTTTGTGCTTTTAATCAAACCGGATCGATGGTTCGAAGTCTATAATTGTATTTTATTTTAGTCCAAAGCCTTGAGAGGGGCAAAAAGTCCGTCTGTTATCCCGATTATCTGATTTGTGTAAATTCAATCAACCCCTCGTATAGGTTTTAAATTCTTGGCTATTTTTTTATCGTTGTGTAATTGTGGTTACAAGATGCACACAGATCCTTGTATTACAGCAAGACGGATTTGATCTCTCTTATATGTCATTGCCTCTCTTATTGATTGAGTTGAATTGTCTCCGGCTCAACTGGCTTATTATTGTTTTGCAGATTGAACTGAATTGCCTTTGGCTAGCAGCACTAATTGATGCAAGAGGCAGCCTCGAATGCATCTTCAGCAAACCATTTAACATTGAACAGACCATGCTGCCGAGCTCTGGAGGGTATGATACAGCTTATTGACACCACAGGGGAATATGATTGCTAATCTTTAACCTCCAAAGCAAATCAATGCGCCTTTTGACTTTCATTTGAGCTCAGCATTCTTATTGGGCATTTTCTTATACCAACTCTGTTGCAACTATGCTCACGTGATGCCAAACTTTGCCTGTTGTATGATAACGTTTTATCACCATTTATCACCAAAGGCAGTCAATTGTTTCCAATCCAATGTAAATATTGTTTTGTAAATTATTTTTTTATGAAGCTCTAGTTAGAACTTTTATTGAACCCTATCAACGTCATTTTTGCTTCCAGGAATTTCCTTTGCACGAAGCTAAGGAACACGAATTCGTTTGCTGTTGAAGTATCGAATCCACTTTTACAAGCTGTTAAAGCAAGGAGCATTTCCTGCGTTCCCTTGACGAATGATGGACAAATGGTTTGTATTAGGGTCTCATTCCCTTTACTGTTTAATGATCCGTTCTGATCCTTATTAATCCTTGCCAATCCTTAGCAATCTTCAGTAATCCGTGGAATGCAATCCCTACTCTGCACCCGAGCGATCGCAGTACAAAGTGCTGCCGAAAAATACCTTGGACTATGTCTATGGATTAAAACATAATTCCCTAATCTTAGCCCTTCGTTTTTTCATCCTAACTAAACAGTTTCTAATGCTGTTTTGCAGAAGTACGCGGTGATAAACTCGAAGGATTGCTTCTTTTAATTTTTATGAAATACTCCACTTAAACCAAGAAGTATTATCCTGTCAGCTGTTATGCTCTCTTTCATTTTTTTCACTGCTTTCAAAGCCTAGGTTCTAGATTCAATTGGAGTCTTTTTTTTTGTAATCATAATTTCTAATATGTAGTCGGTTGTATATGTTTGCTTTTGAATTTTTTCCAGGAAATCCCCACCGAAAGCGAGCTAAGCCTAGTTTGGAGACTGGACGATAGCAATGAAGGTTTTTCCAACTCAATCATTTAATCTCGCAATTTATAATTTGTAATTTGGAAAGAAAATTTTCTTCTTGCAGTGTCTTGCACTATCCATAAAACTTGATCATTTTCAGTGAAAAATAAGCTTTTGTAGCCATCGTGTAAAAGTGATCTTTGAGCCTGAGAAGCATGCAGTCACTGTGCTTGCTAACGCCCCCATAAAAGAGGGTGAATTGAGCAAATGAGAGCTGACTACGACCCCTCATTCGCTGCTTGGATCCCCGCAAATTACTGTCAGCCTTAAGCCATCTGCAAAGTCATCATCTTTCCAAGTCAAACGCCACCATTCACGTCATGATTACTTCGTCACATTTTTTTCACGCCAATCCGCAGTCGCCATCTTTCTTGCAATACGTCATCCGTTCATCTTCCATGCAACGTAACCATAATTCCAAGTAACGTTTCTCGTTGCTTCCACCCTGAAAGTGTAGATATGAGTCTCTCGTGACACTGATGACATCATTGCTTTCTGCCACATGTAATCTATTTTTTGGCGTATATTTAGATCAATTTTAACTTCGCCTCAAAGAATGACTTATTAGCATCCCATCTTTCTTCCCTGAAAAACACTTCTAATTTGCCGAACTGTTAATTTCATTTTTTAGAGTATGAACCATCTTCAAAAATGAATTTTCGATTGAAAATGAACTACAAGACCAAGGTTTGTTGGACGCTTGCTGTATGACAGTTTCATACCTTAAAAGTCATCCTTTGCCAATTGTTACCATTTGACATTTTGCTTTGTTACCGAACAAAGAAAATATATGTTATTCTGTGTGGAGATTGCTTTCACAGTAAACCCTTTTAAGAAACGATGACCAAAATTTTCCATTATTTGCAAGATGGTCGAATTTAGTTACAAAGCAATGAGGTGCTCCATTTTTCCTTTCACTTTCCCGTTCATTAAGCAGTCGATATTTTCTGGCAGGATCTAGATGAGAATGGTACTTTTGATGAAGGTTTTACTATTGCATATTCAAAAGTGAGTTTCATTTGAAAGAAATTTGATCTCTGAATGCTAGTTTGAGAGAAATTGTTGATTCTTTATTTTAAAACTGTTTTTTTGGTGAAAAAATTACATGGCAAGATTTCTCGCTATTAAAGCTGCCTTTTGCTTTTATCGAATGTTCCCAATAACATCGCGTTAAACACAGCATCATCGTTTTAGACTTGATGAGCGAAATGGGCTGGGTTAGCTTACGATCGCTTCTTCCACTTGCAGCCGCTATTTGAATTGACAACATTTCTAAAAACAGAAGAAGATGGATCTTTGGTAGAGGGTGTGTCATACCAAATGGAAGTAGTTCTCGAGATTATTCATAGCCTGCCAAGAAAGTACTCTAATGGGAAGCTCTTCTACAAACTGGTTGATGATGAACAATGGAGGTTTGACGACGAGGAATGCAGAGGATCTGAAATACACGACTGTCAATGCTTCCATTTTGTTTTTACGACAACTGTGATTCCTTGTCAATGCGGACACTTGAGATATCCAAGGGTTGAAATATTCAAGAGGCTAGGTGAATCGATGCAGATTAGAAAGCACCGTAGTCAATCCAGCACGAAGAGCATTAATCTATTGAAGAGTAGAAGGACCTCCTCACGGGTGTCAGATGAATTGAACCTTTTTGTCGAGGGTGAAATCATCTTCTCCCAGTCCGGCAAATTATTGAAGGTTTGTTTATTCGACGAGTTTCACTGTATGAAGAATTTCTATTTCATCATATTAAAGCCATCATATGTTTGTACCATTGACTTGATAAAAGTGAATCGAATCTCTTATTGAAGGTGGCACGAAAAAGCGACATTGTCCCAGAACCAGAAAGACCAGTCAATCCGTACCTGAAAGGTAAATCATGATCGTTGTGGCATATGTGTGTGCATTTATTTCATTTATGTTTACAGTATTGTTTTGAATTCAAACTTTAGCTAAGCTCCTTTCCTGAACAATTAGACTTTTTTCAACCGCTTTACTTAATGGTTTGCAACAGCCGCTCAATCTTTCAATATCTTTTTATTGTTACTTAACCTGTCATCTATTCTACTCAGAACCTTGTTTCTGTTCTCGATCAATGCTTCCTTACTAAGAAAATTGCTTATCAAATTCTCAGTTGTCGAGGCTGAAGAATTTGACGCTGCTGTCATGGAAACGCTGACACCAACCGAGCGAAAGAGACAGGCAAGTTCTCCGCTTCAATCTAAGAAGGCCTTAGAATTAAACGTTTTCGATATTTGATGTGGCTGAGATGGTAGTAAATTACTTGATTGTTGGCGAGCTGAGCTACTTATAGTTATCATCAGGGGCGTGCCGAAGTAGGGGGTGTGGGGGTAATTTGTTGCCTGTCGGTAAAAGTTGAGACAACTATAACAGCGTGTCGGTACTTCGGGGAAGAATTAGATTTGCACTTTTGTTTTACCCAGCTACTACGGTTCTAGAGTGTTAAATTTGTGCGCTACGATTAACTATCTTTAATCAACCCTGTCGGTAAATTGTTCATGTTACACCCACGCCCCCCCCCCCTTCCCCCCCACTCAAAAGCCCTTCTGCACGCCACTGATTATCATCCACTTTTTCTTTGACCAATGCAGGAGCTTATTGGTGATGCTCGAACTTGAACGATTATCCTTGATCTTTCTCGCAAACAACCCTGAATATTAAGTCTATTGAAGAAAAGTTGTCCCATCAAGGCGGATATGCGGGCAGCATTCATAATGAAAATGATAAGAACTAAAACGAGCAAAGAATTTTCAATGCGATGTACCATCTACAACTAAGTAACGGACACATGTTCACATATTGCTTGCGGTGGTAGTACTTTAAGTATGCAGATCATAATAAAATGAGCATTTACAGTAAATGCATCCGCAATATACAAATAGGTAAAGTTAGGGCCTCAAAGCAAGAATATAGGCCGCTGTTTAGTTAGACTGCAGGCCACTCCCCAACTGCTGGTATAGCATCTTGCTTCTTTCAAAGGTTTTTAATAGCATGACAATTTCAGTACGTCGAAGTCTATCCCTTCCCAAAGCTAATATACCCATCACCTTGCTTAATCGGGGCCTATTTGTTCCACCTTGGACGTTCTATTATGGACGTTCTCGTTCCATCTTGGACGTTCTCAGGTAGCCTTTGCTGGGCCACGCCAATGCACCTCAGCTTGATCCGATTCTATAGAAAGGCATCCCATGGCTAATGTGCGTCGTCTACATTTGATGTTGATGTGAGAAGGCACTCTTTCATTTATGGTTTAATCTTATCGCTATTGTTTTGTGACAGACATATTATCAATCTCTTTTTCAGAATCACATTCACGAGTTGATCAACACTGAACGAGACTACATTTATGACCTAACAGCTGCTATAGAGGTATCAAATTATTCTCCCTGGCTTCTATTTGACTTCAGCGTACTCAACATCTGTTTTGGCAAAGTTCTGGCTAGATGTTGCAACGATTTTTCAGCTATAAGGGTACTTTTAGGCTTCTTCTCATTCTAATCCTCATTTTTGCTTCGCTAGGCTTTCTACAAGCCCATGGAGGAGTCTGGCATTTTGACACCAGATGAGCTAATCACGGTGTTCATTAACATAAAGGAAATCATCTTCTGCAACACCAAGTTATTAGAGTGAGTGCATTACATACTTGTCTTTCATAAGCATTGATTGTCTGTTCGTTCAATTTGAAGAGTGTTGGAAGCGGTCGAATTCCAAGATAGCAATACGGAATCGATCACGGTCCGCGGGGGGTTCTTATATTACCCAGTTGCAAATGTGTGCCTCGTTCAAACATTGGTGCAAGGTGGCCTATAAAGCAATTGGCTACCCTACCACATAATGTGCCCCCAATAACACATTCCTGAAAGCTTGATATCGAAAGAAGGATTATTACTCCTCTTTTTTGCCTTGTGTAAATTTAGCTTTTCATAATGAAGGTATTTGATTATGGACGGTTGACCATGTTGTAACCAAAATTTGACAAATAGTATTGAGGGCTATGTCCTGGAAAGCCAAAGCGATACTACATACCATTAAGAATAGCAATTATTATAATTGTTAATGATTTCGCACCCAAACTACTTTCAAGGGCGCTTATGGAGCGGAAGACTATGTCAAAGGACAACGTCATCGAAGCGATGGGTGACATTCTAGTTGAACAGGTATTCCATTAAGCAGATCATCAACACGATATCATGATGCATTGAAACAATATTAATGTAGTTGTAATGGTCCTAAACATTTTAAGATGATAGCTACGACGAGCCACATGGTAGATAATTGAAGACAGAGTCGCCATTTGTTGATATTGAATTGTTTCATTGACATATCCATGAATTACCAGGTTACAAGACATATACAATTAAGAGTGAATAATCGGTTAAGACATAATCAGTACGTTTCGGGACGAGCTTGTCCCATCCTCAGCTGCGAGAGGAGAAAACCAAAATTGGATATATATATATATCTATATATATGGAAACGTGAATAATTAACCTAAACAATAGATACCTCAGTAAACAGGCAGAATTACCTAAATATGGAGATAACCGGACACAGCAAATGGAAAAACAGGCAGAAATAACCTAAATAGAAAAAGAAAGGAAGGCAAATGAGGATATAAAATGAGAGGAATAACAAGAAGGCAGAAGGTCTTAAATATGTTTATGTACTGGTTTGATGTGTTTATGTACTAACTGCTCTTAAGCAACGGTGGAAAATACAATGCGATATGATATGATATAATATAATATAATAAAATAGAATATAATATAATATAATATAATATAATTTAATATAATATGATATAATATAATATAATATAATATAATATAATGTAATATAATATAATATAATTTTATATAGCTAATATAATGTAATATAATATAATGTAATACGATATGATTGATATATATTATATGGTATCCTTCTATGTTTTCACTTCTATGATATTGTATGGTATGGTATGGTATGGTATGGTATGGTATGATACCAAATCCTTCTATGTTTTCACTTCTCTAACCATTTGATGAGTATTGTCCCGTTTGACAATAATGTTGACCGTTAAGATTCCCAGGTTCACTCCATACTTGGAATACTGCAGCTGTCAGATGAAGTCATGCAAATTTGTACAAAGAAAAAGAAAAGAACCGGAGTTCGACGAATTTGAAAGGGTAAATCATGATGATGATATCGTTTGTGGATTCACGTTTGTTTCAAAGTGCTGAAACTTCTTACAAGAAACTTCTATGAGAAGAAAGCAAAAGTTAATGCTTTATCAATACAAAGCACCAGCATGTGTGGCAAAATTATACAAAATATCTGACAATTAGTATTAGTTAGATGTATCGCCTGCCCTTTTTGTCTCTGCAAGGGCATAGTCATTGCAATGCAGTCAGCCAAGAACGAATCCCAAAATCGAATTCAGAATTACAATCGCTAATAATCAACTGTTTTATAGGAATGCGTCCTGGATGACAGATTGCGTCAAAGACTTCCGCTCAATAGCTACCTGGCGAAGCCGATGCAGCGGATCACAAAATACCCCTTAATTATTGAACAGGTGTGTTTGTTGTCGTGCATCCAATTAGGCTTGTTTCCCCCGTTGTTTTGTTCCGGTTCTTCAGTGACGTATTTTGTACTTTCGAAAGTGCTTTTGACGAAAGATGACATCAAAGTTTCCAGCGAATCATCAGTATGATTAGAAATAGAGATTCCACAAATCGTATCATTTTAGCTACATTTGAAGTCTTTTTATCCAGCCATTTTCATCTGCTTTTTGTCATTCAAAAGGTTTACAGTTTCTTAAAGCATCTTCAGCTCACTCTTAGAGGATTTGTAAATATCAGGCTGTTTTGCAATGTAACGTCAAAACGCAAGCTAAGAATATTATAACAGTATTTTGTTTTTAGAGTTGTAATATCGTTTATTTGTTGTTTATTTATGCTCACCTTCGCTTTAGATAATAAAGTACACTCCAAATGGTCACTTTGATCTTGACAACCTGAGACAGGCCTTGAGTAAGAGCAAAGAGCTGTGTTCAAAAGTTAGTATTTGTTATCTTAAATAGCTTATTTCATGGTATTTGCCGTTTTTTGCGATAACAAGACCACAGTTGCCTCGAGATCATGTGCAGTTCTGCCATCAAGGCACCGAGTTTACCGACTTTATGATAGATGTGAAACAGCATCCCTTCATAATAACATGTCAATACATGTATTTGTGTGTCACACATGTATGAATAACAGCGTATCAAATTGTTAGATATACGTGATTCAGGTTTTCAACTTTTGCATGAAACTTTTGCAAATATATTCTTGATTTATTCTTCCTGTCGTTTATTAAATTGAGCATAAAGATTCAGGCTTTAAAACATTTCTTCCCTACTAGGTAAATCAGAATAACAGAATGGTTGAGAATCTGAACCTGCTAGCCTGGTTGCAAGTATACGTAGATTTACAGAGTCTTAAAGAGGTTTGTCCATTCTTTCAGCAGATATCAAGTAATAGCAATATTTTCTGATAAGTTTTTATCTTTCCGCCGTTCAGTTCTATTGATCAATAGACATTGTTCCTAGAACAATAAAATCCTGGAGGTTTTTCCTTCTCCGCAATCCATGGTAATTTGACGACCAGGTCTGGCCCTCGCTCAACAATTTTTTCAAGTATGTAGGAAAGAATTCCATACAGGCTCACAATCAATATCTCCTTTTTGTTTCTATTGTTTGTTAGAAACTCTAACATTCTCCACTGAAGTGTTCCGGTAACGAAAGGGTCTCTCCTCACCAGTTTGTTTCCCTTCCTAGTCATATCTTTAGTGGATATCAAGGTCTCCTATGCATGCTTTTAATTTCATCTTTCAGACGTTGGTATTCAACTCACAAACGAAATACCTTGGTCAAAGAGAATGTCTTTATCATGTCACCCTCTACTTGGTATGCAGCCTCTTTTGACTTTGTGAAGTTAGTGAATAAATGGTTTTACCTTTTTACACTACGCCACAAGCGAAATTGTAGATTTTTATTTGCAGGATAATACCTGGTCCGAATTAATTTTCATTATGCGGTTGATATTGAGCTGGCTTTAAATGCGATCTTGTTAGCAGCGTTATTGAGAAACTGAAAGAGGTATGTAAGTCAATAACAAGAATATTTTGCAGCGAGCAATATGAAGATCAAATTATATCCTTAATCAAGTACACGGATCCCACTTCTTTAATGAAATACCTCTATACAAAAGAAGCTGTCAAGTTTCCACATTACCCGTGAAACCCACATTTAATCTCCCTTTAAGTGCATTGGCCTCCTGAAAGCCTCTGATATGGCTTGACGAAGAATGGCAGTTTCTGGCGAAACAACATTGTAGTGTTTTTGAATCACAACTTGTCATTTTTTTGTTATTTCCAGCAAAGTTTCGTCCAGTATTTATATTGCATCCAATTAACCAGCTGATGAATATCTACTTTAGAAGCTAAAAGCCTAACTGAATCAATCTAATGAGATTTCAAATCCTTTATTCCCAGCTTATAACAAATTGGAAAATTATAAACGTTTTGATGGTTTAAGTTCTTGGGAATTTAATTTAAGGCCCAAGTTTACTCGTCCTGTTAAGAAATCAATTAGTCATTAAGTATTGAAAAACTAATTTCAAGTAAGCCTAGGACAGTATTAACACATTTAAGTTGCTGTATTTCCCTTACGGTTTCGGGTCTTTGCTGACATACAATACGTGTTGATTAGGGGCTCCAATGAAATAAAAAATGGGATGGGAGATAAGTCACAGACTATTCAAAGTGGTTTTTACATAAGCTGGCGATGGAATCACTTGAAACTAAGTCGAGATTATTGAGTTATGTCTATTTGTTCAAGCTGTATTCCCTTTTGTCCTCCATTTGCACGGGCAGAAACTAACGGTATTGACATTATAATGATATTATGAATATTGCAAATTTATTGCGTAAATATCATACACAATCAGACAAGTAACAAACTGGAGTACAATTAGATGAATCTGAAGGAGCCAAAATCTAGCAAACATTTTGCTCAATCAATTGTTTTTCATTACTAGTATGGTAGCAACGAGAAGCTCCGTGCATTCTTGTTCAACGACTTTATGTTGCTGACGCGCTATGAGGGCATCGGTGCGATAGATACAGATCTAACAGACGGCTCTGGTGTTCAAAACGAGGCTGACTGCACAATATTTGGCAAGGTCAGTAGGAGCAAATTATTTTCGATAAATGATTGCGGTCTCTAATTTGGCTCGGTGTCGCAACAGGAGGCCCTCCGAGTTAGTTCAGAGGAACGTTTACTCTCAAAAAGCGGTTTGAGTTTAGAACAAATTCCACAATGAGCGACAGCCGATTTTTGATGGTTTGAAGTAGAAAGGCTTTCGAAAAGTGAAGGTTTCTTTCCTTTTAGCGTCCAAGGCCCATCCAATTTCGCAGTATTTTTTGCTGATATTTTCTGGAAAGACCACATCAAATGTCTTTCGCAAGAATGCTTCAAAGCACATTTTTGTTTGGCACTCCTGAATCGATAAAACCACTAAGTTGTAAAAAATGTCTTTTGAATCCATCGAAGCGAAAGGATAGGCCTTGTTTCAAAAAAAATTTCCTTACTTTTTAATTGGGAAATGAACTAACTGGCCCTCTTAAAATTAATTGTATAGTATCGTTCTAGTAATAGAATCCTTATCAAGAAGGGTCTATTATTTATTTCTTTCTTTTTTGAATGAATGAATAAATGAATGAATGATTGAAAGTATGAATGAATGAATGAATGAACGAACGATAGAATTAACGAATGAATGAATGAATGAGTGGATGAATGAATGAATGAATGAATGAATGAATGAATGGATGAACGAACGATAGAATGAACGAATGAATGAATGAATTAATGAATGAACGAATGATTGACCCAATAATGAAGATGAAATGGGGTCTTTTGTGCGTTTTCCAGTACAACACTGAATAGAATTTTTATCCAGTACAACTTCCAAAATAGATACGATCAATGAGTGTCAGAGTTCTGTGTATCTGCGAGAAACTTTTAAACTGTAGTTCCTACTCATCACCTCGATGACAATCAGTTTGTTCCACTATTTGATCGCATTGTACGGGTTCCTTAGCATTTTTATCAATCGTCTTCAGATTTAAACTATTAAAAGTTCATATTTGTAGTTGTTTCTTAACCACGTCCTCAACATACTGCAATAAACATTTCAGCCGATTATTTTCGACGAATCTCTCGTTGTAAAGCTGCCAGCTGCAACTGAAGGTACTTTAGAAATTGTTGTTTTTGAATTTAACTTCTATGGCACATACTTGAAGACGATTTTTACATAAATTGTTTTGACTTTGACACTTTGCATCGAAGTAAATTCATTTCCATATATCTACACTTGGGGAACAAAAGTATGGAAGCGATAGCCTAGAAATGCGACCCCTGAATGGCCACTGTTGAAAATACTGCGAGTTTTAAAAGGATTTCGGCGCGAAAAGTACGAATGGCGTCAGCAATGATTTGATAAACACAAACAACAACATTCTGCATAGGCCATCGTTAGGCCTACAAAACTTTTCTCCTCTAAGTGTACGCGTCGAAATAACTTCAGATTTCCAATAGACTTAACATGTTACTGATATGAGACGGGATGGTTACATAATATTGTACTGGGCATGCTATGTATAAATAAGCCTAACAAAAGAATCCACCTTTGGAATTTCTAATCGGTTTCTAATTTGTTATTAATTTTGAGTTACTTTTATTCTTTGTTGCCTCTAAATTCAATTAGTTCAATTATGATTCAACCACCTCTTAGGCACTTCTCGAATTCAGGCTACGACTTCTCGTTTACGCATTTCACCATAGTCGCCTAAAAACAATGTTATTTTCAACTCTGAGAAGCATGGATTCGGGTTCTGATGCTTTGCACTTTAAAGCACCGGATGCATTATTGGTATTCGCCTTTCTTGTCAACGATAAGGTCATGAAGTGCTCTGACCATAACTTTGATCTCGTTTGCAGTTGACGAAGCCTCGTTTCGTTTGACAAGCGGTAGCGTTATCTATGAGCTACGCGCAGAAAGCAAAAATGAAAGGTATGTTGAAAGACTTCGTAGTTATGATAATTCAACTGCAAATCTCACTTTAACGGACAGCAATGGTTTATAGTTGTAGCAAAAGCAATACATTGGTGATGGCAAATTGAAACCCCTTGTACCTTTTTTATCGTCTCTATAACTGCGGATTCAATTCACATTTTTTTGGAATTATCTAACATTCTGCAGTTAATTGTTAACCTGTCTTAATTTTTTTGCAAGATCCCAGTATTGCAAACCCAATAATCATCGAAATCTAGCTAATTTGTACTAAACTCAATTCCTTTTTAGAAATATGCTAGTCACAGAATTGAAAGAAGCCTTAGCCAAGGCCCTCGAGAAGGAAAGACGATGGAGACAAGTAGACGAGAAAGGTTTGGCTACAACTTTTATGCTTGTTTGATATTTACAACCATATCTTCCATCATGTTTAGAATACGATACATAGCTCTTAAATGTAACAGTTGTTCAGTATTCGGGGTCATATGGACCTATTACAATGCAATTAGCCATGATATTTAGGCTTGGCTCTGGGGAAACTAAAAGATCGGGCCCCCATTTGAATTGTTCCTAATTTTCAAATCAGACTATATGTGTTGCCCATGTGGGAGGCTCTGTCAATAACTACAACACAATGGCATTTTGTTTTCTCTCTTTTTCAAGAATCAGTTACCATCAAGGGTGAAGGGAGCAAATTTACCCTGCTCATTCTCGAAGGCATATGCGCGGGGAATCCAAATTTGGACAGCAAAGCAGATCTCTACTGCCAAGTCGAACTGAAATCACAGCGAAAGTGGACATCGGTAATTGAAGATACGAGTAGACCGAAATGGGTTTCAAAAATGGAATTTCATGTCGAAAATCCAGACGAAGATGTTCTGCAACTCTCAGCTTTCAACCGCAATTTTTTCTCACCTGATGGTATGCAAAATAAACTTATGTCTGATTATAGAAATTGAAATTTTGCAGCTCAATATGAATTTCGATATAATTACTGTTTCTCCACTTTCCAAGAATGTTCCTCAATGTTCAATATTATACTGATCATTGCACATAATAGTATACAATAGTTTACTCTCAATATTTCACAGGACACATATTGATTATGGCATTTTTATGTTGAAATGTACATCCTGTTTAAAGATTCGTTATAAAAATAATTAATAATAATATATTTATTCTTATATCACAAAGTCTTAGGACACATTAGCATAGGAAAGATTTGATGGTTTGGTACTGCCACTAACGGATCTGCTTCTTTCTGTTCGCCATGTCATATTACTTTCCAAAAGGAATGAGTTTATTATCAGGATGTTCAAAGTGAGCAACCGTCCTAAGTAAGGCTCAAGTGTATCTGACTGGCAGCCCATTTTTGGAGAGCGTAGAATCACTTCAGGCTGCAACGTTTGCCTGTGTTTTGACGGCTGAAGACTTGATAATCGAAACGTTAAACTTGTACGTTTAAACAACCTTAGACAAAAGAGCCTCAGAAGCTGTACACAGAATTCCATTAAAAAATTTTGAATGAATTTTCGCATAACAGAAGAGATATTTAGAATGTAAACTGTAACACTGTTTTCAACGGCAGCGAATTGTAGAAGTTCCCAAGTGCTTTAATCATGTCAAAGATCGTACTTGTGTCATTACTAACATTGCTAACTACCCATTTTGAGAAATCCAAGTAAAATATGGAGAAAAAAATAGCATAGAGAAAGAATGTCAGAATGACCTCTTCTTTTGCTTACCAGATGATCAGCTTTAGGTGTGGACGTAGAGAAATATCTGACTCTTGGAGGCATCTTTCAAGTTTCAATTTTAGGATAAAGATTTTCTAATCATACTGATGTACATGCATTATGTTCTACAAGCATTTAATCTTTGACAAGGCTTTACGTTACAAGATGAGTTCTACAAGTGATCCAGGACCTTGTTATCACTTGGAGCAGGGTAATTTTTATGAACTAAGCTAATCTCAGTCTTAAGCCACAAGAATAATTTCATGTTTTATTCTAGTACGGCTTTGGCGAGTTTTGTTTTTCACAGACTCGACTTCTCATCAGGTGCCTTATTATTTTTTTCCAGATTTAATTGGAAGCACATCAACATCTGTATCAGGCTTACTGAAATACGGATCGCAAACAAGAACATTGTTCTTTAATGAAAAGAATGCCGGTTGTGTTGTTCTTAGAGCTTCTTTGAGCTCTGCTGAAGATATCTAAAAATCGAGGAGTTTTAAAGCAATCAAGGCCATTAGAAGAAATACTGTGCTTCAAATACTGTAAGGTATGCTCAAGCTCTAGGAGAGCTATTTAAATGACCTTAAAAGGTCTCCTGTTGACTTTGAGTCAATTTATTTGGTTACGAAAGCTTTACCAGGCTTTAAAATCTCAAGCTATTGTGATGAGGATTGGTATTTCGCACGCAGCATCCATAATCCCTAATCAATTGATAACAAATTGGTATTATGTGATGAATTAAAGTTATATTTATAGTTATACTTAGTATATAATTAATAAGTATAATTGTCTGTGGGGTACAGGTTTTTTTGAAGTCTCTCGCACCGAGGTTCAGGTTGGCATTTCCAAAAGGCATTTAAGCTTCATGCTAGCAAAATTGCCTAGCATTGCTGGTAAATGGGAATTAAAGAGCTTACTACGTACATATGCAGTTTAATGCTGTGTGGATTATAAATGGGTTTAGGGCAGGTTCGTATTTTTGTCATAGGATAATTATCTTGTTAGCTTATGTTGGCGGTCATTGGAGTGTTCCAGGACCCAACTAACTATAGGTAAATAGATGATCAAATAGATTTTAGAACACGGGGAAGGAAAATTGATTTCTTGATGCAGTGGATACGCGTTTGTCGTTTTTTAGTATTTGGGCTCTAAGCTTTAAATCGCGGTAACTGAATAGAATTTTGTTGCCACTTGATAGAGCAAGTTTTACTTCACCTCTTTAAAGCCTTAATAATAGTTATACTGCCAATTTCGAGGTATACTGTGTCACGATTCAACATTGTGTAACAACGCGATACTTTTAACAAATTATGACTTTCCTAATGTATTTTGGTAGCGGTTAAATAAGTATTTCGAGATTTGAAAGTTTTTTATTAATACAAATGTGGGTAGGGGGCATCAACTTTTTCGTTACACTCACATAATTTGAGGTTGAATGAAGTAAGTGTCCCTTGTCGTTTAACAAAGCTTGGTGTGTCACGGCTGAATGCTTTTCCACGAATTAGAAGTCGAAACTTCAACAAATAGGGATAAAACCAAAGACCATCTTAAACGTAATAAGAATTGCACTCTGGAAACTAAAGTCAGAGTCCAGAAAAATGGACGTATCCACGGCTGAAAGCCGGATGAAGGTTTTGCCTGTTTATGCCATACTTGAGGAAGGTTTATTATTGATTCTTATTACAAACAATAAAAGCAATTGTAAAATAACATTTTTGTTTCGAGTTTATAACGGGTAAGGTTTTAATTGAGAAAATTGCAGCGAGAGGAACGTGAAAATTCGTTGAGCAAATCCCCTTATGTAACCAACGAGAAGGAGCGAGAAAAGCTATCGAAACCAGAAATAACATGAGATTGGATGCTAGTATATCTGACAGCTTTACTTAAAGAGAAAATATAACAATTTCATAAGCATCGTTGCTAATAACTTGATTTAACTGCAACTTGTCAAGGGGAAAAGGACTCTACTGGTTTTTCAAGTTTTCTAGCAATGATTAATCATTTGTAGATAGTAATAGTATATTAATGATTGACTTTTTTCTACGAATAATTGTAATATCATTTTGAGTATCATAACTCTATGTATGCGTTCCATTTCAAAACAAAATAAGAAATCTTTATCTGCATCAAGGATATATTAATGAAAGTATCAATTTTGTCTACCAGTGTTTCTTTTAACTTGAGTCTTTCAAGCTGAACAATATCCTTTCAATCAAGAACACGTTTACAGCTCTTTCGACAATGACGGCAACAGGGAAAAGAGACCAGGCTTGCAGTACAGAAAGGCCCGGTGTATAAAAAGTCAAAGTCTATTTTTCGATGTTCTATGTCCAACTCAAAACATTTAAACTGAGAACAATTAGACTTGAGGTAATTAGACTTATTTATTACGGGGCACTTATTCTAACAACGCATAATGTTTATACTAACAACACTTATACTAACATGTTTTATCGACTAAACAATATCAATGCACAATTTGGATCAGCAAACCAATCATTCCAGAGCTATAGACGCATATTTTCATACAAAGCTGGCTATATGAAAGGGTAAACAATGTGAGCAAAAAGTAAATACAATGAAATGTCGATTTTGTACACGAATGAGATATAGGTATAACGTTTCGAGCCTCATCAGGTGAAAAGAAAAGGTAACAGTTTAAAGGAGAATAGTAGAATAGAATAGAATAATCAATTAATTGGAATGTTGTAAGAATATAAGGGTACGTTGAATTCTTTGAAAGTTAATGGCCACCCTACCCAAATTGTAAAGGCTGAGAAACTTCCATAATTTGCAATTGTTAATAAGTCGCTCTAGGACTGTATTTCAGAATTGAAAATCGATTAAAGTTGACAGGACAGGAAAGGGCACAGAATTCGCAGTATGATTCAACGGGCTTTCTATCCCATTAACTTCGAATTTAAATGCAAGGGACCAGGGCTCTTGGGGGACATGATAAACAATCATTTATCCTTCTTTGATTCAACATATTACATTAGTTTATCTCTGAATGTAAGTGAACTATTGACTTTAGCTTAGAAGCACGTTGAAATAGTTCATTATCTTAGAAATTTAAGAAACATGTAAGAAGCTTTCGATAGCAAAATGGCGAGAAAATTAAAGAATCAATCACCGGACCGTTCCGTTTGTGTACCGAGCAAAAGGAAAGCGAGCCGGTCGGTTTGGTGGTTTGGTGTCAACCGGACGTCTGCGAAGGAGGACTTCCGACTAGGAACGAATACTTCATAGGTATCGCCCGAAGGTACCACTAAGTTGAAATGTAGTAGTTATGTACGAACAATGAGCAATTCTGGCACACTGATAAGCATTTAATGGGGTCCTGATTATGGATTTGAAGCCAGTAGTGACCTGTAAGTATTTTCAGTGACGTTTTGCCGAGCCATGATAACAAAAAACTGGCCTAGACACATTCTCTTCTGTCTACACGTTTAAAAGGCACTGCTTTTGCAAAGCTTTTCTGACCAGCTCCCCCAACAACCATGTACAGTCTTTTGTATGCATCGGCTATTGTGAATATAGAACTACCCGATGAAATTATGTTTGCTAATGCTGACATATAACCAACATCTGAATTTGATCAACTGGGCTCACACGTATGCAAACAAGTTGCCACTAATTGACAAGTTAATGGTTTCTGCTGAACCATCCTTAGCAGATAGCTCAGATATTGTACTTTTAGGGCTGTTGATATAATTTGTACTTCTGGCGGTCTTTCTGACAAAATGCAGATACGTTTTGTAATACAATCTCCCGATCTCGCAACAGTGACATGTCACATGGCATTGATGTCAAATCGATCTTCGTCTCAAAGCCCTCATATGGTCACATGTGGCTTTATCTAGAAAAGGGCATTAAGTACGGTCTCTGTTTTTTCACAATAGTTAAACTAGTAAGAATTCCAGTTGTAAGTTAACTGTCAGCCACAAGACACCCTTGAGTTTGCTGAATGCATCTTAAGTCAAGAAGAAATGGCCATTGTTTACATATTTTCTTTGCTAAAAAACGTAATTTGATTAGAAGAGAATTTAATGCAACTGGTCAGGTCTTTCCATAGTTTCAAATATTGTGGCTTCTTCACACAATGCATTTAATGTTTTGGATAAAGTGTTTTTGACAAGACAAAGAAAATTTAAAGCAAACTTACATTTTTCCAATAAGCAAAACACTATTTAATACATTCTTATGAGTAAGTTTATTTGTATTCAAAAGAAAATTAAAGGCATTTTTGTCAGACTGAAATAATTTACAAGATGATATCCTAGGAGCTAACAATTTCTTCAAAATCAAGTTAATTTTTGCATGTTTGAATTAATCTTTAAAATCATATCCCTATGTTTTAAATTATATTTTAATTGCATGACCTTATTTTTATAGGCCTCTTAAAGATTCTCATAAAAAGCCAAAAAACTTGTAGCTATGTGAATTTGGGTCAACAAGCTTCAAAATTAATGGCTCTTTGAATAAATACAAAGTTTGATATAAGGAAACTAGAGATAAAAGAATTAGCCAACTCATAAAACATAATCCAAGCAATGCACTGATGTGATAAAATGAACTTTTAGAAAGTTATCAAAATAGAAGGATACCTCTGAATAATTTCATCTGAACTCATAAATCATCAAATTTTTATTCTTTTTAAAACAGCTGAAAAAGTTTTTAATTTGCATAATATCAATCTGCTATCTGTAATTATACTTAGACAAATTTCATATAATTTGTTTTTGAGAGTGGCAGGGTAGCATCCTTTCCCCTAGATAGCTATGACACTACAGACAGACTACTTTCTAGTGGAAGAACACTGTCTTCTGGTATCCAACTAGATTGACTGCAAATCCAATTTGAATTTTGCAGCTGTTTGTGGCTTTTTCCTGGCTAATAATTATTTAGGATTCTGGTTAAGATCCTGTAATCTTCCAGGCAAGACCCATTGGGTGACTTTAGTTGCTTAAACACTGTAAAATCCTCGTATAGAACACAACAGGATCCTAAAGTAGCATATGCATGGACACTCATTTGTGAATTACTATTTGAAAAGGTCCAAAAGGTCCTTTAAGAAGTTACCTTAGGCTTTCTAATGACAAACTATTTTGTAGCCAATATTACCTTGAAGTTAGTATGCACAGAAATTGGATAATTAAGGTATCATTTAAGTAAAGTGTTAAAACATAGAAGGCCCTTAAGTTTCCTCATCAGTCTAAGCAGACAAAGTGAAAGTGTAAATGGTTCTCAGCCCTACAAGTAAAAGAAACCACAAGACCAATTTTCAGGCCATAGATTGAAACTCAAAGTAACAATTGGAAGTCTTTGCAATTGATTATATATACATAACAATTACAATATTTTGCATTTCTAAAAGCCATTTAATAGCATTTTTAATACTTAGGGCCTCTGAGCTAAGGAGAAAAACAGGATGCAATAGTCTATTGACTTTATAGTTCACAAATTGTGTTAATTTCTTAGGTACAATAAATGAAACCTCAGATTTATATATAAAGATTTTGTACTTAGAGATAAATGTTAGCTTAATTTTTTATGTAATAGTCCAATTTTGTTTATGTTTTTGCCTTTAGGCAAACCAAAATTTTCTATAATTTATAATATTTTATGTTCAAATGAATGAGTTCTTGATTACCTTTTCACAGATTATGGTGAGGAAAATGTATCTGTCAAACTTTCTCAAGAAATTGAGAGGCGCCTGCCAAAGGACTCTATTGAATGGAAAAGGTAATATCTCATTTATATGTTATACTTTTATAAACTTTCAAGTAATTAAACATTTGAAAAGCTGTGTTAAGCAGGACCTCTATTGCTTTGTTTTATTGCCACTTGAATTTAATCTCATTTGAGCTATCTTGTTATGCTTATAAACAGGTAGTGACAGAGCTAGATAGCTATTTTTCACCTATAACCATTAGAATTACCTTTCTCCAATAACAATATGGCCACACAAAGTCTTTTCTTATTTCTGTTGTGTTTGAACTAATTTAGTCATAACAATCATATTGTGCACAAGTTGTTATACTGTACTTTAGAATAATAATAATCTGGCACTATTTTCAGTAGTACTTTCACTTCTACCATTTCACATCACATGGCTCATGCAGCTCTCCATTATATGGCTAAAACAAAGACAGGAATTCTTTAACCTTAGCTACTTTTGCCTGTGACCAATTTTTAATATTTCTTAGCTGCGTGATCTTGAGGCAAACTTTGTTTTGTCGCATGATGAATCCAATTTGATGGAATCAGGTGTCACAATCATTTACTCTGCACCTAACACCTGCATCAAAGAAAGATGTTTGTAGAGCTGCAGGTGTAAGACAAAACATAATTACTCTTGTTCTTTGGCTATTTGGTATATTTAAATTCAAAGCTAAAACTGTTTTCATCATTGTGTTGTAGGACATACAGTAGGATAGTTAAAACTGTTTGTCTAAAAGCAACATTTACAAAGTTCAATTCAGATCAGTTAGGAGGAACTAATGATGGTACAGTCAGCAAGCAACCATTTCTTCATCTTTACTGGACATCATGCATGGTTTGTGTTTGTTGTTTTTTGCTACTTTGATATGTGTTAAAGCAAATTACAGTAGCTTTCTTTTGTGGAAAAAAGGTTTTAGCAAAGTTCATTCTTCTTAAAGTTTGATATTCCTTTTGATTAAACCAGTTATTTAAGGTAGTAAGGAAGCCAAAAGTAGCAGAATACGATTGTTGGTATTCTCTATTATTGTAATGAAATCTTTTATCAGCATCAGTACAAGCTTTTGATACTGAATTATTATTTTTGCCATGAAAGTATGTCAAGGAAAGGTATAGTAAGTGAATCATATATTCAAAATATCTCCATATAATTTGAAGTTTTTCATTTCAAGGAGTATTAATTTGTTGCTTGTGAATTGCTTCCATTTTAATGTAAAATTTAGGACATGTGTCCACAAGTTCAATGTAGTTAGCTCAAAATTATGAACTTTCACAACATTGTGATCTTTGTAAAAAGGTCTTTGTAATGAGATCTTTGTAATTTGTAATATTGATTATGTCTGTTTCAGGAAAATGATGATTTCAAAAATGGCATTAGGCAAAAAATTATGAATTGGCAGGATAACCTCAGGTCAAGAGATATAAATGACTGGCTAATAATTCAGGTTGTAAACCAAGATTCTGCAAGGTCAGCAAGGAGTAAGATACTTCCAAGATCCAGTGTCTTTGACAAAATCAAGAATGAACTCTGTGGAAGGGATTCAAAAAGGTATGATGTTTTCTCAATTTCTGGCTATCAGCAGCATGTTAACTTTCACAAACTGGCCTTTAGCAGTTTTGAAAACATTCTTAGAAATTCTGTTGATTTTCTTTGTTAATGGATACATAAATGCATATGAAAATAACCATATGGGAATTTTCTAAATAATTATGGATATTCGAAAAAATACTTCAACTTTGTAAACATTTTGACTTTTGTCTTTGTTCGTAAATTTCAAACATGTCACATATAGTGTTTGGACACTCTTGGTTCTTTCAGAGTATCTAAAAACATGTATGAATATGCATTTTTTTTTGGTGTAAAGGATTGTTCAGTTATGGGAACCAGACAAAGAGGGACGCTTTTCGAAGTCAGAAGAATCCTGGGAGGCTCTGTTGACTCATCTTCGGGATCTGCTTTTGGATTCGATAAGCAAGCACCTTTCGAAGTTCGAAGAGAAGGTTCGAGATTTACGCGAGAAGTACGCTGATCCAAACTGGTCTTTTGTTGAATACCTGAAACTCAATGTATGTAATAGACTACGGTTCATTTTTTCTAACTGTTTGTATTTGTTTTGCATATAGTTACCTGTTTTCGGTATGAGCTCGACACAGCTTGAAGTTATGGGAAGTGGTATATGTTTTCATGTTAGCCTCGCAATAGTTTGTGTTGACTGGCATTAGGAAAAGGATTGACATGCAATAACGTCTCAGATCAACTTGACTTTCAATTTTTAAAGCAATCACCCCCCTTGCAAGAGTCCCCAAGACATAAAGGAGCGAGTCAATGCGTACTATTGCACTCGCTATTGTACAATACAGGAAGGAAAGCATGGCGTATTGATGAAATGTTGGATCATGGTTTTGCTGGTGAATTTAAGTCGTAATCATTGGGCTAAATATCATCAAAGCATCCACTTGTATAACGCTATTGATTGTGTAGGCTAGAGTAAATGGCAGTGCTTTAGAAACAGACTAAACGATGGAAGAACCCTGTGTACCTCCAAATCGCTACTAGTGGTCGAATGAGAGTCAAGGGCCTCATATTATGTTCTCTTAGAGCACCGGTTTGCTCTTCATTTCACTACCAATTATCTGTTGTCTTCTTCGTCATTAGGAAGAAGCTTCTCATTGTCATCTTTTTTCTACCTTTATTGTACCTCAATGCTTTCGATCAAATGTGATAACTCAGTTACTTTTCACATTGGGGCTGCTTCGTTTTGCAGGAAGAGCTAGCGACAATCTTCAAGAGTGTCACGCTCCACGAAGAGGCTCTGGTGCAATACGATGAACTAGATGCGCTGTTTTCCCAATTTGTCGTCAATGGTAGCATAAAAGGTACATATTCGTTCCTTGCAGCATAGTGGCACTCTATCTTGCTTAATAACTTTTTGCTGCTAGAATCTCGAGTGAAGTGGTGATGCAGGTAGTGTGGCAGCTTAGAACTGAGTCGTCTGTCTAATGGCAAGTTAAGTCGAAGAATCGTTCGATTGCAAGATCCATTTCGAGCAATCCTGATTATCTAGATTAGGTTTTTATTTTTTGTCATAAGATTCTATTGAGGCTAATTAGCTGGACGAGTAGATCATTACAGTTTCATTTTTAATTTAATCCATGTAGTTTTATTTTTGAGTTCTCTTCGTGTTCCTCTTGAAGAATTTCTTCAAAGTAAGAAGGATTATTTTTTATTGTACCTGCTGAGTCTATTTTTTAAGCTGAAAACTTGGTCCTCCAGTTGTTCTTCCTAGGCAAATGTTTTCCGTTTTATGCAGGGATCCCCTCTTGGATGGAGCAGTTTACAAAAACACCAGTTTGTTGGGACGGAATTTCATTGCAGAGACAGGCTATAGTATATTATCGCGATGCAGTGTACGGAGGCAGGGCATCGCTATTAGAACTGCGGAATTATATTTTCATTCGACAATGGGAAATGCTAATCAAGATAAATAAATACTGGGATGTCACTCACAGGCTTCTGGAGTTTTTATTCACAGTAGTAAACGAAATCAAAATCTTACTGGTGAGTTTCTTTGAATAGTTCTAGTTTTTAGTGCGAATCAGTTTTTTACTCCGGCTATGCTTATTTGTGGAGAAGGGGGAGGAGGGGATGCAGAATGTCTCATTTGTTATCGAGTCCGGGAATAATATATATGCAACACGTCAAAGATCATTTTGATATCGACATAGAAAACTGTGAATGACAATTTTTAAAAACACTCCAAGTCGTTATTTTAGACCTCTGTCACTGAAGTAACATTGTAGATTCCCTTTGCTGTCAAATATTATGAATGAAAACAGCTCCAGCCTGTCTACGTAACTCCAAATTTCGTCATATATCTTCAGCACAGAGCATCTTGATGATACAAAAAGTTAGAAAAGAAGCGACTGATTGATTATTGATTATTGATTGATGATTGATTGATGATTATTGATTTCATTAAGAGACTGCGGAACAGGAGCTTATTTGGCGGCATGTTGCAGTAGCATCAAGCTGATGCAATTGTCTATACTCATAACCATTGCAAGATTGATTAATCAGAGGGGCTGGGTTCTAGTTGATATAATACGTCACTCTCCTATTCAGTTGCTACATTGAGTTTTGAATAGTTTACTCTTTAAACGAGAATCACTTTTCATGATTTAACTCGCTATTTAGTTCTTGTTTACAATGATATATTTGCTTCGTCTCACATCCTCAAGGTAGCTGGATCAATTAATATTTTGTCTAATGGTAAATGGCAGTAAACACTACCTTTTGATAATCATCACCCACAGATAAGTTATCACTCATAAATGTCAAGGAAGGGTCATGGAAGTGCGTTTCTATTGGGAAAACCTTTATATAACGTATCCCAGGGTGGATTTGTTTTGGACCCTTTCTCAACCCTGTATTGTATGTAACTTTCTACTGTGAATTTTTACTTAATTTTTGATTATGCGTTTAATAAACTTTTTTATAATGATATTCTCTTGCAGCGTCATGTATCACAATGTATTCCTGCGTGTTGGGCTATCTCATCCTGTCTTGAATACATCAAGTTTGTCAACGATAAAGAATTTTCACAACAAACAGTTATGTCAAATTTGGCGCAAATATTTGACTATGCGAGGGAGAAGTTGTTCTTTATTGGCAAGGAATGCAGTCTTCTTCCTTCCGAGCAACGGAACGATGAAAGTGAACAAGCTCAGTTCGGGTTTATGCAAGAGCCTAACGGCAAGGGATGGGGTTGATTCTGGCTCAAAGTCATTATTTACATCACTGAATTCGCAGGTGGATTATGACAAGCTCTACTTGCACGTGTGCCTGAAAGCCAGGGCGTTGTATCAAAACGTTCGTAGATATCGATTTGTCAGCCGAGTTGATGTCGATATTGCCAATTTTTACATGATGAACAGGAAGTACGAGAGCGCCGAAAAGCAGCTTGACGTGGCCCTACACGAATACCGCCAATCGAAGTGGACCAATCTGTCCATAGACGTGCTCGAACCGTTGGCCGTTTGTCAGTTGAATCTGAATTCGTTCGATCGATATTTGTGCTCGCTAGCCTCGTTGTCCTGCGCGAATACGTTGTCCGTCGAGAAGAGGCTGTCCTATGCTGACGTGTTCCTAGGGAGCGTTCGAAACGAGACGAAACATTTTCATACGATCAGCACCGACCCAGTGATCGGGCTGGAACATGTGGAAATCGAATTGACTAATGAAATAGGCCAAATCGGTGAGATCATTCGTGTTAGCGTGACTCTGAAGAACAATTTGCTTAGGCAAGTGCCTATAGATGATATAGAAATCAGAATGCAGTATACAGAGACTGATAAAGTTCGGCTGTCAGAGGTTGACTCTGGCTCCCACCTTGCGAAACAGAACGCAAACGAAATAAGCTGGTCGGAGGTTTTTGATCGATCGGGTGATGTTTCCAGTCCCAGTCCCAAAGCGTCTAATATATTCCAGCGGATAAAATCAAGACGGTTGAAGCAGAGGGATGTTGGTGACAGTCCTTTCAAAAGTGAACCTGCCGGTAGTGACATCGAAAAAGAGGTTACTGTATCTCCAAACGAGGCAAACGGGGGAACGTTAAGTAAAATACTCGATGAACGGGGATCTGCTGCATCACTTGGCGAATTCCGGCCTAAAACATTGGCAGAGATTGCAAAGCAATTACCACGGACGATGAGCCTTGGAGACGAGTTGTCAAGTGCCAAGTCGTCGACCTCTGCGGAGCCCATCTCAATCCCGAATGGGGGGCTTGGCTGTCGCTGCGACTCTTCAGCTGGCTCTTTATCAGTTGTTTCTATTTCCAGTGACAGGGAGAACTCGTTTCTCGAGGGCATGTCTGCGGGTGCTAAGCTTGATGATAGCCCCGGTTCGCTTCATAAACGGAAGCTGATTTCGCTTATGAACTCGGAGAGCCAAAGTTCATCCATGAATGAATTGACTGGCATGACGGAGGACCAATTGAACCTCGAAACGAGCGATCTTGCGCGTACTGTGGACAATGAGGTATCGAATGGCGAAACGGAGCTCGAAACGGAGGCTCTTTCCGATGTTGTTGTGCCGCGTACTAGTTTTACGGGGGACAGGACTGTCGTGTTTACAGACGAAACAGACGTAGGGGGGATGGCAAAAGACGGCCAGGAGCCAGAGGACCAGGTGCGATATGGCAGGGGGTATGAGACGAGGGGTCAAATGAAGACGCGTGCCTCGGCAGCAGATGATGACGATGAAGACGAAGAAGCTGAGAATGGACTCGTCATGAAACCAAGGTATTTGCCTACTTGATCGTATGAAGTCTTGATCGTATGAAGTCTTGTGTGTTGCTTAGTATCGTAATTGGAAAGTCGAATGTTTTCTTCAATGTGGATTCTAATGTACTTCTGGAAACCATCATGATATTCAGTTGCTCTTCTAGCAAAGAAGACGATGTCTTCAGTGATGAAATAGAGGAAGACATAGATCCCATGTTCGAGGTTGAAGAGGAGTCAGAACCAGCTAAAGCGCTGAAAGGTGGATCAACCACGCTTGCTCTTGGAAAAAACGTAGTCACTTTAACTGCAAAGGTAACGACCCTGCCTCGTTTTGTGAAATTGTATTTCCAGTCTGCAGTAAATATTTAACGTGGGTGCGCTTGTGTATTGTTTTGAACTCCTAGAAAACATCTAGCTTTATTCGAATATTTTAGGTGATGCATGTGGGACGTTATCACTTACACACGCTCAGATGCAAAGTTGGGAATGTTATCTTGATGAAGATAATGAACTTGCCACAGAAGTCAAGGGCCTTCTTCATCATATCAGATCCACCAAAGTTTTTGTGGACGTCGAATGACCTCTGTGAGTTATACTTTGGTTTATTCTTGTGAGTTATTTTATATCAGAAGGAGATAAAAATGTTGCCTAGAATTAACAATTCTCTGTGGCTTTGGAAATCTAAGTTTAACCTAGGATATTGTAAGTTGGGTGTGTTTCTTACTTGTTTTTCTACAGCCAAATTCAGGCTACAAAAATATTATAACTTCAGACAATGTTACCAAGTTAAGCTTTTTCTTAGAAGCTGCTGTTTTCCCCTTCCTTATTAATCCGTTCTTTAAAAAGGACTTTCCTGGATCATAACCCATTTAAACATACTCAACAGCAAATTGTCTACTACTTGGCAACAAGCAACGAATCCACGTTACCCTCTCCAATGGTGCTGGTTCCATTCCTGCATCATCTGCCGTTCAGCTTTTTTCACCAACTGGTCTGGTGTTTAGTACTGTGCCGCCAAGCTCTGTCCAGGTGTACTGGCCTAGCCAAAAAGATGACTCTAAAGAGGGTGCCATGCAAATTGAAGTGAATGATGCCAGTCAAAATGAGGCTGTGATGTATTTACCGGAATGCAGACCCTACCAATTAATAGACCTATACTTCGACGTTACGGCATCTGTTGAAAATGCTGACCTGTTTGGTCACATGGCTAAACACGAGGTAGGTAACCATCAGTGTCCAGATAACGTTTTATTAGGTAACACATTACTTATTCAGCATTTTATAGTCTACTTAATATTTACAATCGTTCGAGAACTGATTTTTATTTTATACATTTTATTTTTGCAAACATCTCTACAATAAAAAACAGAGTATATCCAATAGAAAGGAAATAGAATAATAGCCTTAGCTCTAAAAGTTCGGTTTCCTTTGTGAAAATCATGCAATTTTATCACTATCAAGCTTATAACACTATCTCAGCTACAAAAGTGCTAATATATAGGCCCCTCCAAGTTATCTTTTAACAGAATAGCATCAGTAATAAAGCTTCTATATTTCATCGATTGTTTAAAAATTCTGTGCCTCTCATAGTCAAAACCTGATATATATATTCTATTTTGATTAATCTGTAAATATTTGTATGCCTTCTTGGTTCTTCCTGTCTCGCCATGTTGGCTTTTTCGAAACTGATTAACAGAGCATGTGAGCAGATACTTCCGATAGCCTATTGTAGGTCGACATGCATCGTCTCTCACTAGCTGTAAATCTAGGATCTATACACAAATAGACCGTCATTTTGTACTTCAATTATTCGACGTAAGTATACAAGTTTTTAATGGCACCTTTCGTGGTGTCTTTGCTTGACAATTTTTCTGTTCTCGATTATACAGGTGACCTTAGACTGTCTGTGGTTGTCAGACTTGATGGACGCAAAGAGTAATCTTGAAAGCATCTTCTACGAGCCATTCAGCTTTGAACACAATGTCTTCTTCAGCAATGCTGGGTACGAGAAACGAATTTTGTCTTTGCTTTTGTTTGAAATCCACGCACTCGTTCACATTTGTCCGCCCTACTTCATTTCATCGGCATGCCTGAAGTTGAATGGATGCAAAGAAGACAATCCTTTTCTGAATTGTGATCACAGGCCCTTCAATTTCTGAAAGTAGTGAACATTCTATTCTATCAATCACAGCTCGGAGGAGAAACTGGTGTTAAAGGGAGCATCAGCTTGTCCTGGGCATGCCTCTTACCGAGACGAGCTTACAAACAGCTTGGCTGTATTTCTAATCCAGTCCAGCCAGCTTTCATTTTACACTGTTACCTAAGAATCATTGTTAAATAAAATTAAATGAAACAAAATTTAAAAGCAGTCATTTTTTCAATAGTGCTTTTCAACTAAAAATTTAGTTACGGCTAAATTTCCTCATTAGTTTAAAGGCACTCGTGTCCGGAATCGACATCTACGTGAAACGCAGTCATATCATCAAATATTCTGGTTTTGACTTGTCAATCTTCACAGTAGATGTATGTTGATAGACATGAATAATCTTTATATTTGTTTTTAGTTTTTAACATGTAGGTGATTTGTGAATTTGACAAATTTTAGGGTTGACGTGATATATTTTTACTCAATCTATATCTTGATTCTTTGATACATTGTTGGTTGTAGGAACTACATTCAGACTGTTTTGAGAAACGTGAGCCAGCCGACGATTGCTGTCATCGAGCCAAGTCTTGATTGTCTGAATGCGGAATCAATAACCTTCACTCGCATATCTTGTGACATCCATATGGTTCGTTTTCTTTCAAATTGGCTCTTTTGGCACTAATGTAGCTTCTAATGTTTTAATCAAATAACTTTTAATAGTTACTTGTAAAGCATACGTAACGAAAGCTAATTGGATATAAGATAAAATCGTAAGAGCAGAATGCCAAAAGCTGTATCCCTCCTCTTTAGGATGGTTTCGTCGACTTTTCGGGAGAATTTATGCATCAAGCTCAATTGTGAATAAATTCTGTTTAGACTTTTCTCACCTCTAGTAGATGCGCCTAGGCTTTGTGCCTTCCAGATTCCTGCCAAGTTTTATCCTATTTACTATACTGAAAAATTAGCTTCACTAGTTTCTCTGTCGAAGCATAGGAATGTGGTGATTATTTTCCAACTCAACAAATCATATGCGTATTAGATTCCGGAAAAGGGCAGTTTGATAGTCCAAACATCACTTTAAAAATAACCGTGAGCTTTTTTCTAATTGAAACGTTAGCACTCTAGATTATCTTAAGCACGGTCCTTAAGTTGCATTCTGAATTGTTACCATTTCTCTACCTTCCGTATGGCAAGAAAGTTTGAGGCTAAGTTAGAAATACCCCTTTCCTGTTAATTAAAATCAACCATTGCTGCTTTGTTTCAGAATATCAGTGCAGAGGAAACAGTAAGCTTCGTTTGGAAGTTAAATGATCTTGAAGGAGGTATATATAGTCTTATATTCTTTCTCTCCAATGAATTTAGTTGAATCTTGTCTAGAAACATTTCGCACTGGTTTAAGATGATTTTCTCTACTCAACTTCGTATACGGCAGAGCCCAATCACGTCAAACTCTAGATAATTCAGGCTTTTCTTAAATTGTACTAGTTTTTAACTCTTCTTAAATTGCAAGTCAAAAATGTTTTTACTTAAGTCATAAGGAGTATGTGGGCGTGACCCTTGACCCTATAAGGGTCACTGGGATCAAATTCATTCTCGGCAGCCATTTTTAAACACCATCCTTTGAAGAAAAGTAGCTGTTGTTGCAATCATTTCTGGTACTTGCTTTCAGAGTCAGAAAAGCCTCCGATTCTTATTTGTCGGTTAAAGGTCAACTTTAAAACCGAGGTGAGTTTAAAGATTAAAGGTCTCCTAAATTCAACCGTTTGATTGTAATTGTCACGAAATTCCAAACGCCAAGTTTGAGTGGTCTTCATTGCAAACTCAAGTTGCCATCTTTTATTCTCTGCGCGTCCTTTTTAAGTTTTTTCTTTTCTCGTCTCGTCAATATACAGACATCCCCCCCTTCCCCTCACCCTAATCAGAAATCAGTTGTGTATAACAATATAGAGCCTTTTCACTATATGGTACCAGTATGCCAAGGAAATTGGATAGAGATGATTTCATTCAAGGCAAATTTTTGCATGAAGGTCACACGTCACATTTGGCATACCGAACATTTATCGCGATTATGTCGAAATGACAGTAGTTTGGTATCAGATATCAGCAACATCGACTGATGTACTGTGAGAGCATATCCGTGTGGAAATAAACATTGTCAATTTGCAACAGCTAATAAGCTTATTGACATCTATAGCATGCCAATATTTCGTCGTAGAAAATACACGACTTCAAAGCGCTGCCAATTTGGCATCATAAATCTTTTATCAGACTTTATCCTCAACTGTGGTTTTAATGTTTTGCCATTTTTTGCATTTTCTTAATAGGATCAAGAAGACATGGGCATATTCAGTAAACAATTTGAAGTTGCAAATACCAGGGTGAGATTCATGTGTCATTTTAAAACTTTTTATGTCAAACTTGTAGCTAAAGATAAATGTGCAATTCAGAGTCTGTGTATTTCCTGATAGTTTATTCAAATCATATGCTTCTTCATACGGGTTCTTTTATTAAGGAGACCTTTGCAATCACCTTAAAACTTCGAAACACTCTCTAATAACATGGGGTTTTCTTCTTGACTTCATAATCATTTGGCTTTTGCACTGCTGTCGTCTTAAGAATAAAACTGTCGGCGATCGCTACTGGAAAACTAAAATAGTGTTTCGAAGCTTTCTCAATAAACGTCTAAGTCGTAAAATCCATTCTAACTCTAAGACGATGGGGGGCTAGTTATGCGGATACCATTGGCTTAAATTAGGAAGTATTCTTGGCAGGACATGCTTGATTTACTGCAATGCGATTATTAGTATATACCTACATAAAGTAAGCGCGCATTTGGAATCCAATTGTTGCTATGGAAGCGAGTTTTTCGTATGATTGATTGGTCCAATTCATTAGAATTTAAGATTTTTGCATGATTTCGAGTAAGTATTTGATTATCTGCAATTCCCTGTATTGAAACTTTGATTTGAGAATTTAGACCAGCGAATATTTTATGCTGCGTCAGATCTGATTATCTATTTTAGTAGAGTTCAATTGTGCAGTTATTTGTTGGTACATATCTACATATGGCTGACCGGTATTTGCACTAATTTCGAAGGGTTTTGAATCGGACCTCTTGTTACCCATCCCATTTACAGGACTTGGGTTTGGGGTTAGTATACTGTTCCCATGCACCAAACTAAATGTGGCCATCTTTGTTTTCTAACAGCCAATCTTTGGAGTGACTACCAATGTGGTGCAGGAAGATGGCCCGTTAATCAAGGGTGAACCATGTTCGATCGAAGTAAATATCGAATTATTCGGAAAGCTACCCAGGAGCTACTATAACGGAAAGCTCTTTTGCAAGGTTGTTGATAACGACCAGTGGAGATTTGATGATGATGTGGAATGCCGGAAGTTTGAACTGCTCGACAAGGACAAATGTCACTGCACATTCACCACGTCAGCAATACCATGCCAAATTGGAAAGCTAAGGCATCCAGAACTCGTATTGTCAAAAGTGCTGGAACATTCCGCGGGTAACTCGCGGGACAATGCTGGCCATGAAAGGAGACATTTGATTGGCTCTGGCCACACAAAGGACAGACTATCTTCAAGCAGAAGAACTTCAGCCAGCACGGCCGATGACGTAGCCAATCCCTTTCCGCTAGGAGAAATTATTTACACGCAATGTGGCGTGTTCGTTGACGTGCACTGTCCACGCAAGCAAGAAACTACCGTGTAGCCCTGAGAATCATCGTGTAGGGCGACACGTTTCGGCTTGATAGCAATTTTCATTAATAGCCCGCTGAGAGTCACTTAATTTTTCGCAACTTTTATAAAGTAGTTTTTGAGCTGATAGAGGTTTGAGCTTCAAGTGGCTTTGCCATGTTGGTTTTTAAAATATATTGCCAGTTCTTTTCAGAATAGCTACTGGTCACTCTGTTTACGTCTGAGTTTTTGCAACGGTTTAATCACCTTATTATGCATTGTAAGAGCACCACGATGTCTAGGCAGAAGTTCCCTTGGCATGTCTGTATATAAATACATAAGCACTTTGTTGCGACGAAAGAAATAATTGTCCCGAAATTTTAAGAGTGTTCTTCTCAACGGTTTTCGGTTTCCATGTCTATAGAATCGTATTTCTATGCATACCCCAATGCCTTTTTGAGAGAGTCTAGCGTGAAAAGTCTTCTAAATAATGCCGTCTAAATTCTGTGAAAAGCTGAAAAGGGGTACAGATACATGGTCTATTCAACAGTGTTCCAGTCGTTGTAACAGGCTTCGTGACAAACTCCGTAGGCCGCTCATTTGAAGTACCAAAGTGTCTTAAAATTGCCTCAAAGAGTAATCCAATGACCTTTTCTAAGATTTTTAATTGTAGTTAGACTACTGTCAATTCTTGATTTAAATTGTTATTTGGGAACTCGATTTTTTCTTGTTGAACTAATTGAAGTGATTTTTCGATGTTTAACACCGACAAACTAGATTGATGGTAATATGAAAATCGTGTTTGGGACAATGTGTGCCATGTTTGCCTCTGTAGCTAGCTAATGAATGAAATACGCAGGTTGTTCTATGTGTTTCTTTCAATCTCTCGAATGTGTTTGGGACAATGTGTGCCATTTTTCCCAAGCGGCATTGCCTATTCCCACCAGCGCCAGTCGTATTCCCAGTGAACCTTTTTCCAGTCTCGAGTGATTTGATTCCCAGCGTGAGTGCATTGAGAATACTTTGGAAGATTCCTTGAATTTTGACCCTGTGAGTGAGTCGACCCATTTCAGAAGGCCTTCGTTTGCTGTAATGGCAAATTTGTGGTGGATGCTCCTATGCCTCAACCTCCAAAAAATAGATGCATTCAGACTGAAGTTGACCGTAGACCTCTCCTTAAAGCAACCACGCATTTTTCAGCATGAGAAACACTATCAAGGCAGGTTCAGCTTTTTTTATTACTTAAGCCTTACTTTCTCTGTTTTGAAATTATTCCAAACTGTGTTTGTGGATTACCTCCCATTTTTTTATCATGATAGTATTCCTATTCACCACCTCTTGACCTATTCGTAACGAATATGGTCGTCGTAGAATTAGTAGAAGGAGTTGAATAGGTTTCAGCAAATGTTTAAAGACAAGCCACGCCGTGATAGACAAAGGTTCTAAGACGGTTTTGTACCATCAAACTTTTTTTAACTGCGCATTTTGTTGGAATTGGGCTTCATTATCGACCATCTTTCACTGCAGGAAAACCTAACTGGCCATTTATTGTTTTTGCTTTTGGTACTGAAGGGTGTCAGACAAAAAGGTTCTTTGAATAAGCGAAAATTTTGTTCCAGCTATTTCTTCCTATTTTATAGGCTTAAGAAACCCTCTTCACATAAATTCCATGTTGAGTCAGCTACAGTTCCCATCTACCTTGCTCACTTCTGAAGGGGTGTTACTGCACCAAGACTCTCTGTCGTCTTTCGCAGTGCAATCAAATTTCCAACTTTTAATCTCTTAATTTAGGGAGTGTTTTCACTTTCTGCAATGGCTTCTAGCAATGTATAACGTAAGCCAAAGTTTTAAGCTGTTGATTGTAAAAGGGTCATTTAGGCCCACGCGAAACGTAACTCTTAGAATGTCGAAATTCTTACAACTGGTTTTTGACTCATGTGAGGAGCAACGTTTGAACAGGGCCTTGAAGATCATCTCGATGTAGATTATCTCAATGTAGATAAGCTCGTAAGAATCGAATGTTATTGGCCTCCTATTGAGAAGAATGCTGCTTAACAGTATATGATTCTGACAAATGTTTTTATATTTAATGCCTGATCAATACATTTCAATCAAGTAGACCGTTGCATGCCATCCATAAGCAAACCAATATGGTCCCTGCTCGAATAGTTCAGGAGACAACATTTTCTTTCTAAAAATTATCAAAGGTGTTTGAAAACGTCCAGTCTTTGTCTAGATGCATGGTCTGATTTTATCATCCCACATCTCATCAACTCCTGAAAACCTTACCATTTTTTAATAATTTGAATGATGTTTCAATTAATCTCGAACGCTGAATCACGTGATGAAAATGGGGGTATGGGTCGAATACATAAGGTGCACATGCCAAAATGCAGCAGTTGGATGTTCACAGTAGTTCTTTCAAATAGATTTTAGTTCTTCGAAACACATAACCAGTCTATTGATGCTCTAGTATTGACACTCATTTCCCCTTCCTTGCATTAAACAGTCCCATCGGTGTCGACATTGCAAAATTGTCTGTCGCCGTCATTTCCAGTGTAGTTGTCCGTCCCAACGCAGCCAAGAAGCTCAATGTTTTCTTCTGAACTTCGTTCAATATTACTCTAATTTTAAGTGCTTCGTATTCCAAAGCTTTGAAATGAATTTTGCAACAATACAGCGAAAGTTTGATGCTGTGAGGCCTACAGTCCCTGACAAAAATGGTCGAGATATTACACGGAAAGTTGACGTTTCATTTTCTTGTAGGCCTTTCTTCTAAACACTATCCGAAACTGTCTGATTTCTCCCTAATTATGCAAATTTCGGATAATGACCAAGATGTTAAGAATTAAATAGCTAGTTGCTGATCAGAAATCACGATAATAGGGCCAAGAGCACAAATGACTGGCCTTTTTTGCCATCCATCCATGTGGATTTACCTACCCTGTTTTCAGTTGAAAAGTCACAAAGTATGATTTGACTGTATAGCGACTTGACAGTCTTTGATTTGGCTGAATTGCGATTAGAGTGAATCAACACCATTGTCTTGGATGACCTATCAGTACATGGATGACGTCAAAATGACAAACTTTCGTTACGACGGTCAATGCTACTTGATGGTCAAATTGATGACAGGCTTGAGATAAGATCTCTCAATAAGCCTTGGAACAGTGCAAAAGCGCCTTCGAGATTACGTAAGTTGACATGATTAAGCACTTCCTAAATAGACTTTTCGAAGAGTGGCTCTTAAGATATCAGATCCATTTGCATTGGCGCTGGTTATTTCACGGTTTTTAAGCCTAGCAACGGCAGACAATTATCCATAAGAAGCAAAGAAACGTTTGCATCTATTTTCCGTGTTATTCATAGCTGGCATGGAGTCGAATGAATTTGACCAAGGTATAAAAGCGATCTGAAACATGGAGTCGTTCTTCAAAGACAGTGTTGCCAATTACATGTCTAGCTCAAACGTTTGTCTGAATAAAGTTTCGGAAATCCAGTGCGCAGTTTGTTCCCGGTTTGGCTTTGCATCAGTTGGCCTAAGCAATTCTGAATCATCTAATATATCGAATGCTGTCGTCCAACTAAAATAAAGCCATTGCTAACATGGGAAGCAGTAGTTTCTTAAATAACAGGTGACGGAGTTGAATGTTCATGACTCATTGCTCGGATGGAAACACCTGAAATAATCTGAATTCGTTTTCGTGACCAAAAAAAAGATGCCGTGAAACCAAGATCGTAATGGCAGCTCAGGCAAAAGGAGCGTAATGGCAGCTCACTAACGAGCCCATCAATGTCTACGAAAAAACGAAACTTAAGTCAATGTATTCCCTCAAGAATCTTCTCTAAACTCTTTGCTGTCTAGTATTTCAGTGTATTCCCTCAAGGCTCTTCTCTAAACCCTTTGCTGTCTAGTCTTGCAGTTTATTCCCTCATGGCTCTTCTCTAAACCCTTTGCTGTCTAGTCTTTCAGTGTATTCCCTCAAGGCTCTTCTCTAAACCCCTTGCTGTCTAGTCTTTCAGTGTATTCCCTCAAGGCTCTTCTCTAAACCCCTTGCTGTCTAGTCTTTGAAGCAAGGAAGCTCTGCAACTCGGAAGAATAAAATACAATATTATGGTGAAATCGACTTCAGAAGCATTTCAATTTTAAAAGATAAGGCTTGTTGAATTAGAAGGTAGACAATTAGAAGAGAACAACCACCCAAATTGCATCCTCTGCTATGGGGGACACACAAATATTTTAGGTTGAATAAGAAGCACACATATCAGATTGCAGCTTCTCTTCTTACCCTCGCCGTGAACATCCAGTTTCTTACTTCAAACTATGTTTAGATCATGTTGCGATGAATAAAAACACTATATCCATCTTCGGCAAATTAATTGTTTGTTTATATTATGGAAAGTGAGATTGATACCATAAAGCAAGAAAACATTCGTAGAAATTCACAATGAGCCTTTACTGCAATGGAAAATGGGCCCACAAACTTCAGTTGCATTGAACTTGTTTACTTTTCGGGGATGGCAAAGCCATCATGGTGAAAGGTTCTGACAAATAATCCCCCACTTCAAAAAGCTTTTACTAGTCACAAAAAATCACCAATGGTGATAATTTAAAACAAGGCGACTAACTTCATCATTCTACTCCTTCTCGATGGAGACAAATTGTTGCCAATAGTAAAGATTACAACCAGAGATAAAATTATTGATTGCTGATAATCAGATGTCCAGCCATGTGGTGCAAAGACTCAGCCGTGAAAACAGCGCTTTCAGACAACTGGCATCTTTTAGACAGCGAAGTCTCATCTCGAAATATCCGTAGAAACTGTATCTTAGTAGGGACGCAATGTTTCTCCAGAGGTGAACAGGGAAAGTCCAGGGAGTGGAAAAGTATATTTTCATAACAATGGATTACACTAGCGAAAAAATTGCAACTTCAATTGCAAACAATGGATTTCACTTATTCCAGCAATGCAGTATTTTCAATATCATCAATAATGCATTTCTCCTCCAATATGCTGTAATCTTCAGTCTTCCATACAATCATACAACGCTTAAAATATCGGCTATGGGACAGGCTTAGCCATAGATAAGGATTAGGTCACCCGAAATTCATAAATTTAACTTAATTGCCTGTCCTTAGGGACAAAGATTAGAACATAAATTATCAACAGATCCTCTCAATTGGCATGATTCTCAAACCCAAAACTGAGGGGCAAATGTATTGCCCGCAGACTGCTGTGTTAAGCGAGGGAACAATCCTTCCCGCGCTCCCTTCATTTGCTCTGCTTCTTTCAAACGACGTAGTTCAAAGTTTTGGGAAAAAGGCTTCCGAGTTCCACAACTAGTCGCTTTTTAGCTTTGGCTAGTCTTCCTGGAAAGTCGCTGTACAGAAATTGATAACATATGTGCCATGAAATCATAATCATGATTCAAGTTTACTTTCTTGGAAAACTCTCTCTACTAACATAACTGTATGGTTGTGCTATGAATTTTCGGGCATGTCTTGCAAACAATAACGAACATTTTCATATCATGTCAAGTCAGGCTTGAGCAAATCAGCAAGACTGGTAAAAACAGAAATTCAAAAAAGTGGCTAAGAAGTTGCAAAACATTGAACATTCTTATCTCTCGAAAATCAGATGCTTCATCAAATACTCAAGTGCTTAAATCACTCGGATTCAAAAGTTTTTTTCTCATAAGGATCTTGTTAGGAACTGATAATGTCTCCCATAGCAGAGAATACAATTTGGGTTGCTGTCACCTTCTGGTTGTCAAGCAAGGAATATCGTTGAAACTTGAAATGCTCTTGAAGTCAAATCTACAAAGATACGCACTGTTTCAGTCCTTCTAGTTGCAGTGCATCCCTGCTTCAAAAGGCAAACAGCAAAGGGCCTAGAGAGGAGTCTTGAGGGAAGACAAAGGTGTAAATTTGATCGTTTATTTTCTCGATTTGTCTATTCCCCGTTTATAAGCAAGTCTGTATGCTACTTGCAGACGCAAATGCAATCTAAATTGTGCATATAACATTTGTTGCAAGATGTTCTAAATTAAAGATAATCATATTAACCAAAAAAAGCAAATCATTCTCTAGTGCTGAATACCTCGGATTCCAGGAAGCAGGCGAAAGGTACGGATGTTTAGTAAATCCTTAAAAGGACTATGTTGCCTTCACAGTTCATTGCCAAATACTTCGAAAAGCATTGCCAATCTTATAAAGTTCAATTCAGTTTCATATGCATTTCTTCCATCAACCTTTTTCCTACTGTCTGTCAACGTTAACTTAAAAAGTCGATAGATAAAAACTTGGACACAAAAGATCCTGCGTTTTACCACCTCAGTGAAAAGAATTGCTTAGGTTTTATACATTATAAGCTGCAAAACATAAGAGTAAATGCACCTTATGGAAATTTCAGGCTAAGTTCTATTCGAGCGGGGAATAGGGTGCACTAGAACATCCAGTTCTTAACATGTTGTCTTAGTAAATCTCTGCTAAGATGCACATGTTGGGCTGTGATATAAAGCGTGCTACAAAACCGAGAGAGATTGCTGTAGTTTGTTCTGCTCGTCTTTCAATGTTTTGTTTTGGGTAGCAATAACTTTGCAAACAAAGCATTTCAAAGCCCAAGTCAGACACCACACTCAACAAAGCCACTGCATTTCTCAACAGAATTAAGTTGTTTTGGCAGCGTTCAGGCCGGCGTAATTAGCCCGTGTGTCAACATCAGCATTTTAAAATTTACACCGACCTGTGAGACGCTACCCGAATTCCACAAGTCGTTGAAGGCAGGTTGATCTCTTTATAGCGTTGATTTGTTTAAACAATCTCTCTTTGTTTGTATACAAAGAGATTTCTGTGATTAGACAAAGAAGCACCTGCAGAGTATCAAACTCCGTCAAATTAAACTCAGTCTGGCGATTGAAGTGCACTCCTCGATCACCAAATCGTCTTGTGACAGAGATTCACAGAGCTTCGCCTGCTGCCATTCACAACGCTCCGATTGATCAGAAAAAGGTAACGATTCGCACTCCTATGTACTGCTATTTTGCAATCTGTCATTCGTTTTAATGGTGATAAAGTCCTTCAAATGACAGCTGAGAGAATTAGAGCGCCATCAATGCTTCATAATGAATAATATGTCATTATTTACAAAAATTTCCAGTGGGTAGTTATTTGGGCTTGCGTGGCGTCTACATGTGATAAAAATTTGATCAACTGCCTTCGAATTCAAAGGCAAATTAAAAGAAAGTGCATTTCTGGCATAACGGCCCACAAATCAAATAGACTTCTGTAAGTGTCTTTTTGTGCATTTGTCAATAGCATCTGAAATTGGCTTTCGATAAATCCTGTTTTGCCCCACCGCAGTTATGTCAAGTAATATCCAGTAGGGACAGAACAAGAATGGAAGTTAAGAATGACATTTGTGTGCCCACAAAGAAGTGCTAGACGTGGGATTAGAGATTTGCCACACCAAAGCCCTATCTTGGCTTAGAAAGCCAAATGCCCAAAATTCTCCTACATCGCTACTCCTGAAACAAGCTGGCCGTCCAAAGAGTAGCTCAGATGAACAACAACAGCAAGTTCGAAGCTTTGCATAGAGTCAAAGAGTTTCGCTCGCAGCTATGAAATAGCGAATTTAGGAAGTCAGTTTTGCAAATTACCGAGGTTGAACTTCAAAATCAATGTTACGGCTTGAAAAGGTTTGTTCTCAAATCAAGATCGTTCAACATTACCTTTCCCACTACACAAAAACAACTTGTTTGTTCAAGATTCTTTCGTATGTTTTGTCAGTTTGCATTCATGATTTTACCTCATATTTGCGCATAAGGACATCATAGAGATTTGCTGCTGTTCAATAATATATTGTTTATGTTACCGAAACATCGCTCCAACTTCTTCTAATCTCTTGTGGACTCTATATGCGTCATTGTTGAGTGTCCAAATAATGCCCGTTATCTTTTTGGATGTAACCTCTTGAATTGTAAAGAACACACTGCATTCGACGCTTACAAATGAAAAGATACGTAGGACCCTATTTGACAACAAACTGCAAAAATTAAAGTAAACATCTAAAGGAAGTATTAGCTTGGTGAGAAAAAATATTGCTACTTATTTGCCAGTTCTAAGTTTCAATTACAAATGCTACGACATCTAATTTGGTCTTGAAACTACTCGCATTGCCACCTACGTAATACCTGTTTTCACTGGTATTAAATTATTCATAAGCATGAAGGGACTGCCAAATGTTTGCATTTGCAGTAAAAGGAAATCCTGTGCATACTGAGCTTTCAAACATCTTCTCCAAGCAGTGTCTTGGATTGTTTCCCAAGGGCATCCAGCGTTCCCATTCGATGACGTCAAGTAAATTAATGCCATAAGATGCTATATCTATATGCTGAACGTTTGAAGCAACTATGTCTATATATACTGCCTCTCGCTTAAAGTACTAAGCATGTATGCAAGATTATTAGACGTATCCGTTTATTCAATGAACTCAATGGTTTGGTCTCGATACAACCAAAAAATATATCTTGAGGATGCACGAGCCAAAACTTTGTTTTTAGTTGACAGTTGAGCATCAACGCATTTGAAATGTTCAATATAATTAGCAAGCTATGGCCAATAAACTTATCATCTATATTTTGGAAAGCAGAAAATATTTTTTATGTTTTTTTCATGTTACCATAATGCCAAATCTAAGAAGAATTTGAGCATAATCGATGTTGGTTGAAGTTTCAAAAGGCAGACAAGTTTCTTCGCAAAAATGGGTTAATAGACGGGGAATAGGGTCTGTGGGAAGCAACTGTACATCTTTTCGCTGTCTCCAAATTCGTTTATTGGACTTTTTCACATCTGTTTCTGTCTTTAGCTAGATTGAAAGAAAATACTGAACTATTTACTTACTGTTAAACTTGATATGTCTTTCAACGTTAAGAGGAAATAGCAAAATAAAGGCAGTAAACTAAATAAGCAATGCATTAAAATAGATCAATTAACTTTCACTTCTACATTAGCCTTTTCCTACGATGGTACAGAACTACTATTAACAAGCGCTTTAAATAGAGTAAAAATCTTTTTACGCCAAGTTTATAAAAATGAACAGTCTCAACACTCATAATAAGAAAAACCTCAACTCGTTTCGGCTTTTAATTTTTTAGATGAAATAGATTTCCAAGAATTTCACATGATATGTTTGATAGAAAGGGCTAGCCACAAGAACGTTTGCTGTGTAGAATTTCAATCAACATGGATTGCCTATTTAGCTTGTCATTTGAAGTTCTGGACAAGTGCTTGTATAATCATGAAAGTAATTTGTCTCTGATATCTTCTGTGATAGAGGCGAGATCTTTACTACTGAGGGTGATTTCGGTTTTCCAATCTTATTTTCTTATTCTTTTGGCAAATTGCTCGGATAAAGTAGTGATCGCAAAGACTATGTTGGTCAAAATAGAATTATGAATAAAGATTTAAGAAGACCACCGAGCAAACATTACGTCCGTAACCTCAATTTGATCCTGTTGTTCTTTGGAGCCGTCTGCCTTCGCAGCTAACGTGATGATGCAGGCAAGTCGAGCGAGCAGGCTTACTCAGATCTACATAACCTCGGTAGCGATACTGGAGCCGTATCTTGTATTCACAACGATCTTATCTTTACCCTTTACTTCATCAATGATACCCTTTCAAAGCTCCTAAAGATTGACTCTTGCTGAAAGGACCTTGTCAACTGTTTGCCGTTACACAACAAGAGAAGACGCTACTTCTGCGCTTTGTCTTGCTTTATGAAAGCTCGGTTTGCAACTGATAGAAATGCTTTGCTTGGATTGCCTGTAAACATGTTGTAATGGTTTGCCACGCGAGAGCAAGTTGAATTGAATCCTTGAGAATATTCTATTCCAATTCAATTCGACGCGAGTGTTTTATTTTTAAATCGGCAGTGACGTCATCTTTTACTTGTTCCTTTTCAAACATTTATTTTGTATTGAATTAGCTGATTCAGTGACTTTCAAACATAACTTTATAAAGAAGTGTCAAACATTGGTAGAGAACATTGCACTTTATGCAAAGCAACAACTGTCCAGCGAAACTATACACTCTTTTGGATGAAGCTCAAATTCACCATCGCCCTTGTTGCTGATGTTGTTTTAATCTATGGTGTCTATCAGGTATTTTGTAGTAAAAGAATTTAGCAAAAAGTGAGGACGCCAAATCCTTGATCATATTAATCATGTGTTTCAGCAAAGTTGCAAGCACTTTACTTGAAAATCGTATTAATCAATCGGGTCACGGTGATCTTTGAAGTCATCTGGTACGGAAATTAATTTTCTTCGATTATATCTTGCTCTGATCTAATTCAAGGAAGCAAGCTGTCTGTTTAGTAAAGCAAAAGTTGATTACATGAGGATGAGTATTGGGTCAACTAAAGCAGGCAAATGAAAATTGTTTATGGCGAGTTTTCGAGGAGTTGGCAACAGAAAAAGTAGGCTATCGTAAAATAAATACCTCTAAATAGAAAAAGTACAGCAGTGTAGAAAATCATCCGTTGTAAAAAGGGGGCTGGCTCTATTCTCGGTGATCCAGCCATTCAGCACACCTAAATTGATGTTACTTGACTCCATATCTATTTTGAAACAAAGTTGCTAAATGGGTCTCAAGTTAAAGAATCAAAACGCCAGACTTAAAGTCACAAAAGGAAATGACAGCAGCCGAAATCTTTGATGTTTACTAGACTAGTGCTTAATAAACATAAAACAATGCATCACGTAAATTGCAATTGTTTCTTATGTTACTTAGCATATTTGCAAGATGTAACCTAGGAGAGACTATTGAAATATCTATAACCCCTGTAGATGCCATTTTGAGCATAATTGGCTGATAGATCATTCTTCAGAGCTGCGTTCCAGCTCACGCCCCTTGTGATTTGATGGTGGCATCTTCGCCTCACGGCCTCCTTTGTTACAACTCGTGTTACGTCACAGCTAGGCGGCTGCAGCTCTGTATCGCTGACGAGAAGCCAACGCAGCTGTGTTTGATTTGAATCATTCGATAATCAGTTTTCAGAAGAAATTTCTATTACTCTGTTTGATGGACATTGTTGTTGACTTATACAGCTCCTTACGGCAAAGCTGCACTTGAGAAATTACTTCAATATGCAAACAAGCCAAAGAAAATTTTAGTGATGTTGTTTGGTAGCTTCTTTGAATCACAAAAGGGAGTTATTGTTCCTGTTAATGCCATGTTGGGAGACTGGCAAACGATTGACAAATGACACTTACTAAAACTCCCGAACATTCATTCCTATTCACATCCAACAGTTTTGTCTTGACATTTAAATGGCCCTGCGAAAAAAGCCTTTCGAAGCTAATCCAAAACAATTTGATTGGAAAATCAATTTATTTTGTTATAGGATTCGCGTACCAAATTATCATTCATGTTTTTGTACTTTCTTTGATGAAAATATCATCTCATACATCAAGTCTTATCAAAGTTTAGGCTTTGGTTGGTATTTTTGTCACAGTAGCAATCCTCAAAATGAAATTCCATTCCATATCAATCAGCCTACACCGAATCTTCTTTGGAGGTCCTCTTCTATAAAGAGACTGCTTGAGACTTTATCAGGAGTTAATCAGTAAATCCCTATAGCATGCCACAGGTGACGAAAAAGTTCATTCCTTAACAAACAACGTTTACATCAAAGATGGAGCATTGTCTTTTATCAAACGCCCTCCTCCATCAATCACTGAAAGGGGCTGTTTTAGGGACTGCGGGCTGGGGCAAAAATCATCTGCGGGGCCGTTGTTTGAAAATTTTTCGTTGGTCAAGATTATTCTTCAAGTTCTTTCAAATTAAAATTGTTATGCCTTAAGGTGGTGCATTTTCAATTTTTTCTTATTTGCGGGCCCCTTGCCGGTTACCAAATGCGCGGGCCATGGCCCCGTGTCCCCTAAATACCGCCACTTGTGTGTAGCGCCAATTTGACATGTTCTAATTAAGATTTCCAGGTTCAACGGAGCTCTTGCTTTCTACAGCAAAACTTGGAGTGTGGAAGGCGTTTGTTCTCATTGCAATCTTTCTCTCTAGCATCCCTTTTTCGAAGCCTAGAACACGCTGCTCTGCTCTGTAGAATGTGATGGAATTTGCGATGATCATCCCCTGGGAAATTTTGCGGTGATGGTATTTACATACTTGAGATTGAAAAGATATCAACTCCATAGGTGGATAAAAAATAGCTGATTGCTTTTTTGGAAGAAGGGATTTCAGAAAGCTTATGACTAGAGTGATGATGAAATTTAGGATGATAGGACGCTCGTTGTCCGTAATTCCCCTCGAAACTTATGATAGAATCGTGTAAATAATCGTTGCAGGATGTAGATGCATCTATTCAAAATCGACTGATTAACTGGTGAAATGAAAACATCTGCGGACTGTAAACATTGAATAAGGAATGTGTCATTGGAAAAGAGTGAAAGAAAGTCTGTCAATGATTCTGGCTTCGTTTGAGTGCAGCATAAGCCAGCGTTGATGTTCGATACAAAGCGTCTTAGGGCTTGTTATTACGAGGCGTGTAATAATTGAATAATTCTGTTGGAGGCAGGCATTACGATGGCGATTGTTGACTGAATCTGATTAGGGAAATGTACAAAGCTCCTCACTGATACCTAATTGATTCCCAAAACTGCCAATGACATATTCAAGTACTTTTGGGCTACTCATTACTGCTACCGGCCTACCTACAACTTTCACTCTGTGTAAAAGAATACTCAGATACTTATTTGCCTGTCTGCATTACGAAGTAAACTCCGTTATTTCACTATCCAAGTGAAAATCAAAATCTTAGCGATAAACTAAACGGCAATGGCAAAAGGCGAGGTTGAAGAGATGTGATTGGTTTGGCAAACGTTGCAAACAGACAGCTTGTATCTGCATATCTAAGGTCTACTGTCAGTGAAACTTCAGCATTAAACCAAATTAATGCACTAATGAAATCTGTTTAAGCTCGATTGGAATTCAGCCAATCAAATCTCGTAGATCAGAGGCTGGCGCCAATCATCGCGGCGGACACTTCGTACGTCTTTAATCAAAGGTGCGTCCTGCAAATCTGCTTTCGAAAGCAGTATAGGCATGGAGGCTACTTAATCGCAGTGTGAATTCTTTCTAATTGTTTCACAAAAGCTTGGCCGTTTGATACATCCAGTCTCCTCCTTCGAATCAGTGTATGATGTCAAGAGACGTATTACTTGTCCTACTTATGATCGATGCTTTTTTGAAATGTCTGGCTCGCAAAAGAGCTTAGCATTTCACGGAGCTTACTTTGTTATTATTTTCGCGAAATTGTTTGTAATAATGGTGTACTTCAATGCTCTGTCATTACCGGAGACAAAATAAATCAGAATATGTGTTCATCCAGTTAAACGTTTCTTTAGCGCATTGGCAGTATTTTCCTTTTCAAAATATAAGGCTTTGGCAATAAGATTTTGAAAGGTCATAGGGTTTAAAGGAAATTTTTTAAGAGCAAAGCAAGTAAAGGAAATGTCTACAAATGACGCGAAGAAATGGAGCGAAGTTAAATCTGGCAAAGAGTTATCATATATATATATATATTTCATGTTCAACATGGAGTCGAACATTTCGCCAGTTATTCAGTGAATGACTCTGTTTCAAGCCAGAATCGACAAGCTCAATTACAAATTTCAACGGGTTATATATACTTGCTTTCAAAATTTGATTAACTTTTCAGGACGGTGCTCATATATTCATATGGCTTATTAAACAAATTTTTTTGAACAGGTTTTGTGTGATCAATATCTTTCACGCTTTTTTGTAAAGGATATTTTATTTTAGGCTTGGGATCTACTTGTTGCACAGGCGATTGAAAAGATTTTCAATTACAGACCCTATTGGCCAGTAGCAAAGGGAGATTTAATGAGGGGGTTGGGGGAGGGGGGGAGGGGCTTGGAAAGAAGTATTTGTGGGTGAGGGGAGAATCTATGCAATAAATCATTGTTAAGTAAAAACTTTAAGCCAGCTTTGCGTAACAGCATTATTTGACTACAGTGACATGCGCTATTGCATAGTTAAAGTGTTTACAAAAGTTTAGAAACACCAGCTCTATATAGAATAAGACGGCATGGAGCTCATATAAAAGGCTGTGACCATCAGGTGTGCCATTTTTCTCAGAGTGTGCCATTTGTCTCAGAGTGTGCCATTTATCTCAGAGTGTGTCATTTGTTGTTGCTCTAACATGCTACAATCTACTAAAGGCGTCTCCCACCCCCGCACTCTTAATTTCGATAACGCGTGGGTCGATTCACGTGGCGCTTAAACGGGAACAGATCAACGGATTTCAAGCGCGATATGGACTTGAACGCTCACACTCTTTCTTTGTAAATCCATGCAAAATCGCAGATGGCTTGTGATGAAATTGAAAGCACATCTAGCGGCTGACTAGCTACGTATCATTCTGCTTTTGCAATTAAAACAGTGATATTAACCTTTGCAAAAGCACCGGAGATAGAATCTAGAATTCTAGCTATCACGTTGGAGGTCAAGTCAAAACACTCCATAAGTAGCAGATAAAAGCTATCGCCGTTCTTTTGAACAGTTCTAACGAGGCTCTTCATCACACATACCGTTCTGTGTTGATGAAACGTTCTGTGTTGTAACGGTCGTTATTGTAAAATATTAACGAGTTTATTTGTGCTGCTTTAGCATAAAGGTTTAAGCTTTTTTATTTAGATGCAAATGTTACATGCCTGAATGAATGCTATTCACCATGGGTTCTTGAAATTAGAAAGGTTAGATCACGTGATATTTTGCACTGTCTTGTTTTGACTAGGCGTCAAATAGCTGAACATTTTTCAGAGTATTGTTGTTGAACCATTGGCATCATGATATTTCCGATATTTGCAGAAAAAGATTTTGTTCTTCCTCACCGCAAAAATGGCTAAGCGCAGTCTTATTGCATTATGTTAAATAAAGTACTATTGCATTAAATTTGCTAAGATACTCAGCTTGGTGAAGTCATAATAGTGTGTTGATCTATAGAAAATCAATCATTCGGGTAGGAATCAGTTTAAAAATGACAAATGTCAGTTGAAAAACACGTCAGAAAACAAAGTTGTAATTGCCGTGGGGACATCCTATATGGCTAGCCCCGACAACTTGATGTATTTATGGGTAGGTTAAGTCTACTAAGGAACGGAAGTTGGTAGAAATAATTGGTAGTTAAAGATCATGGTTAGCGCAAAGCGAAGGAGTTTAACTTTGGGTAGGATTTTGTTTACATTTTTACTTCAACAAGTATTAACATATCTTTAAAAAACATATAAGCTGCTTCTAGCCTGAATGATTTTGAAGAGCTGAAAAAGCTAGCCTGAAGATTTGGCCTTTCTTCTTTGAAGCAAGTCTCTCAGCATTAAAGACGATATTGCACCTAGAAGCCAACGAGTCTTCGAGAATTAAGCTTAATAAAAAGCCAAAGTGGTTGATTACAACACAACCAGGTACAAGAAACATAATGCAACAGAGACAACAGCAAAATAATCCTTTTATTTTCATGAACCTCTCTCACCTACACTCTTATCTTTACTCTACAAAAATTCATTGTAAAGTTTTATCTTAATCACACCGCGAAAAAACTGAACATGAATGGGATCTTGTAGGGCGCTTTGAATATGAAGAATATAACTCCTTCTCTTGTCGCCTTTACCCGTTAAATCTAATCATATGCAATGTAAACACTGATATTTCAGTACTATGCTTTCGATTCGTTCCACTCTGGCTTTGTTCTGGAGGTGTAGATAATGAACTGTATTGCTGACACAAGAAGGGTCACGCCAGCCAAGTGATCATCATCGATAACAACGTATGTGTATCCTCTTGTGGTAACAACGTATTTGTGTCCTCTTGTGATAACAACGTATGTGTTTCCTTTGCTTATGGGGAATAGTCAGAAGAATGGAAACTGCAACATGTTCCGGGATACAGCCATGGTTGCAAATGTAAATACTGCATTATAAGCGGTTGTTGGATTTGTTAAAGTAAATCAACGGAGTTAAACGCAGCTTAGCTCAGGGGACTGGGCCACCTAAAGATAGAAACTCTTAACCATCCAATCAAGGTTGAGAACATCAGAGTTCATGTGATCACTTCAAATATCGCTGCGTGTGGTGTGATACAAGACAATGCGGCCCCCATGTGATCACTTTGACTAAACAATCAATCCACACGCCTGAATTGTATTGAGTTGCAGCGTATTTTTAGATCGGGGCGACTTATGTCCGTTGATTTACTTTAAGAGTGTCTTGAAAACGATTTATTAGATTGAGAATCGATCCCTATAAGAGTCCCTGGATTCTATCCCAGAGCATCTGATTTCTTCCTTGAGGAGGAGCACATCCGGGACCCGCGACAAAGAATATGGGAAACGAATGCAGGTGAAAGGAGTGAAGTGGTGTTAGCGGAGGTGTGAGATGGGAGATGGCAGAGGGTAGAAGGCAAGGAAAGGGATATCAATAGGAGACATTTAAATTTTGGCTAGAAGAAAGAATTCAAGTCCGAGCCTTGAACTAAATCTCAAGAGGCCAGAAATCAACCATTTGTGACACTGACCATCAAGGGTAATCAATTACTCCCTCTGCTTATGGAATCCTTTAACGTCAGGCCCCTATTCCCCGAACAAATAAAAAATATAGCACTAGCCTCTTGCGTTGAGCGTTCAATTAACGAACAGCATCCTGTGATTTCGTGCAAATCAACTCTTCAGATTACAAATGGCAGACGACTGTTGTCTTCTAGTAAAAATATCACGAAGCAGATCGGAGCTTAGTTCTACTGAGCTTGTTTGTTTTCCGTTTGTTTCATTCAAATCCAAATTTGCTTGAAGGTCAGTGTAAACAGTGTCCACGCCTAATCATTTTCCCTAATTAATAACTGCAACGCTTTTAAGTCTTGCCATTTCTTTGTTGTGGTAATAAATCAAGGAAAGTTAAATGCAGTGATACCAACCGCTGTTGTGTTCCTTTGATGCCATTCTCTTGCCTGTAATCGGGATGTTTTTCTAATTTACTTTTTAGTCACTTCAAAGTCATTTAATGCAACCACTGGACACAGCACAGACTAAACTAACTGCTTTTCCTTTGTCCGCAGAGAGCAACTAAGAGGGTCGTGGTATTTCTTCCTTTTTCCAGCTTGTGCTGTTTTCAATGCGAATGCCACAAACACATTTGCCACTCTCCACTTTTAATCCCCCTTTGAAACAAGAAGACCAACTTCATTTGCTCTCACGTCTTTGCGCCGGCATCAAAGGTCTTGGTATCTTGGTCCAATACATCTTGGTACAATGAATGCCATCAACTCTCTAGAGGCCATGCGATCTGTTTGCTTTTTCATTTTCTTATCTGCTTCCCTCTGTTCGTTTTGAAATCCGTACGGAGAAAGTACCATCTACTTGATTTGCTTTGATTCGACAGTGACTCAAGTACAGTCAAAGTGCTCGCCTTTGCTTTCTTGATCCTACTCATAACTGTTTTAAGTACACTTAGATCTAAAGCCTCGTGGTCAAGGGGGAAATTTAAACAAAGCGAAACTTCAAAACACTTGGAGCACCTTATGTAATCTTGCGTGTTCTTCAACTTCTGATAATCTATTACACTCAAGGCTTCGAAAGTTGCCTTTATTCTCACTAGCCTTCTACGTTTGTGCTTATTCATCAAATATCATTTTCCTTTTCTAAAATGATATTCGGGCGTTCAGAATTTCTTCCTTGTCTCCTGGCTCTGATGCACCAGCACTATTTGCCAGACTGAAATTTAAAGACCGGCTCATCCGCCTCCCGTCCCAGGGACGTCCTAATCTTGACAAGGATAGGCAGCTAATAAGTCGTTTTATTTATTGCTGTACCCGTTTAAACGAGATAACCGTTGTTCCTTTCTTTGATTAAAAATTCAATCATTGAAAGAATTCTAGCAATTTTCGAGAGCCGCGTTTTGTGACAGTCATCCCTGCATTCGCAAAGCATCTTAAGTTGATCTTTTAATGTGACAATAGGTTCCTAGGACTTAACTTAAAACAATGAGAGAAACAAACAAAAGATCTTCTATTTAAAAGGGGTCTCCTGATCTCAAACTGTGCAATATAATCTTATGTGCCATTCCACTCGAGTAGATTTTAGAGAGTTTCGGCGCCTCTTGCTGTTTCGATACAATTAGAAGTTTCGACGCGGCTGGAAATTTCGACGCCATTGGCGCAAAAAAGTGAAAATGATTTTCAGTGGCTTGTCACAAAAACGGATAACGGAACTGCGCGTTTTAAGATATCTCAACTCATTAATTTTTTTTGCAAAAAAGCATATTAAGGAAAAAAATGTGAGAAAAATGTAATTTTCTGTAGAAATATAAAATAAGGCTTGAAGAGACTTCCAGTAGATTTTGAGAGAAGCAAAGACAAAATTCAGGTTGGAATTCTGAATGAAGTAGCGTGTCCAGTTGGCGTGAGTAAAAATTAGCAAACCTATCACAACTGAATTTCTATTAAGAATTGCGAATGGTACGGTTTTGATAAAAAATGAAAACTACGAATGATTCGCAATTACGTCATCCAAGCGCATGGAGATCCTTCTGTGACATGACACAGAAATCCGCTAAGAGTGGACTGAAATCCTTAATTACGCTGTCTGTAAACACTGTGTTCAGGGTTTATACTTGTGGCTGCCGACCTACGAAGTTGTGATCTCTTCTCTTGAAATGTAAAATGAATAGATCGGCTCCTATTCGAAGAGTCATGTTGCTAGCAGAAACGGATTTGGACGATTTCTGGAAAAGCAAGCTTTTGGATCATGTTGCAGGATTGTGAAACCAGCATATTTAGCAAGCTCAAGAGACCGAGGTATATCTTCGTATTTTCATGCATACTCGTAATTACGATAGGCTTGATTCAAGTTTCTAAGAAATCGTCTCCACGCCAAAACGCTTCTGGCAGCTTCAAGCTCGTTCTACTCTTCATCATCTATTTAAAAACGATTTGGATTAATTTATTTAAATTGAAATATTTATGAAGTCATTTGACTTGGTTTAAATCGGGGTTTAAATCGCTCTGTTTTTCACCATGAAAGCAAATCATCGACTTTTCTCAACGAATGCATCACGATATCTTGAGGAGATAAAATCTTCAAAAATGATGGAAAAACAAAAATTTAGTATCGAAGCCAAGAGGATGACGTTCTCATCTTTGATGACCTCTGGAACAGTACGCTTTCTATATAATCATACCGGGAGTATAAATAGAGTTCAATGTGAATTTATAGCTGGAGCATCACAATGTGAAACGACTGCAAATAAATATGGTAATTGGGGCCCATTTTAGTTCCTTCTCAAGACGGCCAGAGAAACAGCTGCAGCCACTGCTATGAACCTAAGAGTTAAAACTTCCCAGAAGGGAACAAAGAAAGCGAAACAGGCCTCGCAAAACATGAAGATTAGCGGCGATAAAGCAGAAACTAGAAGTCGTGGAAGAGTATCATTGATGGGGGAATGCCAAGCACAAATTCCAAAGTTCTGTATGAAACTCAATCAGCATTCTGACCGCTGTCGAGTCAAATCCATTTAAGAGCTATCACTGAACTCTCTTTGTTTTGGAGTCAGCCAGTGTTGGATCTTGTTAATTGTATTCTGCCATGCACACGCAGACTTCTAGTACAAACACACAGCTAGCACCCTGTCGTGCATTCATGCCAGTAAACATGCCAACAGTACTTACTATAAAGGGCGCACATGAAGCCCATATCGCTGATGCTTCGGGTTCAAGTTTTGATAACAATACGAGCGCGTGGGGCACAATGCCCCTATATCGCAAGGGGTTTAATAAAGTGGGTTTAAGTTGATGCTACACACTTTTGTAAAAAAAGGCCTTTCAAACTTATTACCCGCAAAATATGAAAATCAATGATTATAAATGGGCACACGGAGTTGGGTCCAATGCGCTATCATATACCTTTTAATGATACACACCATCCGAATTACTGTATCGAACGTTTAAGATTTACGTCAGAGGAATCCAGCCTATCGAATTTCATTAACAAAATTTACAGGTCTATGAATCACGGATCATCTTGGACAACTTTGTGTGAGTTGGCACTTTGATAAGGGCAACAGAGGAGGCTTAGCTGACAATGAGTGCAAAGATCTTTTTGATAGCAAACGTAACATTTATGAGATACCACATCGGTCGAGTATTCTTTTTACGTCACGTAAGAAGAGCTATCGGCGTTTAAGTTACCTAATCATTTCAAGAAAGTGACCCTCCTTAATTATTTCTTGGATAAGCAGGTATGATTGTTCCTATCTTCTTCCTCAACAGGTGTTCATATGATCCTCTGACAGTTTTATCATCCTGCCCTTTTATAGAACAAACTATTTCATATTATATTGCATTTCGATTTAATAAGCACACCACATCGACACTACCACTCGTAATGTGGTTGGGGCTGAAAATACGTGAACAGAACCACGTGATTTAGTATGGCTTCGATGTTCGGTCAAATCAGCTTCTGTAGTAAACTAATCGATTTTCGGATGCCATCCAACGCCATAGATGTTTGATGTGGATTCGTATCAGCGAGATTTTAAGCAGAATAGTTCTGTGTAAACCTTGCGCATTATGTTGTTCGGAATATTTTTTGAATTGTTTATACCGGCAAATATTTGGATGACATTGCTAAAATTGAAAATATTTTGAGGATTGAGGGGATCAATATCCAAATAATGCATTCAATTTATTTACTTAAAGATCTCGCTCTACCTATTGTCTGGTATTTTTGGCAACGAAAGTTTTGCTTGAAATAAACACTGATCCATTAAGTTCACTGCTGGCCCGGGTGAGGCAAATAGATTTGCGTTGTAATAAAAAACCAGGAATATGTGATAATTGATTGAGGACAAAAGTTAAGCTATGGTTAAGAATGTTCTTATGAGTTGAATTGGCAAAATTTTGTGAATGATTAGAGACCGGAAGACGCGTCAATAGGTGGCTTTTCCAAGGAAAGATCTGATATTGCATAGATGATTGTAAATCGAAAATCTGAAATCATAAGCATAAAGGATTGTAAATGAAAAAGAAGCAAATGCATATATGAATTTGCAGCAATCGCTTTTAGCATTATTCCATGTTACAATTAATTTTTGGAGTTCTCTTTTCAGTGATGCAAAAACATGTTTTTTAAAAGATGTAAAAAGAATAGAGTTCAAGACTTTTATAAAGTGAATGATTTCAGTTGGTTCAATGGGCTAGCATTTGAACGGTCGCTCTTAGCTTTAGTGCCAGTCAAAATAGGTCACATTCACCACTAACGTTGTTTGTAAGAATGTCAAGGTATTGTTAAAATAGAGTCTCGGAATAAAACCAAAAATAATTTGAAATGTAAGATAAACGCTGGTTTATATCATACATCGATGCTAAACTCTGCATTTGTTTTGATTAATTTTGAATTTAATAGAAGCTTATGTGTAACTGTCTCTAGAATAAAAGTAAGACTTTTGAATATCTCTAGGTGCAAAGTTCGTACATGGTAGCTGTCCTTCTTCAGCCTGCATCATATTGCAATTGAGTACTGATAACTCTGGACCAAAATAAACTACAGCTTGGTATGTACCAATACTCAACTAAATTATTGTTTCATATGGTTTCTCCGTTGCCTGGAGAAATTCTTAGACTAGCAATTTCTAATGTCCATAGTTCAAGGCTTTGGTACTGTGAAACATTTTTGGTGCCGATTTTCAAACGATTTTCAAAGGCTTATATCAAAGAAGCTACTGTAGAGTTCTTATTTATGTTTCTTGACCTTGCAAACGGTTTATCTTTTAACAAGATTTTGGTGTAATCTACCCGAAAGTGAATCCGGTTAGGACAGAGCCTTTGTTATTGTTACAAGATCCTCGATTGCTCTTTCTTGTTTTTCTGTTTAACTAGAGTCGTTGAGCTATCTCGTGATAGGCGAGGGAAGCTAGGGTGACCTATTATTTTAATCGGTCGCGTAATTTGTCTTGTTTGAAATTTGAAATTTCAACTGCGCCCACATTGTTTGCAAAGATTTTGCCATACTGTAATTATGTCATGGAAAATGTTGACTGAAGCCGACCTCTTTCAGGTTTGGTTTTTTTTAAATTATGATTTAAATTAATTTCATCAATAGACAGCCTTAAATCTATATTTACTTTGCTTATCGCGTTGTATACGTCCAATGTTATACATATCAGGTGAAAATAAAAAGATGAAAAAGTTTCGTTTGAGATAAATGTATTTGAGCAAATGCTTTGTGTATGTGAGCAACTTCACAGTCCCAAGAAATGGTGAAACCATGATTTTAGCAAAGTACTTTCGCAGGGATTTTAAATGTCTAGGAAAATTATCATTCTTTCTAGACAGATGAATTTTACCTGGGCTCTTCTAAAAGAAGTTGTGAAGTGGATGCTGATTGGTCGTTAGACAGCCAATCATACGCCCTTCCGACAGTCTTCTATTATTTCCGATCTGCTACTGGCTATTTATTTCACCAGCTTTCGGTCATTTTCCGACCTCTGCGTACTCCGAAAGGCCTCCAATATGCTGAAATCATTGTTAAGCTGTTTTTCGCATTCATAAAATGTTGATGAACAGATCTACTTTGAATTCGTAAAACATTTAAAACTTAACGACCATGAATATGTGCTATGCTAAACGACAATTAGAATTCAAGAGGGCAGGTAAACATCTTATTAAAAGAAACTATTTACAAATTGGATTTTGATATAAGCAGTCAGATTATTTTGAATCTGAATTAAAGTATTTTGCTATGTTGTTAATGCTTGTTCTCAAAACAAATTTACGTCAAGAGAGGAACATAGGCCCAGTCTTCTACCATGTTGTCTTGTGTACTCTTTTGATCTCCAACAACCATTGCAGCTAAATGCGATAATAACAACTCAATATAAACAGAGAAAGCACTTCAAAGGGCAAATGCTCAAGACTGCGTCTGTTATTCTCCTGTCTGGAGTGTCATTAATCCACTCTTAGGTACAAATTGCTGGTATATCACAGCAACATAGTGAATAATCGAGCTTTCAAAGAGCTCTAGAGCTGCAAGGTGCCATCACTGGCCTCTCATTTGGCTCCACCATTGGCAATGATTACCCATTTCGCTCGAAGTTGCATCTCAAGTTAAGCTTTTGACGAAAAGGTTAACCAGAAGTGGATTTACTGCCTTAGCCTTTCTAATGCGATGTTATTTGGATGTGAATATGTCGCCATAACGGATCCTGAAAACGGAGTCAGAAACTGATCAAACGTTAATTAGAATTACAGCGCCAAAGAGTCCCGTTAAGCGCGAATAGAACGATGATATTGTACACTTAGCAAGGATATTGCGTGAAAAATGATACGTTGAACATTGACACATAACGGATACGTTAAGCCCGAATATAGCGTGGATATGATCAGTTGACCATGGATAGAGTGTAGAATGATACGATAAGCTTGAATGCAGAGTTTATATGCCATGCTACGCGAAAATATAACTTTAGTGTAGCTATGCCACACAGAAATTGTTTTTATCATACTGATAGGTGTCAAATCAAGTCAATAGCCAAAAACATATCGCCATGTTTTTTCAGTTGTGGATTGGAAGGCTTTTTCCCAACTTTTTTATGCAGCTCCTTGGCAAGATATTTCTTAAATTTCCTTAGAGGTGAGTTAGCTGGTTACCATCCAATAATTTCTTGCCAGGCATTTAATTTAATGCAAAACTTTCGTTCTTCTATTGATGAAATTTCCTCGACAATTAAACTAAAGTTATAGAGATTTTTAGCCAAAAGTTATCTAGACTGATTTTCTCTATAGCGCAGCCAAAGATAGCAAATATTTGCAAACGTTTGGGCAGTTGCAACCTTACAATTTAGCACATTATCATGAACTCCAGAGTCAGTTTGTATAGTTGTTTTGCACAGGACGCTAGTTTTAGAAGTCATCTCTGCGCATAAATACGAAGGAAAGATATTGCTGACAAAAGACAATGCTGATACGCACAAACCACTGTCCGCTGATTTCTGAAAGAGATATCCGGATTAGCTATGTAGATTGTTTGTAGCCGGACTTAAATATTACCCTGTCGGTGAATTTGTTATTTCATAGGCAAGTCTTTGGAAATTAAATCGAAGGTGTTTCGGAGCCCTAAGAACATCCACCGAGGCTTGAGATCTGTGAGTCATCATTATGAGAGAGATATGAATTATATGAATCAGGTCTGGATGATGTTTGTCTGATGTCGTTTAATGGGCAGAGCATGTTGCACTTTTTCTAGCCAATGAAAGCCGTTTTTATTGCCATTTCAATTAAGGTAGGGACACAAATGTCAGCAGCATTATTTTCTACATAGACTTATAGTTATTTAAGTTATTTAAGATATTGAGGATATACAATTGATGAGTCATTTCATTATCTGCTCAATAATTCGAATCTTAGCAGATTCATTCTCCAATTGACGTTATGAATTGCATTGATATTTGAGAATGTCGATAGGTTCTCGTATTCTTTTTTCTCCAAGGACTTTTTCAATTGCCTTTGGAATTTAATTAAAAAAGTTCACTTTCTTTCAAGTATCCTACTCGTCTGAATGTCTTCGCCAATTTTCCCCAGCAGAAAGGGAAATACATTCACCTTTATGCCTGTTTGCTTTCTATTGCACTAAGTTCTCCTTTACGATTGTCCTTGCCAGCAATCCCTTTTAGCCTAGCAAGCTAGAGATTCGTATTAAGTTTTCCTTCAACATGAAGTGGAAAAATGACCCTTGCTATACTTGAAACCAAAAACCAAAATCGTGGTGTAACTTCACCAAAATATTTTCCAAAATCAAGGTAGTTGACGTTTATCTACTCCTCTGGTAGAATGTTTAAAAACTCATTGCAAACTTTCAAGGTGCGGATAAAAATGCTTAATCAAGAATGACAATTTTCTAAATATTTGGTTGAATTTCTTGTAAAACTACAATCTTTGTAGTAGCATTCACGAAGAACAATCGCAATAAATACGCCTACAAGTGTTCTTGCGTCTCATCAATGCTATGCAACCTCGTGGCAGCAACTCTCATGTTGCCAGAACACTCCCGTGAATATTGATCTACTCTAGGCAATGTTTGGCAAGTGAGAGAATTCTATACAACAACAAAATACTGGCAATAAAAGGCAGTGCTGGGTTCAGGCATGTCGTTAAATATCGGCATTGATACTAGCATTGGCAGGATTGTCGCTAACCTAGGATGACAGGCATTCAGCGCAAATTAATTCTGTCAAGAAACAATCGAAAGTGTTCGGTTTCATAAACCGAGATTCTTCGCTTTCTCTTCACAGCATCGATTAAACCTCATGAAAAATAATCATTCGAACAGAGAGTCGCAAATTTTGATATTGAAAAGAGATTTTATCTTATTTTGAGATTAGTCCTATGAATTTGATATAGGATACTTTGCTGCGGGCAAAGTGGATTAAATTTTAGACACTAATGATTCATCTTGCCATTGGGGGATTTTCGCAAATAAAGACAGCTGCTGCACACGAGAAGTGGCAGGTTCTGCGATAAAGCCAGTGCTATCGCTAAGCGCTACTGTTGTCTTGTAGACGACGCTTCGCTTCACTTCTAGTCGTAGCTTTCATTCGATGATAATGGACTCGTGGTAGGGAAGGCCTTAATGATGAGGAGAAACGTCGCTCAGTAGGCAGTGCTTTCTGTAAATACCATCTGTTTTCCTTCCGTGCGGTTGCTTGAAATATCGGACTTGTTGTATTTCAGGATTCAAGCGATGCTTGCATTGGGCAAAGAGTAGATTTCTGTGATTTGGCATCTGCAGATGGTCACGTTGGTACCTCTTTGGATGCCACAGGAGGAAATAGCTAACCGATACGAGAAATAAAGGGGCTTTCCGACTCTGTGCTTCGCTGTTATCGTTAATATTATTGGAATTTTTCTACTGATGAAACCCAAGGATCTTCTTGGAGTCCCTGCACCACAATACCTTTGAGCAAGCCATGGTTGAAAGCCACACAACACTCGTGTTATTTGTTATTGTGAAAGTGTTTTGAAAGGGCGTCATTCGAACACTGAAGCGGCAACTCGGAGAACAGAGCAATCGGCAGACTGCAAGGTATTGTAAACTGGATCTTAACTGTTTAATCTGAGGCAAAATTCAATATATTTTCATTCTTACCAGAGGCTTGTTCAAATATTGGAAAACAAGGTTGATTGTATCTGGAAATCACGGTTCTGCCAATCGCTTCCATTCCACCGATATCAAACATTAAAAAAGGAAGGATCAATCTTCGCGTAGAAGCAGTTTTTCTACAATATACTCCTGAAATTCCGGAGCATCTTTGAAAATAATGAACCGCTGGTGAGGTCAATGGACTAACGAATTTGAAGAAAATGCCTCTTAACCGGGAAGATTTGAGGAAAACAAGGGAGAATTCTCTAAACTCTAGCGCTGTGCTGTATACAAGGCCTCGCGAAGTTCGTATCGACTATGCCCCAGTTAAGAAAGAGCGAGAGACGAGGCGGGACTCGAGGACTTCACATATATCACACGCCAGCTCAATGTTGCAAGGGTACGGATGTCGCTGTCCGCCTGCCTTAAAACACTTTATCAAATACATGTGGATACTTGTGCTGTTGGTTTATATATTTGTGATGCCCTACGTCATATCTGAGTTGCACAAGAAAGTCGAAAACTGTTTCAAGCGATTGGAACATCTCGAAAAGTTGTCGAAACCGCCGCAATCTAAGGTCGTTGCTACGAGGCAAGCGACGCAACAGAAGCAGCCGAAAGGTCATGTCGATTTGATCGATAAGAATCACATATATTCTAAGGCATCGAAAGAGAGGGAGCGCTTGAGGTTACGCCTTGATCTGCTAGTTCAAAGGTGAGTGGAATCTCTAATTGCATTTGTTTACATCTGTGCATTAAATCGGCTGTACGAATAGGCGCGATTAAATTGGAAACTTAAAACATCTAGGGACTTGTATTGTTGGAGTGATTGTTTTCTGTGCAATATTTTTGGTCCGTTGTTGGTGGAGGCTAGTGCAGTTTTGAAAGACACCCGCAATCACAAGACGTATTAGTTCTGTAATTTACCATCATTTTAAGGGATAATCTTAACTATAGTTCTGGAGAACGTTCGATGATGGGATTTTTGCATGTTATGTGATTGTTGATGTGATTAAACCATATTTGGTTAACGGTTATTGGCAGTATTTTGATTATATTATTCTTGTACGTTACATGGCATGCAATCATGGTAAATACCACCTGCGCTAGAAGCTTGACCCACATCCTCATAGTCCTTTGCAAGTCTTCATCCCCAAATTAGAACACACGAATTGAGCTGTGCACTGTTTGAGTTGTGCTAACGAATCGTGTGGTCGGTCATACAGGCACAACACTGCTCTGCTTTTAACAAACCCTATGATGGGAGGGGAAAGGTCTAACAAAACGTGAGAATTCATTCTTTAGCATAGTTCCATATGTATTACTAGGCATAAAAGCTTTACCTTTTTCGTGTCGTCAAGCATTGCTGCTAAATTGAATAAGCATGAAAAAGAGTGCGGAGTTTGGGTAAAGGATTGTCTGTTTAAAAGATCACGAAGGGATGTAGTCAAAATTAAGGTGGATCGCCCGTTACATACAGTCGTGTCACATTATTCATTTAAAGTTTGTGCTGCATAAGAAATGCAATAGCCACAGCGAGGAAATCTTTGCGGTCGGGCTTTCATATTTTCTTAAGACCTAGGATTTGCGAAAAACTGCGCCCATTGACCATACTCGTTAAATTTACTGCATGCATGTAACGTCTTAATTGAAGGATTATCTTATTAATTGTATCTCATAGCTCTCACCACACTCTCATTTAGGTGTCTTGAACCGATTTTCAAACGTGCACACCCTAGTCCGATTTTGACCAAAGATTAATGTACACGGGAGCAGGGGGCGGGCATTCCCCTTAAATCTCAATCTGTTCTTTGATCAACAATTTGTCCCGATTTATACAATAAAGTTACAGTATTACAATTTCTCTAAAAAATATGTATGTTTTTGAACGGTCCTATCGTCAACTTATTTTCAACTTGCAATTATGGGTTTTTCAAAAATTGCCTTATACAGTAAAAGGAAGCTTTTTACACATATCTCATTGTACAATATCTATAAGTTTCAGCATTAAGATTGAAGTATACACTTTATTAGCTTCCAATTATAACAGTTGGGGGAAAGTGAAGGCTGTAATTCTGAGCTTGCCTTGCCTGATCTTACAATCAATATATTTAGGAGTGGATAGTTTGACCGAATGAATAGTTGGGTCGAGTGCATCTGGTAAAAAGTTTAAAGGAAACAATTAATTGTTCGCAAGAGCAAAGGGTGCATTTTTGTAAAGAAGTGAACATTTGTAAAGAAGTGGCATCATTTGTTGTCGATGCTGTTGCGTTGTCAACGAAACAATTTCAATATGCCTGAATTGGAATGCACATACTTAGGCTAACTTTGCTTGTGTTTTTTTGATCGTTCTCCTTTCAAGAAAGACCAAATACTTTGCTATTGCGTGTTTCAAGAGCTCTTCAGCACAAGGTACAATGTTAGCTTAAACAACCCAGCTTGCTAGCACTGGAAGCGCCATCTTGCGGATTAGTAGCAACTAAACCTGTTCATTGTTCTTTACATTGGACCAAACCAAACTGTTGTATCATCCATCCTTTGTTATAAGTTGATTCTATTATGAATTGCCCTGCTCGGTCGCAATCAAATTTTGACACTTGTTATACAAATTTTAATCAAACCAATTCTTTCACTAATCTCTATGACACGGCTGGTTTGCTAAAAATGGATATTTTGTACTTATAAAAGCTCATTATGTGTTTCGCTGTAATTAAATTTTTTATTCCAAAAGCAATTACTCTTATCTTAACATCAGCAAAAGTTGTCGATGATTTCTCGTAAATAATTTCTCTCGACCAAAAGACTTAGGCATCCAAGCTTTACGTAGCGCTATCGAAACATATTCAAGCCAATATCTTCAAGAATTATTTGATCGTAGTTAAGCTTAGTTTATAAAAATTAAAGATAGAATCAAACGCACCGACAAATATCACTGCACATTCAGCCTAAATTGTATTTAATCACTCTTGGAGATGCGAAACTGGCCTATCATTAACTGAGGATGTAACACTTTATTGGAAAAAGACTGCAATAAAAATCTTTTAATAAATGGAGCTCACTTTCTGAAAGCTTTTAGCAAATAAAATAACGTTGAAATGAATGCGCCTCTAGTTGGCTGGACGCGGGCCTGGAGACTAGTCTGAGACTACAAGCTGATGAGATTTTAGTAAGGAGGACAGTAGCGTGCTGCATCGGGCCTCGACGAGCGACTAGTACGTTCATTGCACCGAACCGAATGACGTCACTCTCATTACCAGCTTCCTGTATTGGAAATGAAATAGCACTGTTCGTGATTGCCTTTCCAGTGATCAATCACGTGTTATTTTGTTGATTCTTGTTATAATTTTAAAAATAAAAACGTGCATCTTTTTAAGCAGATTTGAGCAAAATCATGTCTTAAGTTTTGAGATAATATCGGGACATTGCGAATGGAGCATTTGACATGATCCTTTTAGACTTGTCCATAATGCGTCACATTCAGTGTTCTGGTGTCGCAAAATACGTCAACTTTCATTAACAAAGAGACTCAAAGAAACAGGTCGTGTTGGTTGTCAAAGGGATGAATGGTTGCTTACCACTAAACTGAAGGATGTTTGTCCTTGGAAATTGAGTTTGGATGGATAATGATGAGGCCAATGTCACCAAGATGTCACCCTTATAATCTAATCCTCATCGAAGTGTTATTCCCTATGTTGAGCCAAAGGGCCTAACGAGCTCAGAGTATGGAAAAAGCAGACTAGGGCCACCTAATTTGACATGACAGAATTAAGCTTGTTACTGAATTTCTAGATTGTTAGATCAGGAGACGTTTGAACAAATGATGGTTCATAAAAGGCAATTCTTGTAGACACGTTGACATTTCTTGGGTGGCTTTAATCGGTTACAATTGAAATCTGTAATTTTGTGAGCATTGTCATCATGGCAATAAACTTTTCATTTTAATTTCGATTGTTGATCCATGAATCTGACTGACATAAGCAGAAAACGTCAATAATGGCACTTTTGCCCTGGGTTGTCACAACCAAATTTTTGCCACAACCAAAGGTTTTATTAAAAGAGCTAGAATATAAGAAGATATACATGGCTCTTAAGGAGGATGCAGGGCAAACATCTCAAAGCGGCTGTTACGTCGAAAAAAGTGCTACCCCAATAGGCTAGCATCCTCGTACTTAGATCATGTTTTACTATCATGGCATGTTATCATTGTTCCCTTGTTTTGAAACTGCAATATTTGAATTCTTTCGGTAGCTCTAGGTAAGGGCCGTGCATTGCTGATGCCATAAAACTAGGCCTAGCTTCTGTAGGTTTCAGCTCCCGGCATAACGCTCCCTTTGCTGAACGCTTCGAAACCTAGGTACGGGCCGCAAACCACGGGATTCTGTTGAAGTGACTATTTTAGAAGCAGTGACCGTTTGTCATGGCTATATCTTAGTTAATGGAGCCTCAATCGATTTTGCACGTGTGTTCACTTTGATGGTTTCGTCACCCAAGATATGCACAGAAGATAGAAATCTCTATTTTGAGAAACGCCTAGACATTTAAAGCAAAGACTGTTTTGGGCTAGATGAGAGAGGAGTCTCATTGTATGAAATAATGCGGATAATCTCATTGGATTTTCGCTTTGCAAGTAATCTTTTCAAACAAGAGTAAGCACAAGAATTATGCCTATTAATGTGGATGCGGAAACGTTTGAGAGGAAGTTTTATGGAAAGCCGGTTCCAAAGACACCGCAAGCTTCAACAAGATTCTTTTGCTGCAAGTACTCTGGTGGTGTTCTGCAATACTAGGGAGATTGATCCGGCGATTTGTCAGCAATGCTCAGAGACAATCGTCCTCTTTTACGAGCGGCCTCAGTGCTGGCAATTAGGTCTTGAAGCTGGAATGCCCACCTGTCCGGTGTTGTCCGGTACTGTCCGGTACTGTCCGATGCTTTCCGGCCGTTTCATAATTGATCGTGTATTTATAATCCAATCCAATTCAATAAATCTTTTGCAACCCATATTTAGCCTTCCTTTTTACCTTTTGAGAAGATTTTAAATGATCTTTGAACAACAAGGCATAGAATACCTAGAATTTTGAATTTCCCTGTCTCTAGTAATATCAAAATGTATTGCAGCAAAGCTCCGAATATGAATGACGACAAAACACGATACAGCGTGCCAACAATGATGTACTGGTAGCTTATCGAGTCGACTTAAGCTCGTTAGGCCACGTTTAGGAGAATTGGCAGACTATCTGGTAGCACGTAGCCTCCACACGCTTTTCTTAACCACTTGATATTATACTTTGTAGACTAAAGATAGCGTGAAATAATTAACTATTTAATTCTTTTTTCAGGGTGAATAATCTTTCAGATTTTGAGCAAAGGATCTGCAACTCTACTGTCAACAGCAAGCTCTATAAAAATATTTGTAAGTCCATCACATCTATACACTTCTTAAATGCCTTGTATCTTCTGCCATTGATTTTCTGTCAAGTGTTGTTGAAGTGGCTGCTTGAGCAATGTGACTAGTACAAGAGCGTATGACAATATTGGGCTTAACATTGCTGTTTGATTCCTAGGCCACTTGCAATAGCATAGTTATCTTCTGCAAGAATATCACAAAGCAGGAATCTAGTATATTAGTGGTTTTACACTTGATTTGCTGTAAAAACAAGTAAAAGCCTAAATAAATATTTCAAAAATTGTTATGGATGCTACTTTGTGTCTGCATCGGAGGATCACTCGCTCTGCTGAATGCTTTGCGCAAACTGCATTAAAAATCACTCGCTTTCAGCATCTACGTCCGTTCATCTTAAGCTGTTTGCTTTGAAAATATTTGGGAAGAGATTAGGTGAAAGAAAGCAAGTTGGATGCCAACAAATATTTTTAAAGTGCTTTTATCCAAAGCTGCCTTGATCGTGCAAAGCTCGCCTTTAGATTTGCAGAAGATAAACAGATGGTCAAATTAATCGCTTTTATAATTGCTGCTGATTTTCACTTTGAAAAAGGCAGTGCACTTTTGTTTGTTAGAACTTGAGTTGGCTGGTAAAAGCAGCTTACTTTTAGAATATCTTAAGTATTGGGTATTGGTTATCTATACTCCTCATGCTTTAATCCCATAGTTGTTTTGCTTACTAGAAAGCAGAAATGTAACACCTAAGTGATAAATAAGAACAGTGCCGACGCTATGAATTTGAAGCAATAGTGTAGTGCTATCAAAATAATTATCGGGTTTCTTATATGAAATACTGAAAAAGAAATAAAAAATATAAATTTTGGCAGTAACAAGAGTTGCTCACCCCTTGATCCCTTGGGGCAAAATTTGCCATATTTTATGACCAGATTGGCTAGAAGAGCATTCTGATTGTACTTGTTACATTACCTATTGCAGCTTAGAGCTGCTGCTTCGCATGTCCCGCCACCCCTCTCCCGGGTTTGAATGCCAAAAAGTAGATTACTGATATGCTGGCACGGCTGTTGATACTCTTTAAAAGACACTTCTATTGTTAACTAATTAGGAGATCGAAGGATAAAGATAGCTTAAAGATAGATAGATTGATATAGAATAATAGAATAAAGCCTTCAAGGATAGGGAACGAGACTTAAAGGCATCGAAAAGGCCAGTTTTCCAAAGTTGGTGTGCTTACAGAACTATCTGCATTGACGGTGCCCTACGTTCGTGACAGACCAAACCGATTTGATGATCTCATTGTTGTCTTTTCTTAAGCAGACTACCAAGAGCGAATTCTTTTGAATCTTCTGGACAACTCCGTTACCCTATATATCTCTAACTAGACCAAAATTGAAATTATGAATTATCTTGCAACATTAGGGTAATAGCTGTCAAATTAATTTATACACGTACTCGAAAATTGGGCGGAGAAATCAATATTAATAAAAGACTAAAAGACTTGAGATGATTTTAGAACTTTCTAAGTACACGCTTGATGTCATTAAAAATTATGTCATTTATTGCAGCTTATAACATAAAATGCCCTGTTGGACCAGGTGGACCACCTGGAAACCCAGGAACGCCCGGCTTACCAGGAAAAGACGGAAATGTGAGTGCTATTTTATTAATCTACAGGTTCATTTGTACACTCAACGTTTGCCAGAAGTCAAAGTGATGCTTTAAGGCCTAGGTTTTACGTGATGAATTCAACAATTCTGTAAATCTGAGACATGGTCCTCTTCGCCAGGATCGGGGATTCATAAATGTCATTGTCATTCCAGGCTCAAGTGCCTTTCGTCCAATCTCTGCCTCGTTATCCCTGTTCTGTTATGCAAAGTGTGCTTTGATTTTCTTTTTCATTTCATTAGCTCCGCTCTAACCTAATAGCTCTAGAAGGAAGACAAATATAAATAAATGCGATATCTTGATACAACATCTAGATGAACGTAGGGACATTTCGAAGAGTTGGTTCAGCATATTTGACAAAGTTAAGACTTAGAACCATTTGGCACAAAGAAGAGTTTTGAAGCTCATGGTTTTACCCTGTTAAGATTACTGTCTGCAAGATTGCACTCCCTTTATTCTTCCTGTGTCCCGTGACAACTTTTTTGCAGAAGCTTGTCCTATAGTTCTTACCTAGTCCTTCATGGAGGCAAAAGGAGGGCAGAGTCATCGCCTGAATCAATAGATTTGTACGCAGGATTGAGCTTTAACTTATATAAAATGAACAAAGCTAATAAGTTACAAGTGATTATTGATAAAAAATTGGTTTCCTCCCTTTTGCACTTTATGTGGTAATGTCTATCAAATGCAGCAGACATCTAAGAGTGCATCTAGCGTACGTTATTGCCAAATAAAAGCAGTCAGTTTAATACAAAGTTCGAATGAAGCTTTGCTCTTACACTTCAATTTCACCGTAGCCCGGACTACAAGGACCGCCTGGAGAAAGAGGTTTGCGGGGCGACAGGGGACCGAAAGGCCAACGAGGAAAGCCAGGTATAAGAGTCATTCTCTTAATAAGCATGTATTACTCGTTTTTAATAAATAATTTTTACATTCATGTCACTTTAGGCATGTAGGGCATTTTGCAATGAACTGAATGTGCCGTACCCAGAGGATTGTCAAACTTTTTGAAAAGTAACATTGTGTGCCTGAAAATGAATATTAAGTTCCTCTTTACATTTTTTCAAATTTCTTGCCAACGTTGGATAGCTTGAAGGAGATTTATGTACATTGTAAACATGTTTATCATCTATATGATCAATGCTATTCTCTACCCACACTTCAACAATTATAAGCCAATGTTCGTTATTGAACTAAACTTTTATGCCTTCTTTGCCGACCAATGTGCAACTAAGGGTAATTTTATAACTCACCAAGAAGAATACTCATGATAGAAATTTTTCACCAATTGATTATCATCCACTTTCTTAACTATCAACAACAAGCTGTCATTACCATAACTCATAACAAATACAGGATTTGGATCTAGAGAAAGAGAGGAAAATTCTTCATTGATGGCATTTTCTTCTCTGAAAGCCACCGTGATGTTAAGGATTATCTAAGATATTTCTTAAAACTGACAGCTAATGAGCTGATTTATGTTTCAGGTGTCAATGGAACTTGTGACTGTAAGACAGAGAGAGCACTTAATCGAAAAAGTTCCGTTTATACTCATTGGGGCAGGCAAGATTGTAATGGTTCTTCTCTTGTATACAAAGGTAAGAACTGCTCCTTTTCTTAAGCTCTTTTTTCAATTGGAAAGCCATTGGATTTATGAATACTTCAGGGCAGCTTTTCGGGCACTTAATTATCATAATCGTTATGAACTCTTCATAGAATGCCCTACTCACCAGTATCGAACGTTTCTCATCTAACGTTTGTGCCTATTTAGAAGAGACCCAGTAAGTTCTGTTTTATGAATGAATGAGATGGCATTTTGGTCTCCACAAGCAATTGCCTGGAATGATCTTGGAGTATCAAGTCAGAAGTATTTCCACATCTCCAAACCAAAAGTAATCTTCATTCCACTAATTCCCCCGATTCTTATATCTCGCCTCAAAGGGAAAAACCTTCTCCGATCAAAGTTCCAAGAATGCAACTGTTCCGATGACAAGAGAAGGCTTTCAATGATGAAGTCATTTAACTGAAATAAGAAAAATACAGCTCATACAAATAAATCCTTTTGCTTGCATTCAATGAAGCAAAATGGGCTAAAAATAAACTTTGATGTAACAACAAATTTTGTGGTAACTGCTGATTGCTTAAGATGTACGTCATTTTTCAATTGTGCGCGTACTGTTTACATTTTGTCACTGTCATGAGGTGAAAGGATCAGTAGCAGCATCAGTTGCCGTAGCTTCTGTAAGTAGTAGACCTAAAATTCAAAATTCCGTTCTAGGCTATGTTGGAGGCGCGCATAATAACGAAAACAGCGGGGGATCGAATTACCTGTGCGTACACGAGGAGCTACATCCTTACCGGAGTGACGCAACATCTCAAGGGCACAGATCCTTCTTGTATCCGGTCGAATACGAAACGCACCCGGGAATTTTCAAGACCAGATACAACAAAACTGGCGTGCACTACTTCGATGCGGTCTGTTCTGTTTGCAACATCAAAGGACGCGACACAGTAATGATGATCCCCGGCCGACGGACCTGTCCAACTGGCTGGACAAAGGACTATGCCGGATTTCTAATGGCACCCCGGACGTTGCTTTTTAGGGCCGAGTACATATGCGTCGACGAAAGACCGTCCTTCAAGCCGGGAACAGAATCGACGCAGAAGAAGGTCGGGCTTCTCAATTTCGTTGACACAAGTTGCTCGGCTCTGACGTGTTCTCATTCCCGGTCTTCGAAAGGCTTTAAGGAAAACTTTGAAGTTACTTGTGTTGTCTGCAGTATATAGTGAATTTTATTTATTGTATTTAATTGATGCTTAACGCCCGTTTACGAATACGAGGAAGCTTGCTGCGACAATGTGGCTGCGGGGTCGCAATTCGGAAGACACGTGGAAATGCTGCTGTGGTTGTGCTGTTTTATGAAGGTCCTTTGAGTTTTTGGTGAGCTGATAGATCACCGAGGCTCTTATATTGGCACGAGCTACAAAGCCAGGCAATGACACTCCTAGGAAACTCTTAGATTATGATAATATTTGCCAACATTAGTATACATAGTTGTGTAAATACTTTTAATTTCACAGAAACTTTGTATCATAGAGAATTCAATAGCTAGATCATTGAGTTCTATGTACTGAGAACTTAAATGGCATCGTGTGAAATGCAATTAGGCTAGATGACGTGGTGGGAGCAATTCTTAACAGTTGCAGTAATGATGCACCCCTTATATGAGATGTTGAAAAACAAAACTATTGCTATAAGGATGTCAAAGAGCTAAAGAGTAGGTAGCATAAAGCTAATACTTGAAATTGTGAGTTTATTTTCATGATCATAAGCAATGATAATGGTAATCGAAGTTTATGCCTGAAACTATGAGAAGGATTGCCCATCAACAAACAGAGTTTCAGGGCCCTTGATGCCGGCTATGTTGCTAATGGTCGACCGCCCTCTACGCAACAAATAAAGTTAGGTGTAGCAGAAAGATGGAATTATGTACATACTACATCATGCATGCGACCATCAGTTGGTTGCCTTAATGTTAGATAAACCTTATAAGTGACATGGGATTAATACGAAGTTTCCTTGCTTATTTATAATAATCAATCGTTCGAATGTATTTTGTTAAATTCTCTACCTTGGAGCAAATTTATTTACACGAGAATGAGGAGGAATAGAGAATCTAAAAAATGTTTGCATTTTATTCTATTCTCGAGGTCATCTTACTGGTGGCTTTTGCAAATATTTACCCCCAAGTGAACAAAAATCGCATAGAACAAGATAGCCCAAACCTGGTATACACCTATTTTCGAGGGGTTTTCAACAGATAAACAGTTATCGCACCTCATGCTGATGAAATCTATCTCATCTTCTACTACAAACCCAGGTTTTCCCATAAATACAGGCTGAAAAGCCGACTGATCATTACTTTTCCAGATAAGAAAAATTTCACATATCGTTGGGCTGGGAAAAAAGAGAAGATTTTGAAGACGATTGTGAGATTGATTTGATGGGAAAGCAAAAACAAAACTATGACTTTGTAGAATGAATGTAAGCAGCTAAAAGGCATCGATCATCTATCTTGCAAAATAATTTCGATTGCAAAATTGCGTTAAAGGCATTGAATCATGGAAAAAATTATTTTCCGTTTGGGGAGGGATTAAAAAGCGGCTTTTCTAACTCCATGTGATAAGCTTGCTTTCATGTGATCCGACATCAACTGCGAGGGTATATCATCATGTGTGCAGTTTGCTTAACAGCCATTCAGATTGGCGTAGCTATAATGCAACAGGGTACAGGTTTTACATTTACCATGACTCGATGCCTTAAAAAGTTGCTGGATGAATAACAGAAATGGGCATGTTTTTGAATGAAGCCTGTGGCTATCATAATTAACTGTAAGCAAGGAATGATTTTGATGCAAGATCGGTCAACAGCAAATGGTCATCTATAGATCAGCAAACGCCACTGCATAATCTGAGGAGATGCATCAATTTGTAATGCAATAAACATCTGATTTGGAATAAGGTATTCTTAGGTCTGATAATACTCTGCTGGATTGCTTACAAATCGATATCTTCTAAGTGAATCTCAGGACCTGATCCAGGATCACCAGATCTTTCCAATAATTGTAAAAACTGGGACTTCTACTAGTGACCCTGAATGTTAAGCAAATCTGCCATCCCATTAGAAGTCAAATCGTCCATACTTTTAGTCTGGTCTCATTTACTGTGCAGATCTATAAGATCGTTTGCAAACGACTTTAGACTTGAGACATAAATTTAAATAGTTGCTTGCTTTGGATGTGTAACAAGGTCTCTCTGGTCAATTGCTATAAAGCTTTTCAGTCAAATTGAAGTCACGAGGAAGCATCTGAAAGAGGAAATGTGTCTATTTGTGAAACATCTTCTTACGAAACAAATCAACATTCTGAAACAAGTTTCAAAAGTTGCAGAGGGAAATGCGGCTTTTGAAGTATTTCTATAGCGTATGTTTTCTACAGGAAAATCTATTCGAAAGAGGTTTGATTTGTTTCCCCTCACAACCAGAGGAAAGTACCTTCCTTACAAAGCAAGGAGAATCCATACCACTGCACAGAATTGTTTTCTGTTTTGATGAACTTGATAAACTGTTGCAAAATTGATTTTCAATTACACTTCATGGGTATTCTTGCCGTATTTTGTTGTAACTTAAGGCTGAAGTACGAGCTTGTAAAGCTTTTTGCCAGAGCAGGAAAAACTAAGAATTATCATGGAGCTGAAAAATCGATCAAATTTTATATTAAGTATAATTAAGACGTGCATCTATCTTTTATTTTAAGCTGGTGATAATAATGGATGTCTTTCTCAATATTCAAGAATGGTTTAAAAAAATACTAATGACAAATTTCAATATGAGCAAAACTTTACTATTATTGTTTTACTGAGACGGAAACTCATTCGAGCTTTGTGCAGTAGAAGAACTAGATATCTCATAGGAAAGCAAATTAACGTTGGTCATTATTGAAGGCGTGGATGCAGAATTTAGTGGAATTGGTAGACGTTCTTCTCGTCTAAGTCGCAGGTAAACTGCAGTTAGTTGCTTAGTCTATTCATCAAACTCAGTAATTCAACTGCTTTCGTTATTGATGATATTTTTGCGTAAAGGGTGTTTGAGTCAAGGATCAAACAGATCATTGTTTGAATTCTACGAACAGTCAAACTATATTGGCAAATTTTTTCTCTTTTTGACAGATTACGATATTTAGTCTACTTCCACCGACAAATCGAAAGCTTCAAGCTGCTTCCCTTTACAAACGCAAAGGCCGTCGGAATACAATAAGACGATTAGCACTTTGCTTTCCATTGAAACTCAAGTCAGAGCCTTCCGAATGTATCTTGATCAATCTGTTTGTACGCATTGTACATGCTTTTTGAATAAGCTATATAGTATCAGACAGCTTGCATTGAGTGGGTCTTTTTATTATGATCTTATAGGATGCAATAAATATTTTCTATTAAATAGATCTACTCAAAAATCCTATTAGCATAAAGATTCGCGTTTATGAAAGCAAACAGCTTTCAACACTCCGCTGTAAGCAGAGATATGAGAAAATTCCAGTTGCAATAGAGACAGGAAAGTCTTCTTGTCTTATTGTATAAAGACTTGTTGTAGCCGATGTTTTTCATGTCGACTCTTTTTGGTTGCGTAATGAAATTTTGGGGCGCTCCCTTCGGCAAATCCCGTTGATGTGTCTTCATGTTTTGTAGATTTGTAAAACATGCCTTTTCTCAAGGAAGGTAAACATGGATTTGGTTTTGGTCGGGATAAGAGCATTCGGTAAAAGATCTAGTCAAAACAGTATAATGGAAGAGTTTGTTTAACCATGTTATTTGTTAACGTAAAAAGGAAAGATCCAGAGTAAGGGCAGCTGCTGAAGTTGGATACAATTAATTAAAATCTTGAATTTTCATACTATGCATGTTTTAGCGACACATTTCTACAGTACCTTCAGCAGGTTATATCTACAGTGCTAAAATTATGATTATCCCTAAAGTGTGTTCATACATTGTATATAGATTGGAAAAGTATCAATCAAATATGTTTTTGATAAAGATTTTGCCCTTTCTGATATTTTCTGGTTCTTTTCTAAAGGAAGCCAAAAATCACAATAGAAAGGCGAGAGCTAAGGCCTGGAGCCAGGAGAGCCTTCTACACAGTTGTATTTCTAAAAAGTGCTTAAAGTATTCAAACTTGCTGGATGATTTTTTCCTCATTACATTGTGCAATTTTTCTGCTCCTAAAGTAGTGTGTTTGCGCTTTCTCTACATTAGTTATCCATGTTTGAACATAAAACCTTGGGAGTTCAAAGCAATTTTTTAAGCATTGAAAATGTTTTATGTGGTAGCATGCTTCGTTGTTTCTTTTCAGGACTTGTTTTTTTAATGTCCTTGACGATAAATTACGTTAAATATCAAAGACAATACAATGACTGTGTTAAAATTCTACTAGATGGAATGATATTTGTAGCTTTGATTTTAATGACTTTATCAAAGATAGATTGGCTAGCTCTTATTTTTTGAAATTTAGAGAATTTCCTAAATCGTTAAAATTTGACAATGCACTTTCATTGAATGACGTCATGTATGGAGTTATCATGGCGGGAAAACTTTGCGAAAACGAGGTTGTCTATTACGAGGCTTAAAACCGCGCCATTTTGCTCAGCTTGGCCGAACGTGATTGCCAACCAACTCTGATTGATTCACGAAAAGCAAAGGTTATGGGTGACTCAATCGAATACAACGATGTATACCTTGTAATAAGAGGAGCACTGGTAAGATATGTTGGTTTCATAAATTTATATTTGGCTGATTATGTTAACGAAGGTCCCCGGCCAATTAGCAGCTCACTGCCTCTACTCCAGGCATTATTGCGCAGTTACTGCTCCCAATCTAGGCCTGCTTTTCATAAGTTGCGTGGGCATCACAGGTGCAGTTGGCACTTGAAGTTGTATTTCAGTATATTAGTTTGATACTTTATCATTTTATTGCGCCATATTTTCTCGAGATCTTGACATTTTTAGAAATTTCGAAAATTGTTTGTAGGTTTTTCCATAAGTTCAACTTCAATTCTATTCAAGACTTAACTTTATATTTTTATCTAAACTTGCAAAAGCTGTACATGCAATGATTTTAAAAGGTCAATTTGCAACTTCTGATGTGTAGAAATAAAGTTTTTTTAATTGCAATGACATCTCTGTTTATGTAATTAAAAGCAAATTCACATCATCTAGTTTCCCCAGATATAGCATAATAGGCAGGTTTGAAAGAAGAACTATGCTCTGTGATGCAAGACTTATCTTAAATGCTCTATGGACTTTCCTAAAAATTATTCAAATAAGTTTTTAAAAATTGATTGTAAGCTCTATAAATCAGATTTTGAAGTATTAAAAAATATTCCTCATTTTCAATGGCTCTGATCAGTAATTATTTAGATATTCTGCCGACTGAGCCTTGAAAATTATTAAATGGCTCATAGGAAATGGTTCACCCAGTTACCTAGTATACAAATCAGCATATATTATGCATATTGCTATCATATCATGCATATTATGCATATTAAAAACAGGGATATTTTGTTTGTTGCTCAGTTTGCTCTTTATATATGTTATTCAGCTCTAGTTTTTATTTATGTCTATTTGCTCTTTATTTTAAGACAATTTCATTCTGTTTTGATGTATGCAAAGTAATTTTTTCTATATGTATGAGCTCTATAATAAGTCATTTTTTATTCCTAAAGCATATGCCATATTTTCATCAATAGAGAAAGTGTCAAGTATAGCCCTATTTGCTTAATGACCTTATGTGTCATTGCTCTGTTTGAACTATTTTTCAATGTTTCCTAAAGAATGGTGGCAGATTGAAGCTTCACAAGCAAGGTATCGTCTTCAAGTCACAGAAAACAGGAAAAGTAGAACAGATTACTGCTGCTGATATTGAAAATGTTAATTGGCTAAGAGTAGCAAGAGGCTTTGGTGTAAAACTGGTTCTCAAAGACGGCACACATTATAGATTTGATGGATTCAGAGAAGGAGTAAGAATCTGTTTGTACTGATGACATGTGAATAAATATAAACTCTTTTATTTGGTAAACTGAGAGGGTCTTTTGGCTATATTAAGTAGTATTTTGAAATAGTTTTCATGAAAGCGAGCTTTGTTGAAAATGTTTGGTCTTTAGGGTCAAAAGGGGGCAAACTTCTGGGAACTCCTTAGCTGACTGATATTAATTACCATTATTTAAATAGTTAGATAATTTTGGCAAGGACAAGAATGATATTGCAGAACCTGTATCTAGACCTTCAAGATTTATCAAGGTTTTTATGGTTAGCATGTTCCTCCACAACCTTAAAGGATTGTCCAAGTTTAAATTTGCAAAGCAGCTTACTCTTCAATTTTGTATAGTAATTTTGTGAAGGGTGAATTTGATATCTTCTCGATGCAAGTTTCTATTTTCTAGCTTTTTTCTTTGTGTGCCAGGATTTTGATAAGCTGTCAAACTTTGTGAAAAAAAATTTTGAAACAGAACTTGGAGAAGTGGATCTCTCAGTTAAAGGGTGGAATTGGGGTGTGGCCACGTTTAATGGTTAGTGTGGCTCTTTGAGATTTTAGAGTTATTTGTTAATATTAGTTTGCTGATTTTAAAAGGTTTTAAACTAAAGAAAAAGTAAAAATTTGTGATAAAGATTGTGGAATTTCAATCAAGGTTTTGCTACTGTTATCAGAAAGACATTAATGCTTATTGCCTGACAAAGTGTTTGGTTTAAACTTGAACAGAACAATCATAGGTTGTAGTTTGACTTTTTTAAGTTATTACTAGTAATTATTAGTCAGCTTGGCCATTTAAACGTCTTAGCAAAGTATTAAAGGGCCAAAAATGGAAAATATTCAGGAATAAATTATTTATAAGATATATATAGTATGAAGAAGAATGCCATTTTCTCCATTTTAAGGGCGTTAACTTCCCAATGGGCTTTACAGGGTGCTCTCATTGCTTGAATTTGATTCTATACTGCAGGTGCTTTGATGACATTTGAGGTTGACAAAAAGCCAGCCTTTGAACTACCTCTGAAGGATGTATCACAAGCCACCTCAGGTTTGCCATTTGGTTTACTTGGAAAGATTTTCACCCATCACAATTTGATATCAAGCTAAGCTAAAGCTGGAGGGCCCTAGAAGTTTTATCTTTTATTAAAATTTGATATTCTTATCAAATCTTTGAACATTGAAAGTGGTCTTTAAATTTACAGGACGAGAAAGAGATTAGAGACATAAACTTACTTACTTAAAATACTTTAATGATACTTTCTTCAATTTCATTGCAAATCAAGTTCATTTTCTGTTAGCATTTGCAAAAATATTGTATTGCTTGTGTTTGAAGAATTGGCATTTTATTTTTACTATTGTAAATATAAAAACAAGAGAATGTAAATAACTGCTCTACAAGTAATTGCACACATGACATAGCCAAACTTTCAAGGGCCTTTTTTAGCCCACATTGTGTTTTTTCCTTGAGAGTCCTAAATTAAATGATGAACTACATTTCCCAAGTTTTTTCTGAGTTGAATAGTCAAAGATTTACAATTCTGGCCTTTCAGAATTCAAATTGATTGCTTTTTCAGCAAAGTTATTGTGATTTCTTATAACAGCATTCAGTATTGCTTTAGTGCTAGGCCATTCAGTATTGCGTTTAGTATCCAACTAAGAGATAAACAAAGTCCAAGGCGAATAACAACAGCTTCGTATGAAAGCATTTTGAAAACATCCTATCCTTATTGAAAGCGTCTCGTTTCTGGAATGTTACTGGAAAGAGTGACAGCAAATGCCAGAAATAAATCTGTCACAAAAGAAGCAAATAGAGTGGTTTGGTTATGGAATCATGCAATTAAGTAATTTGAAATCATAGGATTGAGCTATTTGATAGTTGTGCTGGATGCTACCATGTTTGCAGAAATTAATAATCTTCCTGAAGATAATACCTGTATTTTACAGGATGGAACTAGCCTTTTTTTACATAAAATAGAAGCAGTAACTTTGAAACAATATGGCTCAAAAAATTTTTTGGTTGGTAGAAAAAGAAAGGTGCTAAAAGTAGGGGTGTACCAAAGCAGATAATTTGTAAGTAAAAGTAGCCAAATCACATACTTTGTAAGTAAAAGTGGCCAAAGCACATACTTTGTAAGTAAAAGTAGCCAAATCACATACTTTGTAAGTAAAAGTGGCCAAATCACATACTTTGTAAGTATAGGGAGCAAGCAAGCAATCTTATTTGTTAACCCAGGCTGGGGTTTGTGTCAGGTATTCAGTTGATGTGGGCCTGGAGCGATAGGGCTTGTGCCCTCAGGATTTCTCCTGAGTACCCATTTACCGACCTCGGAAGGATGGACAGCTGGGTTGGCTGGGCAGCTTGTGACAAATGGTTCCGACTGGGGCTCGAACCTGGGTCATCAGATTTCGCAGCGCTGCGCCTTAACCACTTGACCACACCAGACCTTTTGGACTCGGACTGCAATTGCATGGTTGCATGTGTCTCTGCATGATGAAAATGCAACCTTCTGAATTGCATTCACTGCTTAATTCTTGGTCTAGTCTTTGTTTTTCCACTGTGAAGCTTCCTAACAAGATGGGCTTTTGACTTGAAATAAATTTGATAAATATTTTTTTTCAGGCAAAAACGAGGTGACGGTCGAATTCCACCAGAATGACGATGCTCAGGTTTCTTTGATGGAAATGAGATTTTTTGTTCCGAATTCTGGAGATGGGGATGATCATGTCAAAGTAAATGTTTTGTCGTTTTCTCTTCTCAAACAAGAAATGATTTTTCTTCGCAATATCACAAATCTATTTTGTGTAGTTGTTGGATAATTTTACGGTCTTGGAGTTCAGTAACCATCCGTTTGGCTACATTTTTTCTGTTGGACTTAGATTGCCTCGGTCAATGGGGTGAATTCCAGCCTCAATTTACGATTGTAAGAAGAGTAGACCAAATAATTTACCTGTACGAACACCAAGGATTTTTCTAATATTTTTCAATGGCGAAAAGAACCCCTCAGTTTTAGACGGTATTTATATTGAGAACAAATTAGCACGCTTTCTCTCACGCTAAGCCAATTACAGTGCAAGCCAATTACAGTTTCTCTCACGCTAAGTTTTTTATTTTCAATGCTCATTGTAATTATATTTTAACTGCTTTTAGTGAGCCCGTAGTGAACCCTTTATGAACTCTAAAAAGACAGAGTCAGCAACCTTTTTTTTCATGAGACATCTTTTTCCATGACATCTTAGTTGAAAGTGTTTCTTACGAGGCTCTCAATGTATTTTGGCAATATGTTGTCAATTTATTCTTCAAACTTTCTTTGTTATTTTTACTCTTATGTATATGTTTGTGACTTACTTTTGTACTTTACATCATCGTTTTGAATTATTTTCCTTTTATTTGTCTGCTTTTGGCCCGGTTTTTACATGTGTTTCAATCAAGGGCTCTTGAAACTTGGTATTCACCGTTTTTTGCATCAAAGCCTTTATTATGAAAGTGTGCGAGTAACAGGTCCCGTAGCTATTTATTTCCCATCACCCATTATCTTTTTAACGGTACTTTATGATATTTATTTATGAAACACCTTTTTGTAGAATTTTCAAGAACAGATCATGTCAAAAGCGGATGTTATTCAAGCAACTGGCGATGCCATCGTTTCATTTGACGAAATTGCTTGCCTTACCCCAAGGTAAATATTTATTTTCTAACCCCTGGCCGTTTTCAATATTTGTAATTCTGGTTGGAGAACAAGAAAGCCACTCTGGTCTATTAACACGAATGTATTTTATGATTAATTGGGTAATTTTAGCTAGCCCCCTTGTCATTCAATCTTCCAGGCAACATTTGCGAGTCTATTTTGTTTGTTTATTTTCAAATTTATTTTTGTATTATAAAATGTAAAATTTTTATATCTAATTCAAACAGTTTTTTGTGAATTATACCCTAATTGAAGTCTAGTATAAACTGCACAAAATATTTTTCTTAAAAGGAAATTGTTTTGATTGCCTTTTGCATATACAGACCCATTACATTATTTAGACAATAGCTTTTCCGATTTTTGTCTATATGTCCTATAGATTTTTTGTAAAGAAAACCAATATGTCTATTGTTGCGGTGTTGAAATGGCCTAGTACAGAGGTCGATGGATGGCACGTTAAATTTGTATTTTATGGCAAATTTTGAAGCTTTCATTTTTCAATGATCCTAGGCTAGAAAGGACACCAATTTAATTTTGCCACTCCAAGCCATTTCGCCTGAAGGAATCTTTAAAATGCCGTTATTTTGAAACATAATGAATCAAATATGTCATGCAGTTTTCAGTTAAACCGTTCAATCAATCCGGCATTTGTAATTATTGTGTTAAGAATGGCATATATGATTTTTAAACGCATACATTTCTCGCACACAATTTAATGATCCATGTTTCCTTTTTCGCTTTTAGGGGAAGGTACAGCATCAAGGTGTTTCCAACTTTTCTTCAACTTCACGGAAAGACTTACGATTACAAAATACCTCACACAACTTGCTTGCGTCTGTTCTTGCTTCCCCACAAAGATCAAAGATTTATGTTTTTTGTCGTAAGTAGTCGCTTGAAATAGTTTCATAGATGTAGATTTTTGTACGCCTTAAGTTTTTCAAAGTGTGTGCTCTTTGAATTATAATTTTTTTAAGCAGTTTCAAATTTGTATATTTTGCATAAGAAATTTGTAGTCTAGACAATATTTTGCTTTATCATCGTATGTAGAATGTAAAATATGCGGTCTGTTTTTTTGTAGATAAGCATGGACCCTCCCATTAGACAAGGACAAACGAGATATCCATTTTTGATTTTGCAATTTGAGCGAGATCAAGAAATCAGCGTGAATCTGAATCTAAATGAGTAAGCTTTTTGTCTTTAATTTTTTACTTGAATGCGATGCGTATTTATGGAAACATGGCATCATAGGAGTGCTATTATTAGGGTAGAATATTTTTATCAATTAAGAAAGAGGGGAGTTATTAGGCATAAGAGTCAAGACTTTAGAATAGTATTCATTCTGAATTCATTCACAGTATACACAAGGAAGATTTTTGTCATTTGAGATCAAGAGGATCTCAAGTTTTAAGTCCAGCATTTTATTCGATCATATTTATAGACTTTGCTTGTTTGTTTATTCACGCTAGTATTTAGAACTTTAGGACTCTTCCGTAGAGCAATCATTGCGTCATTTTTGATCGGAAATTGAAACAGAAATTTTTACGTGCAACAGAAATTTGCTTCAAAATCAGAACTTGAGGAAACATGGAGAATTATTCCTGGATTTCAGAACTTTTAACTTTTTTGGCAAAAAGGACTTTATTCAGTTTTTTATATAGTTTTGTGTCAGCTAATCATATACATGTTTTAAGTGGTTTCATTTGCTTTGGAATACCCTGCTGTTTGTGTATGAAGGTTTGAAGCATTAGCGATTGACTTTTGTCAGATTTCTGTTTATCTCGAAAAGCTTATAGGTAAACGATACTCTTTGATGAAGACTTTCCTGTCTTTCACAAAGAATAAGATGAAATGAGTGTGTTCAATTTAGCTGCAGCAAATGCCTTCAGCGATTCAACGTTGCTCCGATATTTTCGAAATTCCTATGTGCTTGCTTCTTTAATTTAACGGGCTGTATTTGATCTTAAAAAATGTTTCTGTTGTCTCAGTTTAACCATCAATAAATGCCTCGATCCTTTTTCAGCAAAGACATCGACGAGAAATATGATGGCAAACTGAGGAAGGAAATGTCTGGACCTTTGTTCGAAGTTGTCAGTCGCGTTCTCAAAGAGATAATTGGTCGAAAAATCACTGTCCCTGGTTCATTCAAAGGGTAAAAACAGTTGTTGACTGCTAATAGGCCTAAGTTCTGTTTTTGGTTTATTTGCATGATCTGAAATTTGGAACACTGTTCTAAGTTTGTTTTCTGAAAAGAGAAAGGGCTTCTTAAATAAAGTCTTCTTAGTTTGTTTCGTTTTATTTTAGGGCAATTATTCTGGATGTGAAAGCACATAAAATCATTGTACTTTTTGACTTTTGTTCAGGCTTGTCGACAATCCAGGGTATTTTTTAGAAAAAAAACCTTTTAGGTTAAATGTTTATATTTGAATAAGATTTTGCGGACTTATTCCCCGTCATCTTTTGTGAATATGTCTTTTTAGCTTTGCTTAACTTCTTTTTCTAATCGAATGTGGAAAACAGTATGATGAATACAAAATGTAGTAGCCTTGTGTTATTTGATATCAACTAATACTGGGTAGAGAAAATGGCCTAAATGCGATGTGTATGGTGATGAAAATTAGAGCTTGATTTTTTTCATGCTTATTTGCACCCTACAGGCCTGACAAGCAATGAAATCTTTCTTGTTGGCGGTATTTTATCATTTCAATTTATGCCCAATGCCGACTTCTAATGGTCGTTTTCCTGTTCCAACAGACATTCGGGCACAAGTTCCATCAATTGCTCGCACAAGGCAGGCAATGGTTTGCTCTATCCTTTGGAGCGTGGCTTCATATTCGTGCACAAACCGCCAGTGCACGTTCGATTTGATGAAATCACGTGCGTCAATTTCGCAAGAGGAAGCACAACAGGAAGGACCTTCGACTTCGATGTGGAGTTAAAGAACGGCACCTCCGTATCTTTCAGCAACTTGGAGAGGTGCTTAAAACGTTCTTTATTTCTCTTAAAAAGTAACGACAATTCTGGATGATTATAACTGATATTCCTGGAGTAGACTTGCCTGCTAGATACATTTGTGCATTGGAGAAGTAGCTACCGAGTAGCATTGACGTAGAGGAGTAGGGGTATTTGAGATTGACCCTCAGATTTTAAAAGAAACATTCTATAATTTGTTTAGTCTGCACAAGGCCTCTCTACATTTATAGGAGCATTTCCATCCTTTAATGGGAGTAGGCCAAGAAGTGAGCCCTCGCTTCATTAGGCTTTTGCCAAAAGCTCAAATAAGGCAATCTCTTACTAAGAGGGGTATTTCAGACTGTATATAAAATTAATCATGCGAACAACAAGTTAGTTGACATATCACGTGATACATCTTTGAATCTCTTTTGAGTTGAACCCCAGTGACCTTATCATGGTGACTTAGAATAAGATAAAAAGATGTAGCACCAAAATAACATTATAAATTATAATCTCCCCACAGACAAGATTACGGGCATCTCTATGATTTTGTAACCTCGAAGAATCTGAGAATACGTAACAAAGGAGGAAAGGTAAGCGTCAGGAAATTGCTGTCTCAGTTTTAATGTCATTGTTTCCCCCCCCCCCCCACTTACTACGTGGTTTTATCAATATTATAGTTGAATATTATAGTCAATATTATAGTCAGTACTTTAGGAAGTTGAAAATTATTCTGGGCGTGGCATTGTAGTTTTTCGCTAAACTCCTGCACCATTTGCAGCGTAGAAATTTCGATAATTTTCGTACAATCAGACAGTTGTTGATCAGACAGCCCATGATGATTAATTTTGTTAAGTTTGTGAAGAATGCTTTACAATAAATGTATAAATGGCTATGTAACGGTGTACTTAGAAACAAAGTGATGATGAATGCATAAAGAATTATTGGTAGCAGCCAGCCTGAAGTACATTCAGCTCGTTTATGCGGGTCACAGTGTTTACTGGGGGTAATTCCATCCTAAGTAGAAACCAATCTAAGTCATTTATAATCGAGCTTCTCTCTAACCGCTCGCTACATACCCGGATTTATACTTTGATCATTTTTAAACCCTTCACGTGGGACCTGAATTGATAAAAATGCTTCGTTGCAGTCTGGAGGTGCGTCAGTCATGGACGATTTGATGGATTCAGACGACGAATCGCCTGATTTCTACTTGGAGAAGGTCAAGGCAGAGGCTGCAGAGGATGATGACGATGACGACAGAGATGGCGACGAGGAATCCGGTTTGTGGCGCGGACCATGTGGTCCGACTTTTATACCTTGCCTATAACCTGTGAATTCTGGGCTGAGATTTCAGTAGCCACTGAGTCCATACCACCCAACAAATCGAAGCTCAACCTGTGCCCCCCCCCCCCACAGTATGGTCTAAACATGAGTGGACTAAGGCTTTTAAAAAAAGTCGTCCAATATTTTTTATGGTTTTGCACAGCGTCTAAAAATCAAATCTGTTGCTTCAACAAAAATAAATGTTTTGTTGCCTTTCGTTTCTGCTGGGAAACTGAGTCGTGAAATCTGAAAATATGCTAAGAATCGCAATTTATTAAATAATTTTTTTATCTCTACAAGGTTTGACTTTAGTCAATCCCAGTGGTCACTTTTATTTATCAAAATGTGTTTTTCGATAGAATGGCTAAAATGAATTGTTCTGCGAAGTTTTCGGCACCTCAGATTTGAAATAGTCAATGTAGTGCCAGCATCTGTTTTTGCCTATCTTGAGTAGTCTACAGATATTTAAGAACTAATGTTCCTTTTTTCGGGCAATGTGAGCCAGGCCAGAACATGTTGTTAGTACCACACCAAACAAGGTTGCGGCAATAGGTTCAATTTTGATGGTGCAAGGTGTTATTGATGTCCATAAAGAAATTCCAAATTTAAGATCAAATGAAGAATAGATTAAGCGTTGTATCTGTTATTTGTGTGGCTGGTACTTTACGTAAATGGATTTTTTAAATTGCACAATCCCTTGCAGATGATGAAGATTTCAATCCTGATATGGCAGAAGAAGATGTCAAGGAAGAGTAAGTTATTTTTGAAAGCACTTGCTGATAATTTTGTTGCCATCGTAGGATCGCGAGTTCTCTCCAAAGCTGGTCTGGCTGATTCATCTTCATACATTATTTCATTATAATTTATATTTCATATAAAATAAAAAGGGTTAGTTAAATGTGATATAAAAAGGAAACAAACTTTGAAATGGTCTACCATGAGGATCTCTATTTTTGTGTGTTTATTTTACTTAGTTTGTCTAAGAGATAGGTTTTCATTTTGCGCTTAAAAAGGTCAGTACATTCCACATTTCTTATGTCATTTGGGATATAATTTGGTTACCCTGATTATGACGTTTTTTAGGCAGAATTGCTCTATGCTTATTAATCTAGCTCCAATGGAATTTTAATATTTCTACATGCGAAGCCTTTTTCACATGAACAATCAACACGCGTATATAAGGACCTTGAGATTAGAGAGTGAGAAAGTGAAAAACTTGCATCTTGTAGAAGTCATGTGATACATGACGTCGCGTTAGAGGACATCTCACGGACTGTCCAGTTGACTGACTCAACTAACACATGTGTAGATTTTGTTTATTTATAAACTAGGAATAGCCTGACACATTGAAGTATTAGCCATTGATGGCATTTATCATGGTAGCTAGGATGGAACCAATGATCAACTAACTAATTTTTAAAGCGCATGCTCTAACCCGATAGCAATGAACAGGGGTACAATGTACATTATTAGTGGCGATGTGGTGTATCGTATACGTTACATTCATGTCCCAAGCTTTTGAAGTCAAGCATGAAAGGTCCTTTATCTGTGCTGGATTAATCTGGAGAGCTATTTTGTTGACAAGGAAAACACGGGAATTGCAAAGTTGCAAATTGATATTTAATATCATCGTTATATCGAGCGTTGATTATCTGAAGTTTATGAATATCGCGGTATTGATAATGATCGATAATTGCATGAACGCAGATAGCAAAAACCGCTCGTCATTGCTCCTGTTTTTTTAAATTAGCTATCTAGTGACGAACGGGCCGTAACTAATTCATAAGATTGGCACGTGGAAATAACTGTTTCCAGCTTTTAAATGTTTCAAGCGCCATCGTTTGCTCCACGAAACAAAACATGATGATTGTGCACCTGTCTCGAAAGCACGTTGTGGGCTAAGTCGGAAAGCCGAACACAGTTGAATCTTGTGCTAATGAAGCGAGTTGGCGGAGCAGTGCTGGGTTATTGATCGCCTTTAATGTGTTATTTTTTTCAATGTCAGATAGGTTTTTGTATCCTTGAACAGCTAGCAAAGTAAAAACAGCAACATAAGTGCCTAGGATTATTTTTCGTTGGAAATTTCCAGCTCCACACAATGGTAGATTTGGGTTCTGGCTGAGAACTGAGAATCGTTAAGAAGTGTTTTTACGACTCGAAGAGGTCACAAGATTTTTCGAGGTGCAGCCAGTCACCCAGAAATGTGTGTTATCGCCATGAATCAATTTTTTGGCAGGTTTAACAGACTTCAAAGGTGCAATGCCTGCCAAGTTTTCTTCTGTTTTTGCTTTTCCATTTCTTTGACGCGCCAATGGCTGTTAACCCCATTAAAACAATGTTCATAGGAAGTTCGGGGTTTAGTGAATCTGGGGAAGAAGCATGGATACAAAAATGACGCTTCGTTTGGCAGCAGGTAAACATTGTTTGTAGGGTAGAGTGAAAGGGGGGGGGGTTCAATGGACGCGATTTAAGGGATTGTTAGTGTTGCAACAATTTGGCAGGCACTGTACCAAGAGCAAAATAAATCCCATCCATAAGTTGATGCTTCATAGCATCCATCAGCTTTGTGTAGTTGAACCTTTTTCGATGCCCAGTGCTCGCACTTTGTAGGCCAACGTTCTGTATCGGAAGGAACCACTGCTACCAGCGCAGCAAATGAAATTTCTTACACTAATATGAAAGCCATCGCACAGCTAAGGCATCCTGACACTCTTATTGTGGTTGTCATCTTGTCTTAGTATTGCTTTGAGTTTGCACGCTCAATTTCCTTTCAAACTACGGTAGATATTGCTACCTTGGTTTCCTTTTGGTGCATTCAGTTTCCTTTTAGACCACATGTTTGCATATAAATCCTGATAATATTTTCATGCCATTTTCTTTGACATGATCAAAAAGGTCTTCATTGACCTTAAAGGCACCCTGAAGAAGGCGATTCACATTTTCCTCGTTTTCTTGGGGACAGCAACTTAGGAGGCGATTCACATATTCCTCGTTCTCTTGGGGACAACAACTTAAGCTTCACACCATAAACACCCATTCTCTCTTCGTCATACAAATGATCGTTGGTTTTTTCGAGATCACGGAGCGCTTTGATGTTCTCCATTTCTGATACCAGGTGCTTTAGTTAATCATTTCCTGAAAACTTTTGTGGGTGCCCCGCCTCGATTGAGTATTTAATGATTTACTTGCATGCATTTTTAATGCATCCAGTTTGCTGCTTTCGAAATTAGACGTTTAAATTCCAGTCTTTCTAGAATCCCCAGGCTCAGTCGCTCCAAGTACACCCAGCTGCAGCTAATCAAATCTGCTGAACTCATTAGAAATCCTCCTCCTTTTCCACGTGATACTCTGTCTGCGTAATCAATGTTCGAATTTCGAGATTTCTCCATGCATATATCAAGGCTTTATGTCCAGGCTTTAGTATACAAAGTGCTGATAAGAGGTTGTGGCCATGTGTCAGTTAGCTTCAAGGAATCTGTTTTTAAGTCACCCAAAGCTAATTAGTTTCTGCTAATGACATTCCACCATTAATTTCAGTAATTCAAATCATCGAGTATGATATTTTTCACACGACTCTCCACTTGCTGTTGAACGAAGAGTTTGTTATGCTATCATTGTCTGTTATCATTGTGAAGAGTGATTAAAAAAATGTGACCAAATATTTTGAATACTGAAACAACGAAATTAAGAAAGTCGCTTTTGAAATTGTGGCAGTGTCCATTGTATGTAACAGTTGAACTATGGTCTTCGTTTTGCAATGATGGTTGATTGTAAGGCTGTAAAGAATAAGTTTGAAGTAGACTCATCCATATAAATTTTTTCAAAGAATAGTTTGAGATAAAGTCCTTGTACAACAGCATGGAAAGATTAATGTTTGCCCTTGTCACTGGGCTGCCCTATCAATTGCAAATCGACCGACATTATTCTAATGATCGCTTTCAACTATGGCTGGAACCTGTACAGCTAATGTCACATGACCCATGTCACATGTCCCATTTAAAATGTAACACGTCCCTTGTCACATGCCCCATTTCACATGTTTCGTGTCTGATGTCCCATGCCACCTGTCTCATTTCACATGCTCCAATGTCACATATCCTTTGACGCCTGTCCAATGTCACATATCCCATTTCACTAGCACGTACTTTCATTAGGTGTATGGAAAAGGCTTCTTTTGGTGCTTAGACGTAGATAGAATAACTGTGTTTTTACAATGCTGTCTATTGTTTTAGATTCGACTCGGCTGCTAGCTCTTCTGAATCCGAAGGCTCTGACGATGAAGAAAAGCCAAAGAAGAAGAAGGAGAGCAAAAGAAAGGCAGAAAGGAAGAAGCCTAAAGAGCCGTCAGCAAAGAAGCCGAAAAAGGTATTCTGTCACTTCGCTTTCTTTTTAGTCAGTAGTTCGCTATTCTTTCCAAAGGCAATCTTCATCTAACTCATTTGCTTTTAGTACTTAATGGAAGGGAATACAAGCATGTATCAACACTTTCTAAGAGCAGATAGTACAAACCATACGCAGTGTAGTCACATTGTTACTGAGCACGTGAAGTAGATTCACAGGCGTATCGCGCGTGCAATTTGCAGTCAAAGTGACCACGTGAAATGGTAGATGGGCACTCGTGATGGGTTGCCTGCGTAGTGTAGTCACATTGTAACTGAGCACGTGAAGTAGATTCACAGGCGTATCGTGCGTGCAATTTACAGTCAAAGTGACCACGTGAAATGGTAGATGGGACACTGTGATTTGTTGGTGTTTCATTGACATTTTGAGCTTGCTAGCTCGGGGCTACTTGAGTATGCTTCAATTCCCTTTAAACAGCAATGAGAAGGGATATCTGCAGTTTGACATAATAGTCACGAAAACGTTTCTTCAGCACTTGTCAAGAATCTTCCCCCTTAAAAAAGTCATCTAGTTTGTAATGAAGCTATGTGCTACTAAATGCACTTTCATTTTCGGTCAAACCATTAACTGTTTTGTGTATCTGTGAGGTTCTTAAGAATGTTAGCCGTTTGTTGTTAATTACAATGCTAAATATTGTGTAATGCTGTTTTTCAAAGCAATTAATTTCAATGCTGGTTGCAAAACAAAGTTCTCTGTAACTATCCAAAGAGGTGACTATATGTGTGGTTTATCGTGCCTTGAAGACAAAGCTTCGGACCTAGAAGAAACAGCTAGCATTCTTAAAGCGTCGGACCTCTAATATTTCCCTCATCCCTTCGACTATTACAGTCTCCAATTCGCTTTTTGGCGGCTGTACAATACACTCAGAAATTGGTCTGAGAGTCATTGTTTTCGTCTTAATACACAGCAACAGACATCATCAGGCCTGTGTCGCCTCCAGCTGACAAACAGAATACAAATCAATTTAATGGAGTCATTACAATCTCTCCCAAAACTGTAGCTCATGTAATTGTTTTGCATCCTGGATTATGGGATGAAATCAGTAAATCCATTTTCAAACGGAAATCAACCTTCACGGTAAAACAAGATTTGAAGTGGTTTTGTAGTTAACTTATTAGGTCTATAATATACTAAGAGAAAATCAACTTCTCGATCAAACCACTAGATGAAGTGCTGCTTATTCTTGTTGTATGTGCATATAATTTGATAAGAAACAGGTTCCTTTCCTAACTTGCCTTTACATAAAGCAGTGCTGACATTGGTCATCACTGTATGTTGCAACACTTCACTTGACATGCAATCATTCTTTGAATTAGCACGTTACATTAGTTTATCTCTGACAGTGAGTGAACTATTTACGTTACATAGAAAGCTTGAATACTTCAGACGTTCAAGAAGTACAACTGACTACCAGGACAGGCCCTTAGTTTCTCATAAAAAATACTTTATACCTAAATTTCCAGGAAAAGTATATCCAGGCAGACCCGGACAATCCTTCCACCCCCCCCCCCCCCCTCTCCTCGATCCAATCCCGAAAAACAACTCATCGCAGAATTCCAAGAGATGACGTCCTTACAGCCATGGGTGTCTAAAGCTTGTAGAGGCCACCACGCGTCCATTGTACTTCTGATAGATAATTGCTTAGTTGCTTTACGTATGATCTTATCCTTCCTCCTTCGCTCCTTCAGTGATGTTTGTTACGTCAACAAGATCCTCGCAGCATAGAGCGAGCAGTAGTTCAGCGGAGGAGGACTTTGCCATATTGTTGAGTAAAGACAAGCTTTCAGTACAATAAGCAAAGAGAGTATGTATTAAGCTTGCGTCCGTTGGAGCTATTGGAACTGCGTAGCATCCCAGCGGCTTTTGTTTTCGATGCCAGCCGTAGCGCAACGGAGGAGATAAACACAAATAGATTTATATAATTAACTGCGGCAAGGACGTTTAATTGGACGTTTTGGCTACCGATTGACTATGTCTTTTGATTCAAATATTTTCTATAGTTTATTGTCACCCTAGGAGAAAGCCGAGAAATCCTCTGGAAAGAAAAAGAAGGACCCGAACGCACCTAAGAAGCCGATGTCGGGCTATATGATCTGGTTGAACGAAAGTCGAGAGAGTATTAAGCGTGAATTTCCTGGAATATCTGTCACCGAGATTTCGAAAAAGGCAGGGGAAAAATGGAAGGAGATAACTGATAAATCTGTAAGATTACTTTCTCATCTTTCTTGCAGTTCTTACAAGATCAGATCTTGAAGCTTGACTTCTAACTCTTTGCGAGTGGTAACTGTTTTTAGTTCTTTTTGAGCCTGCTCTGGAATAAATTACAACATTTGAGGATAGTATTTTACTGAAATTTTTAGTCATTAAAGATAAATTGAATCCATGAATATGGAAAACAATGTTTCGCTTAGACAAATACGTTATGATCCTGTTGTTATCGACTAGAAAATAAATTTTTAGGTACCTTCTGAAGTAGAATTTGATTTCTATTTGCCAGAAGAACCAATTTTTCGCCAAAAGGGCCACACATTTATTATTTTACTTTAGTGCACAAATTGGTGCCCTCTTAACCAAGCAATGAACGTCTTGAATACTTGTTACGCTGGTGTGCTGTAAACGCTTAGCATCTGCAACTCAATCGGTGCAATGTTAGGCCATATTATCATGCCTTCGTTCATGCGTTACAATACCTTCTTAAGGAATGGGACGAAAAGGCCAAGAAGGCAAAAGAGAAATACCAAAAAGACCTCGCTGCATACAACGCGCAGAAGAAGGAAGAGGGTGAAAGTGGAGTTGGTGGTGGTGTCCCGAAAAAGACTAAATCCATTTCAGAATCTTTCACCTCGAAAAAGTCCTCAAGCTCGAAGCCGTCGACTTCATCACCATCAAAGTTCAAAAGTAAAGAGTTCATCGAGTCTTCTGAAGACGAATCTTCATCTGGCGAGGAGGTAATTTAACTCTTCTTCTGAGCAGGCCGATGTAAGAAACATATATTTAGACAGAGCTGTAAAGAAGAACGGTCTAAAATGCTTGAATTTATCCCAATGTGGCTTTGTAATTTAAAGTCTAAATGTTATTTAACTCTTTGGTGTTCCTGATTTTCTCGATTATGCATAAAATGCAAAGAGTTGAAGTAATCTGGAAGCTTCTTGCTGGGCATTTTACTTGATGGGTTTTGGAGAGACTTGGTTTTTTTCACGTGACGGTGAAAATGCCTCTAGCTTGAATACAGTGTCCAGAAAATGTTATAGCCTTCCTCCGGCTGCAATTTTTATAATTCAAAACTTGCTCATTACCAACTCAGGACAGAATTTTCTGTTTTTGTTTGTTTGGACAGCATTGTTTATGATAAAATTACTAACAAACCTTCCTCGAGTATGAGGTATGAGTTTGCAGAGAAAGTGGTTGCGTTTAGGAAACGCTCTAACCTTCAAATTGCTGAACTGTCTTTGAGTATTGTTACAGCTAATGTACTGTTGTTATCGGCTATAACCTATTCGACCAGGGCACTAAAAAGAAGAAGTCGAAGCCAAAGGAGGACGATCCAGAAGATGAAGAATCTGATGCTCAGATGACCGACGCAGAATCCGGAGGATCGGAATCTGGGGATTCTGATTAGATTGATGCTCCTGTCAAGACCAATAGCATAGCCGCTTTATGGGCCAAATGTCATGCGTATAAGGACAAGAAAGCTAGGCTGACGTGGTGACATTTTCTTCAAGGATTCATAACTGCCAGAAAGAAAATGATTAATTTTTAGATAGTCAAGCGTAACTACTGTTGTCCGATAGTGAATTGCACGCTGCTGAAAGACCACAAACTATTTCTTTTTGTTTGTAAATTTTTATTCATGGAGGTATAAGCATATGACTTTGCTGTTGGAATACTTTTTAAAAGTGATCTCGCACTTTGGTACTGTATACAGTAGTTGGCCTTGGGCTTCTATGAAAATGCTTAAGTTTTTTTGCAGCCTTTATATCATTTGAGGTTGTTGAATGACATAAGTTGATTTAATGTTCAAAAACTGAAAAGTCCCGTTAGATATGTGTCGATTGTAATCGAAGCTGATGCAAAATTAGAGGGAGCTCGCCTTCATAAGTCTGATGTTTTTTGTCTGGGTATCCTACTGTTGGGCTTAAGAGTCACCAATGCATTTGCCATCAATGGCATGGTTGTACGACAAGCATCCTGTTTCGGCTCTTTTTTATTTGTTTACGTAAGTAATCTGTTGACATCAATTAAGTCGCCGCGCATTCAATTAACATTAATTTCAGTGTCTTATTAGCGCCATAAATTCTTTTAGTGATTTCACTAGCATAGTTTATCATCATTGGGTCATCTTTGAGCATTTGGTCGTGCAGTCTTTCATGTGGATTTTTCTGACACCCTTTCTTTCGGTCATCATTTGTCCGTGTCATCTGCACGTGTCTTTACCAAATGCATCATATTGTACATGAAAAAATTTAGCAACATAATCGAGCGTTTGTAAACCTCGCTCACTCTGTTTTGGTCCGTGTACAGAAAGCACAGTAAACCGAGATTTCAAATTTTGCAACTTTGCGGTTATAAAATCAAGTTTTTTAATTGATTTTACTCTTTAGCAGCTGAATCAACACAATCAATATTTTTTAACTTTCTTGTGTGACCAAAGTTGAAATAACCGTTACATTACTTACACCAGCAAACCCCATATTCTGAATATAAAAAAACTGTGACAAGAATTCGCCTTGTTCATAGAAATGTTTATCTATTGCTTCGAATTTTCATTGCAACTTCGGTTTTCAAACCATTAGATTTTATGACCCTCGCTGCAATTTGGCAAGCGTATCCTTTAGTTGTTCTGCTCCTAGTCCAATACGTTTGGAATAAAGTTAACTACGCTTTGCACAACCTTACAATGTTTCTGAAAAAAGCATCAAGAGATGTCTGTTAATTTTGTTTATGGATTGAATCCAGAAGTTGGCCTTGTTTATTACACAGGCAAAGCATGAAAAAGAGCCCAAAATAAGTCCAAAAAGCAAGAATATTTTACTTCTTGTCGGATAACATCAAAAAGATAAAGTATTTTCCGGAGGAATATGGAAACGTTTTAAAGATTTCGCTTCGTTTTCTCTAAACGTTCAGCGGCATTGCGTTATTGGAAATATAAGTTAAAGATTCAATTTTGGGCAATTACCCTCACCAACTCAACACCTAGGCACAGTAGCGGGAGAAGTTTCCAAGATTTCACCATTTCTTAGGGAAATCAAGCCGTTGGCAGAATCTCTTTTCGTTTCATCTTTACGTTGATTGCCGCTCTGTTGAACTGCCTTGTGTTTGGTTCTACAATCCCCGCAACTGTTTAATCTCACGATTAACCGGACTTTTAAGAGGCCAAAGTCGCAGACACCAAAACTAGACCAGACAATACAGGGCCTCGATGGAGGTGTTTCTTTTGTTGGGCCATCCCGCAAGTAACTGGTTTCATTTTCGCTAACCGAGTAACTGGTGGGTGGGTGCTGTGCGTCTGAATCTCACGTGCTTTTTGCATTCAGCACAACATGTTTTGGATCATTCTTGTATCAAGCACGAATTCGGAAATTGGCAGAATATCAAATATTGGAAAGGCACGAATTTATCATGTTATGATCGTGCCTTAATGAACAATTGCCGCCATGAAAAGAATTTGAATCGATTAGAAATTTGTTAGATAGGTAGGACAAGCTAAACAGGAAAAATAAATATAGTAGTATTAGAATTATTAAAACCAAAAACAAATGCTTTAATATGACTTTTAAATCGTGATAGAATTTTCACTCAAAAGTAATTTAGCAGAGAAAGGGTTGCTTTACAGGGAGTTAGACAGTTTTGTTAATATCGGGGTCCTTTGGTCAAGTTGTTGTCCTTGAAACAGGAAAAATGCAATGCAATTCCTAAAAACGATTTACCTGGTCCGAATAAGAAAGCACTTCTGCTTTCTGGAATGTATCCGTTTGAAGCAACATAATAATAATCTAACATTGGTTTGTATCAGCATGTGTTATCAAGTGACAAACACCCACATTTTCAGCTCGACCTGACACAGCCACTGCGATACAGGGATTGCTTGTAAGTTAGATCTTGAAGATTTCCAATTCTGCTTACATTGAGTTGTTTTTCTTGCGTTGATTTTTATAATGTACGCATGCAAATGTGCCTAGTATTCATTGTTGAGTAAAATGTCAAGATGGATCTAAAAAAGTCCAAAGGAATGTTTTCAAACGCTTTTCCCTGCTATTCGTCAAATACACTTCATAGGTTGGTAACTTTTCTTGCTGTTTTGTCAGGGCATGTCGTCAAACCCTTTTCCTAGACTCCAGCCTTAAGACTACAAAGGCCCTTTGATGACAACCTCATGTCGAATAAGCTCCCGCCACCTCTGTTGCGGTGAGGAGTTCGCCTCGTTTGCAAGACCATTGGGTCGTAACAAAGCGTCAAGATGGCTGCCAGAGCTGGTCCAAGGGCTGAGGGAACAGATGGAAGTGACTTTAAGCACAGAGAAAGGGTTGCTTCCCATTATCAAGAAAGTGTAGCAATAAAGGGGAAACTACGAAAGAGTTTAGTACCGCATATGTTTTTAACAATTCTTGCATTTGGGAGACTAGCATCAGTTGCAATTGGGTAGGTTGTTGTTGTTAATTTAGTTAATTTCTAAAACAGTTTTTTATATGCAAACTTCATCTTCGTTCCTTACAGTAAAGTCGACGCACCTTACAGTAAAGTTAGTAACGAATCGCGACAAAAATAAAAAAAATTGAATCTGATTTCAGCGACTATATTCTTAGTAGTTTTTGAGACTCAAATTTGAAGTGATTGATTCGAGATTTCCATAAGGTAACAATAGTTTGCAACAATAATTTTTTTATAGACGAAGCAACCGTAATGCTTGAGGAAGTGAGTGTGAGTGAGTGAGTGAGTGAGTGAGTGAGTTAGTGAATGAATGAATGAATGAATGAATGAATAAATGAATGTGTGGCCGGAGTGAGTAAATGAATGAGTGAGTGTTAGGCAGCCTTGACAGTATACTTCGAAAAGTACTTCATTGATAATGCAGCAGCACCTGCAAAAAGCCATTTATCAACCTTGACATGGAATCACAATTAGCATTTCAGGCTCATTGCATGTTTCAGAACTTTTTTTCATACTTGGCCATTCCCAAATAAACTTTGTAGGCCTCCAAATTTAAAGTAAAATGTTTTTTCTAATACTTAATGGTTGAAATATTTTTGAAAATCCACAAAATTCTTCTTCATTCTTTAGACAGTCCTAAGAGTTCGTCTGTTTGATTTGATTTCACTCTCTTGTCCTAATACACCAGATTTGAGTCTGGGTCTTAATCTTCATCCTTGATTGTTTGCATTTAATAGTTGTTTATGTTGAAAACAAAACAAATTTTTTGTTTCCTACAACAATAGGAGGCCTTTATCTCAGATATGAGTACTAAATTTGATCACTTTTCACAAGGCTGCATTTACAGTTTTGAGGGGTAAAATGCAGAAACATGTACAGCTTATATGTGGGTTTACATGGCTATAAGCAGAGTTTCTTTGTTCAGAAGAAGAATGGTAATATATTTTTACCCTGGATTTATGCTGATAATCTAGACATATAAGTTACAATTATAAACACCCTAGGGTGTGTGGTCATTAGGGTTACAATTTTCTCAGGAACTGGTTGATTTGATATGGAATGACCCCCTAGCAGGCAAGCAAAATGTTCAATAAAATTGAATTAACCCATTCAATATTTTTTTACAAATCAGATAATTTTAGCGAAGCTTCTATCTTCTTATCTTTTTGGTAATTTTAGACTAAAATGTTCTCAATATTGTTCTTCTTTCTAGAGTGTTTTTTGCAAATATATATTTTAGAAGTTACAGACTGTCTTAAGTTTTTAAGAAGTTTTACTCGGTGAAGGGTGAAGTTTAAAAATGAAGCAATAATGCTTGTTTTTATGGACAAACTCATCAAAGTCTTTTCTGTCAAGAGGATGTCCAGTCTGTATATGAGTGCTTTCCACAAAATCCTAATTAAAATCTGATAACAGGCTCAATAACTTGTTAAATCAATATGCATACAGCTACTAGCATACAAAAGGCAACATCAAGCAATTTTTCTGGCCTAACCCATCCTCTTACATTTGAAGAATACTCAGGCTCAAAATCCAAAATGCTGATTGCTTTTTTCTCATCTGAAGCTGAGCATGTTCTAGTCTTGTTTTTATATTTTGGCAAATCTAGCTTTATTGTTTTTATGAGGTATGTTCCTATAAATAAGAGTGTACAGTAATGCCAACATTTGCCTAAACCGAGTCCTTTTTTGGAGGAAATGGCTGCTCAGCCTTGGTATCCATTTGATAGTTTTGGTTCTTTCTTCCACCCTATCTCTTTTTCTGGGGATTTTTAAATGTTTTCTCAAGCATGCTTCTTTTCTCAAATCCATTTGAAACCAAAAATTATGCTACCAATCTATTCTGTTGGATAAGTGATTTTAAGTTTTATGAACTTTTTAACATTAAATCCACAATCACTTAATTTTAATTCACACCACTCTCTCAACCTGCCTTCGAATTAGACTTGCTTAGACTTGCTTATTTTTCAATTGCCCTGTTGAGCATAATATAATTGCATTTTTTGCAGTTCTCAGGTGGTCAGTGTGTCTTTCACAGGTGTATATTATCAACCATGTCAATCATAAACAATTTAATTAAAAAAAATGGAGTTTCATGCTGTTTTCATTTCATTCTTTTTATTGGAGTCACTATTAAGTTGTATTAATAAAGAATCTCTGATGATTATGAATGTTTTTTCATGGAACAATATCAAGCAACAATATTTTGCACCAAAAAGCTAGTTTTATTCAGCAATTTTTATATAATTTTGAGGAACGATTTATACAATTTTTACAGATCACTGGAAAATTAATAGTGCTTTTTTTACTTTCAGCTCCTATCATTGCTATAATGAACCGTTCTTTGTTCAGATTAAAAAGAAATAATGTTTAAAGATATGGAAATAAGTCTATTTGCCAGTTAACTTTTTCTGATGACAAAAATGTGTTCTCCAAGGTATTAACCATACTCTGATATCTATTTTCCAATTTATTGTTGATGTTGTGATTAAATATATAAAATATTTTAGGCCAATAAATATAAACACCAAAACGCCCTATTAAATAGCCATAATATAATTTCATTTCTCTTTGGTGTTTAGCAATTAATTGGGTTTCTTTTGTGCACCTGTTAAGATAATAATATGGATTTAGCCAATTTAATCAACGTGTATAGCTTCTTACATTAAAACACTTGTTGTCAGTGTAGCTTCTTGGTGTACAAGTTAGGTTGTTGGTCCGTAATGTACCAATGAAAGCAATTCCCCTTCTGCCAAAATAGGCCTTTTCGCAATTGCGTCATCACTCTCGCAAACCTGATTATCCGTAATTTCGAGTGCAAAATCGTAAATTCTCTGAAATTTCAGTATAGGAAATTTATTCAGATCCTCGTAAAATTGTCTATGTTTTAAAACTGTGCTGTCACATTATAAATATCGTTAAGACAGGGTAAGGTGTCACTGGAGTCTGTGTCCTAACGTAGCCTTAATGACTCACCAACAGTATTCAATATATTCCTTTCTATTAGTTACATCCGCTTTCTTTCGTATCGCACGTTCCGTATCGTACGCTCAACTCTCACATTTTCACGTCTATCTATCAAGATGTTACGCATATATTTCACGAATCATTGCCTCTCTCTCTGTGCTTCACATAAGGGCTCAACAGGACCCTTGGCGACAGCAGTGACATATTCACTGATAAAGTTATCCCGTATAAATATGGCATATTATTGTTATTTCTCTTTACTCTTACTCGCCAAAGAAAAGTCACACGGGCGCTAGGTCTCTCTCGTGAGCCACATCCCACTAAGAGGCCTGCTGAAGTACAAATGCACGAATTCATAAAAAATATTTTTTTCTTGATCAATGGGAATCAATTAAAATGAACTGACCAGAATCACCATTGCATCACGGGTAGGAAAGTTTCCAGAACAGGAAAACCACAGATTCTATGTTGCTCCTTTTTCCATTTGCCTCATCAGCATTTTTAATAACGCTGATACTAGAGGCTGGGAAAAAAGTTTAACGTGATTTTAACCTTCAGTTCTACAGTTTTGCTGAAGCAAAGCTTATCCCTCTATCTATTTCTTTGTGTAGAACAGCTTTTGTGCGAAAAGTTATTTATGTCTTCCTTTTTTTCCAAGCAATGTTCAAATAAGATTTGATTAAAACAACGTAGGTTGGTATTTTGCTGAGTTTTTAAACCAAACGACTGTTTTTTTTCTGATTCATTGATTAGCCAGCTGTCAATTTAAAGAAATGACTACTTAATGTACTGTTATCCAAATAACTTGATATATTACTATAGTGAATTCATATTGCTCATGTTGCAGATCAATGTCTATGATCTTTCATTATGTCAAGGCTTTCAAGCTATTGTGGTTCGCAATAATATTTTATCTGTTTGAATGAAAGCCGTTTGCACCTGTTTTTCGAGTGATTTTGTTGGTGAAATTTCATTACTTTTAGTTGAAAAGAACTTTCGTCGTTTTGGGAAAATTCCATTTCTGCTTGGTGATAATGCACCATTTTTCTCTGTGTTTGCGTTTTCATGGCCGCAAAAACCCCTATTTTTTAACCACACGCCTTCTGTCTGCATCAGTCCTCGACCCAATCTGTTCATGGAGGAAGAATTACCTAGTATTTGCACTTTTGGATACTCGTACTTAGGTTTTCATCTGATGAGGTCAGACGCAGTAATTTGTTGAAATTAGTTCATAGCTGCAATTTACGAACTTTGTATGACCTTATCTCGGACCTTTTTGCGGTGGAAACCGCCAGTCGCTTTCTGCTCAATAAGCTAAAGGAAAATAGGCTTTGCTTTATTCAGCTTTTAATACAAGGCAATCTCGCGTATTTCCCATCAACGCTTGTATGTTTTTCGCCACATTTTATGATTTGCAAGACAGCAGGTGAACTTTAATGACCTTTAAAGTGAGAAACGAACAGGTTGTATTTTTATAGATTGATATAAGCCCCAAACCATGGGAATACTCAGTAACTGATAATTTGCCGTAGTGTTTTTTGAGTTTGTTATTTTGTTTCTTACGTTTTGCTCATTGTGTATGAAAAAAGTTCCAGTTAGCCAGTAATTGTTTAGGTGTAAGCTAATGCTTCAAGATGATTCACTCTATCATCCAGCCCCCTAGAAGGCGTGGCACCAAAGTCCAATTGTCATACTGTCTTATGAATCCGTCGCCAAAGAAAGTGTTTGGCAAGTGGAATTGGGTTACCTATGCTCCCTGCAGAATTATCCGTTCAAATGTTGTTTTGTCTTGTAATTAGTGGTAGATTTGTCCTAGTCTCCAGAGGCATGGCTTAGTGGTTTTGTTGATCGCCCAGATGTTAACGGTAAGAATTTTTTGCCGAAATTAGTTTGTCGAATGTTACCTGAAGTTATAACGTCGTTCAATTCAGTTTTAATTTTCACTACCTCTTGATTGTCCTTGAAACCTCAAAGTGCTTTGAATAAAGGGAATTCGTACCCTTTTAGCTTTTAATGTCCATTCCTTGATGACGTCATTATGTTTCCTTATTAGAGATAGTAGATTCACGTATTAACATCAATTCGCTGTGCTCAGTTTATGTTAAACGATTTCTTTTCAGGATTTCTATTCTTGCTAGCCATCTTGTCACGATTCTCAAGGTGGCTGATAGTTTACTTAATACGTTTGTTTCTCGGTTTGCTAAATTCAACATATTTCTTGATTTAATCTGTTCTAGTCTGCTCTCTGACATGAAAACCAAACAGCTTTAGTGTGTGGAATTTCACGTTATAGCTAAACATTTTATTCCAAATGCACCAATTAGCAAACCAGCCTAATACCTGGTACCAACTCTTTTCCATTTTATCTCTACATGTTCAATGTGGGAATTTAGTACATAAGTATTTTTTTGTAATCCACAATTTCTTTAAAATCATTTATCGAGTGATTTTGATTATCATACAACTAGTCGTAAGTTTGTTTTGTTTCTGCAATTCTGCATCGGAATAACTGGCACGTTTTCATTCATTAGGAGTCAGTATTTTAAGCCAGCAGAATTCTGGGAACTTATCTGGATTGTCAGTGGCCTTGCAGCGTATGTTGGCTATAATTCGTTGCCAAAGAATCACGTTGGACAATTATTGACATATGCTTTTGGCAACCTCGTATTCGGGATAGCGCCGCTTGTCTTTGGCTCATGGGAGATTGTCAACAGGGCCTTACAAATTCATCGTAAAGGTGAGTTTTTTGTTGCTAAAGAAGATCTCTCTGAACATAGTTAAGCAAAAAGGATGCCAGGAGCTTTTGAATAGGTTTATGGTTGGTGATTCATGCTAAGGAACTTTTTATTCGTCTTTTTGAAAAAGCTTTGCGAATTCTGCTCTTGATGTAGATCCACACGTGTACTCTGTGTATTATCGACTATACCATGCTCTTTGTGGCTGATGCAATGAGAGATTTGGTTTTCATCAAAAGCATTTATTATTTTTTCCGATTAATTCCGATGAATTTTAATTGCCTTATCTTTTTTCAATATTCATCACTTTAAAAATGCATTATGTTTACTGAATGAAATTTTTTCAGGGAGTAGTCTATTCTGTTTTGTATTAAGCATCGTCGTCATTTAGTTAATGTACGGCGTATCATATTTATAATCTGTTATATTTATATCTGTTATATCTATAATATTTTAGTTGATGTCGTGGATCAATTTTTGCTGTCCATATTTTACGAACGTTTTTCCATCATTATTAATATTGATTGATTAAGGACACTTTTGTTTAACATTGAAGGCCAATTAATTTATGCCTTTTTGTGCTCTGAAGTAGGATTCTCTCTCTATACGTTGGCTTAAGTGACCAAATAATGCCCATGCATGACAAGAACAGAAAGACAGATGTCTCGAATTCATAGACAGTGAAGTCATCAGTTTGTAGGTTTATAATGCCACTAAAATCCACACACCGCAACTGTCTCTAAATCCAGCCTTTGCTGCCAGATTATCTTTGCTTTGGTTTATTTTTAGGCTCATCATTCACTGAGTGGAAGGATGCTCCAATGAAAATTGCACTAATTGCAGTCTGCCTTCAGGTTCAGATATCGGGTTTATATAATGCGGTTAAACTCTACAGATCATGGAATGCAAAGGGAAAGAAGGAATAACAGAAGTAGTTTTTTTCTCCTTGTGTGTGGCCTCGTCCGTCTGCCCTTGGAAATTTTTAATAGAAGATAGCCAATACTGACAAATTAGCTGGTATTTTCTTCGTTTCCCTAACTGTAACCAAGTCTTAAAGTCATATTTATTCAAGTATTTTCAAGTGAATATGTTGAAGGATCTGAGTGCTACTGCTATTAGCATAAATTGTGATTGACTGGTTTCCTTGAATTTTCATCCTTTTCTCATCCACTAATTATCCGACTAGACCCTTAACGTTTGTTTGTATCCAAGCCCAATGTTTTTGTTTGTTTTGCGCGAAGTTGGAAATTAGAATTTTGTTATTGGCAGGCAGTAACTTAAGCACTGATTTGCTTAAAGACGCGTTTTGCGGCAATTTAGATTAAGAGTGTACCAAGAAGTAAACAAAGACCACTTCCTTGACGCTAAATTCTAGCTCTAAGTCTCAACTCGTTTGTGTCAATTGAAAATTACATCCTTTCCGTATTCAATTTCAATCATCCAAGGAACCCATTTTATTAGTATCACATTAATACAGTACCGCATTTGTTGAGAATGCCTAATTCTGGTATTCGATGTTTCTTTGGAAACGTTAATGTGTAGGAAGGCATAAGCCACCTCCTTATGTTAAGAAAGATGCATCCATGGCGTCGAGACTTCTGTGAAATTACTGGATTATTGGTAATGCGCTCACAAGCAGATGATCAATCAGCTATGAGACCACAATGTCAAGGGCCTACCCGTCCAATTGCAGCAAGCAGTGAGCTATAATCCACGATAAATTATCAGTGACGCCGATTTAAAATCTGGACATTAAGTAGCATTAGATGCAGCGATGGGTCATCTTTAGAAGTGACTTTTCGAAATCTCGTTACGACCCTTCTATGTTTATTATAACACAAGTTTTGCGTCTCCTATCGTTGAAATTCACTTTTGATTAAGGGGTCTTAACTGCTACAGAACGAGGTTACTCAGCAGAAATAGGCGGTTAATTTCAGTATGGATGCCATTTTGCCGAAAATTTTTTTTACCTTTATGTGCCTTGATCTGTTGATGCTGCCAAACCATGATTTTTTTATCGTCAATCGTTACCTAACTGTCTCTCAATCTTTCTTCATTCATTACCAAACCCCTTCTTATTCTTTCTTCATTCATTATCCGATTCCTTCTCAATCTTTCATCGTGCATTTCCCAATTCCTTTTCGATATTTCTTCATAAATTGCTAATGTATAGCCAATCGGTATTTTGACAAATTTGACATTAATGCAGATTTATATTCTAGAGTCCTTCCTCCCAAAACAATAGAAAGTGGGCGTGGCTTAGGTGTGTCATAGAAGCTTCTATTGTTTTCGAGGAACTTCCTCTGGTCAGTGGCCGTGCGACCGTAATGTTTTCCTGACTCTGCAGTATATTATCTATCAAACATTTGATTAGACGACTATCTTTAGGAATAATTATTGGACAGTCTTCCAATATCCCTTTTCTCTAACTGCATATCCTGCCCAGGCATCAATTCTTACAACGCTAAAGTAATCAGCAGATGTAAAACAGATGTACAATCCGGACCTTAAATCTAGTCGCCAAGTTGGATTCACATTTAACGCTTTTTTAAATCTTTACGTACATGTTCTTTGAGTTCTTTGACGACAAATCTCAGCTTTGCCGGTTTCATACTGATCATATCCTTTGCAATTGATGCATTATTAATCCAACGTTTATGGTATGAGTAAGAAATCTTGGTTGCCTTGTGTTTTTTAAGCTTGCATCAGACGTTTCAAATATTTATGCTCTAAACAGCTTAGAATAATCTTAAAGAAGCATTCGATGCTAGCATCATGATCTTCTGTTGACATTCTGATCTTCTGTTACGAAGCAACCAAGCATCTCATAGCAGTGAATTCAGCATAAAACTTTCAGTTAGAAACAAAGCTGATAGATTTTCAGTTGCAGCTCTAACCTGGACCTTAAAGTCCTCTTCCAAAAGATAATGTACAATGTACCAAGGGGAGAAAGTACTTTCCAAGCAATTCTCTTAGAGTCAGGCTTACCCGTGTCATGATTGGCCAATGGCTTAGATAACAAATAAGACGCAAATAAGTTGGAAGACTCTTTGGTAGAAGTTAGAAGATAGTTATCAGACACAAAGAGTAAGACTGTTTGATGTGATTTCATCGAATCAGCCTAAAGCTCGCATCTGTTATTTGTGAGGATTTTCTCGAGTCTCTTGACTTTTGATGGTGAAAGAAATCCACAAAGAATCCTACTTGTTTTCTTTTATTTTCCCCAGAGACAAATTTTTAATTGTCTTTCGTCTTTCTATTGGCTGAAATCTCAAGCGAAGTTCGTTATATCTGTTTTGCTTCTTGCCTATTATTAAAGACTTTCTGTTTTTTTTACCAGACTTGCGAGGCCTTTTTCTCAGTGTTTTTGTCTTTTTGTAAAAGAAGAGAAATTTTTTCAAGCATTAAAATACATACGGCATTTTAAAGTCAAATTCTGCATGAAAAAGATAGCACCCGGCTCGTTCCCTTGGTTGTCAGTGCGTTTCGCTCCCGTGGGATAATGCTACCTGTTCCCACTTGCAAAGTCATGTGACGTTCTGCTCTCAAAATAGTATGGATGTTGTTTTCGAGGCGGTAAACATTTGGCAGTTTGGCGAGAAGAGGCTGGTCGCTTCCCTGGAGCAGGCGACTCGAGCACTGGTCAGTACACTTTGCACCTTCTTTAAGTTGTTTAAGACTTTTATGGTATTGAGATTCTTGAGCAGCCAAAATTTTAGCTTAATGCTGTCAAGGTTACTGGAAGCAGCGCTTGGCTTGGATTTTAGAGACTAAAGTACGATTTTCAATTGTCGATAATTTGTTGATATCAGCTAACATTTAAAAACAATACAACCTGATGATGAAAAAACGTATCATTGATTCCAACACTAAATTACTGCATGTTTACAGATGACTGGGTTACTTTTCATCGCAAAGTCCTTGGACTTTATATGGAACTTCCAGGTGATATTCTGGTTAGAGTGGAAGGCTGTTATCGTTGATAACATTCTTAAACTTTTTTCTGATCTATTGTTACTCCAGCAATTGTGGGTTCGATTTGAATTAGTCCATATTGTTTGTCTAGCCATGGAGTCCTAGATAACAGAAGGAATCTAATTCCACACAGAGCTCGCCAGTAAAAAGGAGTTGTGAATTGTGCATTCTACTCAGTAATGAGTCCTAGGAGAACTCTAACAAGTTCTAAATTAGATTTCTATAACCTGTGGGCCAGACGATTAATAATTTCTGTGTAATTGCCCTCGTGCAACTTTATTTTTGTTTCGTATTGGAATTTCTCTCTCATATTACTCTCACCTAGACCCATAATTCCTAGTTGATTTCTCAGCTATTCTTCGAACATGCTTTAATGTGTACACATGTTTAACCAATTCATTTCAAAAGAGTTCATTTGTCAGTTTGTAATTTCTACACTGATAAATTGGTAAAATTGGATGAAGCTGTTTAGATCTTGTTCAATGCACAGTACAAGTACAAGTTTTCCCGTAATTCTAGTTGCGAAAGTAACAGAAAGAAGTAAATTCGCGATTTCTGTCCTTCATTTTGAGCTGTTTGCTAACATCGGCTCCATCTGTGAAGTTTCTCCGTTAATTGCCTCTTGCTATTCTTTTTTCCACGATGACAACCCAGATTGGTGCATACCCTATGTTTCTCAGCACGACTTCGCGATAAGGTTTGCAGCTTGTGCTAGCCTTTGCTTCCCACAATGGTATTTTTACTTCACTGGAAGAGTCGAAATGAATGGAAAACAACCCAAACTTGGGAAAAACTTTCCTTGCGCGCGCTTCTTTTTCAGCTGCGACACTGCAAAATGCGAATCAAAGACCGGCGCTTGATTCCTGTTTTAAGCAACAGATGGATAAATTATTAAGCAAATGTTGCCATAGTTACTACGTTGTTGCTAAATGCCGCCGACTTTCTTCAATGCCAGCAGTCGCAGCATCAGGCATGCGCAGAATGTTCGCTAAACTATAGCGTCTGCCTAAATTACTTTAAAACTTAAAAAATCGTACTTCCAAATCTTTGGGTTTGTCTGGCTTTAGTTTTTTTCTAACTTTGCATTAGTGTTTGCTTCAAAGTGTGAAATTGTGAAAATTATCGTAACAAAAGTAGAAAAGTTTACCTGGTACATTGTCCGGTTGAGTTCTTGATTTGTCCCTGGTACCTTTCTTAGCGGTGGACTTTTCGAACTACACTCGACGCTGAATTCTTCCACGAATATAATTGGTGAGTGAGGTTTTCTTTGCTACATTTTACTGGCGACCTTTTAAAAATTCAATTGGTCATGCAATTAATTAAAGCTTTGACTGCACAAAAACCTCATTTTGCATGTAAACTACTTTTGGCCTTGCTTGGAGTATCACATCAAGTATCTTAGGTTTTGTGAACTTGAACGGATTCATATGCGAAGGATGACGTAAGAAGAGGTTGGCCGTTAGCGACTGGCTGCCAGGACCAAAGTCTGTTTTAAACAAGCCGATCTATTCACGTATATATCGGAAAAATCAAATTAAGCACCCATAAAGTTTCGTCGTATTGATTGGAACAAAACACATGGGGATACGTAAAACTTCAAACCCTTATCCTAGATCGACAACAAACTTAAGAGACATTTAGACCTATGGTGCAGATCCTTTATCTCTAAAACACAACAATATCTAAAGAGAGAAAAGTAGAAAACAGTTACTTCGCATTTGGATTCAATCGAAAGTAATAACTGCGGTCTCAAATTCCCCTCTGATGACGACAACGCTTCCTCGTTGCGTGTGAACGTTTCTCCAACAGCGCCTTCACAATGCCCATCACAGCCCTCCGCTCCGCTACGCAGATGGTACTCATTCAACTAATGTGACGATGCTAATTAAGATTGTGCCCAACTCTGCCTGCAGATGGTGCTTATAAAGGGTACTGCTCAGCAACTGTTGCTGCTATACGATTTAGTTGGTCCAAGAATACGAACATTGTCGTTATTAAGCGAAACCTGAAGATCTTGCCCGTAAGCCAAATAGAGTATAACATAAAAAAACGGACAATGCAGACTCTGTCTTCGATGCTTCTTAGAATATCTCTCTCTCGAAGCACACTCTCTTTTCAATGTATCACGGTTGATATTCATTCTGCATTGATTCACAGCACTACAAGAGATATATTGATAGATAATGTTTCTTAACAACAACTGACAAAAAGGCGCCTACAGCTGCTGAAAACTGTGTTAATTTCAACAAATAAATGATAATATAACATTTTCTTTGTAACTTTAGCTGGATTCTTCTCTTGGCAGTGAATTGTTGTCTGAAATGTTGTCTGGGAGGTGTAGAAGTAGCAGGTGTCGCAAAAAGTTCGCACCATTCGCAATGTTTTCGCCACAAAGCACATTACACAATAGACATCAAAAGAGTACGGGCCATAGACAATATAGCATATGAATAATATTTCATCCTTTTATTATCTAGCGTATAAATATTCAAAATGAATATATCAATCAGATTTGATTTGTTTTTATCGAAAAATCTCTCGCTCAAGTCTTGGCAACATATTGCTGTCTATTGTATATTTCCAAGTAAGCGGGATGGATGCACTGTTTGTTGTTAGAGTTATGCTGTTTGATGCTTTGCACAGTGGATCCGTTGCCTGTGGATGAGATCTTGCTCTTTTAACCAGATGGGTGTTATATCTTGATGCTCGGTAAGGTGGCTGCAGCAATAAACACGAAAATAGTAATGGCAGATGCATCAAGCACCTAGAGATGAAAAACTCAGCTAATCACATCAGCGAAGGCAATTAGCTTTGTTAGAAAGTTGTAAGTAGTTCTCGCCCCTCCTCTAGTTTTGAATAAGCGTTTTAAATTTGAAGGACATTGCTGTTGCCTTGTAAACACCTATCGTCATCTTCGGTATTTTCGCCAACGGCGAAAAGCATGATCTATGTTACCTGAAACTAGTTTCTGTTTACTATATTGTAGAATCTGCTTTATCTTCATGCAGTTGCATCTCTACAAAAAGCAAATTTGAAATCGGGAATGTCAACCAATTCAGGTTTTCGCAGTGTTTGATTCATCGCTAGAGTGTGCTGAGTGTTGCAGTCATGTTGAAATTCTCAAACGTAGACCCAAATTGTTTCCCTTGTGAGCTAGATTCAACGAGGGTTAATTGAAATTTGACGTATATAAAATTGCCCAAAAATTCACCAAGCGCATCGATCAATTGTTTCTAGATGAGGCATTGCCTTTGTATCTATATAACGCGGTCTGGTATACCATACCATACACACCTTTTTTAAAGAATATCTGATTTTTTGCTCAATAGCCTTAATGTTACGATATTCTTTGAGATTCTATATTCTTAAATATATTCACATGCACGATATGCAGAATGTTATATGGATGATTAAGTGTCTGCACAGAACTACATGCACAGTGCGCATACTGTAGAGAATTGAGTTAATGAAAAACAGCCCTCTTCTGCATGAAACAACAAGCATGCGTTTTCATAGATAGAGCGTGACGATTTCAAGTCACTCCTCCAAGATTCACGCCTGATCATAATCTATCGTAAATTTTGGGAAAGCAACTCAGAGCCTATAAGTTCCATATACCACAAACGTCTACACCTTTGTCTTCTCGGCAACAAGCACATAGCAGAAGGCGAACAGTAGTATTAATTGTAGTTAGCAGACGCTCATTGTCTTGTCTATTTCCTGGGTTGCTAGGCATTTGCATTGACATAAAACTGAATTAGTACTGATAATTGTGTCTCCAAGATGCTACAAACAGCCGTGCAAATTTTTAAACAGCAGATAATGCTGCCTGTAGAACTTATGCAGTCGGATTTCAAAGGTCTTGGTATCACGGACAGGGAAACAGCTGTCACAGTTACCATTCAAACCCCGCCTCCTATATTGCAGTAAAGCCGTGTTTCTTTGTGCTTATTATCAACAGAAAATGATAAGAACAAAGAAGAAGCTAGAGATAAAGACGTCGTTGAAGACAATTAGGTTCTAGTGTCTTACATAACAAAAAGATTGTAGCCAGTTGGTCAAGTGTAGATCCTTTGGATATATCAACCTTGGCCATATTGCATAATGTTGATTCAAATATGAGGTATCCAACGGAACTAGAATACATAACCATAGGTATATAATCACATATAACCATACATAGCTTTATGATTATATATTTATGCTAACAAGTAAACCTTAAAATGGCTTTATAATTCAGCATGTTCTTGTGAACCAGATGAATGTGACAATGAATATATACCTGAATTATGCAGGAGACCCAGGCTGGCACGTGATATTTGTCAGATGTGAGTTATAAAGAGTCACAAAAGACTGTTCTGAAGATGAAAAGGTTATCAATTCTATATTAAAACTAAATACTTGAAAAACACTGGCGTTTGTGAAAGCTTCGGGTCTACCCAAGCCTACTTTATCAGCATACTTTTAACGGTTTTTATTTTTAGGTCAAGAAGCTAATCAGAGTAACGAGCTGTCGAGTACCCTGTAAAAAATTTAGCTGCAATCTTGGCGCACTAATTTTTCTTAATGATTACCTGGCATAATCTAATCATCATCTCACTTTCTACGATTCCAAGCCAATCTCTGCTATCAATGTTATAAAGTACCTGTTCGTATTATTGCAATGACATGTTCACTAGGCCTTGTTGATCACAATTCATCTTTTCAAGTCATTCACGGTACTCCATAACTGGTGGAAACGATATGATAATGCCAATTGTCACAAGCAACAATAACTTTGTTTCAAGTTGCAGTTCTTATCTTTTAAATTGTTGTCTGAATCTTCTTGCCAGCCATAAACCTCCTGGCCAACTATTTTGAGTCACAGGAAATTTTAAATCAGCATTTCTTACCAAGATTACCTTACCTCAAGATTAACAGCTACTCGCAATTTTGCTATACTGTCCTTAAGTCACGTGGAGATAGGTGTTCTAACGTGCTAATATTCGAGACGTTGTACAACAAAAAGATTACTACAACACCAATTAAATTGTTTTGCCACAAGAGCATTGCCAATAGGTAGTAAACCGATTATTTCTTTACGGCAGTGCAGATCCTAATAAATCATATCATTGATTATCTTACTTTGATCAGGCGGGATTTCTAACATCAGATTGAATTTCGTACTTGAATAGTCTTTACTTACAAGAGCAGTAAGTTATCTGTTTACAACGTAACTGCAGAATATCGATAAATCTCATTTAAACCGGTGTGCAAGAGCAGCCTGCCCACAGGACACAATAAACGCACTGCACTTTTCTCATCAGTCTTGCAAAATAAATGTTTATGAACCTGCAGCCTTGTCTAAAGTTCTGTACTGCAGCAATGGAAATTCTTCTACTGTTAGTTGCTTGCATTGAAAGCCTCTGTACTTGAAGCCTGAAGAACTTTCAATATTGAAATTAATACGAGGGAGAAGATGAATCTTGCATTGTTGCCTTTGTATCTCCCTTAAGTATTAGCATTTCTAAAGTTTGGATCACATTTTGTATTGACGCTTGTTTCTGTCGTTGAATCCAAAAACAATTTGGTCGTTCTTTTGAATACCGGTCGGCCAGCTGAAAACCAAGCTTATCTAAAACTGCAGTGCATATGATGTGGTCAGCCTTATATTTAGTTAAAAGCTCATTAATATTTACGAACAGGGAACGCAGATATGATATGCTGACAGCTTTCTAACAACTCCAGTCGCTGATCAAAAACAGATAAAGCCAGACGCGTCCGAAATCGAGAACGCTGATTCAAACGAAACAGTTTAACTGGAACCCAGCCTCAGCTCAGCGTGTTCAATGGTGAGTGATCGTATTTTGAAATAGATTCGCAAAGTCTTGTCGCGATATTTGTCATTCTTAATCGGTCGAAAGTGAGCGTAGAAATTTTCTGCTTTTTATGAGAATGAAGATTTCTGCTCTTTTCTGCGGTCGAAGTCTGAAGATCCCCACGCGATTATAACGACCCCTCGTTCTAGCAAATTTTAATACAAAGAAATTTTTGTTTGAATTGATTTTAAATGGTTTTTACAGATTTTATTGATCCGTTGGCCAAAGAGGTATGACCTTGCTTCAAGGGAAACCACCAGACCCAAAATTGACAAATATGGCACCATCGATCTCTGTCACTTTTATTTGTGACCAGTTAAGTAAATGTGTGACCGACAATATCCAGTATTAACTAGAAACTAGCGCTTCAATGTCATTCGAAAGGCGTAAATTTAGTTTCTAAGACCAATCATTACTATAGCTGATTATTGCTGGCTAGAGCTCTTCAGTCGATGTTGTTATGGCAACAGCTTCTTTCCCTTGCTAGTTTGTCGCAGTTATTAAGTCTACAAAGTACCTGTCTTGAAATTCAATCGAAGTCAAATGCTCCACATTTCTTCTGCCTTGTGGATTGTATAAGAAGATTCAACACCATAAGACACGCCTTTATAATATTCACGTTGCCTTCATGTCTCCCTTATGTGCACCTATAACGCTCCATCTCTGCAAATCGATTTGAAATCATCTAAGGCTCTAGAATGATGAATCTCCGTTGATCCTTTATCACCTCTTGCGTCTGCTTTTACATATATGTTAACGTCCTTTTTAAGCTATTCATATTTAAGAATGCGTTCAATGTACTCAACAAGGCAATCAATTTCATAGGCTTTTAGGTGCTTAGGGTTCAATTGGTGCGAGTAACAAGGTTGAACAATATAACAGCTAATGTGCAGAAAACTGAGTCTCTACAAAACCTGCATAGAAGAATTTGTAGTTTCCCCATTTTGGCCGAAGTTTTTCTAACATAAAGGACATGCTACCATATTATAGAGGACCCTGACTTATTTCTAATTATTTCTTAAACAGTGTGTTCTTTGAACAGCTTAATCAGATTGTAAACGGCCAGCATTTTAAAGATTGTCCTCCTTTACCATTAATGCAGTATGTTGGGTTCCTGTTATCCAGCGATAAGGCCAAAATTTGCAGGAACGTTTCAGTTTTCATATAAGAAGCTTGAATTTATATTTTGGCTTTAATGCTTAATACTTATACTCGATGCAGTTAGTTAAATGTACGATCGGGCAGCAAGGTGCCTTCAAGCTGATATTGTTTCAACTTAAAACGTTTCAAGCTGAAACATAAAACGTTTGTTTGTAAAAAAGCCTCCACATGCATCGAATAAAACCCCTGAATATTAGATAGCGATTTTGATTTTCAATTGGCTTCGTGCTAAATTAACAGCTGGGCACCTCTCAACTTCTACCACAATAAATGTAATCTCAATAATGAGATTGGAAAGGCTGTTTGGGCTCATGATCACGTCCTCAAGGCCATTAAATCTTTGTGCTTCGAAACGATAAGAATACGTGTATTAACATGTACTCATTTACAACGCCTGTCGCTCCATCAAAATTACGGCCAAACATATTGAGATTATTGCCAACTATTGTCTTGGCTAGAACTGCAGAGCTGCTAGAACCTGCGGATTAGGCGTAATGACAGTGTTATTTGTAGAAGCTGAGGTTCAAGTAAGTGTCCAGGGCTACATGCATTTCACTGTGATCAGATGAATATTAATAGGCATTCTACTGCATCAACAGCACTAGTCTTGTTTGCCATAAACAGTCTAAAGTTTGACCAAGCCTTGGATTGCTTATTGTTGGGCTGTTCTGTCGTGCAAAGAAGTGAAACTTTGGTTTTTAACTTGGGATTCTCCGGTTTTTGAAGCAGAACTATTCGAGAAAGTATCTTGTTTAATTTGAGAGAGAAGCTTTCAAGGCTCTATTCTTAGAGCGTCGCTCAAGAATCAGATAACTACCATAAAAGAGGGGCACTTAATTGATGGGGTTTCAGAAAATTGTTTGAATTGTACTTATGACTGTACCCGTATGGGAATCAAGTTGTTTGGAAAATATCACTCAAAAGTCACCGGCCTTAGCAAACGAATCTCATTAAAGGATAATTTCCTATATAATGGCGATGACTCTCCGTGTTAATAATTGTTTCCTGTTTGGGGGAGCTTTTTTACTTGAAAACGTTTTAACAACTCAGTAAAACAAAACGTTTGTAACACTTTGATACCAACTGGTTTATAAGCGAGATGTTCATCCTCGACCGACTGTTCTTTAAAACCAGGCCGATAATCGAAGGTTCAATTGATCGATCATCAAACAGCCAGTATGGAAAGTTGGTTTGGAGTGCACCAGATACCGAGGTTGCCTGTTTGAGTTGCGCACCAGGTACTATCAGCATACACATGCACCATTCAAAAAAGGAATAGCGAATAATCAACTTGTTATAAACTGTTTTGAACAAAGAGCGTCAAACTAAAGGTTGCCTGAAGAATTTTGCAAGACTGTTAACAAGCTAAACTGAATAATTTTGCATAATTTATTCGACATTTTATGACTTCAAATAAAAGTGTGCACCAAAAGACACCAAATATTTATTGTGGTGTACCAAATAATTGACTGTGCACCGAATTTTCGGCTTTTTTCAACGATTTTTTAAAACTAGCCATATGTTAAACCAACATCTATTTTAGCTTTGGTTGTAGATATATACTCACGAATCTGTACACAATACGTTTAAGGGATGCTTATCCTATGGCCTACCACACACTCAGAAGAGATGCTTTTCAAGCATTCAGACGAGATGTTTCTTCCCATATTTTTATCGAGCATTGAGGCGAGATGTGTTTCCCACTTTTTTATCAAGCATTCACACGAGTTGTTTTTCCCATACTCTTTTCAAGCATTCAAGAGAAAAGTTTCTCTCGTGGTGTTTTCAAACAATTGGGATTTTCCTATGAGAAGAACAACGTTTAAAGATCCTTTCTGCAATGAACTTTCCGTTATAACTCACTTTCTTTTTGAAGGAATAATAAGAAAACCACCCATTTGTCATCACAGCTTAATCGTTGTTTGTGCTTTATGCAATGTTTTTCTGCCCTGCACAGGAGGGCTCGCAGTGCCATTGATTTGTCTAGGGTAGCCTAGACGGTGGAATTCGGTATGATCAATCATTCGGTTTTATCTATATAACAGCAACTTATGCTTCAGTGTGCTTAGACTCTAAATGAAGGATTTGTCAAACATCTCATCCTGGCTGAATGGGACACTTAAAAGCCTAACAGTTAATGGGAGTTTAAGTAAGTCTTAAGTATTTTCGAGTCAAGGCTGGAATTACTTTTCATAACGATTGGATTAAGGCTTCTTAGTGTCTTTTAAGGTGAAATGCCAACTGCATTTTTGATTGAAGGTAGGTGGTGGCTAATAACTAGAATATTGGTTATTACGTTAGCAATGATTTCTTGATAATGATAGTGAAAATGATAACTTGGTAAAATACCTCTTGATAGCTTGTCGCCAGGATAGATTCAAATAATGACCACCAGCTAGACTGACCATTGTGAAGTGTCGAATGTAAACTTCTTATGAAATACTGATTTGCATTCAAACCCTTTATTATAAAAGGGCTCGGTAAAGGCAGCCACTTTTAAATATTATAGTTAAAAAATCAAATTCAGGCCTTTACTTGGCAAAATGAATTATAGAACATTTGACCTTCCTTTTTTCTACTCATAAACGTTTTTCTATTTATTTCTGCATGGTCTTAAGCATATTTTTGCTCCATAAAAAGTGGGTGTCCTATGAAGATAAAATATGTGGGTGGGCGTTTAATGACTTACAATATTAGAACGAAAGGCATGAATGAGTGGACGCTTATTGTACAGCCTATACCGCCCATAGCGAACCTGTTTTGCAGTTTTTCATGTGTTTTCGACATGCAAATGTAAGTTTACATTTGTTCTGCAATTTCCAGCATTTGCATGCTCTGAAACAAGTATTTGACATATAATTGCCCTGCGATAGTTCAACTGTTCCGTGTTATTTTAAACATTGTCTTCGTTTTAAAATCACGTTTTAAAAGCATTGTCTTCGGTGTTTGGGACAACGCCCTTTTCAATGATAGGAAACGCCCTTCTTAATATTGGAAATGCCTTTTTCAATGATAGGAAACGCCCTTCTTAATGTTGGAAATGCATTTTTCAATGATTGGAAACACCCCTGGATTCTACTTAGAGATAATGTCTATGTTCGCAGCAATTGAGGCTCTTTAATTGCTTGTGGCAGTTTCAAAAGCAAAACGTTTCAGGAAAATTGCGAGTATCTCAAAGATCTCAACCCTCCCCCTTCATCGTAGTCTCCTCGAATTTAGACGAATTACAAAATCGATCCTGGCGAGAAATGGGGGGACTCATTTGAGACTGTGAATAGTTCGAAGCTAAGGGTACCACAAAGACCTCTCAAATTCTAAGAAGTACCATTGTTGCATTGCTTGGAATTGCTCGCGATACTACAGGTCTTATTACAGCAAATAGCATTGGCTATTTTGTAAAATCGCCCTAGAAAAGTTGCTCTTTATAGACCTAAAAAATACAGGCGATTAGTGGTACTGCCATATGCATCTAATATAAGGTCTGCAGATGCTCACAGATATGCAGTCGAAGAAGGGTGTGACGGACACCATTATTTCAGGTATCCATCAATCTATCGTCCTAAAAGATGCAATACACGCTTTTTTTATAAGGAACCATTTGATAAGGAACCTACATCTAGAAGGCCGAAATATATAAAGAACTTATACTACTAAAAACGAAATCCCTAAGGAACTTTTCGTTTAGAATATCTTTTATAACTGCAAGTATCAAGAGTTAAAAAGCCCGTTCCATTTATTTGCCCCTCTCTCTATTAAGTGTTAAGGCTTATTGATGTGCAGTGAAAATTAGGGAACTTTTAAGGAATTTTTGGTACTAAAATCTGATGACTTGAGGACTACGAATAAGAAACTTTTGGAACTAGGCCTTGTGGTAGGTTTCTTATAAAAAAGCGCGTATTTACATCATTTCGCCCTCAAACTCGATTGATTATCAACATTCACTCCAAGATCGTGATAATGTTATTCATGAACCCACAATTGTGTTTCAATGAAGGCTTTGTTTTGACTCGCACGTGTTATGGCCTTGCATGTCTGTAAATTTTCAAGTTATTTACCTTCGGGTTTTCATTTCCTAAAGAGATTGGGCTTTTCTTTATTAATTGGATCGCTTGGTTAAAGAGCACCTACCCACATGGTTAAAACATTCCTTTCTAGTATTCAAAACGGGAACTGTGTGTGCCTCGAAATCTATGTTTTGACCTCGATAAAGGTTGCCTAAGATTAATATCAAGTGCCTGGTTTACCAAAAGTGACTGTACGGCCTCCAAAAATGAGGATAAGGTGAGATCAATGGAACCTTAGGAATACCTCCTCTGCATAGAAAGCTGAGCTTTGTTTGCGATGTACAACAAATCAAACTACTGAAATTGCCAATGGTTCTCATGTCCTTCCAATAGTGTGGGACCACTTATTCAAATTTATATTTATGACACTCTATTTTCAATTGCCAGCTTCAATAAGTAAAATATATCAGCTGATTCTTGAGTAGCCCTGGAAAGCAAATGTTCAATTTTTTCTCTTAAGCGATAATAAGGCTGTTCTGTAAGCTTTTGACAACTTTTTAAGTTACTTACAACCGAACCGAGACTCAATTACTACGAATACAATTTATCTTTGAGAATTATAGCCAGATTTTCTTGAAAAAGTTGTTAAAAACGCAATACCAAAAAATTCGAACGATCACCCTTTAGAGGTGCAAGAATCTTTAAACGCAGATTGGACCACTTTTTTATTTTCACCTGAAGCACATTACTTCAAATAAAAACAATTTCACTCGAGCACTGAACTAAAACCTTGTCATTACCATTGCTGCAAATGTTTTGCAATGCCTGTGTAACTAATGACTTGAATATATATTCGTTACTAGGTAGTTTCGTAGTTCCTACTTCAAGACGAACACTTTCAATTGTCGTTATGCTTTTAGGGATTTAACTACGCTTCTCGAAGTTTTGACTTCCCTTTCAGTGTGAGAAAAACTTTTAAGATTGTAACTGATTTCAGATTTCAGAACGGGTGACATAATTTAGCTATATCAAGCACATGAATTGTCAATGTCATCAACATGATTTTGTCAAGATTAAAAATTGTACCATTATTGGTATACCGTTCCCTGGATACCAGACTCTATTATTGTACATATAGTGAGTCTGGTACCCAGGGTAGGTATACAGCAGCTAGATTCAAGTTGATGTTAACCTTCTTTATGCCACGTTTTGAAAAGGAATATAAAATAAATGCATTCGACGCTGAGCGTTAATACAAAAGGATCCTAATCAAGATTTCCTAAGTCCAAGCCTCCAGACAGCTTATTTCTTATACCTTGACTTACTTTCAATATACCGACGAGACCTCAAACAAAAACAAGGGATTGTAGTAGACTCCGCAGAGCATCTTGCCAAGGTATTTTGGAAACCATTGAAAACATGCTAATGAATGCATCGTTAGTAAAATAGTCAAAGGTATATCACTCGATGGCGGATCCAGCTCAGAAACTGGCTGGCTGTGTTGCGGAGTGGTCGAAGCTTGCATGCATAAAATTTGGCCACTCCCTATCTAGAGGATGTTTTTTAATTCTGCATTTAGGCATAACTTACTTTTCTTGGAAGGAAATTTTACTAAATTAATTGCTGGTCAGCTCAAGCCTTCGATTGAATTTAAGAGAACGAAATTTCCTGTCACAAATACGGATTCCTCTTATTCTGTTCTGACCAGCGCGTGGGTGGAAATTAGCCTTACCCTTATAAACTAACTGAAACATAAGCGGTTTATATTAAAAAGGGAATATCTTTGTACTGCCTAATAACTCTTTAAGGTGCCACTAAAAAGGAATTATATTGGAAATGTCAACAAAACGCACACTACGCGGTTGTTTTCTCAAGAATGACAGTAATTTTCTGGAGTCACGTCCAAACCATAGCTGCTGTGAACCCTAGTTGTTTTCTCTTCTTTGAGGGATAATTTACTTGCCTTTGATAAACAAGATTTACCCTTCTTTGCAAAGGCGCAACAACGTGCCTTTATCAAGTGCATTATCAAGCATCATTTCATACATCGTTGCTTCAAAATGAAATCTTCTCTTAAAGAAAGTTAACAACCGTAAATTTTATGGCTATTATACGGAATAATCCAAAAATTCTTGTGAAAATCTGGTGTGTCAATGATGAACAGATAGCAAGTATATATGCGAGTCAGCAGTTCACAATACGCTACCCTGGGTACCAGACTCACTATATTAGAAAAATAGAGTCACTATCTCTATTTTATATAATTTGTAGCGAGTCTGGTACCCAGGGTAACAATACGCAGGTGTATGTTTTGGCTAATGAACAGGACGGATATTTTGACACCTATGTTGTGTTTTGCACAAGCAAATCTGTCAACTCAGGAGACAGAAATTCATATAGCCGGTACACGCAGGCTAGCACACAAAGGCCGGTCCTTTTAGCCTGGTAGTATACTCTACAGCTGATTATTTTAATATCCGATCAATAGTCGCTTTTTTGAGCAGATCAATCTACATTCACAGATAAATTCTTCTTTGCAACCATTTGCCCTAATTTACAGAAATACACCCTAGATGTCAACTTAGAGATTAGCTCTTATCTGGCTACTAAATCAAAGCACTATATTGACATGACTGAACATTTTCGGAAACATTCGATTCTATCTGTTATAATTATTTTAAAAATTCATGCTGTAATCTTTTTTATTGGCATAATGTTTCAGGAGATTTGGTTTTTCATTTTTCATGCAAACAGATATTCTAGTGCACACAAGATTTCTGACGCATCAATGATCTTTTGGCCTTATCTGGTTAATCTGCGAGCACGTGTGAATAATCATTGGCTTTATAATCACAGAAGCAAAGCCTCGACTACTTTGCATTGCAACACACACAAACATCGTCAGACTGGTCAAAAGTGGGCAAATTAGTTCACAAAATGTCAAATTGCCCACACCGTAGCTTTAATTCATACACACACCACTGATAACTTACATTGCCTGCCAAAATTGTTGGAACACTAACGAAAACTCTTTGTCTCGGCTTCATCCATCAAACTACCCCCTCCCTCCTTCGAACAATGTTATCTTGCTGCCAAACAAAGCTACTTCTTACCAACATTATTTGGGGGAATGAAGGGGGGTTTACAGCCATTGGTGCGTCACATCAAGTCGCCAAAACAGGAGGAGAGGGTTGTCCCAAGAGCTTTTGGCAGGTTTTGCACATACATAAAATCGAAATCAATTGCGCCATTTTTGGCGCATTGAGGATATTTCACACCATAGTTTTCTTTTTGCTGCTTCCCTCTGTTGCTGTTGCTTGAATCAAGATCAAACATATTTTTTTAAATTTTGTGCCAGATAACCCACGGCCTTTTCCAAGTATTTGTCATCCAAATGGTCACTTGGACTCCTCCTCTTTTATCCACAAGAGATATATTTAGATTTTTTAACTGAAAAACATTTGAGAATATTTGCTGCACTTTCATAGTTGACAGCCTCACATTTCACATTTTCTAACCCTGATCACCTATAGAAACGATCATAGACAATATATTGGGTCTCCATACAACACCTGGAACAATGCTTGACACCTACCGTGTTTTAAGTTAGTATGAAAAATTTGTTCTACCAAACAACTTTCAAAAGAGAGAAAGATCGTAATGTGATGACAGATGTTAATAAATGTGAGAACTTCAGCAGCAATAGATCGTTTGGTTTCTAAAGCAAAGTGTCGAGATGAAAATTTTGTAAATTGCCTGATTCCGCATTTCCTTATTGATCCAAACCCCCGTCTAGTTACTTGAATTTTCACGAAAAGTATTCGCCGCTTATGTACAGTCAAGGGGGTTATCTTTGAAAAGACATCTCCTACCAGACCTCATTGTGCGTCTATCCGATTGCATGAATAATTGTGCAGCGGCATTTTGAAATGGAAGATGATGCCTAAGATATTGCTTGAAAGAGCATCGAAGGAAAACGGAGACGGTGCAAATATTCTCCTGTTAAGGTAACTTGAATTTCAAATTCAACTATCAACTAATTCTGGTTTTTCTTCATTTTGCTTCTCCTAGCCATATTTTTACTGTCGTAATCTGACCTTTGGTACAACTGAAAAATAATCAGAAAAGTCAGTTATCGAATTTGCCAGGATCTATCAGAATTGCTTTACAAAAGGTGTTGCGATGAAAGCAGCGTCGCTTACATGAATAAAGTTTGCGAGATAAAAGTAACATTGTCGTTGAAAAAGGAAATAAAAACATACAAATATTAACAGATAAGGGAAACAAAATCTAATCATTCGAAATTAAAGTACTCCTAAAATCTACAGGCGTTATTCAAGCTTTATTCAACGGAAACTTAAATATATTTTTTAAATATATCAAAAGCTTGCGGTGTGCCTTTACAGATGCGTCTGGTTAGCTTATCGTAACTTCTACAGCAAGAACCAACCGTACATTGTTGTTTTAGTCGTTTTTATCAGCCCATCATCCAGCAATTCTGAGCGATCGACCACATGGACTACCTAAGAAGAATTCTTTTTTTAACGTTTCTATCTTGGGTGTTCATTTCAGCAGCAACAAAGATATTGGGAAGAAAGAGAGTGAAATAAGATTTATTCTGCAAAGAAAGGATTTTATTCAAGCAAGTGAAAATCATTTTTGTCAACAAAACATGCTCTGCGTTATGGGATTCTCTGCAACTTTGTAAAGTCACATATAGCTCTAAATATCACAAACATTTTCGATGCACGCCCTAACTTAATGTCTGTAGAAACTAGATTGCAAAGGCAATCTTTAATAGGTAATAAAGCTCTGCAATTCTGTCCCAATGAATTGAATCAATTTTCCATGCAAATAATTTACTTCAGTGAATTTTATTCGAAGAGATCAGGAAATTTAAAACCCAGAGAATATCTGCTTGAAAGAAACTGGGTTTATAATCACAGAGCGCGACCTAATTGGAAGGGGGGGGGGGGGGTGTCGAAACGGTTTTCAAATTAAATGGGTAAGATTTAACGGTTTGGGGACTTATCTAAATCCTACTTGTCTCTGCAATTACATATTTAACTTTTAAAGCTGTTGGAACAAGAACAGATGGAAAATGCAACATGTCTTGAATAAAGTTGAATTTTTCTGTTTACAAATATTTTCAAGCACCAGCCCCTCTTGTTTTGGCTTAGTATTATCCACTTCCTGTTATCCACAGTTCAAGCAAAACATCAATTCATCTCGTATTCTAGGACGTTGGTCAAACTCACTTATAGACGTGCAAATAACAATAGAGTTAGGCGGGCTAATGCGGTTACGATTAAAGAGAAGTGTTGGCGATTTAGCATGCACTAGATGCCCGAAATTGCAACCAACAAATAACCACGTTCGCAATCAAGAAACAATGTAGATTTAAATAGTTATCGTTTTAATTTTCATGAATCAAAGGGATACATAATCATATACCAGAAGTGTTACACCCCTCTAAATTGGAACAGTTCTTTTGATAACAACTAAAACTCACAATGTTTTTACACAAACAAGAAATCTTGTTACGGTAGTATCATTTCCAAATATTCAGCTATTAATGAGGGGAATGGAAAGAATAAATTACATGACGGTAACCACGTGACTAGGTTGATGTTCAAATGCATTCGGAGCTTTGCCTAGTTCTCGCCAGTAGACTTTATCTGGCGACAATTCCGTCGAAAAATCTCAATTTGTCGACCTTCAAATATAGGCTTTTGAATAACCCAGCCCTCTTGGCTGATCTACATTAGCTTTGTAGCATAAGCTGATTCTTGTGGCTTCAGTCATTGATTTCTCTGACAAAGTTTCTTTGAAAATGCCAACACATGGATAGCTGTCGGTACTCCATTTATATAACTGCCGTACTTTCAACATATGTCTTCGGGTGATCATATAGCAGATGGTTCTGATAACAACAATGGTTTCGATGTTAGTTATTTTCCACTGTTCATAAATTAGACTTGATTCTCTTTGATTGCCAGAATCGCATTCTATTTAGCCAGAGAGTCGCACCTGCTGATTTTTGAACGAGTAAATAAGAATCTTGGCAAGATCTTGGGCTTGTGGACAACAACTTTTGCTGCTCTTTCGTCTGGTTTTTCAAATGAAGATTCTTTGACATGCTAAACTAACAGCATAGTTCCATTAATTGGATATCTTTATTGGATTTTTGGGATATAAACAGAACCTTCAACATGAAGAGGGCGGTAGCCACAGATTAGGGGGATTGTGGGATTGAGTTCACAATCTGCGCTAAGTCTTTTGAATTCCCAACACAAGCGCAAGTCCACAACTTTGAAATTAACAGAAGAGAGCCATTGGTTTGCAACACCCTCACGGACTGAGACATGGTCGTGTGTGAAAATCCTTGCTTACCTGATGTTAAGATCAACGAGGTAGGATTCAAGTATTTGCTTTTAACTTGCTACGCTTATCGTTGCGTGTATTAATCAAAATAGCTGGCCTTTTGGTATTGAGAAATGCCGGTGTTTGCGTCCTGGAAATTAATCTAATTGATTCCCTTTGGGAGCAGATTCGTGAAGCAATTCGATTATGAATTCAGTCTGTTTCGATTTGGCAAGAAGTGTATTATACAGTTGCATGGGCAGAGGTTAAAGCGTTCATGGTTAAGTGCTTTTTGGCTTGTAAAATTTCCTACGTATACACTGCCATGGTTTGTTGTTTGGCGAGCTCCTCTTCGATGCTAGTTACCATTTTAAACAGTAGTAGCTGTTTATTTGTTAATACTTATTTATCAACAAAACGTAGACATTTTGTGGCAACAGTTCAGATCCTATAAGACCAATGATTGCTGTCGTTTTACCTTAATCTGCAGTCGTGATTTTTCTTTTCTTAAACAATACCTACACCTTCCCAGTACGCAAGATACTTACAGCACTGGCTTCAAGCTTGCTGCTAATTTTCCCTAATAATTCCCTAATAAATCTACAATCGCAATTTCGCCTTTCCTTTACATTACCTAGACCTTTCCACGGTGCAAAACCGTATCGCATTTCTGTCATAACAACCGCAAAGGGCAGGGAGTGCTTGATGTTGGAGCCATCCAAACTGTAAACTTTAAAATAACTTCTTAATTATTCATATTCATTTTCATTAATCGCTTCTTTATTAGGGATTAGTGTTTGACTTGCTAATGGCTTGGAAATCAATAATGCAAGATTTAACAAATGGAGTCGCCATGAAAAACTGATGATTTCATTCCTAACCTTCAACTGTGTTTAACTTTGGCAATTATATAAAGCGTCAGACATCGGGGGGAAATTGATGAATTTGGGGAATTTTGAATAGACCGAGCATGATCAAGTCAACAGAGCATTTTCGACACAAAATAATGTTAAGCAGGTTTAATGGGAAAACCGTTTTTATAAGGAACCTACATGTAGAAGGCCGAAATATTTAAATAACTTATACTACTAAAAACGAAATCACTAAGGAACTTTTCGATTTGAAATATTCTTATAACTGCAAGCATCAAGAACTAAAAAGCCGGTTCCATTCATTTGCAGCCAATACTCGCATGTATTGTTACTTTCCGTTCATTGAGTACTTTCCGCATATTAAGTAAGGCTTATTGTAGTCAAAGCACCGAAAGTGAGAACTTAAGGAACTTTTAAGGAACTTTTGGCACTAAAATCTGATGATTTGAGGTCTACGAATAAGGAACTCTTGGAACTAGACCTTGAGGTAGGTTCCTTATAAAAAAGCGTATAGCGTACCATTATGGAAAGATAAAAGTCAATGTAATGTTTAACCTTGAAACGAGCGAACGACAGACGATCAGGGTTGTTTGACACATTTCATTGTCCAAATGCCTTATACAAAGCACAAGGCAGCAAGACCAGACTTTTGTTTACTGAGTTTTCAAAATATGCAAAATTGTGGTTCCACTGTGTTGTGCAATTTTCAGACATTGCAATACCAAGCATTATTTATCCTTCTTGACTGAATGAGCAGAGAACTATAAACAAAATGATAGTGGAGTAAGGCATTAGAGTATGCAGTTATCGGTGGTGAATTAATCTTCCACTCTCTTGATCGCAAGAAAGAACAAAAGACTTGTAAAAAAATTAATTAATTTAAACAATGAGATTGTAAGCCTTTAATGCCATTGTCTAATATTCAAAATGGCCAGAGTTTGATTTTCCAATCAAATAAGTAATTAACCTATTTGGTTCTTGTGTTTTTTACCAAAGAAAGGAGTTTGTTGATAGTTTATGTGGTGCAGCGGGGTAACTACCTCAAGAGCAAGTTCCAATTAAGCTTTGTCATTACTTCATTGCTTCAAAGACAGTAGGTTGGAGGTCGTAAGAAGCATCAAAAAGCAAACTCATTAATGAAAGATGTTTGGCTCAAAATATGACATAATGGTACCCTTTTTGGATTTCAAGCCATACGTTCCGACACATAATATTTGTTTTCATCAGCCAATGATAAAGTTATGATTTAGTATCCACAAACTACTTCGCAAACATCTTCAGAGGAAATAAATGTTTTCAGATTCAGAAATCGTAATTCATCTCTGTTACCCTGCTTATCCCCGCCTCTGGCTGGCTCATGCGATCGACATTACCCGTAAGCATTAAACTTGCAAGTAACTGTGCATTGGGCCAAGAGTCTTGTAAATCTTTAAGTATGATCTTCGTTATCCTCCACAAAATCCTGACTTATAGCGTCTGAAACCGCTTTTGAAGCTCCGTAGACCTTGGAGATTCTCGTTGATATACTTTAGAAGATCAAGCAAGGTTTCTCTTGAATATTTAGCGTCATTGCAGCTGTGTATGCAATGATTTCTATGAGTTTTTAGGCACGAAATGATTTCCTATTTCAATCCACAACGTTTCGAATCATTTTGTTGACTCAATCTTGATTGATCAGACTGCTAAATTTGCCTCAGCAAACATTGAATTTCTTTTCTTACGCGGGCAACTTCTTAATCCTGTTTACTTGTGATCTCTTGTTTGTCCTAATTTCTATTCCAGTGTGCCTTGTAATTTCGGGCCGCTGAGGATATAAATTTAATTTGTATTTCATATAAAGCAGAATCTTTTACATTGCTCGTTCTTTTAAGACAGCAGGTGCTAGAACGAAGCTTTGTGGTCTCTGCAATTCTCTGTAAAGACTCCTGTAGCTTGCTTTCAATAAAATTTTGACACTTTTAGAAAAATGAATTGACGGGTGAATGGACTTTGATTCTGTGCAAAATTTGTTATTCAGTATTTTCTAAAAATTGCAACAGTGAATGCAAATTCAATACTAAATTCAAAAAGCATTCAAGATGTATATGATAGAGGGAGGAAAATATGGGAGTAAATCGAAGTATGGGAAGGAATGAATTAAGTATGAGGCCGAAAGAGGGGTAAAAAAGGAAAGGAAAAGGGAGAGGTGGTGGGGAGGGTTAAGGAATAGGGTACATCTATCTGGAGTTGTATGATGTGACACCCTTTATACTTCTATTTGGGCATTCGGTGAAGCGGTTTGTCGGTTTGGTGGTTATTCAGCGGTTAAACAGCCGCCCTGCTGTTTCTCAAGTTACAGGAGTTTTCAAGTTTTAAGTCATATAAGTTACAGGAACTAGAAATGCCCTTGGCAGCTTTCATCAAAAGTGAAATCTCATGATAAAATCAAGACAACAAGCACTATCTTCAGCGGTCACGTCCCTAACAATTTGTGTGATATTTGCAAAGTTATATTTATTTTGTCTCGTATTTATGCATGAAAATAACGCCTCTGCATCAGTTAAGTTAACAAAATGCCCAAAGAGCAGAGTAACAGCAGCAATTCTATCGCCATTCAAATAGGTAACGGTCGCCATTTTATGAGGAAGCAGCTCATGAGCCTCTCCTTTTATCACTTGTTTTATTTACTTAAAACAAATCTATCCAAAGACACGGATTGAAATCGGACGTTTCAAAAAGGCGAATACCAACCAGAACTTAATAAATCATACGATTTTTTTCAATAGTTAGCATACTTTTTTCAAAGTTTCTTCGCGCTGTATCGAAAGCGTTTTAGAAACCTAGTACCCCACCTGGTCAAATTGAGGTTATCCTGGCGGTTTTCATCTAACAAAATGAAGCAGCTCAGCTACGGAGGACCACACTGTTTGCTCATCTTCAACACACCACTGTGCCCCAAAAAGGATAGACAAATTTCTTTACCGAATCATGACATAAAATATATTGGTACACAGTCAGTTTCGGTACAGCAAACGCGGTATTTTGTATTGTATACTTGTGAATGAGTATGCAAACGTCATTCTAACCATGTATCAAAGACTTTTGTTCTTTGTCCTATGAGTGTAAACACATTCTTATCTTCGTTATTACAGAAATAAAGTTTGGGAAAAGCTGAAGCGTGGTCAGATCCTTCTTCAATTCATCAAGAGAGGTGAGTGGAAATGTTTAGCAATTCAAACAATGTTCATAAGATGATGAATAAATCTTACCACAACTTCCAGTTCATGAAGAATCATGAAGAATCGTGACTAAAAATACTCATTTTCTGTTCGACGTTCGATTTCAAACTCTAAATGGTGATCTGCAATAACTTTGCACGAGGATAGACAAAGCTTTGAATCCCCCTCACCCCTAGCCCCACTTTCACCCTAACGACTGGAATTCATTAAAGGGTGCAGCTTGAGGACATCTGAGTTAAATTGAATTTTTTTTGATGGTGAATAAATCAACAAATGAATTTTTGCCGGAAGGGTTACGTCGGCATTTCTCGCACGAACAGCAATCCCGGACAAATATGGTCGAAAGCCTTCGAGGAAAGCTTACATTTACATTTTCTTTTCAAAAACAACTCCCCCTGCCCCAATTCAATTTTAAATGCATGATTTTGAAAGAGAACTAATAGAACTACAAATCCAATATTGATTTGGGCAGAGAGGGGAGGGGGGGAGGTTTCCAAATTTATAGGGATAACATAAAGTAGAAATTTGCAGAAATAGCAATTTGTCCCAAGAAGTTTGTCCGGGATTGTCGCTTTCGATGCCTTTCAGCTATGTTTTGTATCTACGAGTTCTCACTGTTGACTGTTCTCTTGCAAACCCAGTACTCAAGGTTACATGCAAAAGTATTTAACACATGGCTAAAGATAAAACTATCTAACAGATATATTGTCTTGTAGCCATATCGAATCCATAGATTATAATCAAGATAAAGTACCCTCATGACGTCAGTGGTGGTTGATGTTTGGATCGAGAGACCATTTTGTCCATTTTGCTTCCAGCCTAAATCTGGTTATTCTCGTTTAGCTTTGTCTAAGGTATAGAGATTACGATGAATATTATTCGGACAGTGGCTTGACTGCATCTTCCACTGGTCATACGCAATAACCCTGGGAAACTAAATCTGTGGTCACAATAATTTTCTGTTTTTAATAAGAAAACTTCGATTGCAAACTCCAGAGCTGCCTGTAACTATCACAAAAACAGTGCATCCTCCCTTGCAAATAAATGAGAAACTCGCAAATTACTTGTTTGATTTTTCTGTTTTTGAGCGTTTCCATGGGTAACATAGCGTGTACCTTTGCTTGCAGTTTCACTCGAAGGCGGGGATTCTTAGTATATAATTGATGCTTGTACGCACGAGAAAGAAAAAAACAGATGATTATGGCCTGAATCTTTAATCGAGTCAGATTTTAACTTCGAAACGTCTTCAAATCGAGCAAAATGTTGCAGGTGCAGAAATAAAACGAACAGCGAGTTCTCAAAGGCGAAGTAACCGTGTGGGGAACTGTAGAGTTGGAAATGATTGGCATATTGTAGATGCAGTTTGTTTCAGATTTGATATAACCGATTGAGGGGTGAAGAGTGACTGGATAGTAGGTAAGACGAAGCTGTGATTACACACAACACAGCGAGTCGTTGCATGACTAACTCCCACCCGGGCTGAGCACATCACAAGGAACTGATGAGGCATAGAATTAGCTTCAAAAGGAAGTCTGGCAGGTCATCAAGTCTTTGAGGCATCTTATGCAAGCAAATGCATTTGGCATTGAAAAACTTGCAACAAAGTTTGCGAAAAAAAGTTTACAGATAATTACGACAAGAATGCAGAAGACCGACCGATTACAACAATGACGTTCAATTTAATCTGACCACGCTTGGGTCGAAAGCTCCACAACAAAGCGGTGCAATCAAATATCAACCCGGGCTGAGTACAACCTGCTTCGAACTCAGCCCGGGTTTAAACTTCATAAAGAAAAGAACTCGTAGGCATGATTTTCCGGCTTTGTAGCAGTTGCCTGAAAGGTTCGGATTATAATCTCGATATGAGATGGAATCGAATCTGCATACGATTCCGCCAGGTTTATATAAGAAATATTTTGAAAGGCTTCTTAAATACCTGAGATTCTAGAGCTAGCAGTGACAATTGCAATCCACCGAATTGGTAGCAATGCCTTTGTGTATATTCTCAAGGAATTGACTTTGTGATTTATTCATTCCTATGGCTTGGAATGGTTAAGTATTAAGTCTACATAGATTAATTCAAGGCAGTCCTCTTCGAAAAGTGGCAAATGGGAAGGTTCGGAATTAAAACTTTTCTTTTGCATATGAGGATTATTGAATTTCTGATTGACTTGCCAGACCATAAACATCTATATGATTGCAAACAATTGAGAATTATAAAATATTAATAACACGAATGATAACGTCTATCATTTTAAAAAAGACTTTCAAAAAGGTCAGAAAATTTTCAAATAGAACTCAGGAAAGGTTTCATTTATTCTCGAGGTTCTTTAACAACTTTCTATGCAGACTGTTTGAAAACAACAGGCGTTATGGACAGGAGTGTTAGGTAAATAATACGGTGTTCTAGAATTATTTCAATTTTAAAAATGCTTTGGAACGTTCCCTTCCTTAGTACAGTACTTATTCAATTATCCGACCCTCGTTTATCCGGATTCAAATTATTCGGTCCGCAAAAAGGGGGGGGGGAACGTTTATGAAGAATTTTCGACATTTTTGATGATATGTTTGGAACGTTTTTCTTGCTTTTTTTAAAAAGGGTGATTTTGTTCTTGCCAACATTGGGACACCCTTTGCCCCATTTACTCATTTTAGCATAATTTGCAACGAACCTAAAAATTACACCTTGAAATTGGGGGGAGGGGGGGGGGGGCTCTGCAATTCCTGTTTCAGTACGAATTTGCTCGCTATTTTGTGGTAATAAATTGAAGTAAAAGTAGGTAGAAACAAGTAGTCAAAATTCTAAGTGAAAAGATATTTGCAAGTAAAATGAACATAGCTAGGGAAAGTATATCAGGAGATTTTCCTAAACAGTATCACAAATGTTTGAGTGGCATCATTTCTCCGATCGCCATGCTTTCTTGTCAGTTTAAAAGCTTTTCTCGTCATTGCAAGAAGGTCTGAGCAAAAATGAAGTGTCTCTCCATTGAAAATAAACTAGATGTTTGAAGCGTGAAGCATCCCGCATGCAGCCAAAGATTCATTTATATTTTAAGAGTATTTAGTGTGTTACAGTAGTTTGAAATGAGTGCTTTTGAAATAAACTTTCAATAAACTTTGAAAAAAGTATATTTTGGATTATTCGGAATTTTGGATTATCCCTACGCATCTTGAAATTTCGTGTCCCGAGAAGGCCGGATAATTGAATAAGTACTGTATCTTCACAAAGAAGATGTTGGCCTAAAGCTTTTTTAAGCTCCATGTATAGTTCTAAGAGCCACTTTGAAGTCATACTCTATGCCAATTATTTTTTGTACATTCAGTTAAATTTGGTTTAATTAAATTAGTTTTAAGCCTGAACCACAAAATTGTTGATCCGAAATCAGAATAGGCAATGGACAAGATGGCGGATGTTCCGTTGTTAATAGTCCATAAACGAGAGTACAGGATGGAAGAAATATAAAACTGTTGAGGGTAAGCACTCAAGGCCATCTTTAAAGGGCTACTTGTTAAACAGCGATGTTTACTCTGCTAAGCAGTTGGAGCAAGTAAAAAGTTCGTTTTTCGAGTAAATATTTGCCAAGCCCGACAAAAGTGACATAACGTGATGAACTTCAATCACCCACAGAGAACTGGCCACGTTAAAAGTTATTCTTAAACATGTGCGTTATCATAGCTATCCTGAAGTCAAAGTACAAAATGCTGAGTTCATGTTGTCAAATTCTTGCACCTTGTCTTTATGAAGTATCAGTTAAGCACCGTTAAGTTTTCGAAAAATTTCCGTAACATGAGCCTAAGAGAAAAGTCATGAAATCATTTCCGGTAACGACGTTTGACAAAATTTCACCTTAACTGCTGGTAAAACTATCATTTTTCACAATTAGGGTATATGTTTTGTGTTACTTAGACTTGGAAGTTTACAAATCAAGATAATAGAACAAACCATTGTGTTTAATTCGAGAGAGGCAAAGAAGTAGGCTTGTAAAGAAGGAGCCAAAAACGTATCGTCACAAAGCAGCAAAGTTTGGTTTTTCCCAATTTATAAAAGCGTGCATTACCTCAGTGTTTTACTGGCTGAAAACTAAGTTGTTTTGTCCTATTGCCATCATTTCTCATGAAGAGGGTGCTGCTGACAATCTGATAATTCCACTATGAGAAAATAAAGAATTTTTTTCTTAACACATAAGCAACTGTTTGCTTTACAAAAAACAATCCTAAGTTTTCTACATTTTTTGCGCTCTAAAAATTGCTAACATGCAGTAAGTGATAGTACTTAGGAGCTACATGACACTCTATGAGTGCTACTTGATAACTTTATCAGATAAGTTTTTAGCCCTCAGGGGGCTTATTGTTTTACTGCAGTTCAAAGGGGCGTAATAGAGAGAGGGGGCTAAATTGAGGGTGGGGGTCTATTACATTTTTCCTTCTAAAGAAAAGGGCTAATAAGAGAGGGAACTTTATTGAGAGGGGGGCTTAAAAGAGAACTTTCAATACTTGTATTCTTGTTTTAAGGTGGCCAGAAATGCAAATATTGCCGTTCAGTCAAAGAGCTATCTCAAGGGATTCTCCAGATCTTTAATCATATCTAGCACTTTTCAAATGGCCAGACTTATTAATTTCCTAGTGTTTTTGTTTCCGGTTCATTTTTGCTATGTAAAATTTTCGCTATTATTTCTAATGTAAAGAGATAAAAAAGTTGGGTTGGGACAAGAGCGGTTCTTATAAGTCCTTAACCCTAATGAACCAAGATGTTGGTGTTATCTGGGTATAGCTGATTTTTAACTTATCGGTTTTGCTTTTAATTGGTAATCGTTTTTCCTTTGACCAGGCACAGTTTGTGGTTTGATTCATTCCTCTTAAGAACAACTATGACGTTTCGAGTATTCTACTGTTTTGCAGGATCGGCAGTGACAATGCTCAGGTCTTAATTCCTCGCTTAGGCTAATTCACTTTTCCATTCGCCGCCAAAATTTTACTGCAAAAATTCTTACACTGTAGTAGTTGTAGAATTAGTAATACTTCTTGTGCTACTAATACTACAACTAATACTTGATATGATCCTAAATGCATCTCCATATGTTAGCCATTTGCTAAAAGGGGAAGCAATACATTTGGTGCACTTTTGCTTGGACAAATGTTCCACCTTTAAGTATAAGAGAAACCAGTAATATTTTTGAGTGCCTTATGGATTGTCTCCTTTTATACTAGAGGCCTAATTCCTCGAAGGACAGGTTAATTTAACTTGCGGTGCTTCATGATTGCATTTTCTTTCCTCTTCCGCACTTTATTCAAATATAAGAGTCTTTGGTCTAATCGTTCTACTAATCCCGCTATCATTTAATCGTTCTACTAATCCCTTAATGTATATGATAGCATGATGGGATATAGAATTATGCTATAATATATAATATAAATGATGATGCATATTATAAGAGCTTCCGATGGATCTTGTCTTTGCAAGTTGATTATACTTTGCAGTTGCATGAACCATGTGACGTCAATACTCAGGCTACTAGAGACCAATCCTTTGTTTTTTTCAGCAATGATGAGCTCTTTCATAAACCAGTAGCATATCAAAGTTGTTGTGAAAACAGCCTGAAATAAAAACTAAAAATCTTATCCTTTAGGCTAAAGGCTGTGACTGATTTAATATTTTTTCATTTTCTTTATCAAATATGTTTGAGCAAGACGAAAGTGATTCCTTGCAAAACTTTTGCAATAGTTTTTACAGATAGATTTCATGTTGTGGTTTCTTTTAACTGCTCATCATTTTCAGAAATTCTCAGCTTCATAGAACTACTATACTTGCTCCTTTATTTTTGTTTACAAAAAGGGTGGCTCGCAAACCTGGAGTGCTATCTGGTACACCGGGGTTACTCTTTAGGAACCAGGTTGATAGAGACCTACCGTACTCTATCGTTAATTGGGTTTTATATTAAAGATGAGAAGATATAGAGACACTACCATCTAAAAGTCGGCCGTTAAAGGTGTGTATTACAACGCCCTACGAAGGTTTAGATTTGGTTAGGATTTTTGAATGTGCCTATAGGTTCAGAATAGATTCAGTGTTGTCTATTCGATGGAGGTTTGCTCTCAGATCTGTTAGAATGATGATTCTTGCCTGTAATCATTCAAATACACGTTTAAAGCACTCTGTCTGCTAGTTTAACCTTGCAGCCTTCATCTATGTGTGTAACACAAGTTCTCAAACTTCCTTGTTGTGATTAAGGCCGATTTGGCGTTGAATATTTACAGCAAATAGCACCGGCTGTAGGGATCTCATGAAACTTTCCAGCCATTCCTTTGCATAGCCTTGACTATCTTTCCTAAATAAAACCAGCCCAACCAAGCTAACCGATTAAAACGAATTTAAGAAATCACATGTTGAATGGAAATCACTGCCGATTTCAAATACACACGTGAGAGAAATAGCAGGTGCAATGTGACGCCATGTGATATGGATCCGCCAGCGCACATTTGCTCTTTTTAAACCAATCAGGTCATAAAAGTCCCGGATTGAATTTTGTTCACAACTAGTCGTGCTGTTAAGCCAAAGTTTTAAAATATTGTGATTAATGAGATTTTCCTTGGTGAAAATGTTAATTGAAATGTCTGCATAATATCCCAGTAGAGAATTGTAAGAATTGTTCTCCTTCTAAGAATTGATAACTTCAAAAGGTTCTAGCAGTTAGTTATTTAATGAAGAAAACAGAAAAAGATTCTCGACAAAGTTCACGACAAAACCAACTAGTCCATCAATCCTTAAAAAGATTTGCATATTTCACAAACATTTTCGTTTCTTACTAATTGTGAGTGCCAAATATCAACACATAAATATCATAGATGTAGTCAATTTATCCTAAAATTCTCCAATATCTAAGATTTAAAAAATTGTGTATGCCCTCGCATATGTCGAGGTTTTGTTTACAAAGGATGGTGAAATCATATTCTCAGTGAATATGTTGCTTGATTTCAGGATGCTTTTACGTACGTAATAAAAGAAGACCAAGTTACTGAAAAGCCTAGCACCAGATAAAGCTAGCAGGGGTTAGTGAAACAAGGTTTTTACCTTGTGGTTTTCCAAGCAACTTCAAACTTTTAGGGGTATCAAGAGCCACTTTTATAGGGGTACAATGTCGGAATGACATGTGGGTAACCAAAAGAGGTCAAACGACTCTGGTTAAAAGATGCGCGCAAAAATTCAGACTTAAGTCATTAATTTATTTCAAGATTATTCAATGTTCAATTTACTTTGAAGCATTCACTATTGAAGCAAGCTTCCATTTAAAGCAAAGAGAGGGAACAATTGTATCTGAAATATATATTTTCAACAATTATCTTACATTTCTTGGAATATGGTGGTCAATTTATAAACATTCAACACTTCGAGCTAAATTTGCAATCGAAATTACTGTATTTGATAGAAGTCTTATCAGGCGAGACCAATTCGGAAATCTGCAGTAAACGCGCAAGCCGTGTAGGCCAAGCGAATATTGTCAAATTCCCATTTGCTTCCCAACAAGAAACATGGACTTGCTCATTCTTTTGTTAGCTTTGTTCTATGACAAATGATTTCTGTGTGAAGAGCTAAGCTGATGCGTCTTTTAGTTCGGGCTTTAATTATTCATGCACCCGTCAGCTAAGACCCTCATCAAGCAAGATATTTTGCAGGCAAACAGATACTGTTCTTGAAGAGTAACATGCCGGTTTTGAAGGCTCTGCTTTAAAGATTTGCAGGTTTACATCAGAGACCCGTTGCATCTCATCACAACGCAACCCTTCTACCACAGGTATTTACCTACGCTCGAGTTTGAAAAAGACATCGAATGATTTTGAAAATTTCCCTAGTCGCGAAGGGAAACGAATTGCAAATTATCTGTATTGCTTGAGGTTGTCCATAGCTAATTATCTGTATTGCCTTAGGTTGTCCACATTCTGTTGAAGATTTAAAATGTCTTTTCGTGCTTCATAAAATTTATCTATGGAATTACAACCGAATCTCACCCTTCTTGCCGTCGCATTTTGTTGGCTGGCACAGAAACAGGGTCACATCTACAGGTACAAAAATCAAAACCAATTTCCGAAACCGAATTGGGCTTGCCCAACTTGGGTTAGGGCTTTTAATTCTTCTAATCTTTTTAGTGCAAGACTTTTAGTTACTGTTTGATTTCTCTAAATTATTACTGAATAATAGAAAAATTGAACATCTTATATTTTTTTAACAAATATTCCACCGAGAGCATTTTGTTTTCTTACGTTGAGTTTTCAGTGCTTCTTAAGGCGATGGATTTCCTGTTAGCAAGGTTTATGGCTTTGGAGCAGAATAGATTAACTAGCATCAAGTGTTGTTCTTGGGCAACTTTTTACCGTTAGCAGATTAGAATGCATTGAGATCGGAAGCAAATGTTCCTTTTTGAAAATACGCCAAAAATCATGATTTGTAAATCATATTATGACAAGGTCTACAGCGACATTACACAAGCTTTACTTTTTATGTAGACATGATAATGTAAATTATTTCAAAAACATTTATTTGTCTCCAGAACTTTCAAGAATGTATTTCCCTGATCGCATACTACATTACCATTTAACATCATCTAATAATTTTTTTTTTGTCATTTGGGATATTTGCGTCATTGGGTAATTGACTCGAATTTTAGCTTTGATACAGTAGCCTTAATGATAGCTTACAGGTAGCGGATAACAGAAGTAAACGAAAACATTATCCGGTACTGTAGGCAAGGAAGACCTGTTCTTAAGAAATTTGCTTTTGATTCTGACGTTTTTGTACGATTGTTCCGATTTCTCTGTTGTCAGTACCTTTCAAATTGAGGAACAGCAGATAGTCTGCCGCGTTTGAGTAATTTGCAATCACTCAATGGCAGGCAGAATTATACTTAATTCGGCAAATCCGCTCGCTAGTTTCGTTCGCCGAATAGTATGAGCTTGTTTGCATGTCATTTGCACACCTTGAATTTGTCGAACGCAAAATAATTGATTGATTGCAAAAAGGTTATGTCGGCATGATAACAAGCGATGAGTTGGGTTTTATTGTTGCATAACCCGAGCATAGATCTGTGACGTTGCATCTTTGAGCAAGACTCGGGTCATTTTGTATCTTTGTGGCACGAGTGCATCTTCTCTTCCGCTTATCTCCTCTTTATTGACCTTTAAAGCAGCGCATTTACGGCAAAATCAGCAGACGAATTATACGTAACAACTTTGAAAATTTCTGTCGCGCCATCCAAAGTTGTTGCCATTTGAATCCAGGTAGAAAAAGCTCAGCCTTTTAGTCATCAAGGAAGGCCGTTTGCGACAAAATGCACCATTTTGCTTGAAAGGAAATTAGACTTTCGCTTCTACATCTATCTTATAATTTTTTGGAGTCTTTGGACAGCTGCGGGCATTTAAGAATTTTTCTCGTTAAAAAGACCACATGCAGAAGAAAGGCACAAATAGTTCCTTAGACCTGGTCTATTTGCTCCTGATTACCAATTACTCTGGATGGAACTGCAGCTGCAGGAAGCTGAACGGGCAAGACTTGCACAGTAAAGAAAGCTTTCATTGAACGACAACTTTTTGCGAGATTTGAGCACGCCAAATTCATATTCGATAAGGCATTGAGTCAAACTTGCTTGATTGGAAGCCCGTTTAATCCTCCATATTTGTTTCTGTATGCTATGTCCGCCTCGAACTAAAAGATTTTAAAATGCATTGCTTTTGTTAAACGACCTGTTCTACAAGTTCCAAAAATCGCTGAGGCAGAATGCAACGAAACTTTTCGACTCTGTATTGCCCGTGTAGGCTCAATGTCTCCTCTTTCTCCAAGAAAAGTGCTGTTTTAGCTTAGCTATGTTTTAGAAAAATCCGTGTTTCAAAAGAATGTTACATACAAGTCACGTTACTTTCCATGAATGTGGAATTTCAACAGTCTTCTATCACCAAAGTCCAAGTACATCTGACACTTGTTTGTGCAAGGCTTCAATCTTTTATTTCTCATCGCAAACAGTCGTATTCAAAAATCAAGTGCAGCGAAGCCTTGCATCCTTACAATACCTTGATGACCTACATAAAGTTGGTGCAAACCAAAGTCATCTTGTTTCATCAAAAGCTTAGAAGAAAACGTGGTCATTCCCAGCAGGTCTCCAAAAAACAAGACCTTATTCGAAAGCAAAAAGCCATATTTATGAGAGATTTGCGTAAAAATGCTTTGTATTGAATGGATTGACCCACAGCAAGGACATTGACATACAATGCTTATAGGAGCCACACACGGAAGAAAAAGTCTTTCTGTTGCACCTTGCTTTGAATTAGATAAAAGATCCTCAGACCCCCGGTGAACTAACATACTGATTCACTGACAAAAACGTGCTGTCACTCAAAGGATTTCCATTGCTTGTAAATTCACCTTTTGGTAAGAAACTCAAATCTTTCAACGTTGCTATGAATGTAGACATTCTGTCGATGCAGATGTGACTCGAAATGATACTAGATTTGTGAATACTTGGGTAATTATTGTTTCATGTAGAGCTTTCTTACCTCGCTGTAGTCCACCATTTATAGCTTATAAGCGTTTGTGCTTGGTTGAACTTTTTTCTATTTTATGATTGTTTTTCAATTTACAAATCTTTGGAGCAGACAACGTTTTAGTAGAAAAGTATTCCAAGTCAGTAAAGGTTGAAATCTTTAAAAAGCCATCCAAGTCAGTGTCAAACTTCAGTAAATACATAAAAGCATACAGATCTGCCAGATATCATCTGACCAAATTTCAATAAGATACTTTTCCTTGTATTTTGTAGAACCTCTGATTTTCTCAAGATGCAACTTGCTTTAGATTTGTTTACTGGCTCTCTCCACCAATTCAAAGAAAATTGCAACACACCATTTTACAAGCCCTTTTGATATGCTGTTAAGCTGTTTATCCAATTTTTTAAATCAATTCGTGTTTTTGTGATGCTTATTGATAAGTATTCATACAAAAATTTTATATTCTTTTCCTTACGAACGTCTACTTTTTGTCTTTTTGTTCTTTTTTAAGCCTTTTCTATAGCAGTGACTTTTGCACTCATAGAGAGACCTTTTACACTCATATCATAGCAACTGCCCACTTTTCTGCGATATTATTTATCAAGATTTTCTATCTATTTACTTTCATCTATTTACTCATCTATGCGTCTTTTTTCTGCTCTCTCATAGAATTGCACTAGATATTTCTTCCTCCTAATCTTCGTTGTTGAAATATCTGCAAAATCTCCCACTGATGAAATCTGTAACTCTCATTTTCCATCGCTGTTTCTCGCGTACCTACTTTTCCAAACATGAATGTACAAAAGAGACAATATGAAAAATAAATGATGTGAAAAGCAAGCAATGCACGGGGAAGCCTGCTTCATATTTTTTATCTCCATCTTAAAGTCTTGTTCATCTTTTATATCCATCATGATTAAAGAATTTTATCTATTCGATCGCTTGCTTTTGAAAACACGATTGTTAATGAATCGAACAGATTTGTAGGCGGGTATATTTGCTTTTACATTCAAGGTCACGTGATCTGTAAACAGCTGACATTGTACAAATTCATTTGTGCACATTGATTGTATGAAATAAATGTACAATTCAATTAAACATGCAATTTAAATACAAGAGTAACCAAAACAGATGAATGGCCCTAAACGATGGTAATAAAAACAAGCTATAAATAGTTACTAGGTTTTGGAGGAATTTTTTTTTTAGAGATATATGTTTCGTTTTCTAGCAGAAAAATATCTTTTGTGTGCAGAAATTTACTTGCTTAAGGCAACAGATCAGAGTATGCTTACGTGAGTTAAGAAATGCCAATAAAATCTTATAGCCAGCATCGTTCGATGCCTTTCTGCAGCGTTTTATAATCTCGTAAAATCCGTGCAGCATGCATTTGCAAACCAAATTAACGTCATTTAAATGTATAAGGACCAATAAGCATACTCAGTATGAACTAAACAGTGTTTTGATAATAGCCAATGCATCTCGAAACCTCTTGAAAAATTAAAGAAAGATTTTGAAACTTAACTTCAGTTTCAATCGTCTTTTGATTTTAAGATATTTTTAATCATATGCATCAGTGCAAATTTATTCTGTTTGCGTGCGGATTTACTTAGGTAGGCATTTAATGAGAGCGTTTGCATCTCAGTGATCTCCTTAAGTCAATTATGTTACTGAATTGCATAGTTTTCCAATGGTATTCAATCAAGTCAAGCACTCGCTTCTTAAATATAGTCGAATGTTTTTCTACGAGTTCCACTTGAATCATTGAAGAAAACCTAAGGCCAGAACATATCTTTTCGTTTCAGGCGAACACCATTATCGAAACTACATCTTTAAAATTCACCGCTGCTAATGCAACTAACTTTTGCATAATCTGCTTTCTAATCGAAGATTGCAGCAATTAACTCTCCAAGTGGCTGCATATTCGGTAATGATACATTAGGGAACACCAACAGAGCAAACACCTAGCGGCAAATTACTTACCAGCAATTCTAGCTCAAGTGGCAATGGCTTGCATAGAACACTCCCAATCCATGGAAGTTAAAAGCCCTCTCCATGATTCATAACCGTAGAAGCATTGTTACTCCATTGAAGTAGCTGTTCTTAACCCGTTGCTATTTTCATGACAATTTCAAATTTATCTCTAGCTCTATGCAAGGGCAATTTTCTGCTGCTAGGTGGTACCTTCCGAGCTTCTTAAATCAGGGTGATGTCACAAAGTGACTTTCTTTCACATTGAAAGCAATGCCTTTGCACTATTAGCAGAATCAGCTTTATTTACAAAAAGAAATGATGATCGCAAAATGTTTGTTGAAGATTGAGAAATATCTAGCATTTGTTAGCGCGGAGCTACAGGGGTACAAGGAGGCTACTTTGTGAAGGCAAATACTGTTAGAATCATGGCAAAAAGCTAAGAGTATTCCGAACCTTTTCCTTGAATTCTCAAAAGAGAATGTAGCTTGAAGGAGTGATAAAATACCCTCCGCTAATTTCGGTCCGCCTATCGTGACTTTAGACAAAGAAAGGAGAATTAGAAAAATCTTCAGTATTGTCGAGTCTCGGTAAATAAGATTTAACATCAGCTTCGATATAAGCATTAGAAAAAAGCACATTTCATAATTTGATTTGTAAATACTTTGTCATCGGCTTGATAATCATTGCCAGTTCACGTTAATTTGCTTATCAAAGATTATGAATATGTGAAGCAATGTATGACAAACTCCAGCGAAAATTCAAATTTAATAAGTAGTAATTATTTGACTTGGGTACCTTTCTCTGATTATATTGTGACCGGCCTTTGAGTATTTACCATCCTCTTGAAAAGCGAATAATCGCCTTACGGGATGCCTGAAAACAGAATGAACAGTCAGTTGGACTAGTCATAAATCCTTACAATATCTTAGCCAATGTTGGCAGCAAGTATCCAGACATCGAGGACAGGTGAGATCTAAAGAGTCTTATCTCCCAAATTGAATTCCATATTCTTTTGTGGACTTCTGTTTTGCAGACACAACCATTTTTAAAGATATCCTGTTAGGAGTTCTCTGGCCTCTTTTGTTTTCAAAATAACTTCCGAGCGGAATTAAATACCATGTCATGAAGCACTTTCTCCCTGGATGAACGTTGTTTGCATATATTGAAGATCAAATAGGCAAAAAAGTTAATACTCAGTATTAGCAAGAAAGGTAAATGAGTTTCAACTTTTTTAAAATCATTTTTTGAAAGCGCAATCTGTCTTTTTTCTCATTACATGTTTGACTTTGTGTAGATAGAACACTTACAAGTTCTCGTTCTAGATATAATCGTATGATCGCTAGATCGTTTAACACCTCATCATGTCGACTTCACGTTAATTCTATTTATCGATTACTCTGTTCTAAATCTCTCTGCTTCAATCAGAAAATTTCATTTTGCTTAAACGAACACTTTGAAATATCTTCCTTCGTCTCTCTTATTTGTTTCTAAAAACGTATGGCTTACAGGCTTGAAGTTTACATTTCATCTCATCGTCCTCGATGGATATCTTTTTAGTTTTCAGTTCAAGGTACTCCTCTCCTAAGCATTCGTAATGAGAAACAGAGACGACCTTCTGCGGTGTTGATCGACTTGCACTTTTTTCCAAAAATCCAAAAAATAGTTTTGTAGCCTGAAAAATGATTCGTTTTAATTCTGTTGTTTCTTGTTGATGAGCAGAAAGATTGTTAGCTTCTATCAGGATTAAAACTAGATTGATATACCTTTAAAATATCAGAGCCTCCTGTAGCCGTTTCTACTTTATGACTTTTGTTCATCAACAACTCAAAGGTTGACCAGTATTTTCTTCCTTTTCAAAATAATAAATATTTCATAGAAGTGCGTTTCCTGTGTTTTAAGTGGTCTTATCCGAGTGAAAGATGACTTTTACACTTTAATACATTTAAGAAGCATTCTTGACTCGCCTTGATGCACAAAATTGGAAAAATTAAACAATTTGGCCACAGTACAATTCAATGAATAGGAATTATTTCCCCTATAGAAAGACCCTTATAACAGATTCTGTTTCTTCGTCAGAAATATGGAGTTACAAAACTTGCTTGCTTCTGGTCAGCAATTTTTTATCAAATTTATCAGCAGCGATCCATTCATTATTTATATGAAAGACAGTTTCCGTCTAGAAGTATTGAAGGTTATAGCCAGTTTTGACTGTAGAACCTTTAGAATCTCAATGGGTTTTCTTGAATGCTAAAGATATAATCACATAATCCATCCAGTAGAAGAATCGCAGAAGACAAGCTAATATCCTGCCTTCCCAAAAACTTTGGTCCGTTTCTGAAAGAGATTGACCCTAGATTTGACTGCTTTTCAATTCGATTCAATTTCTCGACCTCCTTCGTTTCAACAAACGACTCTAGTAATCTTTATTTTGAAATTGATAGGTTGATTTACTGATCTCTTTTCTTAAATATAACGAAAGTCAATGTTTGTTGAAAAACGATTTTTTGGCAAGCTATCGTGGTAGGGCTCCCAGCTCAAATTGCAAGTATACAAGTTTGCAAATACCGGATAAACTGCTATGAAATAGATTGGAAGCTATAAACTGCACATTTCAGAGTTTCACTCAATGATAGCGTGTGATCTTCATGAACTGAAGAAGACACCGAACTAAAGGCAATCGCTTCGAAAATGTCGTAGCTTTGCAAGGAAGACTCCTTGCCTAGTAAAAATATGACATCTTGAAAATTAGAAATTTGACAAAATATCAAGCTGAATAGAATTTTTAATGCTACGGGTACTATCATAAAATTTTAATTGACAATTTTAGATGGAAAAGTGATATCAAAGGAAGCCCGAAGTTGTATAGTTTGAATAGTTAGAGCATCAACAAGCAATTCGTTAACTGGATTCTTGTTGACAAATGATTATTGATGAAGCGAGTTGTATCTTAGAGTTATACGGGTTGATTAAACCGTCTATTTGCTCAAGTTTGGAGTTATCGGATTGCAAAGAAGGGTTCGCTCAACTACAGCAAGGGAGACTGCAAGCAGTATGATTGACAATAAATAATTAATTCTCAGTTGGAAAACAAACAAAAAAATTAAACCTAAAATTAAAATATAAGCTTAAGCAAAAAATCCATTAAAGCGAATTATCTAAATATTTTTACAGTAGATGGAAAATAAAGTATGGAAGGAAAAACATCATCTGCCCACTGCCTCATTGCCTCTTTCACGCAGAATATCAAGAATTTCTTCTTTGTGCGATTTTGCATAGGAACATTTTTGATATTTTTTGTCTTCTTTGAAGGCGCCTGTCAAACCAAAAGCCAGATTAACTCTTAGATGTGGATGATGTTGAGTTGAAAATGCATCCATTTGTTGTTCTTCGCGATTGAACCTTGACTAATTGAAGCATAGTTCTATTTTCAAAGGCATCCTCCACGGTAATAGGGGAACCGAAACATGACTTGTCACATCCTTAAGTGATTAAGAATATACCTCTCAACAGTAGCTGCCATTCCATGCCAAGCTGAAATTAATCTTAGAATTGAAAAAAGCAAAGGGAAATTTATAGCAAGTTAAATTCTATGCGGTAGCAATGTCTAATTACTAAATCTTGCATGTTAATAGAGTTTGTGTAACATTTCAGAGCTTTACTGTGTCTTTTGGCAACAGTAGGAATATTTCTTAACCAATTGATACAAGTGTTGTTAAGCAAACATTTTTCCTTCAAAAAAACTGGAATCCCGGCCAACGATGTTGGGTATAATCAGATGATTGAGAAAACTTATTGTCTTATTTCCCGTCAATCATACAAATCGGGCGTCTTTGTAACTTGTTCTGGGTATGTTTTAATATTCTACGACCACGCTTCTACAAAGCATCAGATATTGTTTATGTGCTCCTCACTGAACTAATTCTATTCGATCAGACTTACTTTTGTGGAATCACGTCAAAATGAAGACGTTGCTTAGCAAAGGGGCCTTGAATTTCACCAAACTGAATGTCAAATACGGTGCGTGTTTATATAGTTACCAACTTTTTCTATGAATAATTGACGGCCTAAGACGGGAGAAGATAAAAGATGGAAGGAGTGTATTTTCTATTGCGTGCATGATTGTTGAGGGGGGGGGGGAATATTAAAGCTTGGGGATGGATAGAACCCTAGTTTTACCTTCAGTAAGATCTGTCACTTTCCCGCTTTGCGATATATTTTTCTGCAAAAAGTTGTAAGCCTTAATTTGGAGTTCTTTGTTACTGCAACAGCTTGATACTCCAATGTCTAGGATCTTTGCAAAGTTTGAGCTGGCTTTGTCAATAGGTAGCTATGGCTTTGATAAGGTATTAAAAGAGCATTACTACTTGATTCACTACTTCATGCAACTATAAGAAATTTAGTTTTCTCTGACAAAGCTACTTTACGAGCAATCTTTACACTTCTTTGCTTAACGGAACAGGGCCACCGATAGGATTGGAAGCCCTGGGGCAAGGCTGAGGCATGAGGCCCCTACCATGGTATTACTTTATGAGAAACCCCTTAACATTGAGGCCCTGGGGCAATTTGCCCCTCCTGCCCACTCTCGGTCGCACTAGATGAAAGGAAGGAATGTCAGAATAGCCTTTCTGCCATGAATTTCTTAGGATAAACCGATGCCTGGATGTAACACAACCTTTATTCTTGTTGTGCAGATGTGGGATATGAAATTACCAAGCGACAGACAAGTATAAAGTTGTTTAAGATTCCCAAAAATTTGGCTCAATCTTTTGTTGACTCTTAAAATGTGCAAAACTACTATCAATGAATTTTGTAAGGTGTAGCCTGTAAATTATTTAAGGCTGTCTAGCAGATATGACGTAGGTCTTTGCCTCTTTATCGAAAATTTAACCAATTCTTATTTGCAAGATTTATTATCGTTAATCTAATCAGGATTCCTAGCGAGGACCTACTTAACGATTTTGCACTGATAATAAAACCAGCGTCCGATTTACGTGTTACTCCCAGAGCATCTAATTATAGAGTGTCTATCAAGATCTATACTGTATTACAATTTGCGCAGCATTTAAAAGGCAAGTTTCCTTTTATTCACGATTGCATTGAAACTATTTTTCACTGCCAGTCTTTGATCTGCAAGTACTTATAACGAGGAAGGCAAGACAGAAAAGAGTAGATCCAAGGCTATTACTGTCGGTATTATTACAACAGCATGAAAGAGCTGCAAATTTTATCATCCGCATGTTAATCATGAAATCCTCCAGATAAATCTGAACTTTTTCATAAAGTCGAGCAAGTAGAAAATGCCTATAAAAACATAACAGATGATTCGATCGAAAGTCTTCTAAAAGCTCTTACTGATTCGTTCACTGCTAAGACCACGTGATGCAGGCCTCGTTATAAGCCAAGCTAGGCTCGGGTGGGGAGACTTCAATGAACCAGAGCAGCTGGTAATTTGATATGGTTTTAAGGACCAAAATCGGGACTGCTCTTGAATATCAACTATCTCAAGCCAAAGGAATGGCAAATTGACAGCACGGAGAGCATGTATTTAATTTCTAAACTGTTAAACGGGACCGTGTTGGATGCTATAAGCTGAGCTGAATGCGCGTATTGAATTGGCTTACTTAACAACTGATTGTCTATTTTACGAAGCTTAACGCCGTATGAATGTTGAGAAGAAGCCATAGAGGAAGCGTCTTGGCTTTACTTCATGACAAGGTTTTGTGGTGTAAGCCAGTACTTAATTGACTTTGGGCCTACACGAGACCTCTCTCACTCCCTCACACACTCACTCAATCATTCGCCCACTCTTTCTCAATTTTGTAAATTTTTTGCCTTCACATTAAATTAGAAATCGACAAAAACAGGATGCTCTGCCCTTATGCAAACCGTCATCCTGAAATCCTAAGTCCATGATGCTTAATATTGAATTGGGTGATGTATATTTTATATTCGAAGCAAAGCTATTTAAAAGCACAAGCACTTACTTAGTGTTATTGCATTCAGAATACCATTTTACATGGATCTCAGTGTATGATCTTGATAAATTTCTTTGAAAACGCTTTTATTGACAAGCAATATCAATATGTATCCACACGACTCTTTGCTGTGCATGTAAAACTCTAAAAAATACCCAGCTACCAATACGAAAACCTACTCAAAGAGTGCAAAAGAATGTCTATAAATCGAAAGAGAAAGGAAGCTTGCCATCTTTTTTGTTGAATTCAGTCAAACTTGCTCTAATAAAGCAAGTTGAGACGTACAATCTGAGGCGCTTTTCAAAATCAATCTCTTTTGATTGTGGCATTTTTTAGAGAGAAACTGTGAATATAATAACAAGCTAATGTTCCGAAATTGATCTTTATGGCAGGCTACGAATCCTTGTTCAAATATACTCCCAATAAAATCAGTTTGAAGCGATGTGCTTTCGGATTAATGCCTTTGCAGCTGGTGCTTACCCATAAATTGCATTATTTCGGTTTTAGTCGTTTGATTGAAGCAGAACAATCCTGTCAGATTTGCAGCCAACAAGCCGCAGTTTAGCAATACGATCAAAGAACCTCTTCTAATCTGATACCATACACCACAATACCCAATGGTAAAGCAGCAAGTCTCCACAAACAAATGAAATCTTTCCTAAGCAGATGCTATTTGCTTCCAACAACGAAAAGATGTTCGTTAAATTTTCTTCTCAGTAGCTACTGAGCTGTTGGCAGTCGCTATTTACTTTATAACAGCATTACAACATTCAACTCACAACAGAAATATGTGAATAAGCTTCTAATGAAGGCTTTGCACGTGCAAGCAAAATCTTAAGTATATGTCCCTTTTATGAAAAGATATCAAGATTCTGTGTGACTAAAAACTCATAAAAGTTAGCAAACCGAAGAACAGTTTTCACCAGAAACACGTTCATAAAGGACATTCTTGTAAGTCTTATACTATCAGGAAAATGTCGCAATTCCAGTGTACTTTTGACTTCTGCACTTCATATTATCTCATTTTAATTCGGCATATTTTAGTGCACTGTAGTGCCATTAGGAGAGATAGTTTGAGAAGATATAAGTATTAGTAAAAGTGCCGCAAACTATATCTGAAATGTATATTATCCGAGTAAATGAGTCAAACATCCATTCTTAATGCAAAGCAATCCTGCTGTTATTTCAAGAAGAATTCTTATTGTGGATTGAATGTAGATTTTGAACCTTGAATAGTTTACAGCTTGTGTTTGCTCAAGCACGTCTTAGTTTACAGCTTGTCTTAGCTTCTTAAGAATATGCGTAATTATGAGCAGAGGAACTTTGAAATATTAGAATTCGAAATCAAATGAATTGATAAATGCAAATGATAGCAGGATATCAAACAGCAAACATATTGATTAAATAATGTTGTGGCAACACAAAGGTCAAAGCTTCGAGCTGCAAGTCTTGAAGATACCTGAATAACTTGATAATTGATAACTTGTATACCCTAAGAACCCATTTTACAGCATCTGTGTGGTGAAATGGCTATTCCATAAATCGTTGAATTGAATGATAAAGCAACTACAGATAAAAAGGATAAAGTACATTATTATCGCTCAAGCCCTGAGGTCAACTTTAATCAAGAAGGCACGCTGCACATGATTTTTATCAGATGCTAAGACTTCGAGAATCGCCTATTGACTTTTGCTATTGAGGTACAAAACACTTATGTGATGTGTAAAATGAAGATTACTCCCGCTGCCATGCAAGGCAATAGCAGAGGCCACAAAATTGCTTCTTGCCCGCCAATGATCGCATTTCCCAAATTCGCCAAATCAGAGAGATCAATTTTCTAAGGTGGGATTACAGAAAAATCCAAAACTAATTTAATATGGATGTCGAAATTCAATGGGCTTTTAAATTGTAAACTAGTGGTCATTTTACGATCACCAACGAATTTGCATATTAGTTTAAAGCTAAACATGCCACCTTTCATTTACTAAAGCACCAAACACCCAGAATCATACCTTCATTTTTCATCTTGCAGAATTCGTGGGAACACGCTGTCTTGGCGTAGAAGTTTGCTAGGGAAACAGTTACCTTTGCTCGTGTCGAAGAAGGTGAGTTTGGTTTTAAGCATTATAAGCTTTGACGTCCTTCAACGTGTTCCGTCAATGTTAGAAGCAATGTTATCTTATTTTATCTATTAGCTTTCATACAATTGTATTTTGAATTGATTTTTGCCCATCAATCATTAAAAATCTCAGTTCAATGATGCTAACACACTACCTTAAACTTCCTCTTCAGGCAGTTGATATTTGGCTGTCCTACTCGAATTTAAAGTATTTGAGCAGTACTATTCACTTATTTGCAAACACATACTTGCTATCCAAATGAGGTGCTACTAAAACCTGCAAATATTCTACTTTATGGATCAAACAGCCTATTGAAATTTCTAGTTACTTCGCAACCTTCAAGTTTGTAATATATACAGCAACCAGTTGTCCTTATAAAGCAAAAGTGGTAAGCATGCTTTTTTTGCGAAATTAAATTGTGCTTAACGAAAAGCTTCACTTCCACGGTATTTGTCTTACAATAGTATGCAGAGTTGAAGAAATGACCTAAAGATGATCCTAATATTGCTCAAACAGCCTATCGTGCTTTGATGTAGAATGAGGTGGTGTGCAAACGTGGGAGTTGAGTCGAACCGCCCATAATTGCGAAGCCAAGTCAATCTTCAGCTCTTCATAAACAGGAAAACAACAGTTACCTCCAAAACGCTTTGCATTTGGAAATATTGATTGCCGATGGTTCGATTGGACGGCTTTCTTTTCAAGCTCAGTACATGGAACATCAAATTATGCCGCCTGACGTACATATTTCACCACGAATTTCATTTTGATCAACAATACAGCGACTGCTGCATCAGCATCTTCATAGTATTTCAAATAGACAAAGGTCCTCGCTCCTAAGAGTAGCCCATGTACATACCATCTAATAACTACGATGAAGGTACAAGGTTTTCACTGCTGGCTTACGGTAAAGAAACGTCACGACTTCGTCAGTTGAATAATCTCCTTGCATTGTTATTAGAAGAAGCGTGGGCTGTCGCTAGCAAGAGTTTAATAACTAACATGTTTACAAAATCACACAAAGGTGCAACCTGCTGGTGGGCTAAAGATGCATGTCCCTTCGAATCGTTTGTGACCACAAATGTCACATATGTCAGGTAGATGGCTGTGTGGGTCTCAAGAGCCAATCGTTGACCAGCTTGATCATGCAATGCACTATTATCCAATAGCCCCTGCCCTCTCCTCACCACTCCACCATCAACTTTTGCATTGATGCTTTTTCTAGTTACTGAAGACAATTCCTTCAAACTTGGAATCTTGAAGATTGAGACATATTTTTCCGTTGTAAATGCTAGCAAAAAGTAAATAGCGAAAGATGTTGCCTCTATTTTACTTTATAAAATACAAGCTTATAAGATACCCGAATCACGGGGAAGGAGGAAAGAGAATAAGGGAGACGAAAGATGATGCTCCTACTTCCCAATGCAAGGACTACTTACTGTCTGCGTAAAGTCACTAAGACATTGATTCCAATGCAGCAGGGAACCCTTTAATCTCTTATTATTGAGCACAGTTACAGTGACCGCTTTCTAATGTCTCATTGCATATCTTTGTCATCGCAAATCCTGCCCAGCTATATGAGAACAAAACCTCGCCAGTTGGCTTTTGAGGGAGTTGTAAGCGACTCTGGTATTCTTATCCTTTGGCTTGACCCTGCTTCACCGAATGGGTCGCAAAGTATCTCTGGTGTATCTCCGTCAATGTCTAATCAAGTTGACGGTAACCCTGCTCGTCTTGAAATCATAAGTCTCGCATCAAAAAGGATTTGCAGGAATTGATACTTTTTAAGCCGCCAAGCTTCAGTTCTGATTATCTCCAAAGTCTCGATAAATCAAAATTCTACTTTACCCATTTTCCAATACTTATTCTTACTGGCCATGTACTGTAAGAGGATAAAACGGGTTACTTAAAGCATCCTTGTCAATGAAGATCCCAGGATCCCTTTTCTGTTTAATTTGCAGGCCTCAAATTGCCAGTCGGTTGGAATCATCTGGCTCATTAATCATTTAAGAATCATTTTGAAGGCTGACAGCTTTATCTCTTTGCCACCTTTGCACGAGGAGGGCAAAACCCAAATTCTACTAAGTAATAGTATGAGCGAGACGAGTTTTGAAACACGCGAGGACATATTTTACCCGGTCATGGTCTTTGTTTGGAAAATACCTGTTTGTACAAGGATTTAAGCAAGAACTAGCTATTGTGCGAGCAAACAGACTAGACTTGGTTCTGCTGGGATGAAGATTCAAATAGAGATAATGCCGCGAGGCTAGTGCACCTTGTCTTCGAAAAGGATGTGGGTCATTCGGTGCCAAAGGGGCAGCGGGCACTGTTCTTGTCATTCAAAGTCAATGGAATCAGTCACAAACGAAGAAAGTGCGTGCTTCTGTATTCATTGCTGGTGGGATTTCTGAACACTCCAACAACCGATCTTCCATTGAAATGAGATCAGCATTCCATTCCAGAACTGTTCTCTACAATAAAAAGTGTGGCCAGTCGATAAGTTAAAATCCAGCTTGGTTTTGGCTCGATTGAGGGCCGATGCGAAGAGATTGGTATGGCCATCTTCCAAGCTATTCTGTCTCTCAAAAACTTGCGAATTGCCTACCTGAAGTAACCCTTAACCACATCAGCGCAGTATTTACATCAATTTATGGCCTTTGCACTGTTTTTGTACCTGGCATCGATTGAGACTTGTGATGAACCTGTGATGAATTTAGAATCTTGCTGCACGATCACTTGAAGCACTGGTGTCTTTGTTTATAACATTGACTTGGTTATTGTGCATGACCCTAGAAGCGTTGGAAGTGAAATGCCTTCCAGTTCTAAAATAATTATGCATCTTAAGATTTGTGTTAAAGATGACCCAGTGAGAGAAAGCCGTTTTGATCGCAAGAGCGTTTTTTCATATCAAATTTTTATAATTTTTCAAACTCTGCGAGAATAAGTTTGAACAAAAGATGGCACCGTATAGAATAGTTGAATTTACAAGCTGAAACGTAAAAGCCAGTAATGGGTTTCAACGAACAAGAAACTTAGAATTGCTCCTGAAGCTACCATATAAGCACATTTAAGCAACAATAGAGACCATGAATGGGTACTGAGTTCCATAGGTTTTAAAGGGTATGAACGGCAATCAAAGAAAGAATTGCAACTTTAGATCCTTTGTCTCTCACCATAATCCTCTTTTCCACCCCTCACCCTAATTCTCTAATCCTCTCACCCAAGCTACCCTTTAAATTCAGCCCCTGCTTCTAGGTATCAAAATGAAGCTGGCGTGGTTGCTGTCTGGCTTGGTACATCTCTGTTTGCTCGTGAATTCACTGGCATACATCATCCATTGGAAAAAAGGTGCAACACTTCCCAAAAAAGGGAGCTTCAAGATCCTGCACAAGCTTGTGGCAGTTGGGAAATATGGCATGAACAATACCGAATTTAGGAACCATTTCCAAAAGTTTTCCAACTACTCTCTAGACGATAAATGCAGGCTTGGCTTGGACATATCGTTGGCTTTTCAACTCTACACGCCATATGTAGACATTAATGACCATGGTATGTATTGCAACAGAATTTGTTTGTCAAATTGTACCCAATCGCTATGCATACCAAATGCAACTAAATAAAGATTTAGCTTCAAACCTTTAAAAGTCGCATGAAAGCTACCTAGCTTGACACCACGTGGACTGGGTCATACTTGCAGCTTTGCACGCAAAAAGACGGCGCTGAGTTGCTGCTTGAAAAGTCCACGAAATTGGATGCATCATAATGTCCTGTCAAAGAAATCTTAATTCTAAGATTAAGCGAGCGAATAGGCGGGGCCACAGTTGAATACAAAAACGAAGCTTGATTTACGACGTTAAGTCTCTTCACCTTTCCAACTGCTGATCGTTAAAACCCTTGTGAGATGTTCTGTGTACCCGTAAAGTCATGCACAATGTACTGACGTAACTCACAGATCGAGGTCAAACTGATTAAGGTGACATTGGTTGTGACGATTTTTGAACTAAGTGTGTTCTATGGTTTAACATAAAGGACAGTGGCTACCCCATCGAATCATGACGCACAGTATTAAGATGATTTGATAACAACTTGATAAAAATTCGGTTATGCTGAGATGTGTTTGACTTTGTTTTGAAATAAATTAATGAATACTGTTCTCTAATGAATGCTGTCAACATACAATGAGAGACTTCTTATTTTTATGCAGACAAGTATCTTATTCTGACCGGCATTCTGCCGGCCATTATGTCAGAGATTTTGGAATACTGCTGCAGCAAGAGCACGGTATCCTACGCAGAATTATACAAATCAATCCCCCAAGCCGAGCAACGGTACGATGAGGACAAGCATCTTGACTTCACTTTCCCCCTCTATGGACTTGACGGACCAAGCACCAAGATGTACAGAGAGAGCCCCTTCATTTCATTGGTAGAAGCACCAAGGATGGTTCTTCTTGTTCCTGAACAGCTCTTCGAGAAAAAAGACACGAGAACCAAAGTGTTGCTGACAACAATCCTAAACTCTTGGCCCATGTTGGTGTTTATTGCTGTTTCCGCATCTTTGTCTGGTCTTATCATCTGGTTCCTGGTATTGTGTTAAGTCTTTCGTTCACCTAATCACTGCTTCTCAGATATTACACAGTAGACATTTACCAATGATGTTATATTTACTTAGTTTCTTGATGCACTAGCTATGTAAAAAGAAGATACACGTTTTTAGATTTTCTGATGAATTAGAAAGCGAATTAGCCACCAATACTTGATAATAAAAAGGACGTTATTTGATCAAGGCCAACAGCTAATTTTTCCAATGATGTTTTAGCGTTTGGGAATTTGCTTGCCTCCACAATAGCGAGACACAAAAAGCATTTTTCATCTGACTCACTTTCTTTTAAATTTCTTTAATTTTTTTTAATTTCAAATCATTTCCACCAAATTCAAATATTCAGAAAAGCCATTATCAACTATTTTTTCTGCTTTACAAAAGATATGTTTTTTTTCAAAGGATCGCAACAAAAACCCTGGAGAATTTCCTCCTTCCTTCTTTGTTGGTGCCTGGGAAGGGTTTTGGTGGGCATTTGTAACAATGACAACTGTAGGGTAAGTCTCATGAGTAGACTATCTTTTCAGTGCTGCATCTAACGTTGACCACAAGAGACGTTTAATGGTCGTCTAGCTCGACTAGTGCTGTAATCTGTTTATGACCCAGGAAGCACCCTTGTGTGATTTGCTTAACCAGAACAGATGCTCTTCAACCCGGTTTGCACGCAAAATTGTACATACTTTCCCACCATGAATCATAGCAAAGCCCAACAATGGAAAAATAGGGTACGTTTGTGGTAATTAAGCAGCAGTTAGCTTAAGGCTTAAGGATTTCTCAAGCTATCAGGTGCTGTTAAAAAGAAAACATAGCGCAGAGGAATACTTTGGGAGATAATTGGAAATTTTGAGGTCATCCAAAGTATAAATTAAAACTGAAACTTCGCTTAACAAAAGAAACTTAGACATTTATTGCGTGGATAGCTGACTATTTGGGAATAAACCCTAGAAATGTCTTGGTACGTATGATCTTCACCATCGGAGTACCTGATGGAGTTTAAAACTCGCATATTCACTTTGTAATTTCTATGATTGAAGCTCCTACACATCAAGACCCCCCCCCCCCTCCCATCCTCCTATCAATGATGCCCCTATACAAGTGAGGTTACAAATCGAGTATAGACACGTGATTCTTTCAACAGGTATGGAGACAGATCACCAAAGTCAATCATGGCTCGCATCTTTTGCATACTGTGGATTTTGTGCGGAATAATATTGATTTCATTGTTTACTGGTATGGTGACAGCAGCACTGTCAGTCAGTGCCACTCCAGTCTTTAACCTTCCAGGTGCCAAGGTAAGTTTCAGCACAATCAGGTTTGTCGATGTAACATTGCAAATGATACAGCAGCCAAAGTGTATAAGGAGACAAGTGGAAAGCAGAAGAAAATAGAAATATGGCTTTATGGAGCCACGAAAGAGTTTTGTACTACGAAACATTTTTCCTATTGAATTGTAATGATTGCTAAATTCTTCCATAACTTGGTTAAAAATGTGACCGAAATTGCTCATAAAAATAAAATTATTTGAAAAATTGAAAAAATGGTACTAAACAATATTCAGGACAAAGATGATAGTTGGAAAGCTAAACAAAGAATGTAGTTAAACGAAGCTAAACGAAGCAGTTTTGGTTTCACAAATGCATGACAGCAAAATTTCCTAAAAGCAGGCGGCGTGTAGAAAAACACAAGGTGACTAAAAGATCAAGATTCAATTTGAGGCTTGCAATGTAAAGACTTTTGCCATTGGGCATAAACACTGTGGAGGAGCACAGTGCATAGAAGCATGAAAAAATGTATTTTGCGAAGTGTGCATCTATGCAAAGTGATGGTAGCATGTCGTGGCCTACTGCTTCGTATGTGCTTTGTCCCGAAACATATGCCTTGTCCGTTTAATACATTCCCAGAAAATTTTTATCACAACTCTATTAAGAGCTAAAAGCTTAGACACGGCAACAGAAGGTATGTGCTGGAAAGTTCTAAAGTGTCAATCTCTAAGTATACCTGAGTACACTTTATCAAATGCAAAAGCTTGATTGTCCCATTGATAAGAAGGCCGGCTGACTTGCACCAAGTTTTTCTTACTGCCCTTAACAACAAAATTTTCATCATTTTCTTTGAAAGATCGGAGCAGTCCGTGGAAGCAAGGAATACCAAGTTGGAGTTGGATTAAATGCAGATATGCAAGGTAAGAAAAGAGGTCATACTCTTTTCTCCTATTTAAAATATCTTTGACCTTTGACCTATGACCTTTAAGATGAGCTTGTAGTCTGTCATCACTTTAGATGTCAGAAATCAATATCATTATATCATACTTTCAAATGGATTCACAGACTTGTTCAGGTCTTTGTAGAATTGAAGCATTCTAATATCAGTATCTGCACTACTAATCGTTTCGTTATAAAAGAGAATTATATCAATTTCGATGATTGTATGCAAATGAATTTTCCTAACATGTCAAATATGAAAATTATTAGTTGAAATTGCAATGCCGTTTTTTGATTGCATCTCAGATGCCTTCCCAGCAAACCCATAAAGAGTTTCATAATTATGACAACCAGTCTTATTATTTCTTAGCTTTTGAAAATCACGGAATGCTCTTTGATGACCTGGTAAGCAACAAGCTGCATGGCGCCATCATCGACAACTTCATCCTGTCTGCTATACGGCACAAATTCAGAGAGACAAAACTGAGGATTGAACGAGAAATCCCCTACTCGGTCACGTATGGAGCCGCAATTCGGTCAGGCTCGCCAAACATTGAAAAGTGCTTTCGAAAATACGTGCATCACTACCCACAGAAGATGTTTGAAGTGATCTCGAATGTTCTTCAGCCGGTTAAGGTGAACTATTTTACATGCTTATTGCATGCAGTTTACATGCCTATGACTAGATTTTATTCGAGGTGCGGGCAAACTTTACCAAGCTTTTGATGTGTTGAGAAGTTATTTACTTGGTTCACTAAGCGCGCATTAACCACCCCTTGCTTCAAGGCAACCCTTCCTCGACAACAAACACGGATGTGCTAGAAATTCAAGTCTTCATTTACAGCCTTCTCCCTCTTACAAATCGAAATGAAAAAGAGAGGCCTACTTGTGAAAGATGATCCCCAGCTCCGTGCTGAGTACTCTCTCTATTTACCGATCTGAAAATAATAATCATCATAATCATTTTCATCTTCATTGCGCATAGAGCTGCTGTGACTAAGAGATCAACTGTTGTTGCGTTTCAGAATCCCACTGATGACACCCGGGTAGAGGTCATGGTAGCAGAGAAACTCTTCTATGAAGAACCTGTTTTCAAACTAGTTGTGTATGTTCAGACAGGGTGTCTTGGAATATTTGTTGTCGGAGGAATAATCTGGGAGTTTTTTGTGCGTAACAATCCAGTGGGTGAGGCACTTTTCCACTATTCAAAAATATTTTGTTTTCCCAGAGATCTAATTTTTTATGCTTCGCTGTTGGTTTCAATTTGTTTGTGTTCCTGAAATAGTTCTACACGTTTAAAAGGAAAGCTCGTTAGCTTAGCACTTGTCTCCCATCTTCTTTTTTTGTTAATACACTTTCCGCTTCTAAAAGCTACTCTATCCTCTATGACCATTACTTTTCAAATGACCATTACAATGTGCTAGCGTGAAGAGAATCCAGTTACAATTGTGATTGCAGAGTAAAGCTTTGAGACTGTAAATGAAAGACTCTCTACTGCCCCCTCCAGTTTTGTATAAAGTCATAGCCATGTAAATATAGCCAGGATGCCAAGAAAAGCAAACGTAATCTTCCATCATTGAGCCCTTACGTTACGGCATTCAATTGCTGAATCGATTAATTTGCGTAAAATATTTAATGCATTGATTCTGATTCAAAAAGTCCAATTCTGAGAGATTTGATAACAAATATAAAAAACCTTGTTTCGTTCTATCTTGGATTTTTTAAACAAATAATTTTATTATAATGTTTGTTGACTTTGTTGTCCTAAAAGGTAAATACGGGTTATTCCACGCAACAGCAAGAAAAGCTAGAGAGGATAATGATGACAATGCAATTCTGCAATCGAGAAAGTATCAGGAGGTAGTGAATGTGCCCGAGATAGAGGCTCTTATCGACGAATACGAGGCATTTCATGGGAAATGGATGACGAAAGTTCAGCAGCTACGGTCTGATTGGTTCCCTTTAAAGAACGGAAACGGCAATAGCAGCAAAAGCATTGAAGTTGTCGAGGAATCCGTCTAAGAACATTTGCTGTTTGTTTTGTGGTTCACGTGACATGGGCTATTATGTGTCCAATTGCCATAATTGAGGCTTCAAGGGCACTCTTAATTAGAGACTTAATCGAAATTGAATCTCTAGCCCATTCAAACTTTCATCAAACTTAGTAAAGGTTGTCATTTTTTTTTTTGCAAACTGCTAATAGGTCAAAGGCCATATGCTCAAATGCCATAGTTGGTCTCTTATTAAAAGATGATGTACGGGTCATGCACTTTAAAACTTGTTGCAAATATCCATTGGCGGCAGGTCTCTGAAGAGCACATTCTAAAGCCATGAAAAGAAGGCCAAGGAGGCAAGTAAAATGATAGAAATTGATTACGGCGGTTCTTCCGCTAATGACGACACGAGTGCTCGAGGAATACATGAAGCATTATAGTTGTAAATATATGATTTCAGCCCTGACAGTTAGTCCTCCTAAACTTTTATATTACATATGAACTTAATTTTTGAATTATAATCATTAGTTTGCAAGCTAAAGAGATCCCATTTTTTCATTAAGTAATCAAACCTTCCTGACTAGTATTGTAGGATCGCTAATGAGGAATATGAATGTCATCTAAAAAAGAAGAAATCCTTTTTTCTGTTGGGCATGCATGGTATGCTCAATCTAAAAATTAATTCAGAAGTTTGATGATTTTTGGTGGATCTTTCCTTTAACGGTGATAAGTAACTCGTTGTAAAATATGTCAATTTATGTATGTAGGCTAAGCCATTGTGTTACTGTTTATGTACTTTTACTTCTCTCTTAATCTGCCTTTGAAGCAATAGAGAACTGACTTCTGCATAATTTGCAGTGCTGTAAAGGCATTGTGACGTATTCAATGCAATACTTAATGAATTTAAACATTTCGATTCCATGTAAATAGTTTTAACGGTACTTGAGCAACAGCCTGTCTTTTTAATAATCATTTCAGTTTTTCCTGTGGTTTGTTTTAAGTAGGTTTTCATGTTGCTATTTGTCTTTTTATGTGTTCAATGCAGAAAATTTCTGCAAAAGACCACATAAAAGACTCTTCCAATGTCAATATTTATGCTTTGGAGCTTAACTTGCACCTCTTATTATTTCTTGTTTATAGTTCAATGTAAAAAAATCATAACTTAAAGACGTCGCGTTTTTCAGAAAACCACGAATCCATAGTGGAATAATTGTGATGTAAAGTATAAAATAAATAGAAAGAACTTGGTATTGTAAGTAACAAGCATTCTTCATAAAGAGTTTGTGGTTTTGCTTAACTGGTGCATCGTTGTTTATCTGGGGTTGATTTGCTTTTCAGAAAAGCTCTATCGTTCCAGCAAAAGTTTTAATTCTGGTTTTTACCGCTCGATGAGCGAATGAACTCCAATAAATCAGCCATCGAGGGTCTCAATTCCACTCTTTAATATTGAAATGCAATAGCATCAATCAAAACCTTGAAGATGTATCTTTACATTACAGATCAAACCCATTATAGATTTGCATTATAGAATAAAAGATTTTTTTCCTCACCTAGGGATACGTCCCAGTCTGGATTTAAATGTTTTAGAAACCATACAAAGAGATTAATTATTTGCTTCATGTTATTTGCCTGCGTATACATCACTTTTCATCATGAGGGAAAAGAATTTACAACAACGACATTCGCTAGTTGCCTACCTCGTATCCATAACAACAAAGCCAACGTATAACTCTATCGTGCAATTGGGCACTCAAGTTCTAGCAGTAGCTCAAACTTTTATTCAGGGCTGTATGAGCACTTCAATCATTCTGTGCAGTGATGATAGTAACATCACAATATATGCTATGTACGAATTTCTTTGTTTGAAGCTGTTAGCAAAGTGAATTATCAATGGTAACCTATTAGTTTCTAACAAACTGGAAAGTTTGAGATCAGTTAAAAAGTGTTTCGTACGGCGAATTGTTTTCCCCTTTTAAAAAAAGTTAACTCCTTCTATCGATATGAAAAAGGACTTTGCATATATGAGTAGACTGTCCCAGATGCCCCTGAATGAAAAGACGGCCCAATTTTCCCCATGCTTCAAAAAACCCTGTTTCATACTCCTTGCACAAACGTAGAAAGAGTTCTTCATTTTACTTGAACTGTTCTGGACCCCAATTGGTCACAAACTCCATTTGAGTGGACCCCAGGAGTTAAAAAATTATGGCTCCACTCATCTGTTTTACTCTGGACTTTGGAAGAATTGCGAACAACGAAGAATTGCCATTCGAAGCATTTGCGTATCCTGGGAAGTCGGATGATTAAGTATGCAAAAACTGGTTACGCTATTTTAAGCTGTTTTGGTAACAATGCAAGATTGACATTATAAGTTAGGATTACATTTTCAGTTTTTTATTTCAAAATTAACAACACAGAAGTCTCAATGCAAATAGATTAAACACAAGAATACAGATACAAAACAAACGATACAATCAGCTAAAAGTAAACTAAAAAGAAGAGAACATATTTGGGGGGATTACTGTATGAGGGGAATTCCTTAAGGAGGGGCTCTCTCAGTGGATACACTAATGGAGGAGAGAGGTAGGAATATGATATTATTACTTTTTAAATTTCTTCAAGTATCCACATCTTTCTAAAAGTATTCACTTAAGATAATTACTACACAACCTGAAGACAACGGTACGCTTACGTTACTAGATACTAATGTTCTGAAATTTTGTGTTCTACACATTGCTTATCAAATTGTTTATAAGGAAATAATTGTTTGATTTAGCTGAAATTTTGGTTAGGTTAAAGTTTTTGTCAGGAAATGCAAAGCAAATTTCTAGTAAATACGGACTCGCCTTGAAAACGAGGATATTTGATGTTCACAACAAGATGGCGGGTCAAAGTAGTTTTCAAAAGTCGCAGCTAGCTTCAACATCTACGTAAGGTAGTAAACTACAGTCCTGTATTTCACTGCCTTTTGAAGTTACTTTGGCATGTGTCTGAAAATTAACTGTAGTAAACCAAACAGTAATGCAGGTTGTACTGGGAAAAACTTTGGGAAAAACCGGGAAAAGGTGTGTTTTGGGGGGTTATACACATCCCCGGGAAATTTAATGCATAGATTATCGTTAGATGCGTATATTGACTTAATATAGTATACTTGTGTGTATCAAAAACTGTCCAACTTCAATTAAAGAAACAATGAGCAGCAAGTATGACCCTGCGCTCAAAATGCAAGAATTTAATCACAAGTAGAAGTAAAAATAGCAGGAGGTGTGGCTTGTGGCATATCGGCGCGAGAAAGCTTGGAAAAATGTTTTATTTGAAGGAAGGATCTTTTTTCCTTGTAATTGACAAGAGCATATTGATAAAACAATTAAAATTCGCAGTATTAAACCGTAAGGTAAGTTATCTTGACGGTAGAGTTGAATTTTGGTTGTTAAATTCACCTGTTTATAATGTCATCAGCATGTTACTAATATTTTGGTTCTTTATTTTAACATTTATAGCAGTAAGCTGCATCCATTATTTTGTGTAGCAAACATGCAAATCTTTTCCATGTACCATTCACTGATGTAAGAAATTTTTCTTCATATGGGAGAGTTTTTCATCCTAAATGAAATAGATCTGATGGTAATCATACAAAAAATTCATTGCAAGTGCTACAGAATGACAGAATATCATTTTCATCTAAAGAGCTTTTAAGGCTAAGGGCTTTATTTGAAATGCTAACACACAATTATTGAAGTTTATGTAAAGTTTTCAAATTGCTGATGTCAGTCTTTTTAAACACAGTTGCTAGCATGATGTTGACTGAAAATGGGAAGCAGGAAAAAAAAGTCAGAATCATCTTCCCGGAAAAGAAGTTTTTCTAGCTCATCATCTGAATCTAGATATAGATTAGAATCAAAGAGAGACAATGCCTCTAGATGTTCAGTTAGATCCAGTAGCAGTTCATCCAATTGGTCCAGTTCCCCATCACCAGAGAATCTAACACATCAAAAATATTTGAAGCGACATAAATCAAGACACAAGAAACATGAGCACAAGAGCAGATCATTATTGTCATCACCTTCCCATTCAAAAAGAAAGAAACACAAGAAATCAAGCCATAGGAAAAAGTATAGATCAAGTTCACAAGAAAGAGAACACTCAGAAAAGCATAAAGAAAGGAGAAAATCAGCTACTGAAATATCTACTAAAGCGGGATCAAGATCTTCTTGTGGGATTCCTGAGACATCTGAAAGGAAAGAAATTTGTAATAAAGCCACTGAAAGTAATTCCAGGTCATTTGATATTACAAGCACAAATGCTAATGAAATTGACACAATAAAAAGTACCCACAGTGTGCATAACACCAAAAAAATTGAAATCAAAATTTTGAAATCTATTGGAAAAGATGCTCAATCCCATAGTCCTACTGAAAAAACAGACCTGTTTGGAAAATGGGAGCCTGTTGAGAAGCAAAAGTTGAAGGATTTCACAGATTTGTGTAAAAAGTTGAGCAAAGAGGGAGCTGAAGAGGAATTTTCAACTGGAAAAAATGTGACAGAAAAGATGGCTGACAAAAAACAAGAGGCTTTGCACCACCCTTTTCAAGTACAACCTGCCTCACCGTTACCAAAGTTGTCAACAGCTGCTCTTATACCAACGGTAAGTTTGATTACATTTGGGTTAGGCCACTGTTAAGAGGAAAAGTCTGAAAATTCCATTTGTTTTGCTAAATCTGTTTGAATTTTGCTAAATCAGGTTTTTCAAGATTTTTGTTGGCGGAAAGGCGCCTAGCTCTGTTTTGATATAAGAATTTTGCAGTTTTGGTTTTATGTAATTTTTGTCTGATTTTCATAAATAAAAGGATTTTTTTCTTTGCTTAAGATCAATATTTAAGCATTACCAGTCATGATAGCTTGACTAAATATTGACAGATATTTTGTCTTGCTTGTTGAGTATGGCTAACTACAAGGTTAGGCAGGGCTGTTTTTTAGTGCTGCGAAGCAAAATATTCAAAGCTATGACTTGTAAAATTTGGGGTAGCTAGTTTTCAAATACTTTTTTGCAAACAGGAAAAAAAATGCTTTCAAATACTTTTTATTTCTGCAAACTTAAGTTTTTGCTTGGCTAGAAAATCCTTGCTTCAAATAAGTTGTTTTAAATTATTGATTCTCAATTTTAGTCACAAACTCCTCCAATAAATGCAAAATTTTCTCTTTTCATAAAAAATTGATATCTAATGGCATTATATCATCTTGGTTTCTAGCTGTATAGGAGATAGAAATTTATTATTTTGACTTGGGAAAATGTTTAAAAACATTACTCTGGGAAATTAAAGTTGCTTTCACTGGTGACCATTTCATCACACATAATGTGATGTAGTTTCCACCTAGCACTATAGCTTGACAGACAGGTCTGTACACCTGAAACTTGAAAAAATTACCTTGGCCACAAGCAAGGAGGTCTTGTGCATGAAGATGCAAAAAAGGTTTTAGTTTTTTTTGAAGGTTTATTAAGTCAGAGTGACTTTGTGAGAGTCTCTTTCAGCTCATGATAAGTCAAACAAAGTAAAGGAAAATTACCATAGTTTGCACAATTTTGGATAGCTAAACATTAATAGTTAAAGATTTCTTCTTCACTGATGATAAGCTTCTCTTTAGAAAGACATCAGTATATTGGTAGATAGCTTTGCCCAATTTATTATCATTCATGTTTAATTATTATCTAAACATAGATGGAAACTTTGATGCATGCAGTTCTATGAAATTATGTGAATATGTAAGGGTAATTCTTTGTAATTTTATGTGAATATGTAAGGGTAATTCTTTGTAATTTTATGTGAATATGTAAGGGTAATTCTTTGTAATTTTATGTGAATATGTAAGAGTAATTCTTTAGTAATGATTTACATTCTGTAAACGTAAGGACTTGCCATCAAACAGGAAGCATGTTTCATAGAACTTTTTTCCTCTTGCATGTGTCAAAGTTTCCTTCTATATACAGAGTGTAATATACAGGTTCTGAATTCTCTACAATGGTATTTGTTTGAAAAGGAAGGATGTCAGTTTTTGCAGCTTCTCTTGGTGAAAGGTATCTAGCCATAAACTTTAATTCATTTTCATACATTAATTTTCCCAGAAACTATAGCAGAATTTTCAAATTACGTCATTATGTCGTTATCCCTACTCGTCTTTATCTAACAATATTTTAAGCATTTATGTCTTGGAACCAGCTACTGACCCAGTGGAGACACAGCAATAGATGGCATGATCCTGTTTCGCGTATCTGATATTGATATCCAGTACTGAGTTGATAATGATTAATTTGGCCATTTTAAACCAATTTGCCTGACTGTTTGGCAGCTGCTGTTGATTTTGACACAGGAATTGGTTCTATGAAATTTTGCTATTTCAACATTCTTTCTAGATTACGTTTTCCCGCGAATCTTTAGCAAATTGAAGCTCAGACTAATTAACTTGAAAATTTCCCATAATGTTCTATTTTTAAGTTAACACAACTTTACCTACGCCTTTCGATTGCATCAAGGTATTTATTGCTAAGCCAGTTTGCCAAACGGTACTTTTCAAGTTTTCAAATTTTAGCAAGCACCAAGAAGTCCAAGAAGGTAGTCTACTTTCTAAGTCCCCAATTTGGTGCTGTCAAAACAAAAATATTTACAGCATATTAAATTGTAAAATTTATTCAAATTGAAGTAGAGTCTGCTCTCATCTGTTGTCTCAGTATGGATTCTAAGTTTGGTTTCTACTTGCCTGCATCGAGTCAACGTTGCTTCTAATATCAGTGACAGTTTGTAATGTGTATTATATCTGGTACCATCGTCTTGCATTAAGTGAAATTCAACAGTGTAATAATTTTGAAAATAATTCATTCACTTGAGTTTCCATCACATTGAGCCCTTGTCTACAAAATGCTTCACATGATTTTTAATGTTTTCCTGGCTATTTAACGTATTCCATCTTTACAACTTTGGTAATGCATCGCATCAAAATATGTTAGTTTGCTTTTCCTTTAACAGAATCCAGCGCAGGCAATTCAAGCTGGAATGATTCAACAGGTTGTCGGTAATTTTGGATTGAATCCAAGGCTTCCTAAAGAAATCCAAGCAGCATTCCCAGTGTCATCTGGGGTACAGCATAGGACAAAGGAAAATGCATCAGACGGTTTACCTAATGCCCCAGTTTTTGAAAGTCCCCAGAAGGTAAGGAGGTTCGATAAGTAACTTTTAAGAGGCGTTGCCTTTATGGCAAAAGAAGCCGTAAGCAAATGCTAGGAAGGTCAATTATGGAGGATAATTGAGAAAGGTTGATCACAGTTGATACAAAAGATAGTCGTGTAGGATAAGAGATAGGTGAAGTTAATAGTAAAGAGGAAAAGTGATAAGTGAATCGCTGAAGATGAGTGATATTGTCTTGATTAGTTTGCAAAATCTAGCTTGCAAATTTCCTTATTCTGTTTATTACATGAAAAGTTTAACGGTTTTGAATTCTCAGTTTGCAATTTCGATAACTCTCGGAAGAAAAATGATACTGACTCTTTAGTGTTTGATAATGGTGAACTGGATTTCTTTAGATTGCATCACTCAAATCTCCCAGAAGTTTGAGCAATGACCATCTGTTATCACCTCTAGCAAGATCTCAGATTTTCACAACTCATTCTCGATGGCAGACTCACATTTAAGCATTTTTGTACGTTATATCTAGAATATTAATTGTTGTGTATGCATCGACGTATCGATACAGAAGGCATAATTTCTGCTTTCAAATTTATTGCGCAATACTATTGACTGTGCAGCAAATCTTCCGTTGCATAAATTGTAGAATGAAGGATTTGTGGTTTTATTATAGTAGTCTATGTTTGTAGTTTATCTGCTCTAAAAGGAGTCTTGTGTCTTAAAATGTCAAAATGCTATGCAAACTTCCTTCAGAGATTCGTTATGTAATCAAATCTTTTGCAACGAGAAGTTTCGCCCACGCAAAATGGCGGAATATTGCTGGATAATCTCGTTTGCTTTCTCTCGTAGGCAGTCAACATAAACGCTATCATAGCAGACAGACTAAAGGCACAAAAGGCAATTAGTGCCAACCCCTTTGATATCGAGGCAATTGCCAAGCTGAAGGGGTGTGATGAGATGATAAAAAGTGGAGCAGTCTAACGTGAAGCCGGAACAGTTCACTGGCGAGAAGACCAAGAACATTCTATCGAAAGATGAACTGGAAGGAGGCTACAGTGTATGGGCGCGAAAGGTAACATCCCTTTTCTTGACTCCGAGTTTAACGAATGTAAACACAGTCATGGGAAGCTGATGACTGTGTGATTTAATTGGTAAGAGGTATTACAAGCATGTCAGTCACAAGTAAATGTTGCTCTATTGCTTGGGGTAGCCATGCAAAATGACAGCACATTCAACCCCATCATCCTATTCACGGCACTGGATTTCAAATTTTTCTTCATTTTCTTCAGAGTAAGAACACCCTAAATCTTTCTTCTCGATATACTGCCGAATGGCTACAGGGAAACACATTTCAGTTGTACTATTTTGAAAACGAAGCAGCTTGACCTTTCACTGCCAACATTTTGTTGCAGGTGAATTCAATTCCTTTTATCCAGGCTGTGATTTGGGGATTTGCTCTTTGAGGTGTCTCATTTCAGAAGCTCTGTCTTGAAAGCAAGTTTAATTGGTGATGGAGAATAACATTCGCTTCTCTGACTCATAATTGTATACATGAGTATCCCGTGGAAGCTATTAAGCACCCGTTTCTTGCCAGTTTGGGCCGCTTTTCTCAAGCTGTCACTGTCAGGCGATGATCCTACTAATCTCCCACGCATCGTCTTATCTCTTTTGTGGATGGAACTGTCCGCCTTCCCACCTGTTGATACCGGCCTAGGAGCAGATGAGAAAATATTGGAACATTTGCCAATCGGCATGAATGGCATGCAGAGAGCATATCCATAGCACAGACGCCGCAAAAAATGCATAATGACAGGACATTAATCTTCAATGTTGAACTGTTCTTTTCGGATTCGATTGGTGAATATTTAATTAAGAGCCTTCATATTACACCATTAATTAAGAGCCACAAACCTGTTTTGGCAATTTGCCAAAAAAAATGTCTTTGTCAATAGACTTTTCCTGCAAATTACCACAGTAAAGAAGCTCTTTCTTAAAGTTTTTTTTCCCATCACGCCGTTTAGTGTAGTCAGTCATAATATAGTCGTTATTGCAGTGTTTTTATAAATTATTATATCTTACTTTTTACAATCAGTATCGGTTGATTATGCTGCAATTACTGAATTTTGGAAGCAGGATACATTCTGGTCTAACTTGAAATGATAGACCAGTCTCTTTTAATTTGATTGGTAAAATAAATATTCGAGGCTATTTCCCAACAGGACTTCTTCAATAACCTCCAACCAATACGCGATGGGGTTGGTCTTCGATTACTGTTGAAGATGGGCTGGTCCTTTGGGCAACCGCTGGGGAAAAACCGATCCGGTTATATCAATCCGCTTTGTTTTGAAGTTCGAACTGATAGGAGAGGTTTATCAACTGCAGAGGATAATATACAAACTTTGAAGGCAAAGCGGAAAGGACCACCTGTAATCGATGTTCAAGGTAAATTTTGTGTCTCATCTTCATTTCGATGTTTTTTTAATGTCACAGCAAGGAACCCGAATATCACGTAAGCCGAGAAAGCTTTACATGTTTGCGTTTATAGTATAAAAGTTTGTGGCCTATGATGTATAGTAGTGATTTCAAGGTCAAGTGAAAGGGAATGATTTTCTATGACGTATAGAAGTGATTCGCTGTTTTCAAGGTCTGTTGTAAGATAAGAGGCATAAAGTTCATCAAACTGTCATGCAAGGCACCTTGATACCCTATTGCAACCACCAGATTGGTTTTCTTATAAGATGTTCCCTCTCTACACCTAGGCAAGGTGCTTCCTGAAGGCATCCTACTTTCAGCCACTTGTTTGTTTACGAAATGGCTGACGCACTATGTCCTAGTGGTCATGTTTGGGCAAGACCAAGCCATATTACGTCATAAAAATATTTATTATAAGTATTTGAAGAGTAAAATGCGTCCCTGTCAGTATGCAAATGAAGGTTGCTGTTTGCCGACGACCTCAACGTGCTCGGCCACTCCTTTTGCATTACGCATTGGCTAAGCTTAATGAGAATCTTTCAATTCGCAAATCAACTCTTTCTACCCGTAGACCTATCTGGACCTTCCGCTTCTCCTGCAAGCAAATTAAATCATCTTTAAAACCGATGCTTATATCTGAAGAAGTCCAGCACTCCAATGAAATATCTAGCATTTTACTTATATGAAATTTAATGACCCATGTTCTTCAAGGCACCAGGTCTCGAGTTATACAAATATATCCCTCTTCTTACAAATATTTCCCTCTACTAATACCTAAACACCCTATAACCCTTTGACCTTTGACCTTTAACCTCGAAGCCTTTGTTTTGTGTGGAATCTTTTAGGCAAACACCCAGTGTCTGCACTGGCGGAAATCTGTACGAAGCGACGATGGCCTATGCCGGATTATAAAGTTGTCATGGATTCCGGACCGTCTCATAGGAAAAGCTACCTGTTTAAGGTGACCGTGAACGGACAAGCATTCACTGCTGTTTCTCCAAGTCCGAATAAAAAGAACGCAAAAGCACAGGCTGCCACCACAGCTCTTGACCAACTTGGCTTGCTTTCTTAGCAAAGCATCCAGGTGCGAAGACCAACTATAGAAGAGTGAACTTTCCGCAGTCGCCATGGTGCTGTTTTAGCTTTTAAAGGGATTGCTGGTGCTGATTTTTTTGAGCGAAACACATTTTTTGTCATCTTAGTTATGATCTAGAAAGGAAACCGTTTTGCTTGAAGACGGGGATTTGCGACTGTCTTTGACATTAATGCTAATGATGAAGCTGTATTGAAACCATACATTAATTTGAATATGTATTTCATCGCTGTGCTGACCTACTTTCCTGAGAGGGCTTCCATTTGCACTGGAATTCGCTCTCCTCTTCATTTCCTCGAGAACGGAAATGATTCGCCGTCCTTCCTTAATCAATTAAGGAGAGTGCAGCAGAAAACGTCTCTGTCTGAAGATTATATTTCTTTGCAGTCCTTTTAGGATCCGTGTGGCATCGATTGATCGTTAAATCATACATTTGTCTCATCTCGCTGGATAACCAGAGCGTCTTTACTCTGTATCTAAAAAACAGGCAGGAACCTTGCTTATTGTAGCACTAGCTTGGGCACTCAGTTTATTGTCGAAGCCTCCGTAAATAGACCTAGTCCTTTATCAGCTCTAGAGAGGTCCTTTTGATGTGTGAGGTGGGGGAATATTAACCGATGGCTAATGAAGCTTTTCTATGAACTTTATTAAGTCAATTTTGTTAGATGTATTCAATTGCGATAACGTATTGTTTTGTTCTGTTCTGTAGTATATGTAAATAACTCTGCAGTACCTGTTGTATCAAATTGTAAAAGGGTTCCCAGCCCTTTTTTGTCAAAAAGAAGGGTATTTTTAAACAAAACGCGCTTCAAATTCATGTTTCAACGAAATTACCATCATGTGTTCCTTTGAGATTCGAATGAACTGAAAACAATGCGCAGGGGGCCCCGTGAGGCTACCGTGCAAAATGCCTGGTTGTTTGAAAGCCTCATGGGGAATAGAATCGTGCAATTCATTAAGAAAACGGAGCAGTAAACGAAAATAAAACACCCCTGGGTGTTGGGTCCAGCTTTGCTTAAGGTCAGTTATGACTGGCCAACCTTTCATGTTGACAGGCTTCTTTTGACAGCAGCATTAGAATGCATCCCTGCAAGACTGGCATTGTGGCAATGTCAACTTTAGCAATTCGGCATTCTGTTCCAGGTAAGCCCTTTCTCTTTTCTAGCCATGACTGTAGGCTACGTTTAGTGACCCCAGTCATCCTTTTCTTTCCGTCAGCTGTTTTTTCTAACTCTCTGGTCACTCTCAAATCATACTGAAAGTACTACTCTTTCTTTCTCTTGCGCAAGCCCTGGAAGCATGTTTTCATTTGAAGCAAAGCCACCACACCATGCTATCGTTTCACGTGTCAAAACACGCCTACTGACATCATAACAGTGGGCAGTTGAAGCTGTTTGGTAGAATTTCCCCAGTATCGCTGTGGGTGGTCCAAAGAAAGACTCATATCTCTTGCACTTTTCCAACAATTTTTTGCTTTGGTGATTATTTTCTTCGATTACTTTTTGCCTTTTGCCAAAGCTGCTAAATAATGCAATGTTTCTTTCAAAAAGTAACTAAAAGAATCAGACGTGATTTGTTCATTTTTGTTCTTCAACCAAACCAAAACAGTTTCGGCTCTTTCCACTCTAGTGGGCTCCAATTACTAAAATTTCAAAGATTGGTATTGTAGCGAGCTTGAGAATTCTGCTTTCAACAAAGTACTTTAAAACTAAAATTATTTCTGTAAAATTATTAGGAATCTGATAACATCGAATTTCTGCTTCAAACTTCCTGAATCCACAACTATCTGTTAGCCCCGTTTACACGAGACTGGTTCCAAAAAGATCCGCATCCATTTGAGTTCACACAAGATTGATTCCATAAAAGTTCATTTACGCGTTCTGCTCACACGAGACCTAAACTCGAGGAGATCGTTGAGGCTAGTTTACACTTGGTTGTATCAACTGCTCCTTGCTGCGACCTGACAATCACATAGTAAAAATCACATGATAGTTTGCTGTATTCTCATTGGCCAGTGCCTCGCCGTACTAAAAAAGATATAGTTTCGAGTGTTTATACGAGACCAAGTGAGACCGGCTCCAAATGAGTACGCTTTCAAAGGTGATCTCAAATGAGTACAGTTAGGCAGGTCTCATGTAAACAAAACGCCTAAGTGGACTCAAATTGATACTGATATTTTTTAGAACCGGTCTCGTGTAAACGTGGTCTTAGTCTAGTTGTGAAACTTGTATTGTCTCAAATGATTAGAGCCACTTCGCTTGAATGCATATACTCCAGCCGAGCGAGTAAGTTGCTTGGTTTAATAACAAAGCGTTTTGGCGCAAACGTATAGGAATAAGAATCCGACAACTAGAAAATGACTGTTGCAGTTTGAAAAGGGATTTTTTTGCTGAGCGAACGCGCAGAAAACCATCCAATAAAACCAATCCAATCAAATCGTCTCAGTGGTGATCAAGAAAGAAGGCCGTTTGGCTTAAGTACGAGGATTTGTGACTGTCCTTGACATTAAAACTAATGACGAAACAGTACTGGAATCCGGCAAGAATTTGAATCTACTTCTAATCGGCGGATGAACTTTCTTCATGTCCCTCCACTGTGCTGATCTGCTTTTAAGAAGTTTGATTTAACACCAATGACTAGACTAGAGTTGACAGACGATGTACACTTGAAATCTGCCTTTCGAAATAAAACACTTTTAGATCAATTCGAAAACCAATGATCAGACCAGTTTCACTAGTGCCTCTATAGAAGCGCATTATTAAAACCTTTATCGACTCACTTGCTTTGTTGATGGTGCTTTCTCTTGACGGAGCATCATCTGATATTCACGTATTCTGGTATCATTTTGTTGCCCTTTTTTGTCTTCTCTAGAAGCAACACCGTTTGTGGCAGATGATTTATGGCCAAGATAGAAAAATATCTTACTTGTTTTGTTTTCTTTCCGTTAATGGTAAGATTTAAGGTATTATTTTTAACAGTTGTCATACATTCTGTCTTTAAAACGTTTATGCATAGCCCGACTTCAGAGGAGTTTTTTACTAAACAATCAAGAAAGGTTTGAAGTTTTCGTTGAGATTTATTAATGGCTGTTATGTTATCAGCATGTGTGAGATTGGAGAGAAGTTCACTGTAACGTTTTATCCCAATCGTATCAACCATCAAGGTTTTGAAATTATTTGGACACAACACACGCTCTGAAATAGGCCTTTCAATAATTTGTATTCAAGGCCTTGTTGAAGGAAAAGAGAACAAAGGGGGACCAAAGAAATGGTGCCGCTATAACATCTTAACTTAGCGTCTCGACCTTCAATTTTTTTGCTTTTCAGCCATCCCAGGCACTTATACTCGTCAAAGGGTGCCTCTAGACCACTTGGCTGTATTGCATTTGACTTGGTTGTTGAGATATGCCCGTTTTTCATTCTCCAAAAACTGCGTCAAAAAGCAAGGCTATAGCCTTGCCTTTTACCCAAAAAATGACTGATTCTTGACCTTCAATTTTTTTCCTTTTCAGCCATCCCAGGCACTTATACTCGTCAAAGGGTGCCTCTAGACCACTTGGCTGTATTGCATTTGACTTGGTTTAGGAGATATGCCCGTTTTTCATTCACCAAAAACTGCGTCAAAAAGCAAGGCTATAGCCTTGCCTTTTACCCAAAAAATGACTGATTCTCGACCTTCAATTTTTTGCTTTTCAGCCATCCCAGGCACTTATACTCGTCAAAGGGTGCCTCTAGACCACTTGGCTGTATTGCATTTGACTTGGTTGAGGAGATATGCCCGTTTTTGAGCAACCAAAAACTGCGTCAAAAAGCAAGGCTATAGCCTTGCCTTTTACCCAAAAAATGACTGATTCTCGACCTTCAATTTTTTGCTTTTCAGCCATCCCAGGCACTTATACTCGTCAAAGGGTGCCTCTAGACCACTTGGCTGTATTGCATTTGACTTGGTTTTGAGATATGCCCGTTTTTGAGCAACCAAAAACTGCGTCAAAAAGCAAGGCTATAGCCTTGCCTTTTACCCAAAAAATGACTGATTCTCGACCTTCAATTTTTTTGCTTTTCAGCCATCCCAGGCACTTATACTCGTCAAAGGGTGCCTCTAGACCACTTGGCTGTATTGCATTTGACTTGGTTGAGGAGATATGCCCGTTTTTGAGCAACCAAAAACTGCGTCAAAAAGCAAGGCTATAGCCTTGCCTTTTACCCAAAAAATGACTGATTCTCGACCTTCAATTTTTTTCCTTTTCACCATCCCAGGCACTTATACTCGTCAAAGGGTGCCTCTAGACCACTTGGCTGTATTGCATTTGACTTGGTTGTTGAGATATGCCCGTTTTTGAGCAACCAAAAACTGCGTCAAAAAGCAAGGCTATAGCCTTGCCTTTTACCCAAAAAATGACTGATTCTCGACCTTCAATTTTTTCCTTTTCACCATCCCAGGCACTTATACTCGTCAAAGGGTGCCTCTAGACCACTTGGCTGTATTGCATTTGACTTGGTTGTTGAGATATGCCCGTTTTTGAGCAACCAAAAACTGCGTCAAAAAGCAAGGCTATAGCCTTGCCTTTTACCCAAAAAATGACTGATTCTCGACCTTCAATTTTTTTGCTTTTCAGCCATCCCAGGCACTTATACTCGTCAAAGGGTGCCTCTAGACCACTTGGCTGTATTGCATTTGACTTGGTTGTTGAGATATGCCCGTTTTTGAGCAACCAAAAACTGCGTCAAAAAGCAAGGCTATAGCCTTGCCTTTTACCCAAAAAATGACTGATTCTCGACCTTCAATTTTTTTGCTTTTCAGCCATCCCAGGCACTTATACTCGTCAAAGGGTGCCTCTAGACCACTTGGCTGTATTGCATTTGACTTGGTTGTTGAGATATGCCCGTTTTTGAGCAACCAAAAACTGCGTCAAAAAGCAAGGCTATAGCCTTGCCTTTTACCCAAAAAATGACTGATTCTCGACCTTCAATTTTTTTGCTTTTCAGCATCCCAGGCACTTATACTCGTCAAAGGGTGCCTCTAGACCACTTGGCTGTATTGCATTTGACTTGGTTGTTGAGATATGCCCGTTTTTGAGCAACCAAAAACTGCGTCAAAAAGCAAGGCTATAGCCTTGCCTTTTACCCAAAAAATGACTGATTCTCGACCTTCAATTTTTTTGCTTTTCAGCATCCCAGGCACTTATACTCGTAAGGGTGCCTCTAGACCACTTGGCTGTATTGCATTTGACTTGGTTGTTGAGATATGCCCGTTTTTGAGCAACCAAAAACTGCGTCAAAAAGCAAGGCTATAGCCTTGCCTTTTACCCAAAAAATGACTGATTCTCGACCTTCAATTTTTTTGCTTTTCAGCCATCCCAGGCACTTATACTCGTCAAAGGGTGCCTCTAGACCACTTGGCTGTATTGCATTTGACTTGGGTTGAGATATGCCCGTTTTTTTCAACCAAAAACTGCGTCAAAAAGCAAGGCTATAGCCTTGCCTTTTACCCAAAAAATGACTGATTCTCGACCTTCAATTTTTTGCTTTTCAGCCATCCCAGGCACTTATACTCGTCAAAGGGTGCCTCTAGACCACTTGGCTGTATTGCATTTGACTTGGTTGTTGAGATATGCCCGTTTTTTTCACCAAAACTGCGTCAAAAAGCAAGGCTATAGCCTTGCCTTTTACCCAAAAAATGACTGATTCTCGACCTTCAATTTTTTTGCTTTTCAGCCATCCCAGGCACTTATACTCGTCAAAGGGTGCCTCTAGACCACTTGGCTGTATTGCATTTGACTTGGTTGTTGAGATATGCCCGTTTTTTTCACCAAAAAACTGCGTCAAAAAGCAAGGCTATAGCCTTGCCTTTTACCCAAAAAATGACTGATTCTCGACCTTCAATTTTTTCTTTTCAGCCATCCCAGGCACTTATACTCGTCAGGGTGCCTCTAGACCACTTGGCTGTATTGCATTTGACTTGGTTGAGGAGATATGCCCGTTTTTGAGCAACCAAAAACTGCGTCAAAAAGCAAGGCTATAGCCTTGCCTTTTACCCAAAAAATGACTGATTCTCGACCTTCAATTTTTTTGCTTTTCAGCCATCCCAGGCACTTATACTCGTCAAAGGGTGCCTCTAGACCACTTGGCTGTATTGCATTTGACTTGGTTGGAGATATGCCGTTTTTTGAGCAACCAAACACTGCGTCAAAAAGCAAGGCTATAGCCTTGCCTTTTACCCAAAAATGACTGATTCTCGACCTTCAATTTTTTTTTCAGCCATCCCAGGCACTTATACTCGTAAAGGGTGCCTCTAGACCACTTGGCTGTATTGCATTTGACTTGGTTGAGATATGCCCGTTTTTGAGCAACCAAAAACTGCGTCAAAAAGCAAGGCTATAGCCTTGCCTTTTACCCAAAAAATGACTGATTCTCGACCTTCAATTTTTGCTTTTCAGCCATCCCAGGCACTTATACTCGTCAAAGGGTGCCTCTAGACCACTTGGCTGTATTGCATTTGACTTGGTTGTTGAGATATGCCCGTTTTTGAGCAACCAAAAACTGCGTCAAAAAGCAAGGCTATAGCCTTGCCTTTTACCCAAAAAATGACTGATTCTCGACCTTCAATTTTTTGCTTTTCAGCCATCCCAGGCACTTATACTCGTCAAAGGGTGCCTCTAGACCACTTGGCTGTATTGCATTTGACTTGGTTGTTGAGATATGCCCGTTTTTGAGCAACCAAAAACTGCGTCAAAAAGCAAGGCTATAGCCTTGCCTTTTACCCAAAAAATGACTGATTCTCGACCTTCAATTTTTTTGCTTTTCCATCCCAGGCACTTATACTCGTCAAAGGGTGCCTCTAGACCACTTGGCTGTATTGCATTTGACTTGGTTGAGATATGCCCGTTTTTGAGCAACCAAAAACTGCGTCAAAAAGCAAGGCTATAGCCTTGCCTTTTACCCAAAAAATGACTGATTCTCGACCTTCAATTTTTTTGCTTTTCAGCCATCCCAGGCACTTATACTCGTCAAAGGGTGCCTCTAGACCACTTGGCTGTATTGCATTTGACTTGGTTGAGGAGATATGCCCGTTTTTGAGCAACCAAAAACTGCGTCAAAAAGCAAGGCTATAGCCTTGCCTTTTACCCAAAAAATGACTGATTCTCGACCTTCAATTTTTTTGCTTTTCAGCCATCCCAGGCACTTATACTCGTAAGGGTGCCTCTAGACCACTTGGCTGTATTGCATTTGACTTGGTTGTTGAGATATGCCCGTTTTTGAGCAACCAAAAACTGCGTCAAAAAGCAAGGCTATAGCCTTGCCTTTTACCCAAAAAATGACTGATTCTCGACCTTCAATTTTTTTGCTTTTCAGCATCCCAGGCACTTATACTCGTAAGGGTGCCTCTAGACCACTTGGCTGTATTGCATTTGACTTGGTTGGAGATATGCCCGTTTTTGAGCAACCAAAAACTGCGTCAAAAAGCAAGGCTATAGCCTTGCCTTTTACCCAAAAAATGACTGATTCTCGACCTTCAATTTTTTGCTTTTCAGCCATCCCAGGCACTTATACTCGTCAAAGGGTGCCTCTAGACCACTTGGCTGTATTGCATTTGACTTGGTTGTTGAGATATGCCCGTTTTTGAGCAACCAAAAACTGCGTCAAAAAGCAAGGCTATAGCCTTGCCTTTTACCCAAAAAATGACTGATTCTCGACCTTCAATTTTTTTGCTTTTCAGCCATCCCAGGCACTTATACTCGTCAAAGGGTGCCTCTAGACCACTTGGCTGTATTGCATTTGACTTGGTTGTTGAGATATGCCCGTTTTTGAGCAACCAAAAACTGCGTCAAAAAGCAAGGCTATAGCCTTGCCTTTTACCAAAAAATGACTGATTCTCGACCTTCAATTCTTTCCTTTTCACCATCCCAGGCACTTATACTCGTCAAAGGGTGCCTCTAGACCACTTGGCTGTATTGCATTTGACTTGGTTGTTGAGATATGCCCGTTTTTTCACCAAAAACTGCGTCAAAAAGCAAGGCTATAGCCTTGCCTTTTACCCAAAAAATGACTGATTCTCGACCTTCAATTTTTTGCTTTTCAGCCATCCCAGGCACTTATACTCGTCAAGGGTGCCTCTAGACCACTTGGCTGTATTGCATTTGACTTGGTTGTTGAGAATGCCCGTTTTTGAGCAACCAAAAACTGCGTCAAAAAGCAAGGCTATAGCCTTGCCTTTTACCCAAAAAAAAAAAGACTGATTCTCGACCTTCAATTTTTTTTTTTTCACCAAACAACGATATGCCCGGCACTTTTTTGACTCGTTAATGGGTGGCCTCTAGAAACACTTTGCCTTATTGCATTTGAATGGTTTTTTAGATATGCCCGTTTTTGAGCAACCAAAAACTGCGTCAAAAAGCAAGGCTATAGCCTTGCCTTTTACCCAAAAAATGACTGATTCTCGACCTTCAATTTTTTGCTTTTCAGCCATCCCAGGCACTTATACTCGTCAAAGGGTGCCTCTAGACCACTTGGCTGTATTGCATTTGACTTGGTTGTTGAGATATGCCCGTTTTTGAGCAACCAAAAACTGCGTCAAAAAGCAAGGCTATAGCCTTGCCTTTTACCCAAAAAATGACTGATTCTCGACCTTCAATTTTTTTGCTTTTCAGCCATCCCAGGCACTTATACTCGTCAAAGGGTGCCTCTAGACCACTTGGCTGTATTGCATTTGACTTGGTTGTTGAGATATGCCCGTTTTTGAGCAACCAAAAACTGCGTCAAAAAGCAAGGCTATAGCCTTGCCTTTTACCCAAAAAATGACTGATTCTCGACCTTCAATTTTTTTGCTTTTCAGCCATCCCAGGCACTTATACTCGTCAAAGGGTGCCTCTAGACCACTTGGCTGTATTGCATTTGACTTGGTTGAGGAGATATGCCCGTTTTTGAGCAACCAAAAACTGCGTCAAAAAGCAAGGCTATAGCCTTGCCTTTATCACACCCACAACACATGCAAAAGACAAATGGTTGTTGACAACAGAAGAACCGTTTAAAGACCAGCAAGTGTTGAAACACCTAACACTTGGCGATGACGCCATCAATTCGCTGTTGTAGATTGTTGCAGAGGCAATCAATGTAGACAAAGAGGGGAACCTGCAGTATCAAGATGAAGACTGTGCGACTCTGATGGAGAAAAACTAACTTAACATTGTAACGAAGACACATCTAGGACAAACTACACTACCGTTCAAAAAGTCTTGGGACAATTCGAAGTTTCGAATCTTCTGGCGAATGAAAACAATTTAAGGCGATCAAAAAATGTATATCTTTTGAAACACTCCTATTATCCTTTAAAATGGTCTAAATAGCGCAGTAAAAGCATCAACAAGTTGCAACATTTCAGCTCTCTTTATTCATTACAATTAATTATCAGAATTTGAAACCTCTGCGCTTTGACCTTCGAGCAAATGTATCCTGTTTTTGATCTCTCAATAAAGTTCTTTCATGTCTTGGCGTCTGGAACTTCTTCGGTCTGCCAACCCTTGGCGAATCTTTCACGGTTCTAAATTTGAAGAACATTCGTATACAGCAAAAGCTGCATTCTCTGAGCAGCCCACAATTGATGCAGTTTCTTGGTAGCTTTTACCGTTATTTTTATAAAAGATAATTTCCAGAGGCTTCTCGTAAGATATTTCACGACGTTTGATAACCTCCATGTTCATGTTTCTGGCCTAGAAAAGTTTTAAGGTTAATCTTTTTCGAATAATGTTGCAAAATTGAAATACTTCGAAACATGAACAATGTCTTATGAAAGTTTCATGGAGATATCTGGTTGTCGTACTTAATAGGAGGGGATCAAATGCATGTTTTTAAAGCTTTTATCATAAGCGTCTTTCGAAACTGTCCCAAGACTTTTTGAACTGTCCCAAGACTTTTCGAATTGTCCCAAGACTTTTTGAACGGTAGTGTACAAAGCTCTTGACTAATGTGGCTGACCAATTGGAGATGCATACCACGTTTCCAGGTATGCTGAAGGTGAATGCAGATTATGCGTTGCGATTCGCAGATAGAAAGATGAAAAGGCATCGAAGATAAATATTACAATGAATGGGTTCATGCTTAGAGACTTCAAAGCGAAAGCTAACATTGTTCAATCATGGATTGACAAGCAGTTCAGTATGTTGCCACATCCCACAGAGGGGAAAGAGGAATCTCTACGCCAAAAGAGATGTTCAAGTGATGATGAAAGGGGAATTGCTGAAGCCGTTAAAGCTTTTTCCGAGCATTTAGAGGCATGTACGCAAACTGATGAGAATATGCCAGCTGATGAAGCAGGTCATCAATCCATGGGTGTTAAAGTGAAAAAACGGAAAGGTGTTGGAAAACTATCAATTCCCATAGGGTTAGTAAAACACCATACACCGCATCATGAGAAGGTGGACGGGACATTATGTGAATGTCTTTTTCGACGCCTCCTGCGCACATGCATATTTGATAAATCAATGTCCCAATCCTCCCATGAATTGGTTCTAAACACACTTCCCAGTTGTGAAATCAATAGGAATGGTGGGATATGACCCTTTAACTCCTCCAACATGTTTTAACATAGTTTATTTTACTAATTACATTTATTTCGGTAAGGAGCTCAATTTGTAGCTACAATACTGACACATGTTGGTATTAGTTTAATCAAGGGAATAATGAAGTGAGTATCTCCTAGAAAATCTTGTTCTTTGCCAAGCCTCTGAACGATTCCTTGTAACGCGCTCGAATTTCGAACTCCACATTCTAAACCAATCGGATATCCCCATTATTTGTGTAAATGAGGCATATGAGAAAGAAATCGAAAAAGAGAGAATTGAGAAAAGGAGGTCAAATATTCTTTAATTTATTTGGTTTATGCATAAGGGAATTCGTAGAATGACACGTACTTAAAACCTGTCTTTCTGCAAACTAATTTGGTTACCTTTTCCTTCAAGTACAAATCACCATCCATAGTTGAGTCGTAACAATTTCGTCTTGTCATCTGAGAAAAATGAAGGACGGTTCTTTCGGAGGACCAATTCGTTTTCCAGCAATGTTGGCAGTTTCCATCTATAAGACAAATGTTTTTATTAAAAGATAAGCTTGGTTAACGAATATTTTAAGTAATAATGAAATACAATCAATACTGGCCGCATAAAAGATTTAATTTTACGAACTTTTCCTGCAAGTTGAATGGCAATAGAGTAACCATTTAAACCAGATTTAATTGAGGCCATTCTTAGTTTTAAGGCTTTCAAAGAAAGCAACGCTTGAACTCTTAAAGGTAAAAAAAAAGTTCATTTAGAAATATGTGTGATCGAACCCCTAAAAGAGACAGAAAGGGGCTGGGCTACCACGTGAATACATTTCTATATTTATTGTTTTCGTTTTCTGCAACGTAAATAAAGTAGGTTGCTGCGCATTGAATTTCCATTGAAAACGCATTGCCTGGATTGAAATGCATCTATTTTGCCTTCGTTAAATCAAATGATAGCATCCCATGTGGAGTTGCTTGGCAACTAGAACATGAAAGCTGACCTCCCGAATCAAAAGTATTCAGAAGGCTGAGAAGAATTTACGGTCTAGATTTTTGCCTTCTATTGTAAGTGAAAAACCAGAATTTTTTACTCAAAAAAGGATGAATTGGTGCCAGCAATTTTCAAGAAAGGGTAAACGAGAAGACAGAATAGCAGCTAATTTGTAAATCTTTTGAAACCTGACAAAATAGCTATTGGTGCATCAGAATTCTACATGCATCACCCTTTGAAGACTCCGTGCTAACCTTTCGTTATTCGGCAAACAAACTTTGCTAAGCCACTTTCAAAAATGCTTCCCAAACAAATGACTAACGCTCTACGTTAATGCCATTTCCCTTCTTGTGCAGACTATTAAACATTTGCTCTATTTCAACGAAATGCCTTTTACGTACGAAGCTGGATTCTTGCTACCGGAATGAAGTATCCTCTTTAGAAAGCGACTTTAAAGTTCATAGTTTGGCCAAATACAACTAGGTTCGTAGGACATAATTTTATCAGCAGTGTTTCTAAGTACCTTTACTTGATTCACAGTAAAACTACATAGTTAGCAAATCAATTTCCCTTTATAATCTTTTAGACAGTTTATGGAAACACTATTTTTGTTCCAAATTTCGTGCTTGGACGGCCAATCATGGGTTTTTTAGATAATGGTTAAAACCATTTACAACAATCTACAATCTTTTTACATGTTTTTGCCTGCTCTGCATTCTTCTTCAGTCAGCTGATTTCATCGTACTTACCACAACATTTTTACTTTGCATTGAAAACAAGATTAATGTTGTTCTAAAATTGTTCATTAGAGCACAGCAGTGATAGACTTTGGTTGTAGGTTAATTAATTGCTAAGTCAGCTATGAGCATGGTAAGAGATGGATGGTATAGTTGACCAACATCAACAGAGACTGGCGAATCAAGAGTACCGAACTCATTGTACTTCGACTTGAATCGAACTATGGTTACGAAACTGCTTCGTCGAAGTAATTTTTGCCATGAAAATATCACGTGACCATATGAAAGCATAGGTTAAAAGCATAAATTGGTGTTTTGAAAAACATCGTAGCAAGTATCCGTTTCTACCTTTACAAAAGACACCCGGTAGATCTAGATGAAATCGCAGTCACAATTAGCGAGTTGCAATAAATTGGAAATAGTGATGGTTGACGGAAGAGGCCTAAGAACATGAAGCGACATGTGGTTCATCACAATCTGAAATGCTTATCTACCCTGTCAGGCACGTTGATTTTGTTGGAATAGTTTACGCTAAAAGTACCAGAAGCGGCATTAGCTATAGGCTTTAACCAGCGTTAAACCAAAACAACGGGCCTTTTGGCCTACAATCGTTGGATGCAGGTGTCTCTGGAGCAAGCAGGTCATTACGGCGTGGTCGATAAATGACGAAGAAGGCCATTTGCGAGACAGCCACGAAGAGGCGTATGCAAAGATTATCCTTCGTGTGCAGTTTTTTGCAGCTGGCACTTACGCAATGTTTGGATCTTCCCTTTGGGCGTTTCTTATCCAGGCGACACCACTCCTGCATTATGCAACGGTCTTAGAGAAAAGGAGATCTAATTTGAAGAAATATCATACTAGAGCGGTTCCACTTACAAGAAAGTTTCCTTGCATACTCGTGTTTTCTTTCCCAAACAAGCACTAGGCCTTACGATTTTGGTAGAAGGTATCGTAAACCGGCTGTTATGGTACATGTATTACCTAGGATTCCTAGCTCCAGTTTTCCTAAACTAACCAACTGTTTCTACCAATTGCAGAAGGAAAAACAGGAAACCAAGTATTTCTGAAAAAAAATTTCCAAAATCACGAATAAACCAAAGACACATTTCCGTTTCCAACAAGTTTAATCTCCGAACTTGGGAAGTTCTCAAAATGGATACGCTTTGAATCTAACATTTCCTATGTTGATACTTCTATCGTTCACGTTACTAAAAGTTATGAGAGAGGACTCGATGAATTATAGTATGTAACAGAATATTAAAGGTACTTTAGACAAGTACTTGTAGTCACATGGTTAAGTACTACATTGATTCTACTGCTGTTCTTTAGATCACTTCTTAATTAAATCTATAAACTTCTTTTTAAAGGGAGTTTATGTTTCGACCCACAATTATGTGCAGGAGATTTGAACAAATGATAGCTTTGTGGTGGAATCAAAAGACACATATTGAAGAATTAAAGTTATTGGCCTCATCCTACAGTAGGTCATGTATCGTGCTACGTGCGACAAAATTCACGGTACTTGAAATATCTGATTTACGGACAATTAAGACACCCATGTCGCTTTTGACCGCTTCTAGCCGCTTTTAGTTTCATAGCGTGAAATTTTAAAAAGCGGTGTTACTGAAATTGTCAAGACACAGGCAGCAAATTTCATCTTGCAGCACTACTTTCAGTTTTTGCCACCAAATGAGCAAGTTATTATCAGGCAAAAGAACAAATATTCCCAAAGATTTGGAAATGTTTAGGTATGCAAAGATTCTTTCAGCAACAGATTCTTCAGCACTTTTAAGCTTCGATTAGAACCTGCTGTTGCAAATATAACAGGATTCAGGACATTATCAAAATCAAGGGGGAGAGGAAATTTTTCCAAAAATCCTTAAGTGATTATGAAAGATTATGCAAATAGTTTGTGAATCCAGTAATATCCTCGAATTAACCAGAAATTTATCAAGATTATGGCAAGATTATGGATCACTTCTCCCTCAATTGATGAAACTTATACACGGTCCATACTTTTGTAGCATTGCGATTTAATGGTACAGTGCTTTAGTATTTTTCTCCTCTTTCCAATGAAAAGTAGAAAGACACTTTTTGAGAACTAGGATCTCCTTAATGATGGGTGTGGCATCCAAGTCTCGAAAATATACCAGACTGAGATTCTTAATGAAACTAAGGCTAAGTCTTCTTCAAGTCATATGATCTCCTCCTGTACCAAGTTTCATAACTTTACCCCTGATAGCACAGGGTTATCTTCAAAACACGGAAATCGGAAAATGGAATACGGAATCAAGGAACTTTATGTCAAATTGCCATCTATAGATATTTATGAGAAAGATGTGCAGATAAAGACGTATAGAGAGTATGAATTATTATACCATTCAACTTTATTTAAGATTCAGCACTAATAGTGATTGGAAGTCAGTCGACGATGTACAGTTGTGCGATAGCGTACGAGATTTCCCAAAAATAGGATTTCCAGGGATTTTTTGATAAAACAATGGGAATTTTATAAAAGGTGTACGAGATTCTTTGAAGTGATTTGCCCCTCGATTGTGTGCATGCCTGGATCCCACTAGCAATGTTAGAAGAAAGTATCAAAACATTTTACCATTCAAATGATTGTTTAGTTTTTATTTTTAAATAGCAAAACCTGTTCCATGTTCCTGTTTGAAAGACTGGACAATTTGAAGTTTTTGTTTGCATTTTCTAAAAAGTATTTTCTGTTTATATCTTGTTACAAAAAACTATATAAAAGCCTTTTTAATGAACAATAGTTTCGAAGGGCCTGCGTTAACCATAAATGCCCCTAAAAATAGCCAAGCTTGTATGCTTTGAGCTTTGCAAGATGCCGTGTTTTATGTTGATGTAGATACAAACTGTTCCACAAAATTGGTTTTTGTGACCCACACAACAAATTCTACCAGTTTTGTTTACCCAACCATTGCTCAGAAACAATACGTGGCGACACTGTGATCATACGATTAAGAACGTGGACATTCGCAACAAGGCTAGTTTTCTCGCATGATTCGACTCCAATATTGGTAGTTGATTTACGAATTCCTTCTAGCCTAGTGGTCAGTCACTGGTAATGGAAGGGATTATACACTGGTCAATGTGCAATCCTTGCGTTCGTTTTTTGCAAGGCGAATCTAGATTGGGACTTCCACTTGTAAATATCACATGGGGTTTCTGTTGCTGGGGTGTTGGGAAGTTTGTTGTTAGTATTATAACAATCGATCGTCAACATCAGCTAGTCAACAATGTTTTCTGTAGCAATAATCACACCTTGGCCTCGTTTTGGGACAAAAGCCTGCAGATGTTTGTCAACTTTCTTAACATGATCAGTTGCGCATTTACCCATGGGCCCATTGGGTCCACCCCCTTAAGACCTGCATTCCTTTAGGGTTCGGAGAAAAATAGTTCGTATAGAGTGCTGCTAATGAAAAGAATAGCGTGGCACTAAATTATTCCGAGAAATTTCGAAATTCCGAGAAAAGGGCCCCAGGAGATGCCGTTCAAGAGTATCAGTAGTTTTAGCCTTTTATCTTTGAAAAAAGTAAGGTTATTAACTGTTGCAAAAATGACGTCATCTTTTGGCCTAGGCCCGGGGTGTCCTACATGTAGTCCTGAGTAATTCCGTTACATCAGAACTTCGTTTTTATAAAATATTTCCCCTAAGATCATGCTTTACGAAGAAATCCATGTATTATACAATTTTACAACTGCAATTCAATGGTATTTTATTGCACGATTTCCATCGGTAAACTCTTGCAACTACGAAACACTGAGAATTGGATGGAAGGATGTTTAATAAATGGAGTGTGAGTATTTGAAAGTTTTATGCATCACATAACTGCTATTTTTTATCTATGACAACTGTCAACCAGTAATAAGAACAACTGAATATCAACTAAAACGAGAAAATTTATAAACATGGTCATTTGAAAACGGATGACTTTGCCATTTTGCCAAAGTCAAATCGTAAATCAAATTAATGTGCCGAAAGCAAATATGGAACGTTTTAGAATTAAACAACAACATTGTGTTTTATACCTAAGAAATAGAATGGCTAGTTAGGCGGATTTTCAACCGAATGGTTTTCATGCTTGGGTGCGTGAATTGTATGTGGCAGAATTACACTACGTAGCTGAATCGACAGGTAAAATAGATCTAAGCTGTGGTTGATAATTTTCCCGCAAGTCGACACAGTTTAAATGTAACAATTAAAGAGACTTGAGATGGAACTCTGAATAGAAATTAAATGATGAAATTAAAGAATTCCATCTACTCTTTTTTATAAGAACAATTTTATAACACAAGAGACTCAAAATTAGTTTAAAGTTAGGTTTTATAGATATTTCATTTTGCTGGTTTTTTATAAAAAAAAGTGCACATGCTTGATAAAACATATTTCAAGTATGATGGATAACTATCGTTGATTAGCATTTCGATCAAAATCAATCAAATGACACATAAGCACTGCTTCTGGGAGTCTCGCTTCTTCACAAAAAATGACTTTTTAAAAAAAGAATATTTTCTGAAGGAATGTCAGAGTGATTAAAGATTTATGCTTTGATACCGGTGACAGAAAATCAAGGCGACGTTTACACAGTACGGTAAAATTGCAAAAGATCGCAGAAAGTAAAGAAATAGTAACAAATTAGGAAAGTTGTGTATTTTTTCAGATAGATAGCTCCACAAGCCAGTGTTATCGATGGAAATTTCATTTTTTTGTGACGACAAACATTGCATAGGGCCTTCTATGATAAAATTAATTGGTTGGCCTCGAGATCGGGCTTGCTAAACACGCCCAATTTTCACTAAGAGGCTGATCGTCTTGCCGTGACCTGTTACCACCCAAAAGGCTTATTCAATTTCATAGATAAGGGGGTTTCTTCGATCCCACCACCCCCCCCCCCCCCACAGTAGAGTAAAGGGTTTGTTATTAAGCAATTATTGGGGAAACTAGCATTAAGAGGAGCAAATTTGGCACGAGGAAGAAATTCCTCTTATTCCTTTTGATTTGGTATTCAGAGGAAAAGTTTGGCTCAATGACAAGATCGAGCAATTTATTCCTACGAGCTTCGTTATAATTTAAGTTCTACAATACGTCGTTGCTTTTACAATATAGCGGTATAAAGTACTTTGGATGACTGCGGAAATGATATTAAAAACTTGAAAAAATTGTTTTCGAAGCCTGCTTTGGTTTGCAGAAGAATGGGAGTATGGTAAACAAACATCTTTGAGATTATGCGGCTTATTAATCGCTTTACCCGCGAAACTAGTGGTAGGAAGGGATGAAATGGGAAATTGGCGCATGCAAACAAGTTATAGCTTGTCTATTCATTTTTCACGGGAATGAACATTTAACACACTGAGTAAAAGGCCAATGAAATATATCAAGCCATATCTTTACCCTTTAACCAGTTGGTCTACTCTCTTGTCAGATGACGAGCAATAACTTTTTTGCGCTGGCCAATTGCTCTTGGGGCTACTTGTAGTGTCATTGTTGACAAGCAATATACTTATGCCTATAAGACGACGTCCCCCGGCAGCAGAGGCAGCCTGCCCGTGCAGCACCTGAAATGCATATGGCTTGCCGCCTCAATCGGGGGGGGGGGGGGAGTGCAGCTACCTATCCTGCTTCAGTAAAAGATTGCTAGCCTTATTCTTTCCCACCTTCCATGTGCCAGAAAACTGAATCCTGCGCACAAAAATATGTCCATCAAAAGGGCCATCAGAAGAAACACCGGAAGGTGATTTGCCTGTGGTCATAGCAACAACATTAAGCGTGATCATAATGGCGTTTGAATGCTACCAGTTGACACTTTCGCAGAACGATCGTTGTGAGATTCCCACCTTTTGGTCTCAAAACAATATCACCAGATATCATGCATCTGGGCACACAGCCATTGCGTGGGAGACCATTGCATACTATCTACAGAGCAGGTGCTATGTGTTAGAAAGTGGGGATGGGGGCGAAATGTGACGATTATAAACTTCTTTCTATTTCTTTTTACTTTTTCTTTCTATTTTCCATGTCTGCAGTATAAAGCTAATTTTGCTATCTATTTTCTGTTCATTGCATGAATTAACACTTTGGATACAGACGATTGCATTAAAAGTAAGCCACGGGTGAACTACAACCAATATCGAGTGTGCCAGCTTTCTATATAACTGCCAGAATTGTATTTTATCCTGCGACCCATATTACCTGCAGCATATACACGCTTTTTTTTAATAAGAAACCTACCTCAAGGCCTAGTTCCAAAAGTTCCTTATTCGTAGACCTCAAATCATCAGATTTTAGTACAAAAAGTTCCTTAAAAGTTCATTAAGTTCTCATTTTCGGTGCTTTGACTACAATAAGTCTTAACACTTAATAGAGAGAGCGGGCGAAACTGTATATGCGGAAACTACTCAATGAAGCAATTGACACACGAATAGCAAACAATATATGCGAGTATTGGCTGCAAATGCATGGGACCGGCTTTTAATTCTTGATGCTTGCAGTTATAAAAAATTTTCAAATCGAAAAGTTTCTTAGTGATTTCGTTTTTAGTAGTATGAGTTCTTTAAATATTTCGGTCTTCTACATGTAGGTTCCTTATAAAGTGGTTCCTTATAAAAAACGTGTATTGGGTCTTGCTTTCATTCATAACTCAGTGTTTTGGTCGAGTAGTGCAATTTTGAATGACCTTGTGCTTACGTCAAGCATCTGCGCAACCTTGAATAGCAACTGAGCTCATCGCTGCACCCCTCTCTTCCTGCCACTGGGCACATTGTCTCAATCAACAAGCTCGTCAGTGTGTTTCTATCAATTGCATCAAAACGATTGTTGATTCGATCCAGTAAAGTTCCGATTCTGAATCTCATTGGGTCATAACGGTAAAACTGATTGAAGAAATTGACAATCGGCAGAGGCAATTCAAGAAACTAGCTGTTTGAAAGATGAGCAGCTTTTAACATTTATAGACTACTTAAACGATGACATCACAAAATTCTAAGAAGTGATTTTTGCTAATGTCAAGCTGTTGTTCATGGCGTGTATGAAGTTTTCGCACGTAGTTGTAGTTAGAGTTCTTTATTCTCTTCACTTTAGTAGACGCATGTAACTCTTTATTAAAATAGAAACAAACGGGGAAATTTAGTCCAATTTACTGAATAATTTAAGCTTACGGCTAAAAGTCACCTGATACCATGGGTAGAAATGTGATTTTTATGCTCTACGCTACTATGACGTCATCCACAGCATGCTCTTTTCGTAAAGTCATCACTCTATCGTGTTACTGCATTTCCGTGTAATTATGAAAGCGGCCCATCTAGGATACTTTCCATTAAAGTTATCATTTTAGCCAACCCAGAGGAGCGTTGATCTTTGATCTTAGATACCCCTTCAGAGCTCTAGACAGATGTCTCTTCTCCCATAGAGCTGAGAAAAAACACTGTTCACATTTCTATATTTTGGTAATCATTCTCGATATATCACTCAACTGAACGAGGTTACAATAATGTTATGATCAACGATATCCCGAGGATTATATATCAATTGTCACGTGATTATAATAGGTCATGTGATCTGGGGAGCGTCCTACTACAAAATTTGGGGCAAAGTGATTTTGCGTTAGAATTTATATCGTTTACTTCCAAAGAAATGGGATCCTTTGTACCTGGTTCAGCACTACACTTTTTTCATGCTATAGCCACTTTGTCGAGCTCTAATCAACTATTGTTAACGTTTGGTTGGTTATGTTAATTTACGGCCCTGTCTCCAATCGTTACGAAAGACAAGCTTGCAAGCAGCACAAAGCGCGCAAGAGGCCTAAATTTAAAGTATCGGATTCCTTGAAGCAACAATTCCAACAGTCCTTGCCGATTCAGGGTATAAGTTTTAGAAAGTTCCTCTTAGGCAAAACAGTCTTCTTTCGAGAAAAAATCCTTCTTTCCAGGCAAACTAGTTGGAGGGTCAATATAAATTAAAATTAGACTTGCTGCCATATCAAAGGTCACGAGTATGTGGTTGTTGTTTATTTGCAAATGTATCTGGCTACAACCTGGCTTGATAACGTTATACCTTTGATCAATTGTCCATAATTTCCTTCCACTGACCACATCTTCTGACCCTTTTACTCTGATGTCCACCCACTTCAGCTAAAATAAACAATGAAGTTTAGCTAGTGTGGTTTTCGACTACCACTTGCAATAAGAAGTTTCTATCGCTGGAAATAAACATTAGTCACATGTGTCAAAATTAGTCAAACAATTTGATAACACCAATTTTGTTTGAGATGCCAAGCATGACGAAAAACAACTATTGCATGGCAGTTTTCTTAGAAACAATTGTGGTGCTTTTTGTGACAAATGCCTTACACAACAAAAATATACCTTTGCAGAGCAGTTTTCCTGGAAGCAATGGTGCTTCTTTCCTTTTGTGATTTGTGGACAAAAGGTCCTAGGCCTAAAGAGACCCGCAGATCCCCCGTTCCGTTGCAATCCCTGTACAGCAAATATATATCTGAAGCCGGTCAATGTTTTATTGTATTTTTAAACCATTGTTTCCGATATTTCCATACGAAACGTTATCATTAAAACAATTAATCTGAGTGTATTTTCTTAAATGGGGCAGCTCCCTTAGGAGCATGAAGGGCATAGTCTTGCGTGATTTTTGCGAGATTCGCACAACGTCAACTCCTGAAATAGCAAGGGTCTTTTATCGCAGAGCAGTATCCCTGGAAACAGTAGCGTTGTTTTCCTTATAAATGAAAAGTTTTCACGCCTCCGCCAAATTCACACTTGGATCCCCAGGGTTGTCATTTGAGCGTGTGCTAACGAAAACTGCATGTTTTTTAGGGCGGTGCAACAGCAATTATTAACAATGATCCCTAGTTACCCTGGCTCTAGCTCGCGATCAATCGATAAGGCCCGCAACAAAAGAAAAGCCAATTTCCTCCTGTTAACGTCATTACCAAGATAAAATATTTGTGGTAGCTTCGCGTATACATGCAGGAATCGAAAACCCAGGGCGGCCTAAGAAACTGTCCCAGTAAATCGTGGTCAAGGGGAGAAATTTTTAGTTTCCAAAAGAAACTGAATTTGTTCTACAAGAAAAATTGTACTATTTGAGGCAGAAATTATTGTCTAAATTATTGTGTGAATTGAGCTAATGAAATAAACATACACGTGAGATTGCATGATTGAGGGAACTTTAGCCTGAAGACTTTCATTTCCAAGAGAAATTAATGTAAGTGTTATGTTATTTCTGCTTCAGTCTATAAGAACAAATTTAAAAACACAATTCTTGTTGCCATCACTGTCCATTTTAGTCCTCCTGAATTTTTCTGAAAATTAGTCTTATCTGGATAAGAGCTTTGCCACCTGGATACAACAGTTTTATTTTGACTAATATCCAATCATGATTAGCTGTGAAGTTAATTGGGTTAATTTTACCAAGAGCAGTAGATTAGATATTATATTGCGACAACAAAAGTTTTTAAACTCTTTCATCTTTGAAGGTTTGTAAGCAGCAAATTTTAATATTTTGTTCCTGAATTTTCAGCATGAAATTAAAAGCAGTAAAACTTTGTGGTAATACTATGTTAGGAATTGAGGTTGGTGGTAATACAAAGGTTTAGTTTAGCAGATTAGCTATTTCAAGTCAAATATAGTACTCATTTCTGTATACCATCCTGTGAGAAACATTATGACACAGGCAGGAAACTAGATTTACTTGTAGTAGTCCTTTATTCCTTAAAAATAGTTGACATCTGTTTCAATCCACAAAACACAATAAAATAAACGTTTTTGCCTGACCAATTGCTCAACTCCCATGGTTCTAGAGATGCAGTATTCTACTTTGAAATTATATTATCATTAGGGCTAAACCAAAACAATGAACCCAAATCACACCACCTAATTATATGTATTTTGTAGCTTATTTCATGACCATAGTCAAATCTTAATGAGGGTTTGAGGAAAAGAATTGGTGGCAGAGTACAAACCCATAAATGCAAAAACCATTAGATTCATGTCATTGGAAATTTGCCATTGTTTCAATATTGATCACTTTGAAACTATTTCAACTACACAACAGAACAGTTTCAAGAATAGGTTTAGAAAATGATGTAGTTGGCATAAAGGTGTTGTGAAAGAACAGAAATCTTTCCAGAAAGTTTCAAGAAACAAGAAACTGATGAATAAATGACCACAAATTCCCAAGGCTTGATAAAATCATTCTCTCAAAATTAATATATATGGTGTATTCACTGTAATTCTATTATAAAGAGGTACAGAAACAAACAACATAAGGAAAGATATTCGAACTTGTTTAATTCTTGGTAAACAATACATCACACACAAGGCTTAATGGTGTCCATTGTTTCACTTAAGGCAGGGTGATTCCCCTATGGACCCAGACCAAAAGCCATGATATTGGCGAAACAAAACACAAAGATTGTTTGGTTGTACAATATACACTAAGGTTAACTCCCCCCAGGGAACATTAAGTCTATATCACAATGAATGCTGAGGCATTAATTAACTTTCTTAACCTGAACAGTCAAAAATATCAATATTTATGAAAATACAACGACACAAGTGTAAAAATACTAGATTGTTATCAAACTGCGTGTTCCAAGCACGTATTAAAGAGGAAAACCCTGAATTTACATCATTCTAATCAAAAAACACAACATGAAGTTGAAGCAACACGTAGAAATTTGCGAATTTGAGTATTTAGGCAGTTTGAAAATTTTTCAAGGCAATGACGATTTACTGTAAGCCAACAGAAAATTTTAGTTGTTCTAAGAACTGCTTAAATACTCAAAGCTGCAAGAAAAATTTCAGCTAGCAAATGAAAAGCAAAAACTGCAACTGTGCCAGCCACAAATTCTGGTTAATAATTGTTACTTAAAGATGCTCTGGTAGCTTTTTATTTGGGTATATTTACAAGGACAAATACTAGGTTAAGAGCGATCTCGGAAAAAAAACAGAAATTAATCGTCCAACCACAAGAACCCTTGCAAAGCAAACCCTTGCAAGACCCTTCTTCGCCAGTAAGAAGGGTCTCTTCCAGCAATAATTCTTCAAAGGTGTCTCTCAGTAGCAAGAGACGGCCTTTGGTTCCTCGTTCGGGTTCGACTCCCACTTGCCAAGAACAACATACTCCTTGGAACCGTTGGCGCTGTTTGAACCGCAACCTGGGGCATAGAGGTAGTTTGGTACGGAATAAAATACTGTTATATGTTGGTACTTCGGCGGGCTCCGGAGACTGTTCGCCATGTTTGCAATCAGCTGCAAGGTCTGGTTTCTTTCATGCCACATAAGACAAACAGTTGATTTTTCAACAACTTTGTACAATGTTCGTAAATACTCGCATTTTTTATCATTTTGGTGAACGAAGTGGCTGTTCAGGTAATTTTCAAGCTTCTGGTGTTGACTGTAAATATCCTTGAAATCAATAAAAAATCGACTGCACATATACTTTTCGGTCGTTTTAAAATCAGGATTTACGGGCTTGAACTGCTTAACGAGTAAGCTGCAGTACTTGAGCAACCCACCTCCTCGAATCTCCTCGGGATTTTTTGTTGCAATAAGTCTCTCAACCAAATGGTACTTCGCCTCCTCAAAATCGCCATAAACGGACTCTGCATTCACGGCTGGATATGTCTCTGGCGTTATCCCAACATCAGATGTAATATCGAACTTTAGTAGAGAATCAAGAATGATTTGAAACGAGTCAATCGAAAATTCAAACTGCCTTCTCATGCTGTCCACAAATTTAAGCTCGATATTTCGTCCATCTTTGTTTGCAAGTGTTATCAGCGACCAGTTGTCCGATTTATTTGTAACTTTTACCATTTTCCTTACGTATGCTTCTTTAAGGGTGCAACTCCCCATTCGGTCCCTGGACACCCCATCAGGCAGAAAGTCTTTCAGTGACTCGAGCACAGCTGATTTCACTTGCTGGAAGTTCGACTGACTCTTCAGTTCAACATTGAAAATCAAATCGAGATCATTGTAGGCCAGGTCGTCCGAATTGCAGTCCTCCTGTACGTTCAAAACATAACTTGCTGTGCTGCCATTCAAGCGAACGTCGTGCACGATGATCTCTCGCTCTGCAAACTGGGCCAGTAGAAGGCTAATAAGAGATTTCGGTTTCACCTCCAATGTTGGAAAGTTTCCACGTCCATGCACCAAAATTGCGGTTCCCAGAACCTCATCTAGCCTGGAGAATTCTTCGTAAGTAAGCATATGTTGATTGCTTGCCATGATTGCTGCTTTTAGGTTTTGCACTGGAGAGTAGTTTTGTACGTATATAGGACCCTGTCTGAACTTTCAGGAAATCTTCCTGTCGAACACTTCAATCTGGTCTCGGTTCTATTTGAGAAAATTGAACATAAAGATGGCTGCGGTCGACGAGCCGTGATTGGTTTAATTTTTGTGGTTTCTATGCAACGGAGGAAAAATGATATTGACAACTTATAACAAAACCACTGGTACTTTCTAGCCAATGGCGTTCGCTTATGAAAGAAATGAAAACAAAGATGTACTCCCTGGGATATGTATTAGCACACAAAAGAGGAACACATCTCTTTGACTCATCAAATTTGCATACAGTGACGTATCAGGGGGGCGTCTCTCTCAGAACAGAATCAATGGGTTATGCGTTATTATTAGTTTCACCATCAATAATTCATGCTGGATTTATTATTTTAGGAAATTTTTCATGCTTATCATCTGACAATCTATGTTCGAAAAGCAACTTAAGACACCACGTGGAAACGATGTGGCTGTGCATACTTCAACAAATCTCCCACGCATAATCGAATATGCCTGAAAAGTGTGAAAATTTCGCATAGGTTTACGAATATAAATTTTAATGAAAATACGCACTAGGCTGGTCATCGCGTTCAATAGAAGAGGGCCTAAACAGCACAAACACGTCAATTGTCGGTGTGTGGACAATAGGTGACGTTGGCTGCCCATACGGGACAATATAACGGGCTGTAAAAACCGGTACTGCTTTGCTGGGGGCACAGAACTTGTTTCCAAGAGTCTCCAGTCACAAGGCATTGGCTGGCTTATTCATGCCTGCTGCTTTGACAAAGACCGGGCTGGTTTCTGGCGAATGACAACCGATGTCTACACAATAAACATTTGAAATTGAAGCATTGTTAGAAAGTGCAAGGACCTGCCATGAATCCCCAAAGCTCACATATCAGGAAAAAACCAGATTCGTTCCTCTTCAATATTAAGCTATGCGATGCTTTAAATGGTCTTTTATAGCTCCAGCAAGAAGCTGGTTTCTTCCTAAAACATTTCAAAGTCAAGAGCACAAAATTAGTTCTCTTTTAAACATGCTTTTTCAAAAAGAGGTGATTCAATGTTTGTGGCCATAGAAATTGATCTGTTAGTTGATTATCCACCGGTCTTAAAAGATCTGCCTTAATTTGTTTGGTTCTCCCTGCGAGGCAAAATAGGCCTGTGCCATTAGGGTCGCGATGGCCTGATGACCTAAAATCGTCACCCATTCACCCCCAACACTGTTGACAGCTTTTATGAAGAATGAATGTACAGCGGACTTTATGGGATTATATGCCAGATGCCACACACTAGAACTGTGATGTCATTCGAAAAAAGTCGGCCATGTTCTTTCGACATGGTTAACTTAATTTTTGTTTGACCTTAGTGTCAAATTTACGCGTGTTTAATTTGTGTCTTGGATGCAAAAATAGCTGGTTGCTATTTTCAGGACGCATGACATGGCTTCTGACAAGGCTTGTTGAAGGCCCTACTTAGCAGATACCCAGTAGTTTGAACATTTCCAGCAGAGGCAATTCATTTTTGGTGCAAAGTTGTTGTTTAGTTGATTTCAACAACAAGCGTTTTTATAATGCGCATGTCGCCTATGTTGTTCTTGGCGTTCCTGGCTCCTCCGCATGCAGCATACTGCCAGCCACCCCCATAAGGGAAAAGGTTCCGTTTGCTTGCAGTTTATATGTAATATATCGTTCAAATCGGTTCAAATTGCAAGCTTTAAGGATGGTTAGTTTCGAAGAACAAACGGATAAGCTTTAAGCATAAAAGAAGGTCGCTGAAAGTTGTGTTATAGGTCACACTGCAAGGGCGCTAAAGGATAACTTGCCAAGGCAGAACAGGGCTGAACTGGACAGAACTAGCCCGCGCTATAATTCCCCTGCCATTAGTAAGTGCACTTGTGGAAAGTATGCATGTTTATAATTCTGTTCACCAGTTCATAATTCGTGCAGAAAAGTAGGAAAGCTGACTTTGTGTTTTTCGAATGGAAAATTATGAAGCTGTTTGTAACTGTTAAGCTGTTTTTATTCAAAGATATCAAGTTCTGTGGGTTCATACAGCAGATAACAAAGAAGAGAAGGCTTAGTAAAGTTATGAGCCATTGTGACGCATCTAAGCGTTAATCAAGCTTCAGCAGGATAATCGGAATTTGTTGAAAGTGGTTAGGCCTAGGGGCCTATACATTGGTTCAGTGGTCAAGTACGCTTAGATAGGTTGACAAAAACATTTTTTATAGATTCTCCCTGACAAATAATCGGAATCACGCCAAAAATGATTTTATTCAAACATAATTCGTGCTAAAAGTAATTGTACCTCAAGTTAAAATCGGTCCTAACTAGTCTCATCACTTTCATATATTTGCAATATTGGTCCGCATTTGGGAAAACCAAGCAATATTGTGGATCGTAAACACGAGTCAACCTCGCTATTTATAAAACCATGAAATTAGTAATTTCGAGTGGGTCATTGCGTAGGCCAAAATTATCTGCGCATCGAATATGCATAATGCAAGTCATTCCAGAATTTCAGGAAACATGACGTAATGTTCTCAATCCGTTCTCACAACACCCAGGTAAATTTGAGTGAAGTCGGACTCTGTGAAGAGCAAAACATAAAGGGGTGCAAGTTGAATTATCAACACTTCCTGTGCGTTGCGGCTTCATTTTGCTTGCTTGTGTTGACTGGCGGTTTCATATGGATGGATACCAAGGCCTGATATGCTAAGACTGAACTTCTGGGAGAATTTCAGCGGATGCCAAAGAAATATTTTTTAAAATATCAGTGTATCAGTGCTTTTAAATTATGGCAGCACCTTGGTTGGAAAAATCACAAACATACCTTAGGAAGACAAGCTCTTAACTTAACGGACCAAGCACCTTCAGCTCAACTCGTCAAGTTTATTTCTCCATCCAACCCCCGTAACTGCTCACACTGAAATGCAATCATCAATTCCCCGAGGCACCACAAGCATTTATAAATCAAGCTCCTTGCATTCTTTCAAAAAGCTTTTTCCCCTGGCTAACATTCCTGCAACTAAATTTGATGCAACGAATACATTTAGTTGTGGTGTCAAGAATTTGAATCGTTGCCTACCAATAGAGGCTCTGAAATTGGTAAACACAGATGGGTCTCTCGACCCCTTCTTCCACTTGTTGACAATGGGGGTCCGATATTTGTTCGGGTAGAAATCCACATTAGAAATCTTACTATGCCCTCATCAACAACCCTGTCCCTGGTGTTGTTGGGGACATGGGAGTTAGCTACAGTAACTTGGTATGGTATGGGCATCTGAAAATTTGCAAACCGTTTATATACAGGGTTCGAGATAATAGCGTTGCACCCACAACCAAATAATAACAAAAGGCCGTTGGGTCCAAACCCCATGGCCTGAAATGGTGGCCTGATATGACGTCATACCTTGTGCAAGGCAACTGGAACTTTAAACCACAGCTATCAAATTTCATTAATTTCCTTTGTCTGGCAAACTCATAGGATTAACATGGGATAACCACACCCGTATGCACTCGAAATGGAGTGGTGCCGGTTGAATTGCCGACGCAAGCGTGGGTCGAGAAGGATGCATCGCAAATCTGCGAATGACGTAGGACAAGGGCAGTTACAGGCAGTTGTGCCATGGTATTAATAGTTATTTGCACCATCTCCATGGCAACGGATCATTTTGCAAGGGAAATGCTTACGAACTTCGATTGCAAATGACGTGCTTTGCCAATATTCACTCTATGAACTACCTCTACAAGTAACAACATGAAAGCTCAAATTTCACTGCCCCGTCTGCAACTTTGATAGTGCTGTGAGAATGAGCGAGAGAGCTCTTGTGAGGGGCATTATCTAGTCTGTCAGTTCTTGAATAGGTTTCAAAATAAATGCTTTTGTTATTGTTCTAAATAAGCTAAGCTTAGTCCATAATAAACTGCCTTCAAGTTTCACGAAATCCCTTCATCCCATTAGCTTGCTAATTCACGAAAATTTGTATGCACCATTATGCATTCTCATCTCTGTCATAGCTGCCTAGATTATGTCTAAATTCATATTCATTTATTGGCTTCCACAAAACTAGATTTTGCAAAGTTGAAATCGACATAAAAAGAAAACAAAAAATAAACAAAGTGCATGCAAAATTTCCTCATAAAATAAACATGACATATGTTGCAATCAGTAGCAAAGAAATTAGCCCCCTCTGAAGTACAACCCTTAAAAAATCGCCTTGAGATCCCTATCCTCCATACACATTCTGTCGCCTATATTTAGGTGATTGAATCGGTGACTTGTTTTGATTTCTGTAAAACAAACAGACAGCACACACAACTTGCGAATGTGCTATAAATGCTTGCGTGACCAATAGAAAGGCAATTCAAAAATTAAACAATGACCATCGGCTTTAAAAACATGACAATGAATAGCTCCTTTTCGGGACCATTTCAATGAAGTGCAGAACGAAATACTGCCTGTTTCCCAATTTGGGAATCTCAAATCCAGATTCTGCAATCGTGTGTAGACGTACGATCTGCCAGAATGGAGGGGGGGGGGGTTAGGGGGTCGGCTTTTTAACTGAGGGTTGGTTGATGATAATGATGTTGCAACCGTTTGCAGCTCTGAATCAAATTTCAAAAAGAAAACAAGTCAGATTCTTATACAGTGGTGCGAGGGGCAATTCACTCTTGCCAATAGCGTACGAGATTTCCACGAAAACAATGGGATTTCCAGGAATTTTTTGATAAAACTAAAGGTTTTTCACAAAAGGTACTGGTGTTTTGCACGAGTTTTTTGGAGTGATTTGCCCCTCGCAGTGGTGTCCTGCACATAAGAAACAATTTTTTTGATTGATGTTTCTTATAAAATGAGATATACACTTAAAATCAGTGAAATGTATAAGACAACCACATTATACTATTGATCATCTACTCAGACACAAGCTCAATTATTGTGATAAAGATAACATATAAATATACTATTTTGATTTGTATTTGTCTTTTTCACCTTTAGGACACGCTAAATATATTCCAGAAAAGTTATTTTTGCTTATCAAAGGGGTTATTTTGTTAAAATTTAGGGCCTGTGTTTCTTAAAATTGTGGCTCTTATGCGGGACACTACTATAATTGATTAAGCGTTCTCCCGTTGCCATTAACATTCATAAAGTCTAGAATGTATTCATAAAAAGGCAAAAGCAAGGCAAAGTAAGAAATTCTAATTGATAAATTACAGCTCCAAAGGTAAATTATAGCCTAAATCTGCAAATATTGAGACATTACAAAGTTTACCAAAACAGTTTCACATTTACAATTACATAAATATAAAACTATGCAAAATATTCATGATTCTAATCACTAAAGAAAAACGCAATTGGCATGCATTCGGATATCAACTACTCATTCAACTCATTCTTAATTGATAATAAGGTACTTCAACGCAAATGGGCAACAAAGTTATTTTATTCTACATTACGCGAGTTTTGTTCATGAAATGGAGATTTCTAAATGATGGAACCGATAGAAATGCGAATAAATATTCTATCAACAGACAATTCTAGCTAATAGTTTCATTTTTCTAAAGAGACGAATCTAAGAATCCGATAAAGCACGTCGTTTTACCGGTTTTCTAACTTGTTAAGCTGGGCACCGGTATACTCACTCAAAAGCAACATTTTTATCGGATCGATTTTGACGATTATTCACAGATTAACCAAAAATGAAGGCTGACATTCGAAACAAGAGCGAAACCTCACCCATAAATAACTCCATTAAAACTAGATCTACGAGGGAACAAAAATTGAAATTGATGAAAAAGCCCGATAACAACAACAACAACAACAACGCGCGCACAGTAACTCTTGAATAGATCTATTTTTAGCCCAACCAAAAATAGTAAGCGCTTGAGCAGATTAAATGGTCCCAAAGAGACGTTTAACCGATAACTCAACAAAGTAAACGGTAAAATTTGACAAGATTATTGTAGTGGTTAACCTAGCAGGCCTAGTGTACATTGTCGGCAGATTCTGTTACATAAACTATAAATTTTAATTTTAAAGTCTATCATGAAGTTTTGCGGAACAATGAAGAAATGTGCTGCTCTTTGAGGTGAACAAGCTCATTGCGCCGTTCTGTGGAGTTCTTATCAAGAACCCCAGAAATGATACGTCGAAGAATAAAGTCATAAACAGCAACAACAACATGGTCAACGACAGTAACAGACACCGAAGCACAAATCGAGCCTTGAAGTAGCGAGCTTGTTTGGGATAAATAGCTTAAATAAAAGCGATCGTGGAGGAAAATAAGAATCATCATGATTGGTCATGATCATGACAGAAGTCTTAGTATAGTGACCATGATGGTAAAGATCTGGAAATATGTTTGGAAATATCCTGTCCTTAGAATACCTTACATGATACCATATGTGGCAGGGAACGAAACGAAATTCGTACGTGTCAACACAAGCACTCAATGGGAAAAATTCAATTGTTTATACCAATAAATTCATTTGTGGAGCAGGTCGGCGGAGCTTCAGTGGGCTCCAACGCGATACGCATTTCCAGGAATATAGTAGCTAGGCCCATTTTCCTGCAATCAAATGGAAAGCTGGGGATTACATACAGAAGGCATGGTGAAAAAAGTTGAGAAGTGATCGATTTAGCTCTCAAACTATTTAACAAGCTATTCATGATTAATCAAATATGATTTGAAGAACGAACTGGAAATGATATGAGAATCTATATGTGAAATCATTGATCAATATATGACATCATCGATCTAGATATGACATCATCGACCTGTATATGACATCATCGATCAATACATTAAAACATCGATCAAACTATTAAAGTATTAAAATCATAATAATCAGTATAAAAGATCATGGCATAAACAAGGAGTCAACCAGAATAAAGGTGGAAAAGTCTATCATCGCAATTATCTCTAGAGAAACGAGAATCTGCTTTTTGGTGATCTCGCTCCAAGTGCTCTTCCGCAACAAACAACACTCCCTCGCCATCCACAAGCAGCATGAGTTTCCAAGTCTCTAAGTCGTAGATTTACTCGTTTTGTGCAGGGAGAGGAAAACATAACGTAACGGCAAGCGGAGGTGCTCTCGTTACGTCTTGGCAAAATTGCGCATGCGCAAGTAAGAGTTGGCGCCAAAGATTCTGAAATCTGTCCTCATGACACCTTACAAAAGAAAAAATGGCATGGACGTGCCTTTGGTGTATTCTTTGTTTAGTCACATTTCGACTCGCACCGCCATCAAACGACCTTTGCCCTTTTTCAACTAATGACCGGTCGATACTTAAAGACTAGATCTGACACTTCCATACAAACCAGGTAATAATAATAATCAGCTGCTGATTACTGCATCTGACGCCTCATCGTCTTCGCCTTCACCAAGACATGTCCTGGGGCTTCTTCCCTAACAGCAGTAGACCCTGCTATACACCTGTGCCACCACAATGTCTCATATTGTCACGGTTGAAGTGTAGCATGGCACTAGCCGGGACGAACCCAAGTGACCGTGTAAATGTATTCTCTCTACTCAAGCGGCATTTCAATCAGTAACAAATCGATATTCATCCAGTTGTACCAATTCATCAAAGCACATATCAATATTATTTCGTTCTTATCATCTTCGAACACTTCACTTAGATGAGCCCAAGCGATTCCAAAGTCTTAATGTTAGCTTCATTTCTAATATTTTTCGCAGGGAAAACACAGGTCTACTCCTTGATACTGAATATCGATATAATGACTGCAAATGATTGCAACGGCCGATTCCCACGGACATTGCACGTGATTTGTTTCATTTCTTGGGCGGGTCAAAGGCTAAAGCACGAATAGATCATTTTGATCCTAGTTAAGGCAGACAAATTGATTGATCTGACTGCAATGGGACCAACCAAGGAACGGCATTTACAGAAACATCTGGGAAAATTCACATATTACAAATACTGTTGTTTTCGTAACTGCACCGTTAGTTGTCACAGCCAAACAGCCGTGACCGTTTGATGGGAGGCTTTCATTTTTAAAATCGACGCAAAAAACAAATATGCTGGCTGAAAAAAGAATATTATGAAAACAAGACCGAAGGAACATATTAAAAATTCACGTCTTAGAGGCCTTCACCTCAAATGAAACTCTCTTTGTGTTTATTTATGGATTTTAAATTGGATGAACTAAAGCCCAATGTCAACAGCTTTGTATCTGAACGAGGCAAATTCATAAGAAGTAAATGGCGTCATACCTGTACGTCATACTCTAGCACAAAGGGCGGGATTTGCAGTTGTTCTGGGTTGATAAAGTCCCACAAATACTGAACGCCGCTCAGGAATTTTATCTGTTCCTTTATCGTAGCAGCAGAGAAAACGGTGAAAAACCAAGTAATGATTCTGTCCCAAAACGATCCGTGGACAACGAAAAGATTTCGTAGATTTCGGCGGTACCTGAATTGTATTGATAAAATTGTCAAGATTAATGCAACAGAAAAGATAACCAGCAAAAGTTGTTGACACAGACTCTGCGCATAAGTTATGAAATTCATGTTGAAATTAATAGTTCATCTACATGTTTATGCTATGCAACGAGCGAGAAACAAAAGTTGCCTAGCAACCTACATTTACTTCTACACGGACGTCTAAGTTTTACGGCTTCCGCAAATCCGAGTTTTCCGAATACCCATGTTCTGAGGATAAACAGAAGGAAGTCCTCGTGTTTCTCATTAAGTATGACTTCATGGCGAAAAGAAAAAAGCAAGTAACGTTATTCAATTTCGGGTATTCAAGACGAGCATGTCACCGAGGAGAGTCCTATGAAAGGGAAAGCGCAGAATTTGATGTTAAATGCTTATCTAAAAATAGGAAACTTTTAAGAGCCTTTTAGTACTAGAAACAAGTGAAAAATTAAGAAACTTTTAGTACTAGAACCCAAGCTAGGTTCCTTATAAAGAAAATAACATGTAAACTGAGTTTTGATGAGTCATGAAACTAGGCGTGCTCGCAACATTGTGCTCGTAATTTAAGGCAACGAGAAGTTTCCTTGGCTTTTCAGAGTACCTACAAATGGAGGCTTCGTCTCTGCCCTAGCGCAATTTCTTTCGCAAATATTGTTTGCAAAGAACCAATAATAGATCCCTTTTTAAAGAATATCTAAATACTATCTGCGTCAAATAATCATCAATGAAATATTACTGTATCAAAGACAGAGGATCGTATACACTGGTACCGTTGAAAGGCTAGAAAATTTCACAAGGTCAAGCAGAACGATACTTTTGAAAAAGGGCAAGTAGCGCTGAAGGTGTACTTGCCGGCTCAATTTTCTATTTACATTGATTTAAAGCTCAACCATCTTGGTCTTTCAAGACAATTTTGGAGTACAGTTCCAGGCACAATTTTGTACATGTGGACCCGTCTGGGTACGGCTAGCGACCCCTTGAAGCGCTCATTTGAAGCGCTCGTTTGAAGCGCTCATTTGAAGCGCTCATTTGAAGCGCTCATTTGAAGCGCCCACTTGAAGTGCCCCCAGCAAATAGGAAATGCTCCAAAGATCTGATGATCCGACCTACTGAGGGGGGAAGGGGGTGGTTAAGAGAGGCACCGATTCCAATTCTCAGATTTTTCAAGTAGAATTTCAGTAGCTGAACATTCTTTTGATCACGATAGCCAGCTCATGACGGGAAAAACCCGTCTGCGATATAAATACGGAAACAAGTACCCGATGATTACAAGACAATCGTCATGAGAAAAAGGCCTGATTACAAATACGGTTCGTCTTAAGGTGTTAACCATTGTCGAATTTCTGCTGGAAGAAAACGCCTTCAGGCTGGGTCGCCGCCAGTCGCGAATCTCGAGCAACTCATCTCAAGGTGATTCCCGTTGGTTCCTTGTAGGAAATCATTGTCCTGCTATAAGGTCCGTCAACGCATTCAAACGACATTGATTCATACTCCAGACATTCAATGTCAGTGGGTTTTGATGACTCGCTTCCTGATTCGCTCGCAAACTGTGAGCGAAACCAGAGCCTTTTATCCTTGTTGTTTCAGACACTGTCCGTTCCCTGTGACATCCAATCAAACCACGCCCAGTTTCTGAGCTGGGAAGTCAAATATGCTGGGGGCTACGGGGTATGAGATCTATGCAATAAAAACAAGCGAATACAAAGAAGGGTACTAACTTGATGTCCAGCATTTCGTACATATCCCGCATGAAAGACATTGACAGGGCGTTGTCCTCGCTGGCCATCGTGTGAAAGTAGACAACAACGTACTCTCGACTGGCAATTGGATCCATAACGTGCACGAAGTAGGATACTGCCTGGAAAAACAAAAGCAAAATAACACGGGGTCTCTGATGGGGTTATCGGGGCACACGGGGTCATGGGGACACTAGCTCAAACGTAACATCTGCAGCGTGGGACGCTTCGGCAGTCTTTTCCCCAACATGTCTCCCTTGCGGGCTTTCTGTGTATTGGAACCCTGAAGCTTGCTTAAGCTTGTTGTTGCCTAGACTGTTATCATCGGCATTCGTTATCAATTAGCCATTTTTGGAATAGGTCAAATATCACTTAGGGCCAATCGCATTCAAAGCGACGAGGCTTCAGAGCTTCATTCCGCAGCCGATAGAATTCAATCCTATCAATAAATTAAAAACGAGGGTGACATGAGAACCTAAAGATTTTCAACCCCACATTCTATCTCTGAATCGTTATAAAACCAAACCAATAGGGGCTATTAATCTTGGAACTGGAAATGAATTTGAGCGTTTAATGGCAACAACCAACCACGGGGACTCCTTAGCCTGAGAGTTCTATGCGCATGCTCCGTCTACAAGTACAAGAGTGTCGCGGGCGGCGTGAATCGTTGTGGGCCTTTGTTTGAAGGCAGGCTGTGGCTTGTCTCCAAAACAAGGGTAGCAGTAAACCATTGAAGTAAATGTATAATATCCTACCTTGTTCATGTCTATACTTTGCGCGGGGAAGTTCCTTGCAACGAACACAACGATCGGTCGGCCAAGAGAATCAACCCCTGGAAGTAAAATGTTTGGGCATGAAAATCGGTGTATCATTAAAAAGCGAGTGCAACATATTGATCCCAGAACCCTAATAGGCAAAATGGTCTCAAGTGGGCAAAATTGTACCTAAAGGTAATTTATCAAATATAACATGTTACTGTTGAGATCAAAATGGCTGTTTGACAACAAACAGAAAAGAAAACCTACTTATCAGCTGTGCAGACGACTGAGTTATTCAAAATACTTATTTGTTACTCAGACAGTCCTGAACTTAAAAATAAAAATCTTTTGCGCTGGAAATTAGGTCTGTTTTATCACCTTATTAGCTGCTTCGCACAACATTTACATTAAATGAGCAAATGCTTTTTATATTAGGTATTCCAAAACGGCGCAAACCAAATGTCGACGACTATCCTCAAATATAAGCATTCTTTTTTCTTCTACACTGTTTGCATTGTTCTCTCTCCCTGAGTCGCATTTTGAAACGATATTTACTCAGTTGGTGTATAACCGACCCTGATTAACAAAAAATACTTCTATCAACGCTTGGTCTCACAGAGCTAAAACGCTTCTTAGACTGAATAAATTAAAACATGTGGGCTAGCAGGTAAACTTGGCCTTCAACGCGGCTGAAGAATACTAAAATGAATCCGACATTTAATTTTATAGTTCTTTTTACGGTCATAGCAATTGGTTGCCTATTTTTCATGCTGCAAACGAGTCACCGTGTAGGTACAGGAGACTCTTACCCTTTTGGCCCATATATATCGTCTCAAGCTAAGATTCTCTCCCCAGGAATGCATTTTCAAAATTTTTGATGTCGTTAACGCCCGCACGCACCGTTAGGCCGTTCTATGTTAGTGTCAGCTTGCAAACATTCTTTAACTAAATTCGAAACTAAGATAAGGAAAGCATAAATGACAAATAAAAGATGGCTTTTATTTACCGGCCAGACATCAAGGCTAAGCCGATTGCTTTGATAAAAGATTAGGCAGAACAGTAGACCCGGAACAATACGGTTAAAAAGCGTTACAGGAAATATGCTTTTGTATGAAAACTTGGCTTCAATTTCCAGGCAAACGTTATCATTCCAAAAGCTTTACAAAAAGATATTATAAAACTCTAGAGGTATGTAACTGTTCAAAAAATTAATCAGCATGAAATCCAGAAAATGTCGGACTTTTATCCATAACTTCACAAGTTTGTGGAATAAGGGCAAGGAAGGGTCTCTGAATTATGGTGGCATCGTAATCAAACTGGTAAATACACTAGTACACAGCCTACCAATGCATCGAGCACTCAGGAACACGTGACAAGCAACAATCTGGGAAAGTGCATAATTACCTGACTGATATAGAAATTGGAGCTTGATCATATCCGAGAAGTCCTCCGTTCTAGAACGCTTCACCCATTTTGCGTACCTAGAAAAATAGGCCCTTTGCCATCAAAGCTAACATTACGCCGTGTGGTACTGGAGAAAGACAAGCAGGCGTGAACTAATCGTATGATACTGCTCAAACCAAAAGAAAATTGAAAATAAGAATGTATGATAACTATATTTTCAGCTTCATAAACCTTAGTAGGAAATCATGTCCCTCAAAAGTGATGGGAATGTTTACATTGTCATGAAGCCTACACTTCTCGTGATTTAATGCGTAGTGGGCCTAACTCGTGTAATTTGTAAAAGGCGGAGCTGATGACGTATGGCTGAGAAAACCTGCCTTCGTTGTTGTTCGAGCACTTCCATTTCGTCTGGCGTTCTCCCATGAAGCTTTGCGCGCCTGACCTGATCGTTGTCACCTGCAACCGAGGCAAAGGGGTGTCTTCCAACAAAGGAGTTGATCAGATCAACGCGCGACTCGTCTTCTTCAAGGATTTCGGCATCTTCAATAAAACAGAAATTATAAAAGGTGCCTTCATCAAAAGTAGGGATTTACCTTGGTATATTTGCAATCTATATATGCATCACAGGAAAATACAGTGGCTTTCGAGAAAACAACATATAAGACGTAGAAAAACATACAAAACGCAGATTAGTTTAGTGGTAGCATGTCGCAAAAGCCGACAGTATCCAAAAATCATGGGAATGGTACTCATGGCCTTCAAAAAAACTTGTGACTATTTCCTAGATGGCCAACTTATAGCCTATAAGTCTTTCGTGCTGGTGGCCAAACCAGTTTGTGTTAATCCTCCATATAGAATTTTCCAAATAAACATTTCAATGTTTGATCTACCTATAACTATTGGCACTGTATGATATCGGGTGTACTACAAGACTAAATTCTAGCGCCTGTTTTGTTCAATAAACTTAGAAATGACCAAATTTGTAAATAAATCACATTATTCCCTCAATCGCATGATCAAAAATCTCAAATAAAACGCATCACAAGCTCTATATAAACTCTTCAACAATTACAAAGCATCTTTTGAAGAAATTATGGATATCTTCAATAAACAGGCAGTCATTAACAATCCTTCACAAACTGACGGTAAAGGTCCGCAAGTCGTTCAATTGCCTACATCCAACATTATGAAATCGGACTCTATTCAAGAGACCGGACTCTATTCAAGAGACCAGACTCTATTCAAGAGACCAGACTCTATTCAAGAGACCGGACATGATTCATGGCCCCAGAGCTAACGATCTATTAAAGACATTAACAGCTAGAACTGTCTTGAGCAGATTAATGTCGCTTGTCTTTGGGGAAAAGGAGCAGTAAACATGCATAAACATTTCTTCAGCCACGATAGGTAGAAGACTAGAGGATTATTGCTGACGTATTGCTGGCAGAATGCAGGTGATAAGAGCAGCAATGGAAATCCGGCTATTGCCAATAGTAATAGATAAAGTCTCAGAACAAAGTAAATTTCCACGTTTTATATACAATACTTTAAAACCGTGAATGTGGATCACTTGTTACTAAATGCCTAAAAAGTCATTCGAGAAATATTCACTATCACTTCCATCAATTTTAAGACAAATGCCTGATGGCAAATCAGCGAAAATCGAGTGCCAGAATGTGACGACTATTTTGCTTTGATTCATTTGCACAATAATTAGTTGCTTTTCTACACCAAGTTGACGGACGGCGAAATTGGCCAAATCCCAAACCTTATACTGCTTATCTGGAGTAAACCCAACTTTAATCGCAAAATCGACTGTGCGATAAACCGCATAAGGTCCAATTGACATTGGCGAGTGACTGCACGGCTGGCTATAAGAACATTTTTCACGGGGCTTAATGGGTGTTTAATTATGGTGACCTGCGATGGCTGAAAGGATACTCTTGAAATATTATTCGAAGGCTGGGATGTTTAGCTTTTAAACATTGAATGCAAAAATAATTCAATTGACAACATAAATACCCAAATGCAACATTGCCAAAACCACTAAACAGACAAAAGTGGTCATTTGAAAAAGACTTACATGCAAAATAAAACGGTTAGTTTCTTTATCGTGCGACAGTAAAACAAATGGGAGTGGCTTTCAAAGGTTTGAATTGTCTTTGGACTATGTTTAAGAGAACGTGGGCAAAGCGTGCTGGCGATCAAGGAATAGAGGACAGAGGAGACAGAGGACAAAGAAATAGCGAATCGTGTGGATCACTGTTATGATTCGCTATGAGGCTATAAGTGGACATGCTGTTCGACGAATGTCACTGTCAGATGAGGGCGCTGACAAAGGCTTGTTCGATCATCTGAAATAGCCGCACTAATAAGAGCGATCGAGTAGTAGTAGGTTCTCAAGAGAACACGGAGATAATCTGGCGCCACTGTTCACCTGCGTATATCTAGAAGTTCCCAGCAATGTTTTTCAAGGCGGTCGAAGAATTCGGCAATAAATATGACCCTTTACGCCTCAGTTGAAGCTATTTAAATCGCTTTAAAAGAAGCATTGTGATGGTAAAGAGTTATTCCAGTGACGAAACGATGACACGATAATTAAGATGACACGATCGCTACTGGTGTAAGAAGACATTAAGAGAACTACCTAACTTAATTGGCAGTAATGAGTAGCCAATAATAATAGCAAACAAATTTAAGTCAATAAAATGACAACCTAATGAAAAAGTAAAAAAACTGAGGGCAGTAAAAAGGGGTGATAAGGGAAGATAAAAAGGGAAGATACGACCAACAAATAACTAACCAATAAAAAGAAATCAAACTTGGCTAAGATTTCTACTGATGCAAACTTAGACCAAGAAAATTCAGTTGATTCAATAGAGTCTTAGGTTTGAATTGCAGCTTCCCTTTGATAGTCGGAATTTGCCGCATGACACGTAATTGAAAAACAGAAAAGCATAGAATATTCGGCCTATACTACTTCATGACCATCAAACTAGCTTAGATACTGCACAAACCAAGGTGAAAGATGCATGCCGTGTTTGGCTTATTGCAAAACGTAGACAACCATCCCTAACGCCACCAATGCTGCCCGCAAAATATGCTGAACTAATATTGTCATGAATGCTAGCCACTATCAGCCTAGCCCAGACTGTATATAGAAATGAAAGTAAACAAGGCTGTAATCGAGTTTATCAAAAACACGAGGGAAATACAGGCCCAGAGAATATTAGATAAATTTGTCGCTTGTTGCATATTAATTAACTTTGAAGCATGTAGAATGTAAATAGCAATATCAATATTTATTTCAAAATACTAATATTTCATATTGGATGTAAATAAACAAGGGTTGATATTACCCAATGCAGGCTGGGTAAAGAATAAAATACAAAGCGAGAACCCACCACGTTTCGTTAGTGGCTTTTCATTAATTCTTATTTGCCTGTCGGCAATAAATGGCTCCCCATCCTCATTACCTGTGAAAGAAACGAAAACCAAAATGTAAAGCATTCCATCATGTGCAAAAATACAATATATAATATAACATAATGTAATATAGTATAATATGATATATATAACAAACATAATACAATACAATACAATATTATATAATATAATTTAATATAATAAAATATGATAAAATACAATATAATAAAATAAAATGTAACGTTATATCAAATGATTAAAAACTGTATAACAAAGTGTCATATAAAGCAATATAATATAAGAAAATATTATAATAATATGGTATAATAAGATATAATATAACATATAATAATATGATAGAACCTTAATAGGGTATAATAAAATAATAATATAATAATAGTATAATATTATAAATTATAACAAAATAAGTTACTATGCTATATGATATGATATCATACATTCTAACATTATCTAATATGGAGCACTCGTATCATTTAAAGAAGTGTTGTCTTAAACAAAATATCCTCGGGATGGCCGTTTCAAAATTCAGCCGAGAAACACGTGCTTAGTTGATTGGCCTAATTAATGATTTGACTGCAAATATCTCATTCAACTACCGAAAAACACACACTAGCCAAAAGCTTTTAAACAATTTCCAAAACTCTTTATCATTGGATAAAAGTGATACAAATTATATGTTTAAAATTCAATAGACTTCAATTCGAAAAAAATATGCGAAATTTTTTTCACCATAGGTCAGCCACTTGCGTGTGCCTATGGTTAATATTCTTTTTTTGAAAAAAAGTTTCATTTACTACTCCCAATTATCAGGCTTTAAACCTAACCAGGACACTTCCTGCTCCATAACCCTTGTCTATTTTAATCTATCAACAGGAATACGTGGATTAATAATAGACTGATAAATAGGGAAACCAATTCGTCATAATCCCAACCCTGTCAAAATTCTACCAAAAATCAAATCACACTGCTTTTAACTTCCAAGTTTAACACGCAAAGCTTGGCGTCAAATACCAGTCATTTACTATTTCAATACACGTTTTTTTTCTGCCGCAACACCGCACTATCAGCATGATGCAGTACTTTCATGGCATCATCAGAAAGACGTTATTGCAATGTTTAGTGCATAGAGACAAGCAGACAACATACCAATGTCTTGTGGCAATAATGGAACGGCGTACTGCTCCTCGCTTTTACTTCTTGGAAAATAAAGTGGCATTAGCCTCTTGTAGATGCTCTATAACGAAAGAAATCACCTGATAAGACAGCGAAATATCAAAGATAACCTTGTTATCGTACTGTGTTGTGATAAATAAATGATTTTTATGGAGGTTTCGAGAAAACTTCTGGATCCTTTTTACCCCTGGACCCTTAATTTTCGTTATTTACATGACAAAAACGTGCCAATAAAGCCATTATAGCGGTATATTTCTAAAAGGGCCTAACTTTGTGATTGTTTAAGCTCTGAACCCAGGTTCCAACGCTCTTACTCTAGTTGTACTAGGACATTTGTGAAAATAAGCGAATCCCAATTACAAATGAATGAAAGTAGTTTGAATCGAACTTTCTCTCAAGGCCACACAGGAACTGCGACACAACAGGTGGCTATCGACCAAAATGGAATACATTTATAGCATTGGGAGGAAACTTTCTCTCGTGGTGGCAAAAGACAAGTAAGTTGCGTTGATAGCATAGAAAGGAAAATTCATTTCTGGTGTGTGTCGATTTAGCAAGATCACACCAAACATATCGCGAGGGAAGAAAGTATCTACGCTGGCACATGATAAGACACCCGTTTTGGCACTGAAGTAAACATTAAATCAAGAAAAGCTCTGCGCTACTCTGTTAACTATTAGTGAAAAAACCTGAAATAAATCTGAATTAGAATACTGTGAAAAAATGATTTATTATTCTCGACTATACATTCATTTAAACATTGAACAGGGAACAGTTTTGAAGGAATATAAAAGTCGCGGAAAACAATTCATTGATGTAGAAAAGCAGGTCAAACCAGGATATTCTGAATCAAAGAACTACAAAGTCATAGGAAAACAAGACTGTTCATTCATTCTATGTCAACACGGCCATGCAAGAAAGCAATTAAAGAGCAAGATACCGTATCTGGCTGGCATAAATTATGTATATCAAGTCACTGCAGCCGTCCATCTTAATACGGTTATCGAGAATGCCGTATTGCATAACACACGAAAACATTGCGAAATCCCCTTTGAAAAACTTTGAGCATTGGTCACCCGTCTGACTTAGGAAGAAAATTTTTTATTTCCCCATGTCAAACACATTTGAAGATATGGCAGCTGCATAAGCAAAGCGTTGAAAGTGGACGCTAATAACAGGTTCCTATCAAATGAAATTCAAATTTTTCAAATGAGATCTTTGTTGGTTCGAAGCACGCATAGGATAAACAGCATGACTGGCGTAGGGCATGGCTTCCCATTCATTCTGCAGACAGCGAGAAAAAGCGGAGATGCGTGAAAACGAGGCTACAGTAAAACTAGCTTGACACAAGAACTATGCTCCCAATGTCCTATTTCCAACCTCCCAAGAGCTGCGTTCATTGGAACCTATTTCCGGGAACTATCGGAAATGGCAGAAAATCTTCGCATGTTTGCAATTCATCATACTAATTTCTAGAACGCAGTACCACAATACGGGAATCTGTTACGATTCCACCAACTTAAAAACAATATCATTACTGTTACCATGTCCTGGTGACTCTGTGTGACTTGTATCAGAGAATACTCTGCCCTCTTCGAGGAGGCAATAACTGCAAGGATAGGCTTTCTAACACCCTCAAGATACAAATCGTTAAGAATAAGCTTCAGGCAGCTTTGACTAGCGGAGTACAAACAACTGACTAACTAGGCCATATCTTCTTAATTTTGAGCAGAGAACTTTGTCACCATCATCAAGCTCAATTTCACAATCTTCAGTTTAAGTATTATCTGCTTCAGCAACTTCAAATAAAATACATTCCATAAACGATACGGGCTGTCAAAGACAAGAGGGTAAGGTAAGCTTATCTTCGAAACAATAATGGGTCCATACGCCCAGTTGTTGTTGCGAAAAGGTAATACTGAGGAGGCGGATTCAATCGTTGGGAGATGAACAGAGTAAGATTTGCTATTGGGATACAAATTACCTCATCGATGGGCTCCACAATAAAAACCACGACTTCAAAGGCGTCGAAGTTTCTCTCCAGAAATCTCCTCACAGTCCCTGCGATAGAAAAAGGAGCCTTGCATAAACGGTTTTGCTGGAAAAGGGCAGAGGTTAGCAAAATCGGGAGGTTTTTGAGCAGCTTTCCTAAGCACTACAGAATTGATATCAAACTTTTTGATTAAACCTGTCAAACGCAGGAAACAGATTAGGCCATAACACCTTTCACTGGATAAGCCTCTATCCAAATGAAATCTGTTCGGCTAGCATTTGCCTCAAATATCCTCCATCGCTTTCATTAGCAGAAATATGCAGGTTCATCGGTACAAGCTTTAAATGCAGAAGATTTCCGTAATGATGAGAAGAAGTCTGACTAAGAGCAACAGCAACAACGCAAGGCATCCAAGTATGATAAATCCAGGAATCCAGCAAAAAGAGATACCTTATTTCAAAGGTATAACAAACAAGGGTTCCTCTAGACTTATCGATGTAAAGCTATCATTTTTAATCTTACTGAGAGCAATGTGTGCCCCTTCTTCGGGTGGGTACCCCCTTCTCGTTGTGTGTATCACCGACAAACCGACTGACTTCAAGTGGTGTTCCCTAGAAAAATTAATAAAATAACGTTGCATTAGTCAGTTTAAATTAAAAACCAAAGAATTTCAACAAGGAATAATACATTAAGTTTTCTGTCACAAAAACAAAAGCTAAAAAACATGCTTGGTTTGGGACTAAAAGACGGATTACTATCAAATCCTTACCGCAACTAAAAATATTCGAAAAACGAATACAAAACAGGGCTCCCTTTCTACAAAACAAATTGCACAATTACAGAATGCCGCAACGGTTGGCCAACGGTAAAGGGCTTAAACCTCTTATCTAATATACTACAATAAAATAACTTGACGCAATCGAAGATGATGCACGACTCCCTAGATGCTTGGAGGAAATGGGCTGAAAAAAAGTTAAACGAAGCATGGCGCTGAAATCGTGAAGGATAATTCATGGCACTGAAAACAGACTTTGAGCAGTTTATTCATGCATTAAATGTATCTGGGATCCAGCGACTGAACTTTTTATGATTCTGAAGTCCCCCTTTTGTTTTCCCACTATTCTCATGGTCTCCCAATACGGCCTCTCCTTGTTTCCTAATCTCTTATTTCATTTTTATAACGCTTGACGTCAATAGTGCTTTCCCAGATTGCTGCACCTATCTTAAAACTCTAAACTGAAACCAAAATACATAATTAACTGCCAGGCGCTCTTGAGCTCTTAAACTCTGCTACATAGATTCAATCCGGCTGAAGGAAGGTTCATAAATTAGTTGAAGCTTCAAGACTCAAGGGGTCTCTTTCAGAGAAAGAAGCGAAAAAGCGACGGACGGCGCTCTACAGGCATGACCGGACGAGGGAGCAAGGAAGAGTTTAAGAAAATAACTGACAATAAATATAAACATCACAAGCTATGTGAAATAGCGAAATCATCGGCTGTAAAACTAACATCAAACCACTTTACATTGCACTTGCCAGACCAAAAAAGTCTGTACTGTTAAATCCTTTCTAGTTAGGCCTCGGCGCCATCAGAATCAGTCAACTCTGACTTTCCCAGCCATGAAAATGCCACGAATAACTTCAGCATTAGCATGTGGCGGCTTCGTTAACCTCGAAAATTAGCAGATCTACAGTTTAGAATTATTAAGTATGCTCTAATCAACACAAAGCCTGTGCTAAGATCAAAAATCGCAGTTGATTGACTGCTTGAGAGAACTTCGATAATCATCGGCAGATTTTCACTCCCAGACTTATTTCTAGATCGCAGCATCGATTCATTCTCGTCTAATTCAAATAAAGCCTTCGGTAATCATGTATCTGATTAGAAATGCAAAAGCAGTTTTGCTCGTGATTATACGTCTCCGCTCTATGTTAAACTCCCAATTCAATATGCTTATCAGTGAGCATTCAACAGGAAAGTAAACTTGACTTGACTCTTCCTGCAAAGTCATTTATTCGCCAGTTCCTCCCAGAATAACGACAGAGACATCGGAGAGTTAGCAACTACAGGTATTGAACTCAACAATTGTTAGAAAAAGCGGAGCTAGTTTTCGCATACTTAAAGTACTTTTTGTCCGAACTCCTCAGAGTATGCAAACGTCGGAAGATAACTAAAAACTGACCGAATAAATAGCCAGATGCGGATAAGCTAAGCGCGTGATTGGTTATAATTGACCAATCTACGTTACTTAACACCTAGCTTTAGAAGAGCCCAAGGGAAAAGACAAACTCTTTCTGTCTACAAAGAATGGGATTTTCCATTGAAATATAGACAGACTCCAAAACACCTAGGTGAAAGGACGACCTAGCTTGCCCAATTATATTGAACTTAGAAAGGATAACTTTTTCTTCGCCATTAGCTGCAAGTATGAATGAGCGTTGCTTTGAGGCCTAGCTAGTAATACTGTGAAGGATGCACGCAGGGGGTAATGAACCAAATTAGAGGTGCATCCTTCACGCTTAAATATAGAATCCTAAATTTCAAAAATTAACGTGAACACTGCAACTTCCAATCAAAATACTGAAAATCAATGCTTTACAGGACAAAGAAAATAAATCAAAGAAACCAAGAGGATATGAATAAAACTGGGAACAGTAAACTTAAACATTATGGATTAAGAATTGCTGACGTAATCTTTTCTCAACTTGAAAAATTGCTGAATCGGAAATATAAGGATTAAATATCTATTATCATTTAAACTTAAATCCATGAGAGTCTTTAGCTTTTACTTGGCCAGAGAGTTGTAAGGAGCTTGAGTTCTCTTTAAAAATCTAATTGAAAATTTCTCATTGAGGCCGCTACAAGATATAATTATGCATATATTTGATTTGGAAAAATTCTTTCACGCTGTAAGTTAACAAGATTTGACTGTACGTATTATAGTAGAACAGACATATTTAGCTCATAACGTGAACATCGCATCCATCTTGCCAAAAATATATTGGATTACAGCATCGCATTGACCTCAATTTCTAAGACTTGAGGCAGCTTGACCTGAATCACATCGGATTTACAGGAAGACAGTGGACTATGCACTTATACTGACCTTGCATGCCCAAGAACGTTTCTGTAGCACATGTACAGAGCGCTTTCGGCAGCAGTCTTGTATTTCACATTGTACCGAGGCCCAACTGTATGTGCGACGTATCTGAAATAGATATGATCAATAAAGACTTCACCATTGTCAAAACAGTTGAGTGACAAACGTTTGTTTCAATAATGACGTCAAAACATCGATCAAATCTCAAAGGGGCGTGCATATCAATCTACTATGCTACACAGAACGAGCAGTTGGAGAGGCTCATCATTTCACAGGGCACCTGAAATATTTTTAGAAAGTACTTAGAATGGTTGAAAAAGTGAGCCTTGCAAACAGCCACTGAAATAGTATATTTGCATTTGAAACGCTGAATTGTTTACACTTCAATGGAAATCATTCGTGGAACATTCTATTGACTTGGTGGCACAGGGTACAGCCATTGTTTACTACATTGGAAATAAGGTATGAGAACTAATGTGTTTTGGATTCGGTTAATGTGATCGTGATATGCTGCCAGGAATAAAAGGCAAACACATTTCGTACAATTAGCCCTGTCAGTGTATCAATGTTGTAAGATACAAGAAGAACAAAAAAGGATATAAGTTTCACATAATGTGGGTAGCCAAACTTTGCTGGGCAGGAAACCACAGGCCACATGTGGTGAAGCATAGATGATGAACGGTGTACCACATAAACCATGGCTGGTATCTTACCCAGGAATCACCCTTGTACTGATATTTTCCTCCCCTATGCTTCACAAAGGCCACAACGAGGAAAAAAACACCAGCAGATGGGGCTCAAACTGTTGACTTTCATTTGCAATAAATTTAGTCAAAAGTTTGAAAAAGACACAGGAAAGGCATTTAAGTCTGCACACTGCAAATAGTGGTAATGCAAAGTGCCCACAAGGAAACATGGAAAAATTAGTATCAGTGAAGTCAGCTGCATAAATACACTGATGCGTAGCAAAACAAACGATACATAAAATAAAAAAACAAAAAATTTAATGCAAAAATTTTTAGTGGGCTAGAACCGTTTTCTAGTTTTTTGTTGTGGTAATAAAATTTCAAGCTGCAAAGTGTTCACCTGTCTGCAAATAAGCTTCTGAAAAATGGAAAAAAGGTTGATCAACAGTATGCATACCTAGCCGGGAGCTCATATCCTTTTGTAAGTTTTGCTTGCCCTGTCCTGCAGCCTGGATGAAAACCATAGTTTAGATTCCAATCTAGGTTAAATCTAACTTCAAAGATGGCAGTATTGTATTATGCAGATACATAGACCTGTGACTTTCATTCTGGGCCACTTGCTCAGCAGTATTCAAGATTTTTCCCTTTTTACAATTAAAGTTTTCTTTTGGGGAGGTGGAGGCAAATGCCCTTAAGAATAATGGTGCAAATCTTGCACAGGCCTCACTATGCACATATTTGAAGGAGAAATTCTCAATAGCACTACCGTGGTGCATAGAAAAGGGTCCTTAACATGACTTTAACTGAATATAGATAGCAGGACACCATTTTCTCCTTTATCGAAAAAGATTTTAAGAACTTACTTATCAAATTACTTCTGCATTCCTCTTTCAGTAAAGGGCCAGCCACTTTGTGTATCCTCTCACTGAGTGGATTTTTGTCAGTAAGTGACTCATTAGTTGGGTTGACGATCATGTCGGCTATTAGTTTTGTAGCATCACCTTCCCTGCAATACAATTTTCAATGTCTTATTCCCATCGTTTGGGTGAAATGCTTCTAAAGACAAAAATCTGCAACCAGGGCCCCATAGGAACAACTTTCAATTAAGGTAACCCTTAGTGATGTGTCATATGATTTTTAACCTTAGTCTAAAGCTGCAGATAACCAAAAAATTGGTTGGTGGCTTTTAGCAAACTTCTTGCAACTCCATGAATAGAAAATCATGCTTGCCAACAAGGCATATTGAAGAGGTGTTGACAATAACCATAATACCCTTTCAATGTCCCCTTTAATTTTTAGTCCCTTTTTGATTCGGTCTTGCCGACAAACAAAATTACAGCTTCTCATTTGACATGTAAATGTTCAATCAATCTAATCATTGATCAGTAGCATCTTCTAGCACGTTTTATCCATTAAACTTTTATTTCATAATTTTTTTTGCACTCTGGGCATTATACTGATACTCGTCCTGCTCAGTATCATGTAGATGTAGATAGATGTAGAATATTCTAAAGAGAAAACTTTATCTTCAGGTAAAGATAATTCTTCCTTACATTGATCAATCGAATCACTAGAAGATTTCATAAATTGAATGATAAGTTTTTAGCTTAGGGGGTGCTCTCTCCTCGATTAGTCTACCTACTGAGAGAGCTTCTCCTTAAGAAATTCCTCTCCATATGAAATTCTATGTACTCTTATTGTAAAATTTGTCATTTTTTGTCATCTGTTTTAATTTGTTATTCTAGTTAATTGTATGTACTTTAGAAAGATTTTTGTATGTAGTGGAATTTTAAAATTAAAATTAAAACTGAAAACTTAAAACTCAGGAAAAGCAGATTGCTGTGAAGCAGTCCACTTTTTCTTCTTTCAGGTAAACTAGGCAAGCTGAAACATTAATACTAAGAGACTCTCTATTCATCAACTTTAACATTTAATGATGAATATAAATGTATATCAATTTTCACTTAAATATTGAACAAAAAGTTCAAGAAGGGAGCTATAATAGTACCATAAAAAGAAAAAATACAGAAGCCATCAAAAAGTGCATTAGACTGGCTCAAAACAATCAACCAATGATGATTGCTTCCTTATGGATAACCAACTGCGTGGTTTTAAGATTGAAGATTGTCTCCTTTTTCAAAACAAAATAACCGGACGTTCTCCATATTATTTTTTGCGGTCATAGTTGATGCCTGCTGTGGGCAAGTTCAATTATCACAATGTATAAGTAACTCGTGTTTAAATTCAACATTCGATTTAACAATTACATGCATGGTTTTAGTAGCATGTGCAATAATCAGTTTTCAAAATGAAACCTGCCTCCATGAGCGTGTTTTTTTGCAATGCAGGCATCAGTCATCGCTAGATAAGGAAGATGGTGTTAGGCATGCCACTTTATCTAACGTGTTCTGCCTAATTAGGAAATGGCTTCCAAAAATCACAATCTCAGACAGAGAAATACACTTAGGCTTACTTTTGCGGGAACTCATCTTACCATAACACAACTTTTTCGTTGATTCCGTAGTTGCAAGGAAACCTTGAACATCTTTCTTCTTCCAGGTCAGGATAATAGGGAGTTTCGGTTGTCGCCCATCTCTTCAACGACGTCGCCTCGACGATTCCAGTCAAAGTGCTAAGTGGATCAGGAAATGCCTCCATTTTCTAATTCAGTTTCAACAAACTGAAATACTGAAGCTTGTGAATGGTACAAGATATCACAGTTGATGTAATCAGATGTTTGAGTCAACCTTAGGCCAACCCTCTTTATGACCTTGGCATATTGCGCATGTGCACAACCAATAAACTTTATTTGGTGGTTCGATGTGCAACAAAGAAAATTCTGTTTTCTTGAAAAAACCCTATGCCTAAACTTTTGGGTTCCATCCTTCTTTCATACTTCAAACAAATATTAAAAATAAAGTTTTTCTTATATAGTCTTGTATTGTATTGCTAAGCCTCTAAAGTAAACCACTGCTCAGGGCTGATGAAACAGGGGAGGGGGGCCGGGGCAAAATATTTTTAAGGCCATAAAGAAAGAAATATAAAGAAGTTTCAAAGTAGAAAGAAAGGATGTCAAATTTTTCGTAACTTATATTGCTAAATAAGTCCCTGACTATGATTTTATAATTTGAGTATTTAAGGGTTGAAAAATTTGAAAAATGACAAATCTAGCGAGCCAAACATTGTTCTGGCCAAACTCTTAAAACACTTGACTCAGCTTGACCCCAACCAGAGCATATAAGCTAATATTCCTCAAGGATCAGTTCTTGGACCACTGCTATTTTCACTCTACATAAATGACCTACCAAATTCACCCCAGTTCTCGTTCTTATTCCTACTTCCAGAAGATGATCCCGAAAACAGTACTCAAGAATGGTAATCATTGGGCTCATTCTAACAAGCTTACACAGACAACACTCTGACAAGACCAATTCTGTCCTATTTGGTTTCCCTCGAGAAAAACTGACAGACTTCGCAACCTAATGATTGTTAATCAAAGGGCCAAATATGTGTGCTCATGGATGAAAACTTGATTTGTTGATACCACTTAACTGGGCTTTGTAAAGACTTTGTAAAGACTTGTTCCCCTCTGGTTCTCCTCCTGTTCCCTATCTCTCTATACAGTTCACTTCAACTTGCATTCCTCGGCTATGGTATTCTAGCGCGGCGATTGGCTAATGAATCCTACGAGAATCAATTACTATAAGTAAGGCATTATTGCACATAAAATAAGGTTGAAATACATCATCTTTTAGTCCTTGGGATAAAGATTCTTGTGAAACATCTCATCGATTCTTGGAATATAATGACCGAGCCTAATTGTTAGAAACGTCATTTTACATCTGTGAAAATTATAACTTGTAAAAAGATTAATATTTTGCAGTTATTATCCGCTATAGAAACTATTGCATGATAACGTCAGTATCTGATTGACATTGTAAAAACTAAGTTCTTACAGTGCTTCCAAATTCTTAATCCTAAACTAAATATGACAGAAAGAAACTTTGTAATAGATCACTACATGATTCAAGACTACTGATAGATATTTCTTGAGGTGAAGCAGCTAGAAATCTTCAGAAATCCTCCCTTCCTTTGAAAAGATTGGTTTTCGCCTTGCCACGTCGCCCACCGATAATAAACATACTGTAAAATACATTACTGCAAATCTGCAACCGGCTTGCAAACATTTTGACAGAGTGTTCCATCTAATGAATGTTTGCGCAGGTTTATTCTTAATTCAGTAATGTTTGCATTGCGGTATAAACAGTGCGTTGATGTTGCCCCAAACATAACCGTTTAAATGTTGCTCAAGCTTATATAACAACTAACCACAATATGTTAAACAGGAAGATAACTTCGAGGCCTTGGTGTATAATGTCAATATTGAGTTCTTAAACAAATTAGAAAATTGCTTACTAAAATGTTTGCGCTTCATGTTGTTTTGAAGCTTTGGATTCGTACGACACAAGGATGCCTGAATATCGTAGAAACAAATTCTATCAATCAGAACAAATCTTAAATGATCATAACTAAATATCCTGAGGATAGATGTCGATTTTCTTCCATCTCGAGGAAATTTTTGTTCAACTTTACGAATGTATCCGTTGTGAGATGAATTAGACAGAAACAAATTAAAAAGGGGAATTCTAAGAAGAGCATACAGAAATTGAAACATTCCTACCTGAGAAGATACCTAAACCATTTTCATGGCAAATCAAATATAAGCAAAACCTCTCTCACAAGGCAATTTGTTTCCTTGCGATGAAGCTTACGCGGTATTTTAGAACCTCATAATAATTTAACTTGCCATGCATAAATGGAATTTGTTCGACAATGCAATCTCCCCGCAAATGCAAGGGATTACTTCTGATAAAGCAAAGAGAGGGTTGAAAGAAACTTTTCCTTGGTTTTGGATTCCTCCGAGAAAACAACCGTGCCAGTTGAAAATTCCCTGAATCTACATGATCAATTTTTTAACTAAAGTAAGAGATGAAAAGTGCCATCCTTAACCAGCATACATTGCAGTTATTCAAAAAGCAATCAGCACAGCAAAGAGTTTCCTCAACAGTACCACTAGCTTGTTTTGAAATTGTATCGTTTCATTAATTACTTCGGCGGACACTGCGATCAACTAAAATTCTTTCAACAATAGAGAGCAAGCTGGAAGCTTTCTTCTGAAATGAACAGTTGCCTTGCTTACAGAAGTAATCAGCTTCCATCTGAGGCGTTGCAGCCTAAGGTCTGGACTGGAGAGATGCTATGCCATTGCAATGTAATTGCATGGACTTACTTTAATTAATATTGGGTAAGATGAAATTCTGTGCACGTCAATTGCAGTCTCCGCTCAAATTCTATTTGGCAACCTCCTTGACGTTTAGACACTTCACCACTGGGTAGTTTAGTTACCTTAGTTAGAGTGAGTGATTGAGTGATTGAGTAATTGAGTGGCTGATTGATTAAGTGCGTGATTGAGTAAGTAAGTAAGTGAGTGAGTGCGTGAGCGAGTGCGTGATTTAGTAAGTGAGCATAGGCGCCGACTACGTGGGGGCTCGGGGGCTCGAGTCGCCCCTAAATTTCGTTTGAAATCCACCACTGGGCTGAAAATTTAGCGCAGAACAGCTGAAGGAAGGTATATGTATATTCAAAGTCTCAAAAATGTGAAATTTATCTATTGTTTAAGAATAATTTGAATCAAATAAATCCCTTGTAAAAAACTTAGTCTAAACTTTCTGTCTCCTACGACATCTGTTGATATTTTAAGTTGTCTATTGCAGAAATCGAACGGTGTCTTAATAGTCAAACTGATCAAAGGCAGTAAACCATAACCAATAATTTATAAAATATGACATCCCTACTTTGAATGAAAACTCGAATTTAATAGCTCTCACTGAGCATTTGATCGTACCTGCTTTTCAAGATCGACAAATTTGTTGTGAGACGGACAATAACAAAATGGACAGATGGACAATAACAAAACATGTTTATTCTATCGAAGATGTAGACGTAGATAATGTAGACCATGATGTTATATCTGCTTTATTCAAATGTTTTGTTTTGTTATTATACATATTACATATGTTGTATTACGTTTTTAAAGCGACAGGGAATCTCTCTACCTTTTAAATTTTTTTAATTTTTTTTTTATTTAAATTTTGAGCCACCCCTCCCCCCCCCCCCCCCCCCCACTGGGAAAAGTAAAAGTCGGCGCCTATGTAAGTGAGTGAGTAAGTAAGTGAGTGGGTATGAGTGAGTGGCTGACTGAGTGATTGATTGACTGATTGATTAAGTGCGTGATTTAGTAAGTATATAAGTGAGTGAGTGAGTGAGTGAGTAAGTGGCTGACTGAGACTGATTGATTGATTGATTGATTAAGTGCGTGATTTAGTAAGTAAGTAAGTAAGTAAGTAAGTAAGTGAGTGAGTGAGTGAGTGAGTGACTGAGTGCGTGATTAAGTGCGTGATTGAGTGATTCAAAATTTCACATACGTCACGCGACCAGAAAACTGAAATCGGAATTGGAGCATTGAACAACGAAAACAATGTCCTTACCAATTGACTTTAGAGAGACATTTCTGAGATATAAACAAGGCAGATGTAATGTAGGTAAATCTATTGAATATTCAAACTAGTGAGCTTTGCCCAGGGCGACGATAGTCTGCTACAGCGCTAACTGATTGTTGCATTCTTCAAGGAGGCCGTGATGGGTCCATCCTTTGTCTTCATTGGGCTGCCTTTGTATTCAGCAACATTTTCATCAGATACCATCAGATCCGTCTGTGAAGATAGAAGCAGATGTTGGCTTTGTATCGTATACAAAAACACTGAAGAGCCAGTGAAGGAAACAAGAAGCTCAAGATCTAAGGTAACAGCACTCTTTTTAACAGAAAAAGCACTTGTATTTCTTCAGAAAAAATATTGCTTAAAAAAGGAGGTGATTAAGAGTTTGTCAAGCCAAAACACTGTTAAATTTTTCGAAGAAAGCCTGAGATGAAATGCAAAATCTGAAACGGTTAAAATCGCGAAGATTATGGGACTTCATTGCTCGTATGGCAAAGAAGTTGGAACTTCATTGCTTATACGTCGAAGATAGTACTCATATAGCGAAGATGTTGGTACTTTATTGCTCACATGACGAAGATGCTGGGACAGCAAAACTTTCAATAGCAACGGTAACAGAACGAAAACAGAATAATCACCATACCTTGATTGTCTCGAAGATCTTTTTCTTTGGGTTTAGAAATTCATCAGGATCTGTATAATGGCAAAAACAACACGAGTCGGTTTCAACAAATTTCAAGATTCAGCTAAGCCAAACAAGCATCACAGATCAAGCAACCATGGATGGTTCGAACTAGCCCCCCCCCCTTCCCTTATCGATGCAATTTGATTCGATTACCTTTCAGCACCTATTTCTGCGTACCCCAAGGAGTTTCAAGACGGGGGTGTTCCTATTCACGAGCATCTTAAAATTTCACGTTGAGATCACACCAGATACAAGGGATACTAATGGGTAAAACGCAATTGCACAAAAACTCAGCTATTGACTAAGACCCGATTGAAAAAGTTCGAGCTGCATTGATATATCTATAACACGTGATGCAGGTGATAGCGAAAATTAGATGTCCTAGAGTTATGCAATATCACGGTATATATGAATTTATTTTTACGTTGCCCATCATCCTTTGCGAGACGACCAGCTCTTGGCAACGAGCTGATACGAATGTAGTCAATGTGACAAGACCAAAATTGACACATTTAAATAATGTCACAAGGTGATTAGATAATAATTTATACAGACAATTGTATGTGAAGGTTAATCCCTTACGTCAAACAAACATTTTTTGTGAATTGGTTTTTCTGTAGCCGTAAACCTCTGTTTATTGCCTTTACTTTGGTTTTATTCTGTTTAGGCCATAATTAATTTTGGATCACCGAAAATGCATTGTGGGTTACTGAGGTGCCAAGTTTGCGCGGGCTTTTTCGTATCACGTAACAAAAGAGGCTGAGCATATAACATACCTCCACAAGTTTCTCGTTCAAATCCTTCAAACTCAACGCGATCGCCTGGTTTCGAAGATTCTGGTGGTGATAAAGGCTTGACAATTCTCCTTCCATCCATCCTAACAGTAAATAGAAGATACAAAACTCAATGAAAATTTACTTCAAATAATGGAATCGCGGGGCTGGTGATCCTATGGTACGGAGGAGCTTTAAGTATCTAATAGGTTTTCAAATGATTATTCATCACAAAGTTTCGACCATATTCAAACAACCTTGCTAGAAGCTATTGTAATTGTTATGTCAATATAGATCACTTATAAGAGTAATAAAGTTGACATTGAGCGCTTCGTTACAATAGCGAAACAATATTCTTCAAAAATGACTTACTCAGTTTTGGAAGCTGCAAGAAGCATGGCCTCGGATTTAACACCTTGAAAAGACGTGGAAAATTATAAGCCTAACACATACGAGATCAAAAATAAAAATCTTCAAATGCTTGGCAATTAATCTCTTTGTACTGGGAAAGAGTAAGGACAACCAATGAATAATTCGACTGAGAGAAAAGGTGTATTAGGCCATAAAACGGTATAACAATTTAACTGTGTCGAGAAGCTGATCTAGTTGAGCCGCGCATGTGGAAAGGCAGCTTAGACATAGAATGGCGACATGTAACTTATAGCCCGCATTCGCCCATTCATAGAGAAATAACAGACTAACTCTACACTGGTATTTTCTTCACGGGCGCTGGAGTCACGTGTCGAACAGATAATTTGTGACGGGATATTGACCGTGGAAATGGTAATGATAAATAAACCCGTGGCCTTTTCATCGTAAAATTGTTAACTAATTCCGTGGTTTAGAAAATCGAAATACTTAAATAAAACTTAGCTATTAAAATTGCTCAAAAAAGTTCTCAGCTGCGACAAATGGTCCAGCTAATTAGATCACGTAGCCGTAACGTAACCTCAATGCTAATGCATGAAATAAATATCTGATTTGTACATATCAATGCCATTAGTTTGGCCTAAAAAATTCAATTGCTTTAAAAATCTGCTGTGGTTTCACGGAATTTAAAGCCCATTTACACCAATTACCATCCATTAGAGAGCTTTATAATACCACGGCTGCCATAAATTTTCGTCATTCATGTTTTATCTTATCTCGATTAAGTAAAAGGAAAATCTGAAATGAACTACACAATTAAAATAATTGCAACAAAAAGTGGTGATGATAATGAAAATAAAAATAATAATGGCATGGCAGAATGAGCAGAAGGTGTGGCTCTTCGACAAGTGAAAAGACGAAAAAGAAAAACTAAATGAAAAAGCCTACTTTACAATGCCAATTATAAAATATATTATGAGAACAGAAATAAAAAAGGAAATAAATAAAGCTGTCTATTTCTATCAATTCTTTGCTCCACCTGTTAAAAGTTCCTTGACATTTTACGACAGAGTTTGCTTTAACTGGTCTCTGTTTTAATAACATTGGACAATTTATTAAAGCAGTTTGCGGAAGTGTATTGAATTGATTAGGAATCACTGGGGGTTTATGCGGAGCTAAATATTACTTGGTTAAGAATTACCATATGTTTAAATGTCACCCCTTGTCATTTCAGGCTAGCCGCAAAGGTCAATTAGGATACTGAAATCGGTGCCAGCCATCAAAAAGTGATGGGGACCAGGCGGCTGCACGGAGGGGGGGGGGCAAGCCCCGAAATTTTGCAGTATTGCCTTGTGTTTTTAGTCTTTCAAAGCCATTTTTTTTGCAACAAAGCCGGTTACCTTCATATCCGTTGTGTTTCACTTTTCTTTATGTTGCAATTCCATTCTTCAAAAAACCAAACATAATAACTTTCTTCCCAAAGAAAAGGAAAGCTTAAAGAGTTGGATTTTGTTACTCGACTAAAATATTTGATTCCTTCTAGCTTCAGTTTAATTTAAACAGGTGTTTAAATTCTGTCAAATAACTAGGCCCTTCAAAACTTGAACTTACCTCTCATATTAACAGGCTTCATATTGCATATTAGAACAACGAGTTTGTCCTTCAGTTCATCCTCTGTGACGTATTCAACAAGACCACTGACAACAGTTCTAGGGCCTAGCAATATAAGCATCAAGGATAATCGTTTATAACGAAACAAAATGAAAAAACCTTATTCAAAATTGCATTTCATTATAAATCAAGACCTAATTCATTTCTACCACAACATTCAACGGTAAATTTTGGTTTCCTTCCTCCACTGAAATATCATCAAAATGTTCAACTTTCGGATGTGCTCAGTAAAACGGCAACAAAAAACTTCTATATACTAAAAATTATCTATTTATTAATAGACGACAGTTTTGGACTTCCCCCAGGTAATTTTATTAATGATTTTTATTAATGATTTTAATTAATGAATTTATCAAAAATTTAAAAAATCTCACGTTCTTCGCCAACGTCAATTTCTTCGATGTATAAAGAGTCAGCGTCTGGATGCTGAAATTCCAACATAATAAATTAGTTATTTCAATGTCTAACAGATCAAGGATTCAAGAATCATCACAGGCAATGCATCACTTATAGCTAATAAATTGCAAAAAATTACCAATAATAGGTATTTAATATTCACAGACATCAAGCTAATGATCAAACTAAAACTGCTGTTCAAGGATGAAAATTTTATTCTCTCTTTGTCATAGCATCAGAAGATATGTTTTAAAAATAGCGCTTGCCTGTTTTATAAACAACTTTTTGGAGAGCAGGTGTTGCAGGAGAAGATACCAATTTAAATTCAAATAAAGTTTCGGGTCTCAAATCATGAAATTTGGAGTACTTTGGATTAGCAAATGAAAGATCAACACAAATATTGCAAGATTGAGTTGGTTTCAAGTCTTTTTTCTTCCTTGTCTGTTTTCAAGGCGAATTTTTAAAGCAAACATTTTCGACAGTGATTGTTCAGGAGCATGCGATGTAATCAGAACGCTGAAAAGCTATCAAAACTAACGAAGATTGTGTAATCAGCTGGATACAGATATGATAGACATTAGAAGGCCGTGTTTATATCCAATTTTGTTACTACCGCTTTAGTTAAATCACCAACTGTCTCACACAGGATTTGATAAAAGATCGTTGAGTCGTAGAGTAGAAATGTCTTCAATTCAGCAAATTCAAAAGTGTTAATAAGCTCACATCTGATATATAATATGTTAAGATGAACTGTCGAAAATATCACTTCTTTAGCCACGACAGCCCTATACTTCACGCAGGCTCCATAACGTGTTACTTTCACAAACTGTACTATGCTTGCAGATTTACCACAAAAATGAATGAATTCCATTTTTCTGAGGTACAAAAAATATTTCGATTTCTCATCTAAAAGCTTCAAGCTTCATTTTCCCTTTTTCAAAAATTTGAGGTTAATTTTTCCACTCTTCCACTCCTCTAGAAAATTCAAAATCATTTCTCTCCCTTTTTGTTTAGAAGTTTAGGCTATTGATAAAAAGAAACGGGTTTCGTTTTCTTCGTCCTTAAGAAAAAGAGAAAGCATGAAAAGATATTTCTTGTCAAAAATAACAGCGGGAACATAGCTTGTAAAAAATTAAAGCACTTTCTATGCAAACGTCAGAAAATGACCGAATATAGAAAAATGACGGTAAAAGTTGCTAGATGTAGATCAAGGTGCGAAGGGGAATACAACTAGGAGCGCATCATTCGCTAGCATTCGTACCAATTGAAGTCTAGTCAGAGAAGTCCAAAGAGGAAATGAACTCTATCCGTTCAAATACAAATCAGGACCTCATTTTGATATGCAAACAGACATTAAAACTTCTCAATAGAAACACGGCCTTGCAAGTCGAATGATTTGAAAATAATGATCGAGGGTGAAATCTGGATTTTCTAGAAAGACTTGTAAATAATATTGCTAATTTAAATTTGTCAAAAATTATTCAGTCTTGAAATTTTTAGAAATTTTAGCTTGGTAACTTACATTTCGAAACCATTTAAACTAGAATTTTTCCATTAAGTTTTAAACCTCTCTTCAAAAAACGTCAACATTATTAAGTGATATTCACAGAGTTCATGTCCAAGAGAGAAAATCTTGACGATTTAAAACCTTCGTGGTAGCTTTAAATTCATGTACCCATTCATGTTTACATATCAATGCATACTTGCCTTTTTCACAGAAACAATTCTGCCGATCTTGAGGTCAAGTCTTGAAGGATTGACCTCACGAGTTTCACCTTTGCCCTCTGAGGGAAAAGTCAAAGTCCATTCTCAGAATTCATCTAAATATTCATAACTATACAAAATGAGACTTGGTGAATCGAGCTTACAACAATATATAGTTGCATCTAGAGAATCTAAAAAACCATCCACCTAGTCATGCATGCTTCAGGGACGACTTCCCTCTAGAGTATAAGTTCTCCATTTTTTAAGTTATCATTAACAAATGAAGTACGAATACTAAAAAATCAAATTGATCTATTTGTAAGAAAATGGCAGTATAGTTGATTTTTCTTCAAAGCAATATGATTCATTCGTTAATTTAAAGATTTTCGTAATTCCTGTAGAAACAAGCTGAACACTTTACTGTATCTCGTCATTATCTGATACAACAATTACATTTTAATTCTTCAACTTTTTATCGCAGTGGTAGGAAATAAACAGGCACCAACTTGCACGATCTCATGCCACAAGGCATTTATTTGATTTATATAGTAAATGTATTTTATCTGCAACTGTTTCTCAGTTTTACGAACACATTTACAGTGAAAGAAACAACGAAAACATTTACATTTGTAAAAATTGTCCTGTCTTTCTCACAATTGGGAACTTTTTTACCACGAGAGATTTGTTTACCAAAACATTTGTGAATTTGTCTGTTTTAGTGAAACCCGATAAAATAAACACAATAATCTTCTACACGAAGGATTTACTAACTTCCTTTCTTTTCCGCTTTAGGGTAGGCCTTATTTACCAAATCCTTCATTTCCTTAGTTTCAAATTTTTTTCTGATGGGATCCAACAGCTGGAGTAAAGAAAAACACAAATTTATTATATTTTGAGCAACGCGACCAGACCGCGAGGAAGGAATAGAATGAATACAATGATAACCTCCATGCACAAAATATAACTTTGTTTAAAACAGGAAACTCGAGTCGACAAGCTGGATCTCATTTCTTGACGTTTCCTCATCATTGACAATATGTAGCTGTTGAAATAATTTACTATCGAATCTCGAATTTTACTTTGCACCTTGGGGACTTTGGTGTAGGCCCCTTGAGTTTTCCCACGTTCTTTTGATATACATCTTAACTAAATTGACTTCGCTATTGTCCCCTTTGACACTGCTTTGACACCTTGGCGTCTTAACGTGTAGTCTTAACCAGATTCGCTGCAAATCTAGAAAACTTTGCAACGGATGGTCATGCAAAATTTGGTCAAACACGTTCTTATTGTGTGTGCCCAGATTTTACATCATTATATGTCATTTTTTTTTAAAATTTCATAAATCTTCTTGATACTTATTTTCAGTAAGACATTGAAATTAACTTAAAACTCATTTACTTCATTCATGAATTTCGATAAGCCATTCTTTAGATCCAGCGGATGAAGTTCCTAAAAGAAACAATCATGCATTATTTCTCATTATGTGCAATGCAAAAGGTTTCAAAATAAAATTGAGCTGCCAAACATTGTTGAGCTTGAATTAATCGCTTTACAAGAGCAAGACTGCATTCACAAAAATCTTATGGAAGTCTTTAAATAACAATATCAAGTACTGAATAAACTATAAAAAGTTTAGACTCATAGATCAGCTTTATGTAAAGTAAAAATAAAGAAAGTCTCCAGGGATAAATAATTTGAATGGGATCCAGGGAACAAAGCTGGAAAAGTCTCCGAGGAGTGAGAAGTGTCTGAAAAATGAAAGTGTGAAAAGTCTCCAGAGCTTCTAGTTTCTAATTGTTCGAAAAGTTTCTAGTGAAGAAAAGCTTGGAGGGGAGTAACCGAGGGAAGCAGGTTAAAAAGTCTCTGTGAACAGAAACTTGAAGAGTTTTTTTGGAGTGCTGTCGTTTGGAATGTATGAGGGTACTTGCATATCTCAGGTTAATTGGTTTTGATTAAGGGTGCTATGCACGATAAAGATTGCTCAGCGCACATCAAATTTCTTACAATAAACGTTAAAATATAAGACCTTTTTAGCGAATGTTTCTTCCAATGAAAGATAATCCTTGAAACAAACTGTTCCACCATTATCCGCATCCCTTTCGATAAGGAATCCTAAAAGAAAAGATTACTCAACAACTTGAACAAACTTGCAATCTTCTAGACAAACTTGTTTACAGTTCTCATCAGATAAACGCAAAATAAAACTCACAGCTAGCAACGGAAGCAGTTGATAAGAAAAATGCATGTGGGACGCACCAGTTGAATACGGGGAATTGTAGAAGGTTTGATTGCCAGATATAATTGAAAGTCGGAATAAAGTTACACAATACAAATAGAACAAAGACAAAGCTTTCTCCGCTTTGAAGAGAAGTTCGTTGGAGATTATACCTGGGTTATCATGCTTTAGCTCCAAAATTGGAAACATCACAAATTTGCAAAATGAAAGAACTCCATTCTCTGCTATATTTCCCTCTTCACAAAAGGCCTAGATGGTAAAAAACAATCTAGAAACTAGCAAAAGTTAGGCGAGCTAAAAACAGGAAAGTTCTTGACGAATCACCATTATCGTAAGATGCATCACAGAGATAAGAAGAGCCGGCTATATACGCATTACCAATAAGGAAGAGAACATTTTCATTTTTCAACTCAAAAGATGTAAAAAACAACTATTCAAATGTGAAAATGTAGCAACGCATCAAATGCTTTCCTTTAACAAAATCGCGCTTGACACGAAATAATTATTTAATGTTGATGAGAAATACTGAATTGGTCAAACATTACCGCTATCTAGAAACACTTTGAACATTCAAAGTGATAGACAAGATTGCTTTTGCAGTCGGAATTTGATTAGAAGAAACAGCTGTTTCTAATGTTTACAATACCTTGTTTATCTTCTTCTTTACTGAAGCAGCACTGTCTAGGATATCAATCTTCGAGTCCTGAAATTAAACAAAAACATTGTCAAAAATGATGCATATGGCTTGATTTAATTGAGAAATGATGCTTCAATCAATCGGGTCTAGCAATCTCAATATATTTGTCACGACAATTTTGATGCAAAGCTTATTAAATTAGTGGATGAAATCTTTTAAGGCATTTTGAACAACTATTTTTGTCAAGAACAGCGAACTAAACAAAGCCTGATAGCGATGCTTTTGACACAGCTCGGGTTACTTTACAACGAAGGCAATGCATAAATTCCAATTAGGTTGATGATTTCTGTCTCCATCTGCTTACACTTTTGACATTATCTAAAGGCTTGTTGCTGCTGTACATGGTACATGCTCACTTGCCAAACTTCAAAGAGAGATGTCCTGCCTTTAACAGGTCAACGAAGTTTTTACAAATCATAACTTCATTACCCACATCTTATAAAATTCACTCCCATAGATAGGAGCACAAAGTTTCCAAAGTCAATGCTTCATTATGTAATTATCAGAAAATTCACTCTCTCAGAAAGACGCACAAAGTGAATGAATGAATGAATCATTGGGAGATTTTCAGTAAATACCGTTTTACGAAAATGCAAGATTTTTCGTGGTTTTGACTTTTTTAGAAATGAATCTCTTGAAATCCTAACACACAAATTAGCATGCTCAATGCGGCCTTTAGCGCACTGTAATTAGACCCACTGGTTAAACTCGTGCAAGTTGAATCCAATATTCAAGAGGTGCAACTGAGCACCCTACTGCTTAAATAAAAGCTACTCAGAGCGCTTCTCGTCATTAGATGTGTTGCACATTTCAATGACAAACATGGCGTCAGTTAGTCAATGTTAACTGTCTGCACGTCAGCAAAAAGCTGTCTTTTCTGCCAAATGCAAGCTTTCTTCAAATTTCCGTCACAGTTCTTAAAAAGCCATTATAAACTAGACAAAGGTCTGGGTGACCAGCTAACCAAACTAATAGAAGCAAATAGTTAATTTTGAAAGAACACGTCTGCAAGAGAACCTAAAATCTGTCTGCTATGTTATTTCCATTTCCAAAATGCGTCTTAAGCGACAAAGTTACGGATTCTAAAAGAACGTCCTCATCAACTACCACGCATTAAGCAAACTTCTGTGTTAGAGTATTGAATCTGATTTTGTTAGGACCCAATAGAAATAGAAAATTCTTTAACAAATTAACACAACACTAGATGATTCGTAATCTGTTTTAAACTATTGTATGGCTTTTAGCTTGTGAGATAGAAACGACTATAGCGCAATGCAGAGTGAATCACATCACGTCAAAACAATTTGCATTAAAGTCAAAATTCGCACCAAAAGCAACATCATAAGGAAGACATGGGGAATGGCTCAAGAAAAAAAAGGCACGCACCTCTTCAGATGCGCTCATTTTTGTGCCAGTGAGCCCAGGAACTGCAAAAGAAAAACATAGCCTTAGTAAGCAGAATTTGTGAGACATGTCTCTGCTGGTTCTTTTTACAATTCGAACACTAGAACCAGAGTAAGACTTTTCAAATGAACAGCAACAACTTAAAGGTGTTTGCTTCAATATAGAGAACCAAGGTTGAATGAAAATAAAATCACTTTGCAATTAAATGAGATTGTTGATACAAGCTGGAAATTGCACGAGATTTTTCTGTGCCAATCTGAATTTCGACTTGAAACGGAACACAAAAATACGACCTACCAATACAACATTTTGTTGCGAAGATGAACTCAGTTAATAGCCACATCGAGGTATTTCTCAATGCTAATCTCCATTGGGTATCGTCCGACATCTTAGAGTTTTATTTGGTACACGAATACCAAGCAGTTTTCACTTTTAGTCAGTGTAAAAGTGAAAGGTTTTTGCCCAATAGAGATTGGCCTTTACATTACTGAATTGTGAATATTTCGCTAAATACAACAATTTTTGATAAAGAACTCCCTGATCTATCCAAAATGATGGAACATCATTGCATCAGAAGCTCCACAGACAAACGTTGGAAGAAACACTCTTTTATTCACAGAATAGGTTTAATGCATTTTTAGCACCCTTCAATTAGACTCTGAAAGTAACACTTACCCATAGGATTCATCAAGTGGATTCTCTTTTTATACCCAAGTTGAGGCATGTACTAATGAAAAAGAGCAGAAGTAAAATCACAAAAATATATATTTGTAAATATATAAAATATAAATACATTACTTTTAAGTATGCGAAAAATAGTTCCGCTTTTTCTAGCAATTGTGAAGTTTTGTACCACAAAGCACTTGTTCAAAAATATATATATACAAAATGCATCTGGAATTCGATGTAAGACTCAGTACATAACTTCTCTACAACTTGATAAAAGAAACAATCAATTTGGCAAAAGAGGGGCCACTATTTTCCTTTCTGTAGATAAACTATCATTTCTTTGCTCTATACAAGTCTTTAATTGAAATCTACAGAAACTTTTTGGTTAAAGGTTCGGAGTAACACCAAGACAATCTTAGAGTGATGTTGAGCTACATTTGTGCAGACACTCGTAACAAGGTTCAGTTTCCTTCATGGTGCTTGGACATCCACGCACCTTTTCGGCATAAGTAAAAATCTTCCGTTGATCAACACCTCCAAACTGAGCATCGACTTTTAAATATTCTTCATCTAGTGCCTTGAATCAAAAGAAACGCACGAGCGATGAGGCAAAAGCAGTGAAAGTCTCAAGCAATTATGACACTCCGTTTCTTTCTCTTCAAAATTTCTTTCACCCCAATGAATCCTGGGAACGTGCTACCAAAGCTATGGAAGGTTCTAAAACATCTTTGCAACAAAATACAAAACATTTGGGAATTCCAATTCATCCAAAACTGTCAATGAAATTTCAGAGAAATGAGAGAAAAGAGTAAAAATAGGATGCTCAAAAGGAGCATTAACAATTTGGACTGTGAAAGGAAACAAATAATTTCACTCTCATGCTTTCCCTGAAATATCTCTGCGACACAATGACGAAAAGTAGACACCGATGAAGCTTAACTCTAAGTTACAATGCCTGCCAAAATTGTTTGAGCACCAACGTCAATTCTGTGGCTAGCGCTCATTCATCTTCCTTCCCCTTACAAACAGTATTTTTCTGCTGCCAAACGAGGCGACACTTGCGTCCAGTTTTCTTCCTCAGATTGAATGGATGCTGTACTTTGCTACCAACGTTGTTTTAAGGATACACGGGAGGTATATGGCTACCGGCGCATCAAATGTGGGAAAAGCACAAAAGCAGAAGGAAGTACTGAATTGTTCCAAGGCCTTTTGGCAGACATTTTACCTGTGCTGATCACGAAAAAACCTCCTCACCTGTAGGCCTGGGTACAAGAGACCGCTGAGTAGCGGGTGCTGAACTTGTTTGACCACTTCTGAGCCAGCTTTCTTGCAATCATGCTGCAAACAACGAAAACTGTCTTCATAGAATCCTAAAGAGCTTTCGACGAAGCATAAAGAGCTAAGGCACAGAGGCGATACCTTGTAGATGTTGCATCTACTTGATGCAAAAGTCACCAAGAAGACCTTGATAATCTTTAAAAACATACATTGAAAAGACAGGCTTTGATGACACTGTCTATCCTGAATGACAAACACATTTTATAGACCTGTCAAAGATTAAGCAATTATTGCGATAGTGAATAACAACTTCTACCACAGGAAAACAAATATCACACAAATGCATGCATATATTATCGATGCTTGTCTCTAGTATCTAAAGGAAAATTGTCTTTTACACAAATCAGGGATCTTACCTCAGTAGCAACAGTTGACATTTTGAACACATCAAGGATGTACTCTCTGGAATAAAAAGTAAATAAATATCAGATCAAGCTAATGATATGAAATAAGGGGTTCCAAACTACTACCACCAAGGACATCTTGCATGGACATTATTTTACTTAAAATAAGCTTTAAATCAGCAAATTAAAAATATCTACTAAATGCGGAAGATTCTTCTACCAATTTCAAAAGCTATGACATGGAAAATAGAAAGCTTCTTCATAGATGGCAAATTATTTGTTCAAGATAAACACACGACATAAATTTAGACTTTGATGTATTCTGATGCACAAAAAGCATCGAAAAAATCTACTCTCTTAAACTTTTTCTAAAAATCATTCCCTGTGAAACTCAGAGTAGAGTATAACTCAATATTTTTGGACATGGCCTTGTGTACCACAGATATTCGCATGGAAGTTTCGAAACCTCAAACGGAGAAAGAGTGATAACTACTCGGAAAACCTTCTGAGGGTGGTCTTTTCTCAACCACAAAACAAACGCATTATCAAATAAATACATGTGAGAATCATAATCTCCTTAAATAGGTATTGCAAAACAAATGGAATTGAAATTACATGAATTTAAAGACAGCAAAATGGGCAAAATTTGAAACTGGATGCAAAGAAACAGACAGGCAAAAGAGCCATTCCAACTTACCTACTGAGTTGATACTCTGTCCCCTTTACGAACTTGAGCTTTTCCAGCGGTACATCAATCGATTCCAGCATAGACTACAATACAGGTTGCATGCAAAGGATATTTCTTCACCATACATTTACAACACCCAGGGTACTTTCTAACGATACCCAAAAGTGCAAAAAGGGATAAGATTATGATAAGTTCAAATTGCATTGAAAGTCACTGGCGGTGACAGCCATAAACATATAATATTGTAGCAGCCATCTGTGGGATTAGAGTTGAATTCGGAAAGGCTATTCGAAGAACATACAGTTCATAACAATCTTAAAACGTTAGGGTGAATGCATAAGAAAATCTGCTTCAAGTTACTCGTTTATAAAAGATCAATGAAATCAAAATCAAATCATCGGTATAAAGGAAGACAAGGTGCCCAAAGATTTGTATCCAAATCTGGATCGATGGTAAACTGAAAGGCAGGCAAGTGCAGAAACCTCATTCCTTCAAAGAATATTTAAATTATTAAATCGGAAAAAAAGACAGATCTATCTCATTTCCCCCAAGCCTTGGCATTTGTATCTCGTGAAAGATTACAAAATAGGACGATACTACCTTTGCTTGAGCTGTTATTAAAAATCGTCTTTTAAGTCCAATCTCCACTAGGCGGAAAATTGTCGTGCCGCGAAAAGTTGGATGACTTTCTACTTTTCGCTAGACGGCATTTTCCGCCGCGACAATTTCAATTGGCCAATTAGATCGCAGAAAATTTTCCCGCCTCCATATTTCCCGCCTACTGAAGATTGGGCTTTAGATGTACCTAAACTTTTAAGATGTTACTTTACTTCATAGATCTCATGGTTTCCTTTCAAAACAAGCCTACCTTGATAATCTCCTGATAGTACAGCACTCGATACTGCAGTAATTCCCATGGAGCTTTGAGATTGTCAAGGTAAGCATGCAAATCTGCAAATAATATGGTAACCTGAAAAAGAAAAGAATTACAAGAATGAAATTGTCAAATCTGTGAAGCATAACTAATCTACTTTTGCCAAAGAACTTAAATGATCGAGATTGAAAATTCCAGAAATAATTCCAAAGTTTCTATATACAGTTATCTAAAAGCTGTTAAAGTGCTAAGAAGTCACTGCTTAGATACTTATACTTGATGGAAATTACAATCTTTCAGTTTGCTCCCTATTGTGTGTGATTGCTTATCTGATGTGCATGTCTCCACATTTGGCGTAATTTACTATAAAGTATCCACAGATCGCAGTATTATTTCCTAGAGCATTTGTAAACATTGTCTATTATGCTTTTCTAGTTCCTAGCAATGTGGTTAATAGTTGGCCTTCATTGTGTTGCCAGCCTACAGATCAGACTTTGATTCAATGTACAAAGTATCCAAGGGTGATAAATGAAATTTCATGAAGAAATCTAAAATTTCATTTACTTTAAGACCAGTCTTTCCCCTAACTTCTAGAAAAGTGAGATGTTATATCATAAAATGTCAGATTCCAAGAAATCACTTCCATCAAGATTGCTCAAAATTGAAGCTTCAATAATAAAAAGAACAGTCACACATATAATTCTTAGGCAATTAGGTCCATATTTGTAAAAATCTAATCAATTCACATGTATATTCATATTTTGTGATATACATTTGTATTCACTTTCTTGCTAGAAGCAGAAACCTACAACAGTGTCAATGAATCTGTCCTAAACTTGTAAGCAAACACTTCCTTCAATATTTCTGATACATTATTCAAGATGGTTTGCAGTTAGCCAGATGGAGTTGTTCTCAAGAGTGCAAAATGAGGTTATAATTGCAGCTCAGCAAGTATCAGCTCCTTACAATCATATGAAAAACTGAGCTGAGAAACGAGAAAAGGTCAAGTTCACATTTTCAAGGTCAAGTTCACAATTAACATTTTCCTCTCACTGTGGTAGGCACATTAGATAAATCGGATGTTCAGTAAGGCTCTTTATCATCTGCAACTTGTTATGTTTTAATTCTAGCCACAGGTATTGGAATAATCAGATAGCTCCTTCTACCACAAACTGTTTGCAAACTGGGGTCTTGACATTAATTTTTCTCCCATCACATTTATATCACTATCACAAGAGATAATTTAAACGCAGCTAACTCTGATTCAAATGCTTAAATCTACAGTGACTTAGTGGTAACCAAAGCCATTGGAAAAACAATAGATCAACTTCAAGCAAGTAAACATTTTCTCAACAACTATGTAAGCTATCATACATACTCCAAAACACAAACCAAGCAATGTTTCCAATATAAAGATTGTCATTTACGTTAAGGGAAAGTTTACAAAATGGCTTTGAGAATATCTTAAACTTTAGAATTCCACATTAATCAACATTGCCTAGTTAAATTGCTTGCACTGATGAGACAGTGGGCTATCATTCCCTTCTATATCTATTTGGCACTGCCGTGAAATAATTATATTAAGGGGAAATTACAAGGCATTTTGGGCACTCAACACAGTAGACAGAACATGCTAATGACTGTAATTATTTGCTATTAAATTATGCAATCATAAGATAATGGCATCATTTTACAAGACAAAAAGGGTCTTAAACTACTAGACAGGAAGCTCATTTTACACAATACCCTGACTAGGTTCTGGTTGCAAGGTAATTACTGCCAAAATAATCAGATTAATGGATGTAATGCTCAGTTTCATATATAGGTACCATAGACAGGATGATATATCTGTGAGAAAAGGGCTTATTCCATCAGGATAAAATAGGGTCAAACATATCAGAGCTTTCTTGCCTCTCTGAAATATTTCTAAAATGGGGACAGCAAAGTTTTAGATATGCTTCTTGAATTTTAAGAAGTTCTTGAAAAATGACAAATTTCGCGTTTTGCATTAACTTTTTGTAGAGGCTGTTTTTCCATTGCTTTGTACAGGAGAAGCAAAATTCAATGTTGGGTTTGGTTTGTTTATATTTTTGCCCCAGTTTTCTATTGTCTTTTACCCTTTTTAATTGGCTCATTACATATGTAAACAAACAATATAATTGGCTGAAAACATTTGTCGTGCTTGTTGCTCTAGCTAAGGGGAAATTTGTAACATTAACCTGACAGACTTTAACAAGGCCCTATAGTATTTCACTCACCTCGCAGCCTGCATGAAGGAAATCAGCAACTTTTGTCATTGGCACAAAATAAGCTATGTGTGGTTTTCCAGTGGTGGCAGTGCCCCAGTAAAGAGACAAATGTCTTTGTTCTATGATTGGTATAATTCTTTCCATTCCAATGACTTCCTACAATAAAAAAAAACAAAATACTGATATGATTTCTGTGTATCAAACGTGAAAATGTTAGATCAAGACAATGTAGACAACCATACATCTAAAGAAAGAATGACTTCTTGAAATGGATATGGCACCCTTGGCCCACTTTTTAAAAAAATGACAGCTTTTCTAAATATAAGTTAGGCTCCTTCATTTGCCCCTATTCTATACAACCTCTATACTTATGCTAGTGAGTATGGCTCAGTGGTTAGAGGCGCTGACTACGGACTCAAGGGTCCATGGTTGGAGTCCTTGCCATGACCAAACTTTCACCCAGAGTGAGGAGAGTCGCCAGCTCTCTGTAATTCCAGGCCTAAGGAATCACGAGGTGTGGCCACATTGAGAGGAAGGACCAGGACACTGCTCGATAAGCTTCAGCTTCTCAGTGTCCTCAAACTACCTTCGGATGCAAGGTAGAAATAAATACTAAATACTAGCAACAATGAAGAGGTTCTTCTTCATTATAATTAAATATGTTTGAGGACAGTTTGATGATATATGTAGTTAGCCATTAGGTTGTTCAATTACTTCCATTTCCAATTTTATGACAAGATCTCTGGTGTGCACGAGCAAGAAGCCTGGTGTGCTGGTGTGCACCACCACGAATTTCTGTTGTGCTGGTGTGCACCAGCTTTTTCCCTGCTGTGGTTAAAATTTGTAAATTTGCATTTAGTTGTGATAAAAATGTTGGAAATTCAATTTGGGAGACTCAATAAAGACTGGTGTCTGGGAATTTGTTTGGAAATAAAATTTTGTCTCCAGCCTATTTTCAGTTAAGTAGTTAATCATTAAATGTATTTCATTCCAATAACAAACAAGGATGTGCAGGCAATGTTGGCCCTCTGACTGTCACTTAAAACCTTTGGCAGCAAGTCTTATGATTTAAGAAGCTGCAAACCTCACCAGTCCTAGATCTAGCATTATAAAATGAGTGAATATATAAAATCATAGCCCTGTTATTTTTCATTTTTATACATTTTTGTAGTATACTGTTGAAAATTGTGCTTGCCAAGTTTTTGTTTGTGTATTTGTCAAGTAAGATTTGTGATATCTCAAATTGTTCATACACAAATGTACTTGTTTTTATCAGCTGACATTTTCTATGGACCACACCCAGCCACGCCCATCTTAGTTGCCACACCCAAAAATATCCGGTGTGAAACAGGTTTTGTACAAAAATGTCTCCGGTGTGCACATACCATACTCTGCAGACTGGAGTAGGCATATATTGTTGTTGTTATCTTAGGCCCATATTTTTTGTTTTTGTATAATTTCTGCCTCTATCCATAATGGGACGGAACCTTGGCTGATGACAGCTGCAATTGAACTGTGCAGTCAATTTATAACAGTTTAATTATAAAATCATCATGTGACTTCACGTTCAATCAAGAGGAGGACACGACTCCCATTTGGAGCCTTTCAATTTCAAGGAATTTTTTTAAGGGTTACATTTTATTTAGGGATTATTATCGAAATTACGAACCTGGAGATTTTTTGTGATAAGTTTTAGCTTCTCTGCAGTCGACATCCCTTTGTCATCACTTCCTCCACAACAACCCCCAGCACTGCCTTCATCTAGCGATCCCATGTTTCTGTTAATAGTCCTCCCGACCAGAAAATTTCTATGGAAATGCCTTCCTTTTACCTTGATACTCTTATCGTTAATTGTTTTTAAAGCACTAAATCCTTGACGAAAGTTACGCCGGAATGCTGATAACATTGGAGTGCCCCCGTGTACTTAGGCCATTGATGTCTGTTCGGAAACGAGGCTCCAAGTTCCCTTCGCCCTCCCTTTCATATTCTCCCCCCATTTCCAATCCAAAGTGGACACAGTACAGAGAGATATAAAAAATCTGTAGCTGACGTGTCAATCATTCACGCTCAGAGAAAAGAATTACAATTTTACAATCCGCTACCAACATTTAACAACTTTACCTTAGCTATCACTTGCACATTAACTGTATTTACTAATTTTTTCGCAGCCCAAATTTAGGAACTTTTATCTTATCACTTTAATAAACTTCAGTTTATTAAAATGAATAATAGACAATATTAGATGCAACTAAATAGCTTTATGCGTGAATTATATATGGGTTTTGACGGCACGGTTAATAAAACCTGGGGAAGAAGGCAAGCAACTTGCACAACACAACTGAGAGTTATTTTGTAATGGAGCCATTAAGCCAACGCAGTATCATGAAGTATCTTATTTTCTTAGAACATCAAGTGAGGGAAGTAGCAAAAATTCTTACCATTTTTATTTTCATTTCCAGTCTTACCATTCTTAGGTCTTACTCTCCTCTCAGTGGACCTGCAGATATTCCTATTTGAAAGGTACCCTACTCCCATACTGTCTTCTCAAAAATAGCTCAGTCGATTCACTTTCCCAGACAATCTCCAGTCAGCCTTCTGTAATCAACACGGAAAGTTTTTAGAGAGACACGGAGCAAGATAATTTTGTAGTTATAGCATATCACGCTGGAAAGGCTAATGTACTTGTGTTTACATGCATTCTGTTTGGCAAAACAAAGAACAGATTTCACGGATTCCTTCTAATTAAGCTATAAACTAGCTCTTTGTTTAGGTGTTTACATGTACTCTATTAAACAAAACAGGGACAGGAGAAGTTATGGTCATTTAATTACCGTGCTACACATGCCAATATCAGATAGTGTAGGAGTAAGCACAATGAAAGAATGTGGCCTATTTGGAAAAATTCCGCAGAACCGATATCCATTGCTGACGTCAACTGTCGTCGCCACAGCATATTGCAACTGAATTTCTTTTGTAAATTAGCCGGGGGGTAAACTCAAGTGCTCTTCAAAGATCTTTTTCGAACCACCCACAGCGTATTCAGCTCATCTCTATGACCGCCAAAAATTGCTTTATTATTTACAGAAGTGATATTAAGTTTGTCATCTTTCTTTCTTTTTTTACAAGTACTGAAAGTATTTAGTGAAATTAATCACTTTGTTAGTAATATCACTATCTTTATAATATCTCTTTTTACCATTTTTGTAGGATATGTGTCTATAATATCTTCAAGCATATATGCATAATTGACTCCAGCCTCCAGCATATATGCATAATTGACTCTATAAGAACTCCAGCCGCCATAAAGATGACACGACGAAGCCTATGCATTTAAATTCACATTGAGCTTAAATAAAGGGAAAATAAAGTGTTGATATAATTATTAATGGTTTTCTAGTAAACGTTTAAATATTGATAACTGAAAATAGAGCGAAATAATGATGGTGCAGAGAATGGAATGCTTGTATGAAGTACAAAAGTACTCTTTCATTAGGTTTCATCAAAAAGACATACTTCACTGAGGTAGACTTGTCCAAGATCATGTTTTAAAATTCAAATTACATATATGCGTTACTAAGCAAAGAAAGCAAACTTCCAATCTAGGCGTTCATTTATTATGATAAAAAATTTGATTTTTTTTATTGCGTAAGGGTCTCCTTGTGCATGTTTACTTCTTGCTGCAGCCGATAACGACTTTGATTGCGCCGTCCTTGCCTGCTCCCGAGGCTTCAAACGCCTTTACTGAATCTTCGAGGGAAAATCGGTGGGTAACCAAAGGCTTCACGTTTACTCTGCCGGCAAGAGACCATTTCCAAAGCAGTCGGATAGCTGTAATGAAATCATAGAAATTACAGGAGTATTACAAGAACAGTTGTATATACTTTGTACCAATAACATCTAATCACATATATTACATAGTCTTTTGAAATGCAAGGTAAATGATTCCGTAATGAACATGTTTCTACAAATTTTACATAAATATGCTTCTAACTATATGTTTCAATGTATTCATAATTCCATATCTTTATCACAATTATTTTAACAGCATCAGCTTCGTTTGTAAGCTCAGCTTGGTAGAAAACTGAAATCGCAGCTCAACGAAGTCTGCGCGCAGGCACTAAGCCTCGTTCCAGAGCAGTTCTACTCAACGTGGTTTTCTATCGTTGCTGAATATTTCAGAACGTGGATTTTTCTACTGCGACAAAAAAGTAACTGGAGGGATGATGTCTCGTTACGGAAACAGCGCTGCCTTTCCTTTCCTAAAGCCATCTTCATAGGACAGTATTTTGGTAGTGCTTTGAGAACTTAATGTAGTGCTTTTTAAAGAACTTAATCGCTAAAAAGGAATTATCCACCATAGAAAGATATCTGGTTTTCTGCCGCAAACTATGTGGTTGACAAACCATTTTCGCGCTGCAATATATTCTACCTCTCACTTCAAGGAAGGTAAACAAAATTCCAGGAAAACATTACTATTGTCAATATTCAGAGACCATTAGTTAACATACCAATTGGCATATCTGAATATCCCTCTGATGTCGACTTCCCTGATCAAAGCATTAACAATTGGCAGTTGAATTTCTTCTTTGCCCATTCCAACTACCACAAGGACTCCACCAGATTTAGTGGCCTGTTTAAAAAATAATTTTATAATAAAGCCTGGAACACTGGAACAACATCAAGAACCTGTGGTTTAGCACTGAAACAAACATTTTTCAAATAACATCCTTCTAATAACAGCAACAATTATAACGCCAATAAACCTCAATCGTTAGTTCTGGAAAAATCAGTTTTTAAACAAATTAGCTAAACACAGATTTCTGAAGCTCCAGCACTTTTAATAGAAATGTTTTATTTCTTTAAAATACAAATTCCTGAAAAATACTACGTCTAAAGTAAATAACGAAATTACAATTCCATGCATCATAAATTTTTGAGGACATTGAAATAAGCCGATCTCAAGCTTTTTCAAAAAAAAAGAAGGTCTTTTGCAACCTGTCCATGGAAACCTTTTTTGTTAATAAACACTCTCAATCTGGAAAGATTTTTGTCCAATTTTTAAAGCCCTCTTTCTTGCCACGCCGTCTATCCCTGGCCAACCTCGCTTTAAGTATGGCCTCGCATACCTAATTCAATAGGGAACATACGTACATAGATAGCAGTGTGTATGCTCGGCTCGGCTCCAGTACATTCTATTGTCCGGTCAGCGTATCCGAACTCTTTGGTGATCTTTTCGGCCATGGACTTTCCGTCCCGAGTGTCAACTTTGAAAACGGCATCAGCCCCAAGACTTTTGGCCATTTTCAAACGGTTTTCGTCCAGGTCTAATGCGACATAACAAGCAAAGCTTTATAAACACCACGAGCTTGCCCGAAGAAAATTATTAAAACCCACTCTATTATAACATAGTTAACAACAAAAATGAAAAATATAGGCTAAAATGGCTAATTCCTTAGCCACAGCTTCTGCGAAGTCTAGGTACAACACACAAAATTCCAGCAGGATTTCCCCTCTCCTTCTTCAAACAATACTGTTATGAAATAGCTCAATTTTCTTTCATACTGAGCGAGATATCTTTTTATTGTTGCCTCGTGGTCTGATAAATCTTTCAAATGAAGATCTGTTAAAAATCATCCTCTATGGCCATGAAGAATTACCACTCGAATCAAATTCGAAAATTCTCGCTGCAACGCTAAACATATCCAGGCCTCTAAACGTTTTGAATAAATTTGTGATAGAAATAACATATTTCCTCTCTCCTCTCCTTTTCTAGAAATAGTTTCTATTTCTTCTTTTCGTTCGTTTGGCCCCCTTAAATTGTAGCTAATTGTATACTTATTCTTTTAGTTCATTTTGCATCTTTAAATTGTAGTTAATTTAGTCTTATAAGTTGAATGTAAATTACCACAGGATTGCTATGTATTCCCATGCTCCCTGTGGTCTGGTAAATTTGTGTATTTTTTGTAAAACTTTTATGTGAATACAGAAAAAAGTGTCTTGAGTTGCAACAAGTGGATGAAAAGCAATCTCAACCAATGCCAAAATGATGCTACCTGTGATTGCCACTCTGCTTGCACCGCATGCCTTTGCAGTCAGCAAATTCACCAAGCCGATGGGACCTTGTAATAAATATTAACGAGTCATTGCCATAGAAAACAACACAAAACCGCTGACCTAACAAAACTGCTGAGAAGTTAACAAGTTGTAGTTCAACCCGACGAATAGTCATAGTTCATAACAGATGTTATTAATAGAAAAAGCGGTGAGACAAATGTCAATACAATACAAGTTCCCTAGATTGCCTCATATACGGAACTGCTTAAAAAATTACTTTGGAAACATTGAGAAAGAAAGAAGTAATTGAAGCTTTCAAAATACTTGTTATATTGAATACCATAGGATGAGAAAAACATAACTGAAATGGGACATTCCTGAAATTTAGATACAATATTTAGCATGACATTATACCAGCTAGCCGGTATATCTTTTGTCAAAACGACCACAAAATATAATTGTCCAACGAGAAAGAACAACATCCCCAGGGAATCATTAAAATTATCAATTTAGCCAACCGATTGTCGAATCGATCAATGCAAATCAATTGATCAAAAACCCTTTGATCAAAAATCAGGCAATCACTTTACCTGCTCCACAAACTAAGACATGATCACCGTTTGAAACCCCAGCTCTTCTGCAAGCATGAACAGCCACTGATAATGGTTCCAGCAAGGCACCCTCCTCAAAGGTCACGTGGTCTGGCAGTTTATAACAAAAATCTGCAGCATGGACATAGAATCGACGGAGTGTTCCGTGATACGGGGGTGTTGCACAAAACTTTACGTCTGGGCAGAGATTGTACTTCCCTGTCTTACAGAAATCACAAAGACGACAAGGAACTCCTGGTTCTATTGCCACTCTGTCACCTAGCAATGAAAAAGTTTAATTTTCAACTAGATAGCAGCGGCAAGGATGATTATGGAGACTGGAATCAGTGCAAACATAGGTGAGGGAAACATTACTGTTGTCATTTTCAATATATTTTTGTCAATATCCAAAAGACAAATAAAATAGAACTGTGTAACAATCTAAAAAAGTTAAGATAAACGAAACAAACTGAATTTAATAAATAAACCTGCAAAATGCAATAAGACTTAAGACCAAATGAGGGTGAGGCTTAAACAAAGATTGATGGTTGATTCATTATTTTACACATGCTTCAAAAGTCAACTATTGTTTAAGACCAGTTGGGGAGCATCACTTTAAAAGTACTTTTTGCACTTGTGACATATAAATCACTATTGATTACTTGTTGGCCACCCTGAAGAAAAAGACTTTTGTCTAGACTGAGGAAAGAATTTTCAATACAATACTTTTATCTAAAAGTAAGCAAAAAGGCCATGTCAGCAGTAGCTTAATGGAATGCACAATAGACACGGCAAATTGTATATCATGCCATACAATAGTGGAGGCCAAGAAGACGCTTGCAGACAACACACTGCTCTTTGACTTGCTATTTCGCATTAGGGCTTGCATCTCCTACCATTTTCAGGACACATTAAACATTTGTCAGTGATTGGATAAAACAATGTAGGGAGCTGCTTGCTTCTCAATCTCATTTTCCAACAAAAATGTCTGCAACAGGCAATTGTAATGGAAGCAGATGATTTTCTAATAGCTTCTTGATTTACTTAAAGCATCAGCAATTCACACTCAGTAGCAAAATGTCACAGATGAGACTGTGGCTGTGTTGGAAATGACTGATTCTGTTGAGGACGTCCAAATGTAAGCCTTTTTAAGGGAAGGGGCTATTGGGTTCTGAAAAATGATTCCATTAGAAAGACATGCTAATGTCAAGCTGGCATTGCTTAAGCTCAAGGTTAGAATTTTGGCATTGTTCACAGTCCAAACTGCCCTTTGCCCTCTGACCTTGCTTGCCCTTGACTGACAGATGAAACTGAAGCAAACAGGTTGGAGATACAAAACAATTTCCATTCTTTGCCACAAAGCTAAATGGTTTTAGTATTACTTTTTGATGGTAAGGATCAGAGACGAATTTCACATTCTTTACCATCCTTGGCCATTTGTTTTAATACTTGTTAGTCCACACAGGTGACATTATTTGAACACCATTACACACCTGGCTTTAAGTGCTTGACACCTTCTCCGACCTCAGTAACTGTTCCACTTGACTCATGGCCCAATATCATTGGTGACTTGACAATAAAATCTCCAATTCCACCTTTTTTCAAATAATGAACATCTGAGCCACATATTCCAACAGAATGCATTGCAATGAGGACCTCTGGAGAAGAATTGGAGCTTGCTCAACATTTTGACAAATCAACTCAAATATTATTAAAAAGAATCATAGATACATCTCAAAGGAGAACCTTCAAGACAACATAAAGCTTAGAGAGACTATCAGCAAACTGTCAATAAGTCTATTCAAATAAGAGTGATAAAGACACAAACTAATTTTTAATCCTTGAATTGATAAAAATTCTAAATCTTTTGCTTTCAGAGGCTCATACAGAAAATTAATCTTTGTTATAACATTAAGCTATAAAAATTAGACAGCCAAGTTTACCATTTTTTCCAGGCTTTTCAATTTGTGTTTGCTCCTAAAGATAAGAAATCCACAAGTCAACATTTAAGAAAAGAAAATGATTAGGAAGAAATTATTCTACTTGCTTGAAAAATGCAAAAACATTTGAAGCATGTAAAATGGATGGGACAGGACAGATAAAGGGGCACATCACCACTCCCATTTCTGAAATTGGAAGGGGCACTTAAGGTCTTGCAAGGGCATTATTAGGTTTTTTTATTAGGACATTTCTGAAATATAAAGGGGCACTTTCCTCATGGCTTAACGTATGTCAATAAAATACCCTATTTGCTAGTGCCAATTCATGCCATTACCTGTTCACCAGATGGTGTATTTGATGCCTATATCAGTAATCTTTATATTTTGCATGCAACTAAATGTTGCCAAGCAAACGCTGGTTTACACCATGACAAAATTTTCACAAACATTTGGATGGTCTGACTAACCAAGACATGATTAATTGGCTCCTAAAAAAATTTCCTCTCTTTGCGACATATCTGAAGCAAGATTTTATTGGCCCTACCTTAGAGTTTGGTTTACATTTATCGTACGATCGTGAAAATATGGATATAACGCTTTTGGTGCCAACAATTCGGACAAAAATGAGGCAGAAATTCCAATGTGTATTATTTAGCCTATTTGCAAGTAAGGAAAAGCTGTTAGGAGACCAAGAAAATGTGCAGGGAAAATTCACCATATCATAACAAGGACGCCGTGACCCTGATCACGTGTCTTTGCAAGAGTCAATTTTTGCGATTAGATGTTTACCAAAGCCTTGGCCAAGAAAAACTTCTTGCCATATTAACAAAGAACTTGAAAAAGTTTACCAGTCTCAAGTCATCGATGCCATACAAAACAGCAGAAAGATTGTCCTCCATCTTCTAGCTTTGACAACAACGAACGCTTGGCTTCACGCAACCACCCACTTTCCAAATCCTCTTGTTCCCCTGCATTTGCAGCAACCACAACAACTGGCGAATAGGCCTAAACACTTGTGGTGTGTCATCGTTACTCGTATCTGGTGGAACGCTTGTACCGCATTTAATTTTAAAATGAAAGAAGTAACACTCTTATTCTTTGTCTTGATAGCAGTTTTTTGCTCTGACGCAGCCAGAGATAGAGATTTTTACTGTGCCGCTTGTAAGGTGATCGTGGATGAAGTGGAGTATGCGATATCGAAAATCGACCCGAAGAAGACAATTGAAATAGAGGGCTTTCGCGTAGACCCACAAGGTAACCAAAAGAGTAAAAGTATATTGTATGCAAGATCAGAGACCCACTTGACAGAAGTAAGTGAAAATTTATGCAGTGGAATGATTGATTATGCTCAATCGAAGGACAAAGACACGGGGAAAGTGAAGTTTGTACGCACAAAGTCACGAGATGGCGAAGCGATTACCCTAGAGAATGTTACAATGAGTGGTGATGTTTCGGAAAAACTTCGCTTTACATGTGAAAATATTATTGAAGAGCACGAAGAAGACATTATCAAATATTTCAAAAAGAGTAGGAAAAATTATGTGAAAGGATTTTGTACCAAAGTGACAAATTTGTGTAACAACGACTCTAATGATGGAAATAAAAGTGAACTTTGATAGCGCTAACAAAACTTTTATGTTGATCAATGACAAACTTCCCTACTGCCAAGTAGGGCATTAATTGGAATCTTTGCTTTTGATGAACATTTTATCAGAAATATGTAGGTTAATAAAAGATCTCTTCATTTTATTGAATCTTGTAAAGTGAAAATCAAGAGCTTTGCATTTCGTAAACAATAGAATGAAAGATCAAATTTCTATTAGCTGTTGGGTACAGTTTGTATGAATTATGTGACGTTTTCTGGTTTCGGAGAAAACACTCTGGTAAGCACACATGGTGTTAATGAACTTTAGTTATTGGAATGACATCCAATTTCGTGAAAGGCCATGAAGAAGAATTACTCTGAGGCTAGATCTACTAATTTACATGCGGATATGTTATATATAACTATTTGGAAATTAAATATGTTCAAAGTAGCAAACTTCACAGTTCAATGTCCTCTCTATAGTCAAAGTCATTTGCACTTATTTGTGACACAGTCTGGTCTGTTGTGAAGATGTCATCACCCTAGAAATACAAATGTATTATAAATAGCAATCTTCAAACCAACATGGTCACATTTTTAAACATAGATCCTTACCATCAATAATATAAAAATTTAAAACAAAATTGTGTTTTGGTAATGGCAGCAATAAATTTGACATATATATTCAATGAAGATTTTTGGCCATTTTGCATCTTTACTGAAAAGTGCCATAACAACGTAAAACATAGTCTAAGCTGAATAAACAATGCTTGACTAGGACATCAAAAGTCTTACCTTGCTTCCAGCAAAACTTCCAATTGATATGTCCTCTTCAATTTCTTCTGTTATACTGAGTCCTTCTTCACTTTTCTTTGAACTAGTTAATGGATTCGGTTGTAAAGATCATTCTTTATCGAGGCTTTTTGCATAATTTGAAGTGTTTTGAATATTCAGAGAAGTTCACTTAAAATTGAAATTTAATTCATTACAAGGTGTACCACTGAACAAAAAAGCTTAGATTCCTAACCTTGAATTTATGAAATCATCCTCATATCCATAATTGTCATCTTTTGGCACATCTGAATAAAATTATAAGCATTATATCAAGTTTGGTGAAAAATAAACTTTTTCCATCTTAAATCACCTGAACTAGAAATATGGCATCTTAATTGTCATTGGTCATCTGACTGTTAAAAGTGGGTAAGAGGACAATGTTTGGCACAAATCTTTGAAAGGCACTGTCTTTTGCAAAATAAATAAGTTAGTAAAGAAATAAAATATAATAAATAAAATTGTGAAACAAAATACTGATCTTGGGCAACGAGTTGAAAGATAAATTTTATTAAGAAAATAGTCTTTTATAAAATGAACAAACCTACAATAATTGATGTATAAAAAGTGTCTTTTGAATAAACTTTAAGAGCAGAAAAACATAGAAAATTAGCACCTGGGTTCTATAGATAATTAACCCAATTAAAAAAGTCCAGTATAAATGTCTTGAACCAGACCTGAGTCAGCTTGAATATGTGGAAAATCATTTACATTTGACAGAGGATGAACAGTTAGAGGATCTCTTGGGAATCTTATAATAACCCGAGAAGACCCACAACCATGAAGATACACCACATACCAAAACCAAGTTTATTTATTTTTGCTTCAATAGCAGCCAAGTCATTCCAGTTTCCAGAAGAGCTCAAATCTAGGTTAGACAAACATCAATCAAGAAACATCTAAAAACATTAATGAGAAAGCACAGAAATCCCTAAGTAAAATTTCTCTGAGTAAAGCATAATCAAACCAAAAAGTAGACTAGGCAATTGAGAAGAAGTCACTTACCTAAAGGTGAGTCATCTTTCTTCTTCCCTATTCCAGGAAGTGGTGGAGCATCATGAAGTGACCCTAGTCCTACTTTGTTGTTCTCCTTATCAACAGATTTCTTCTTTGAATCTGGATTCGTCCCGCCACCACTGTGAAAAATTCACTGCATTATTCAAACCTTACTACTTTTGGCATCAATAGTTTAAAACTAAAATCAGTGAAAACTTTGGAACTGCTACAAGCGATTGATCACTGTAAATCAACTCACACAAATATTACATTTGTGAAAAAAGTGTGAACAGTCTTTGTGATATAAGGCGTGCACCTGTCCAAATTGTCCAAGGCGTGCTTATCATCGCACGCCATCACACGCGCAAATTATCATCAAGGCGTGCGAAATGCCGCAAGCGGCCTATTTCCATATTACAAAGACTGTGTGACTAGGCAAAACAATTGCAATGCATGTAAATGTTGTGTCTTTGTTGCTCCTGTCATAACTCTCTAGTCATAAGTAATGATTTAACTTCAATGTACTGCTTTTACTCTGAGTTATGCTATAGGCAACATAGTCAAAATTAATGCTGGAGAGATCAAGGTACATTGTAGGTGCATTTTCTATATAGTCAGCGAAGTTGAAGAATAATTTTTGTCTCCTTTTGAATAAATGCCACCAATTTGACCAATCTCAGTAGAATTGAAGTAACAACATTATTATCATGATAGATAATAGGCACCTTTTTGTGGAAGTTTTTTTACTGTCACCTAATAGTCCAAGTTCTGCCAGAAGCTCATCATCATCATCCTGATAATTTGATTGTTTGTTGCTTTTTCGCATAAAGCTAGAAACATTTTATACAGATGATATACATCAGAACAAATCACATCAAAATTTTCTATGCTATCTTGCTAAGCAAAGGATAACAACACAATGCATGATTGACTACAAATCTTGATTTTTTTTAGTGAAAATCTAGATAAAGTAGCCATCGATTGCTCATTTGGTGTATGTATTTCAAAAATTCCATTGATTGAGTCAAATCATTCAGTGCAACAATTTATCTTATTTTTTAAATCTTAAAAATTCTTCTTGAGCAAATGCTCATCATGTAACATAGAAAAAAGATACTATCTTGGCTAATCATAGTTTATCTTTGCTTGTCATAAAAGACAAGAGAGGAACAGAAACTTGAAACCTACTCTGGTCTCTGATTAGATTGTTTATCTTTATTGCCAAAACTGTAATCTGCAGAATTATCATTTGTATCCCCTCCAAATGAATTTTCAGACTTGGATTTTGCTTCTTGCCCAACTCTTTGAGGTATTCTGCTTGGAGACTACAAGATTAATTTATAGTTATGAGTGCTGAGTTAATTAGAATAGATTGTTTGTTTTAATATGATTTCATATTTACATATACAAGATTTTTGCTACAGTAAGAACTTTAATTTGAAATGAAAAGGACAAATAGCATACAGATGAAGAAATTTTCTTACATATTTCATATAGTGAACTTGAAATGACTTCAATTTTAAACCAAATGACTTGTGTTGAGCCTTTAATTAGCCCATTATTTACAGAAACAGTGAAAGAATGAAAAAAAATTCTGAAAAAAAAAATTCTGAAAAAAAAATTCTGAAAAAAAATTCTGTGGTGAAGCAAAATCCAGTAGTCAAATTTTGGTACCAAAGCCACTGCCACTGTAGCATAAAGTTTTCAAATAAAAAACAAAATTCTTTGAAATGAAAAAGTAAAATCAATTTTTTGAAAATGGTTTTTAAAATCAAAAAAGTCACATCAAAATTTTCAAACCTACCCTAGGAGAGCCTGGTTGATTTTCTTCACTCTTTCCTTTTGCAACTACCTTCCCAGCTGATTTCATTCCACTCTACAAAATACTTTATCTGGTTAATTGATACTAATTGAAGATTAGTGAAAACAAAAATGTAAAACTTTTGTCAAACAAATGAATACAACAGTCTTAATCAGCGAAATATTTACTAAACAATGTGATAAATTGGATAGCTGAGGATGATTCTCATAGCACTAACAATTCGAATAATGGGTTACATCTTCTCATAAAAACATTACTGGACTAACTCATGATTCCTGGAGTAACTCACTCAAATCTATAGTGTGACGCATCCTGCAAAAACTAGACAGAATGGCAGAAAGCAAAATAAACACTATCCCCATAAGAAGAGGTTTTAGAACTTTCTGGCTATTAAAATTCAAGCACTACTTAATTCCTTTGAAGCACACAACCATGGAAATCTACCATAACAATATGAAATTCCCAAATATTGTCAGAACTTTCCGAAAAACACCACATTATATGGTATTATATCATTGTCTAAATTGATATAGTAAATTCAATTAAATAACTCAATCAACATTAACTACCAAATTCAAGCATGATAATAAAGTAGTTTCAATTCTCTTATGATATTGTCAAATTAAGAAACAAAAATTCAAATTACTGTATCATTCTTCTTCAGAAGTTCCAGAAGGAGTGGTGAATCTTTTGAAGATGGTAACAAATCTAATGACCTCACCAATTCATCTCTTGTTTCAAATTTACCACTCTAGACAAGAATGCAAAAAACAATCTTGATGCAAGGCCTTTATAGATAGATAAAAAATTTCAAAAAACAAATAATCTTTTTTCATAAACAGCCAAAAGAAACATGGACAAACCTAACCTGTAATTTTAATTTAAACCATGATCTATAAATTGCATTAAATTGGAAGCAATACACAAGTTCTTGACAAATTATTTCTTATTATGTACTAAAAAATTGCATTTGATAAAAAATACTGAAATTAGAAAGAGAGCACAATATTCTAATTGCATCTAACAATGATATCAGAAAGCAAATTTTCATGGAAATTATTTCTTTTCTCTTTTTACAAAATTAAGCATATCAAGTTGTGTATTAAAAGTGCAATGTACTTACATGTGATGTTTCTGGCTCAAAAACTGCCATTGTAAAGTCCAAATGAAAGCAGGAAAGAAAGTCTCGCACAAGGCTTGCTGCAAGGACACCTGAAATGACAAATTTCTTAGCCCTATTCAATGAAATTAATAACAGTAAGACACAATGGGTCAGCCAAAAGCTTTTATCAATCTTGTTAAAGTATTGGCTGGTGTTTGAAACTAAGCTTCATCACTTTGACAAAGAGCAAAATCTAAATAGCAGAATCAGAAGAACACAAAAAGCTGAAATATATGTAGCGTGGTATCATTAAAAATAAAAAGTTAGAAATTCTTACCCTCTTTGCTGTTCAAAAATGATTTCAATCTATGATTGATCATATTGCTGTTCTATTGAGAGAAGACAAAATCCTCAGCAACTTTACAGGGAAATATGAATTTTGTACAATGAGAAAATGCAAAAGCGCTAATACTTTGTTGAAGCCTTTTATCTTAAATAGCCTTTTATCATTTATCTAGCACTCAAACAAGACACTACATGGCAGGACCAAGTGGTTAAGGTGTAACACTGCAAAGACTTATGATTTGGGTTTGAGCCACCATCAGAATCATATGCCACAAACCGTTCAGCCTATCCTGCTGTGAATCCTTCAAAGATTTATATATGCATACTCGGGAGAAATCCTGAGGGCATAGGTGCTAGCACCCCAGGCCCACATCAGTTAAAAAGCTGTCTCAAATTCTAGCCTGGATTAACAATTAAAATTGCTTAGTACTTACTTGATTAGTTAATAAAACATAAAGTGCAATAACACATTGACAAATTTGTCAGAAATTAATGCATCTGTGAAAGTAATACAGTTCAGAAATTTTGAGCTGGACAATTGACAATTTTATAGAAATTCAAACATAAAAAGCTGCAAATTTGACAGGCTTAATCAATAAATTTATGATGTTCACCTTCAAAGAGTCTTGTTCTTCCAAGGCCAAGAAAACACTGGCTCTCAATTCTGCCTACAGACACAAAAATCAAAATTCGATTACATATATATATTTATATCTTTTAATCATACTAAATTTAAAATAGCCATAAAGTTACAATGGACCATATTGCTTTCTGCCAACAGGTTACTAACAATATCAAAGATATACTTAGATATAACTGACACAGGAAACATTGGCAGCGGAAAGCTGGGCAAAACCAACACTGTTATAGGTTTACCCAGTCCTATATTATCTTAGCAGCCGATCCGTAATTTAGCATAAAAAACAGAATGCGAAAGCAGCCCACTTAAAGCTTGCCACATTCTGCACAACAATACTCAACAAAAAATGTCCACATTCTAAGCAAAGTGATAATTTTGAGCTTCTAAGAGTAATCTATGACTGCCCATAACTGTCTTGTTTATCATTGTTTGTTAATTCAAACCTTGCATCACAAGCTAGAATTCTATTCGTACAATTGATATATTTTGCAGGTTTTTGTTTAAACTTTGTGATATAGTCTTTACTTTCTTAAAAAATGTGTTACTGTATACTGTTCATATTACCAAGCACAAAATACCATAAAATCTCTATTAAGCCCTTGGGGGGGGGCTTATTTAATTTCCAAGGTTCTAGAGGGAGGATTAATAGAAATTTTAGGGCAGGCTGTATGTATAAGTTTTGCTCTGCAGCAATATCTATACTAGAATTATATTTCCCATTTATTCAGAGCACCAGGTCAAATGATTTTACTCAAAGCACTTATCAAGAATTTTCATTTAGGGCAAAACTGTAGAATCGGAATTCTACAAAAACATTTTTAATGTTTGAGATTGATGGTACGGTGCCAGAGTGCTAGATAGAGAGTACCCCCACCCCCTCCCGACTGTCCTGGTATTGACAGAAACGAATGTTTCATTTGTAACGGCCGGTTTATATCATTTCTGAATGGCAAACTGTTTTTGTAGAATCCTGATTCTGCAGTTTGGCGTCCATTTTTTATAGAGAACCAAAATATGCTTGAGATTATGTCCCAATTGATATTAGACCCGAGCCCAAAAGATGGGGTGAGTCGATCGCGATCAGCAGAGCAAGCACACTAAAGCAATTCTTTAGCAAGAAATGGCTTACCCTAATTTTATTGAGAACTCCATTAGCTTCCAGGGACTGTGCAACAAGGTCCCTTAGCTCTGTATCTTCCTCGGCGGACATGACGATCAACAAAACAACTTTGATTCAGAGAAATAATCGTTTGACTCGACTTCAGTCAAAGCCCGCCATTTGTTATTGCCTTCATTGCGTCCTCGTTTTCACATCGAGACATCACAAACAGAAAGATTGAGTTTCACTTCAAGCAAAGACTTTCCTTTGAGTCATTTGCGTGTTATTTTTTGTATTGTTTCTCGGTTTTTAGAAAAAGTAGGCGTTGCAAATTTCAATGCTTTCTTGTTTGAAGCTTTTGACTTCCAAATCATCAATGCTGTCTTGTTTGAAGCTTTTGACTCCCAAATCATCGCCAAAGAATTGGAGCAGAGGACAGCACAATTTCATGAAAATATTATGGCTTTGGATAGCAGCATCGATAGCACTTTCTTCTTAGGTATCTTTAATTCTGCTAAAAATCATGCATTTTGCTGTTTCATGCCATTCTAAAGCATTTGCTCATGGACCTGGAATAATCAATGGCTGAAATTGCAGGATACTCAAAGTTTAGCTCCGAGTCCTCCAAAGTTCAAGGTTTGCTAAAGAGGGTGGGGGTACAGGGATACCGCCCGATTTTGTGTCTGTCAACACAATTAACATTTGGTCAGCAAATGATGAAATCTTGTTTTGTTTTGCCTTCAGCGGTTTTCCAAAAAATACGTGAAGAATTATAGCATAGGAGTTTACTTTAAAGAAAATAAACGTTTTAATTCAAAGGACATCATTGCGTTTTGTTTATTTAGGCTTCTAAGTGTGGAATCTTTGAAGGTTTGCTGAAAATTAGAGGCAGGGATGTGTATTAAGAATTACGCCACGCCCTTTTACCAACCACACCCTTTAGTCAACCCTATTTTTAACTCTCTAAATATTGTTTTGTAGATCCAACCCTCCTTAAATGAAATGCAATAATTTTGTTCCCTAGGCACCTAAACGAAGCCTGTCTTTTATCAGCATCCCATTCAGTCCAGGATAATCTTAGGCCAAAATTCTTCGCTATTTGTCATGGTGCAAAAGGCCCGCCAATTCAAATTTTTGGCTGTCTTTGGCTAAATGAGAATGCAAATAGCTTTATACAGCTTTTTTTAGAGATTCGTTTTTTATATGACCAAATATTTTACAAGTTTTTCATTGATACCAGATGAAAATGAGACCAAAGGAAAGAATTTCTGAATGGGCTTGGAATGCAGATGAAAACCAGCAAGTTTTCTCAATATAAGATTACCAATTGTTGTTGAATAAAATCTATTGCCATCGTTCAATACGTAAATCAAGAGATAAAAAAGAATTAAATTGCCTAGTGTCGCCGCTATAGCCTAGAAGTAAAGTAAAAAGTATTCATAATTAAGGCGTAAATAACATTTTGATAACCATTTTTCACCCAACTTCCTTGAATCGCAAGGACCCGTCTGCTATACTTATTAATGCAAGTAAGTCTTTTTGCCATGGGATTACCAACTTATCTTCCTTTTCAATGAGAAAAAAGGGTAACTTTTATTCTATGGCACAAGGGGGCTTGAAAGTGATATTCAGCTTTCCTAGGACGATTTAGTAGGCTTGCATGTATTATTTTTGGAGGTACTGCTCATAAGAGAAATTACTGATGGTGAAATAAAGCGATGAAAGCATTTGTTTTTGCGAGGGTCAAGGAGAGACTTAACAAATTCAAAATCTACGATGGAGCAAGCTGCAACAAGCTTACATGCTGATAACAAGTTGTAAAATAAATAAAGAGTTGAATGTAAAGGATCTGGATGTAATTGTTACGTTTGTGAAGTTCAATCTTGTTTACTTTGATACTTTCCTTATTTTGATATTTTGAAGGTTGCAAATAGTTTAGAGTTTATCTTTATTGGCACTGGTAGTTGAGAAAGACTGACTCACTGTAGCGGATTGGAATCCAGTAGAACAAGTTTTAAGTTTTGCAAATTTGTACCAGATTATTTAAACAGGCTTTATATGACCTGAATCAGCAAAATTAGTGAAATAGTTGAAGTGGAGAGTCTGCGGAATTCCACCACAATTAAACAAGATTTCAAACTTTTTGATTGGTAAATATCCTTTATATCCACTTAATGTGCTCCCAGAAATTTGCTTCTAGAAACGTATTGGAGAAAGAAGTAAGGCTGTGGCTCTATAACTACACCCTCCTCATAGGTCTAGCCCTCTGACAAGTATATACCTGATTAAACAAGTTTCAACGGCTTTGTTGGTTTAGAAAACAAGAGAGAATCTACTTCTACCTCTAGAGCCTGCTTTTGTTGGTTTGTAAATTTGAGCTGCTTTTGTGCATTTAACGACTAAAACTGCTTTCTTAAATGGTGTACTGGGAAGATGGGCTTTCGAAAGGTTGCCAGAAGCCACCAAATTGTTCTAGTCATCAAGCAATCAGAACAAGCGTTCTAGTCAGAACTGCTTTATAACGGCTTTTCTTCTGGGTTATGGGGAAGGCTCATGAAAGGAAAACCTGTGTCCCGATAGGCATCTTCAAGAGGCCATGTAAATTTTCTTAAAATATATGTTAACATTTGTTTAATCATTTATACAATAGACTCGAGAAAGCGATGAAGAGTTGCCCCTAGGGACCTTTCTATCCCCAGATCCAACACCTACGTAAGAAGAGATTAGCCAGGGTTAACTCCCAGCTTCCACCCCTTGGGAGTGGCCAAGCAGTGTTCGCGGCTGTGTCATTCTACTCCTATAGTCCAAGCCGGCTTTCCACGGGACTGTTTGCACCGGATCGGCTATTAAATTTCTTCTTGATGGATATTGATCCGTTCATTGAGAAGCACTGTTGTCGCTTAGACCAGTTTAATGCGCTTCTGAAAAAACCATCTGTAGTAAGAGCAACAAAGGACCCGTTCATATATTTTGTTTTTGGTTCTTTAATGACAGACAATTGACCTGCTGAAAACAAACAAACGCCCCAAAATCTGCAATACGGTAATGCGTTTTAGTGACTTTAAAGGTATAATAGATAGAGAAATACTTTTGAAGCTGTTGGACTTAAAATATAAGGGAGAAGGTTCTTTTTCAGCAGGTTCCATTTTTAACTGTTTTCTTTTAAACAAAGTTTTGGCTTGGTGCAAGAACAGGACGCCATAACAAGGCCAAGAACCGAGGCCATTTTTTGTCCCACAGAACTAAGTGCTGCGTGCGAGAACGAGGCTTGTCAAAGGGGAAAGATAACGGGAATGGCTGTTGTTGTTGTGACTAATTCCGCGGCTCATTCATCAGCATAGAAATGGTTAAAACAGTTTGTCGTCTCATTCGCATTTGTGCCACACAAAAGTATTACGCCACGTTACTACTTTGATCCTAGTATGGCGCGGTTAGGAGGACAGGAGCATTGCCGGCTAAACAGAGAATAATACGATAACAAGGACAACCCATTGGTGGTATGTGGACAACGCCAAGTCGAGCAAAGATAATGATGCTCTACCCGCTGCTATCCCTCCTTATATGGCGGGTTCCGAACTGACGGAAGTTGCCAAAAAACTTGTATTCTACAAAGCCTATGGTCTCAGCTGAGCACGTGACCATCACACCCTCTCTACTTATTATATCTTTAACAGGAGAAAATGAGCCTTACTTCTCGAGTGGCGAATTTCTGCAAGCACCCAATTAGCAAGTCTCTTGTTCTCTAAAGAAGATTTAAAGAAAAACAAAATGGCGGGGCCACTGAGACCCAAGGGCTATGGAATGACTGCAGCGATTAAAAATAAGGTTTGTTTGGGATTTTTTGTCCGATTCACAACTGGGAGAAACATCAATATCTTATGTATTACAATCAAGACGTATTACATCTCGTTATTTTTAGTGAATTTGAAGTAAATTGAAAATGTCAAATGCGGAATCCTCTGTTTTCCTACAAACCTTTTAGGACATTAATGGCACTTATCAAATCAAACTTTAAAGGTAATATATTTTCGAGAAGAGTGCAAATTTCAAATGTCTGCAAGAATATTAGTGCATATTATAGACTGATTACAAAACAAACGCAAATTTTCACTTTCTTTGCAGCAACCAATTCTATAAGCGTTAGATAAAATACGACAAGAATTAATGTAATTAAACTTGCAAGTTGTTAATGAAATATTGGTGCAATAGCGGGGACCAAGTCTAGAACGTACTTTTTTCGGATGGTAGCATTATGAAGTTCCCTCCTTGTTCTGGGTGTGACCTCAAAACACGAAGAAAACAACAATGACTGCCCTAGACGGGCAAACAACGGGAAGTTGAGATAACAGGAATAAACAAACAAATTTCGCTGTTGGCCTGAATCCATGAGGAGATACACCGACTAGACATTATCCGTCCTTTGTTTATCCTGCTTCAACAATCATACTTGAAAAATCTGCTCGCATCTGTTTCTCCAATAGCAAAACCTGCTTTTTAGAACTTGGTGAAATCTGGACAGTTTGATAGACATGGTATTGCACAAGTGACAGCACGAGAAAGTAAAAAATCTCCACGTCTGTTAAGGTTGAAAATAGCAGGCGAAAGTTTTTTCCAGCTATCAAGTGTCTATGTTGGTATAGAGGTTCCACGCCTTCAGCTATCTTAGGAATGGCTCGTTGAACTTGGAGATAAAGGGATCAGCCTTCAGAGAATAGCTGACCCGTGGATAACAACGCTTTATTCAAGCTGTTAAACCGTTTAATGTTGTTATACTATCACGAATTGAAAGGTGATCGGATAGAGCGGCTGGATGGTAATTGAACGGCATCTAGGCGATCCCGCGGTTCTCCTTCGCAATGCCACTGATTGATCGAACCAGGCCACAAGCTGCCCTTGGAGGTACGGCTGTGTAATTTGAACAGACAGAATGAAGCCGAAGACATCCTTTGTCATCTGCAAGCGGGAGTTAGCAATGTTTGAAAGTGATATGGGAACATCAACATGATGTGAACTCAACATGATTCTGCGCATTGGTGCATACATTTGAGGCAGAAAGCCTCTCTAATTGATCTTCTACTGCTGTTTAATTTCTTGATGTTCACTTCCATTTCTGTAAATGTATTGGCTTTCTATGCCACAATAAAACTTTAATAGAATTACATTTGCTTATTTTGAGAATTGATAACAGAAATCTCGAATATTCTAGCAAAGATCACTACAATGATAATAATCTTACCTATTATTTTCTGAAGTTTTTTTAACAATCACAATGAGACCTTCCATAAGTTCTGTTCAGATTCATATCTGTTCAGAAACTTACAAGAAGACGTTGTAGCCAAAAAATAAGTTGAAAACATAAGTTATTGTCGTAGAATACAATGCATGCTTTGTATAGTCTACTGGTATTACAGTACCGCTATCATTAGCATAGACTCGCGTAACGTCAGAATCAAACACGGGGACTTAGAAGGGAGTCTTGTGGGAGTCCATCTCTGATCACGTGTGAATTTCAAACGCTCGTTGATTGACAACACTGCCGATGGCTTGTCTTATGCGTATTCTATCTTTAGATTGCAGGAAAGTACGATCCAAAATTGGAAGAAGACGCAGTACAATGGATCGAGGCCATTCTTGGCGAGGGTACAATGAAGGGAGCCAAAGGCGCAGACTCAGTGCAAAAAGTCCTAAGAGATGGGAGCATTTTATGCAAGTAGGCATTGCGAATAGCAATTGATTTTCATGTTGATGAGATCGTTGCTAAGAATCGACAAAAATGTGCTTATCCGGTGCTAAATGATGCGACAAAAATGTACTAAAAAGGTGTTATCCGATGATTTAATCCAGCTGTTGTTTGCCATTTTGAAGTAGAGATAGAACAGAAAAGATTAAAATGAACATCTCCAACGTATTTTTTTAAGTCCTGGTAAGGGTCAATGCAGTGTGATTGACTGCACAATCAAGTAACTCTACAAGCCTCCTTCCCATAGGCCCCTGTGCCTCACTTCTAGCTTCTATTTGAAAGCCTTTATGCTTCCGGGTGAAATAGGTTCTGAGTGAAAATGAGACGAATGAACTGATCTTTAATAGCTTTTACACAGTAAATTACAAATCAGTCACAATTACAAATGGTTTTGCAGAACCTTAGCCTACTTGGAGAGAGGTTATAAAATCTGAAGGAAAAAAATAAGAAGAAATGTAATTTGTGCTTGCATTAAAATGGGTTTAGAGGTAGGTTTATTGGACTTTGAAATTACGTATTGATTAACCGAAACATTGGCATGAAGACATTCCTTTAATAAACTAGCTATCTTCGTACTCTTTTTAACATGTATCTAGTTCAATCATGCTAAAGGTTAAGATCTAATACTTTCATCTCTAGTCTTATCAACACGATACAACCAGGAAGCGTAAAAAAAATCAACAAGGGCACACAGGCAATGATTTTGGTAAGCATATTTCTGTCTTCCCATGCAACCCTTATAGCTGACACTAAGAAGGTAACACGAAGAAGAACTCTTGGAAGTGAACGATGGACGTCCAGGATCTATTAGTACTCTATTACTTTTATTAGATCTTGTACTCTATTGGAAATTAAAGCCTCCATAGAGGTAGCGCCTGGCTAGTCAGTTGTCAACCGTGAATATTTGCTTGATATTTCAAAAAAGTTGTTAAAAACTTTTAGAAAAGTTATAAGGGACAATAGAAATCACAATCGGTGTTGAGCTGCGGCCCACCCCATACCACAGTATATCAAGTTACGGGTCGCTAACTTGACCTTTGAAGATGGAATGATAGCTTGGCTAAAGGATATACAAATCCAATTAATGCCTCAGCTCTCCACTACGAAACAAAAACAGAAACTCTGGCCTGGCCCATCCACACATCCTCCAATTCATAACATTTATGATGACAGCAGATTGCATAAGAAACTTCCTAGTCAGATGTGTTCAGGGTTTTTCTGCTCAGTAACATCTTACCATTTTGGTGACGTCACTGTTTCGCTTTAAATAAATTTTTTTTACAGATGGAGAACACTGGAAAATTCCTGCAGGGGTGTGAAAATTACGGAGTGAAAAAGGGTGACCTGTTTCAGTCAGTCGACTTATTTGAAAATCAGAATATGGATGCAGTAATCAAAGGAATTGTGGCTTTAGGAAGAATGGTAAGGACAGCTTCAAATTAGAGTCATTTTGGTTGAAATTTCACCTTATCAACCCGGTTGGTCAATCTTCCTTTAAAGGCGATTAGTCTGAAGGGTGTGTTCATGCCTGACATGTCTGAGACTACGCGATTGATATCGCCTACTTGAAATCTGTCTTAACTTACAAAGATCAGCTCTCTCTTTTAAATACTTCCAAAAGAAGGATTAGTCAGCAAAGAAGGGAGTCCTTGATTCGAAAATAAATTGGACAAATTATACAAAAGATGAAGACGTTTTGAAAAGACACTTGTTTTTTTCTGTTCTGTGTCCACTTTCATGGACGAAGGCGTCCGGCTAATATAATTTGAATATTAAACTAGTTATTACACAGCACATTCAATAGCTTTGCTTCTAGCACGCACACGTTCAAAAAAGTCGAATCTTAAAGACATCTCACTGAAATTTCCATAGGTACTACAAAGCTAATGTCCCCATCCAATCCCCATTTTTCATCACATTTTCTCTGTTGCAAGACTGCATTATAATAAGCAGATTGCGTTGTATATCATCCATTGCCTTGTTCGGATCAGTCAACAGGGTATACTTCATAGGCCCGAATGTACTTGCTAAACATATCCTTAGTTAGAGCTTAATTGGCAAAGATTAGGGCATTGAGGAGTCCAGTAGAAATTCGCCGAATAACTCCCTCCCCCTATTCGGGATTGAGATCTACAGGGTCTGGGCAGTAGTACCTTGTTAGATTCAGACACAGTCTCGCAACTACCAGACCAGTCCGTCTAGTGGAATCCATACATAAACATTAATCGTGGCATCTTTATGACGTACAAATGAGCTTCTGCAATGACGTAATTTTCCGCTTCAGGCACAAATAAAAGGATACGATGGACCCACACTAGGCCCGAAACAGGCCGAGGGCGAAAAGAGGGAGTGGTCAGATGAGCAGCTCAAAGCGGGCCAGGGGATCATCGGGCTACAAATGGGGACAAACAAGGGTGCATCACAAGCCGGAATGACCATGGGAAAATCTAGGGCAATCATTGATTAGAGACTTTTCATTGGAACTATTGGACATAGACAGGATTTGGAAGCATTTCATGTACTACTTCTGATCATACAAAATGCTCCCGTTCTCTCTTATATAATTTTGGATAATACGTAGGCCTTTACATTTATACTACCAAACCGAGTTTGCGTGTCTCTTTCCCTCTGTAAAAGAGCCCCAGTTTGCGTGTCTCTTTCCCTCTGTAAAAGTGGCCCAGTGTCTACATTCGACATCCTTTGGAAATATTCGTGCATGCTTTCATTGCATCATATTAAAGGCTTTATTTGTTTCTGCGAATAAGTAAAAACGAAATCAAACTGTGAATTTCATGCAGCGTTTTATCTTTACACTTTTCATAGACGAGAGTGGCTGTTACAGAATTTCAAATGTTTTGAAAAAATTTTTAAACAAATTAGCTAGGAATACTTCAAATGCTAGGAAAGCTAGAAAACGGAAAACTGGCTTTGAAAGGACATTTTTGAAAGAGTTTGCCTCTTTCTGTTTGTCTTGAAATAAGAGCTCTACAGAAAGGTACCTACAGAAAGGGAATAGTGCTGCGCCTTCTTCTAAGCTTGCGGGCAAAAACACCTTTTGAGAAGGTCTTCAAAATACCACAATAGAAAGCCGTAGAAGGCATAGGTGACAATTGCCACAAACCCACAAATAGAAACATCAAAAGGTTTAAGGAGCGCAAATGAGTGACACCCACATAGAGAGAAATGCTACGAATAAACAGTTGCAAAATGGCGGTATGGTCACCCCTGGTATGTGCTGGTCAGAAAGTAAACTCGGATACCTGGCAGGTCTGATGACAGAGTTGTGCCAACTTCCTTCCAGTCAAGGTGGTATCTGCGAAAAAGCAGCTGGATAAGTGAAACAATTGGGTAGAAGAAATCGCTAAGATTTGTTCACGTGACAACAATCACCCTTGCAATATGTGATAAGGGTTTTTGGAAGTCTACGCTACGTTAATTGGAGTACAACAATAGCATCCGTGCAAGCAACTGATCTTTGTTGGATTGGATAAAATTAGATGGATTGGCTGATCAATTAGTCTGTCAATCAAAGCCAAGCAAAGCATATTACGACTTATTTGTCTGACTTACTGATCGAAATTCAGCCCATTGGTCCATTCCAAAAGCTCATCAACCTCCCAGTCCTCAATAGACAGGTCAAAGCCTCCTTCTGATGCGTGTATAATTCCTTTCGCTGTGGATTCAACTAACGATTGCAAATTGCTGTCTCCCTCCTTCGTTGCGCCATCGCGATACCTTTGAAAACATTAAAGTATGTTGTAAAGAGTTGCATTGATGCTTTGTGAAAATTGAGTGATATACAGTAATGCTGCTAAAAATAGGTGGATTAGGCGACGCAAACATCAGGAGCAGCTTATTATTGTAGTCTTTCGTGAGATTTTCTCCAATGGGTCTTTTAGATGACAACTTCCTTCAAAACAGTTTTCAGCAACTCCTAGAAACAATCTTATCCCAAATTGATTCCTTTCTTGGCGAAGTTCGTATACGGTTATATCTAAGGCTTCAACCCTCTGTTTTGGGAATTAAGAGAGCGGTGTTCGATTTTTGACTGTTCCAAACGAGGAATCCAATAGAAGGGCACTAATCAGAATTCCTGCAAAAGTTTTTGAACATTAAAAAATATTAGCCAACTTCGCATTTAATCATCAACCTCCCATTTTTGACAATGTTGTTATGTTGCAAAACAGAGCAAAAATCCCACACAAAAATATCGCGCCTTCATCTGATTGCTTAAAAGCTGCTCTTTTTGCTAATATTGTTGAGGAATTAGAGGGGGAATAGTGGCTATTTGTGTGTCAAAAAGTGGATAACGCAATAGCAGAAGAACTTATTGAAGTGTTCCATAACATTTTGGCAGGAATCGTAGAAGCTAGCACCGAAGATGTATAGCAAAAACACCCCACAGAGCAATGCAATGGAATTTTTTAAGGCAAGACCTGAGCCCTTGCAGCCAACCAAATTCACGTGCAGATGTCCAATAGTAGTCCCCGATATACTACGATGACTTGCAAAATGAGGCTCTTAGAACATAGAGCACTAGGACTGACTCTCTGTATTGTGAAATGCATCCCGCGGGTGTTTAATAATAGAACACTTTGCCATGCCGGAGGCTGTGATCCCATTTCCAAAAATCCCTTTATACATACAATATGACCTACATTACATACGAAATAGTTTTTATTAGGAAGACTTTATGGACACAACAATAGGACGCTCGGATCTCGGTTTTCATTTCCAGGTAGAATTCCAAAATCTAGTAATCTCATGAAAGCTCAATAGAATACGACAAATCCAGAAAATTCGCTATTAAGAGTTGCGCTAACAATGAGCTTTCGTAGAATGAAGTCACACCCTAGTCTGGTTCTCTTGCAGATTTTCAGTCTGAAATGCAAGTGCTCAAATTGTTAACAGCGTTAACTGAAAAGTTGAGAGAATTCTATTGCGAGCGGCGTGTTTTATTAACTCACACAATCATGAGCAAAAGGTGTGGAGTTTTCCATTCGAAAGATGGGAGTTAGTTGGAGAAGAAGTGCGCTAAAGTCATTGGAGGTGGAGAACCACCTTCATAAAAAAATAAATGTTTAAGACTATTTTTGGAGAAAGTCCGAAAAATCAAAACAGCCTAGGAAACCCAATTTCAAATGAAGTTTGGGTAAACGTTTGTGAATTAAGATATAAGAATTGGTATATCGGTATATAAAGATAGTATATATAACATAAGGAAATTGGACTTGTATGTAAATAACATAAGGAAAGTAAACTTGTATATAGCGGTTATGCTTCCTTCTGTATCAATAATAAGTAATCACATACATCTTTCTCATCCAATCAATTTTTTTCTGTTTTCTTCTTCTCTCCACATCTTCTTTCCGCATAAGCTACAAATGAAGCATCAAAGACACTAGCATGAGAGATTCGTAAGACAGATAGGCAACTAAATAGGGATATAAAATAAAGAATTACATTCAGGTGCGTGCACTTTGCAAAGCGATTGGCAACCACAGCCATACTGAGGAATTGTCGTATATGACGTCAGTTGATCAGAATCATTGAGATGCATAGACTGAGCTTAGGGTGGTCTGACGTCACTGTTATGCCATTTCAATAGTCGGAAATAAATTTCTTACGTCATGTAATGCTACGTTATTGTTGCGTCACACCAATGGATGTATATAGAGAAACAAAAGATGGTAACAAATATATACTTTTGAGTGATGGAATTTGGTCTTCTTATGCGACGTTGAAAAAGTAACAGGATCTTGGTATAAGTGCTTTATCAGCTAGAGGAATAAAACACAGAAACGGATGAATAAGGAGAAGAAAATCAGCAAACGGCCTTTAAGAAATTGAAAAGTTAGAATACAGCTCGTAAATAAAATAGTCATCTAAAATCATTGTCATGTAACTCCATATACCATTGGTAAATAAATGATAATGAAATGTATTAAAAATTTATATGAATTTAAATGCATATTTACAATCTCAGAGAGAAGAAGGGTGACATTTAGTTTTTGATCAACTATAAACTACATTAATGCAGCTTTCAATCAATAAAGATTAACAAAGATAATATGCTAACTAAGAATTAAGCTCAAATGAAATCATCACAAAGAGGAAAAATGACTTATCAAGCAACAACGGGATTTGACCTTCCCATTTTTCAAATAGCGAAAGACCTATAGCAGTCTCCAATTGAGACAAGAGAAGCAAAGTATGAAATTTGAGAATATTGAGGTCAGATTAGTCAATATTTGCTTTTTAAGCGTTTAGATTACAGAAGTTGTGGAGAAAAGAAGAGAGTATGGGCCTTAGAAGTCCAAAAGAGCATCTGCAGGCATTCTAAACAAAAAGGCCTTCATGGGATATAACATATGCCTCACTTCATGACAACAAATACGCTGATTACTTTGTCTGACACCAATCGCCAGCCGTTGTTTTCCCAGCGCCGATACCAGTCACTGTCATCATCCGTTGTCCGGTCTGTTGGAGGAAGAAAAGTCACCGATAGAAAACACCGTCGCAAACACTATCGATATGAGAATGTCTGTCATTTGTGAAGGTGTAATAGGACACGTGTATATAATCACATGTCATATCACGTGGTAGCTATGAGTCAATGTCGTAATAACATTATATATAAGAGCTTGTAGTTAACTAGGGTCGGAGTTTTTTGGTGCAAATGAGAGAGCACACAAAATGTATTGAGTGCGTTGTCTTTGCCTCTCGCTCTTTAAGATGTAGCACCTCTTACAATGGGGTGGGGGGTGTGGTTGGGGGCAGAAGTTCTATTTATGTGGCGCAGAAACTGTTATTCAAAATGTTTATTATAAGTATGATAAAGTTTTAGTGAAATATGGCAGTGATAACACGTTATGTGGCAAACGGCGTGCGATGAGGATCAAGCAATTATTGGTGACTATAATAAAAATAAAGGTAAAGAGTGGAACAAAACAAAAGCAACGTGTTGATAGCAGCGAGTGGTATTATATCAGTTTAGTAAGGCGATGTAATCGATGCAGATGATTTGAGATGAAAACAGTGAAGTCTCGGCGGTCTTTCAGTTGAAGAAAACATTTCAAATGGATGATCTATGATGTCACAGAGGGTCTCCTTTTTTCTTAAAGTCAAAGGAAGAGTTGTAACAAATGGGGATATTTATTTCATAAGGCTTCTCGATAAAGGGTGTCCGAAGGGGGGTAGCAGCTTGCAAATATGGTAACGAAGTTTAAAAATGATAATGCCGATAGGGAATGCAAATCGGCCTCACTAAATCGGGAGAACGTAACGTGATCACACAATGAGCTTCCTGTTGGCATACCTTTGACTAAATCTGACTTGTTGTGGACATACTTCATTGGCAGGTTTTTGAGCTGGCCCTTGGTGTAGTCCCTGGGAGCAAATGCACCAATGTCGGCGATGCTTTGGTTTGTGAATATCTTGTAGTAAATGTTGGGAGGGAAATTTTCCTGCAAAAAATCAAAAGCAACTAAGTACGCCAATAAGGAAAAGGCGAAAGATGTCCAAAGTTCCAGAGCAGAGGGGACCAGAAGAAAGGATAAGCAGAGAACCTCATATTGTACACTTTTCAAAACAAGTGGCTATCAGGGTAACAGCTTTCCAAAAGAGCTTCAACAACAACAACCACAAGGTCATCGCTCAATGCTCACAGTTGACTAGAGCAAGGTCAAATCAAATTGAGAGAAGTTGTCGGAAACAACATGGCACAAGATTCAACTTTGCTTCACAGATATATTCACAAAGCGAGTATCAATACGTTGAATGAATAGGATATGCGTATGAAGGGACCTGAGCATGCGCATAGTCTTCAGCCCCAATAGCCACGGGGATGGTAACACTTAAAATCACTTACACCACCAAGCCTGAATCGCACGTGACCTCCAGATGCAGAATCCAGCAGATCGCCCTAAAATCAAAGTTTGACTTTCAAAACCTATCATCATGACCATTTTCGTACTTCTCAAGTAGAAAATATGGTTGAAAAATCTAGTTCACTTGTTTAAAGTGCATATGACACGAAAATTTTTATTCGCTTAAACTATCAACTAAACATCGCTGGTAACGATGGTGAACTTCGATTTTTCATTTTCGACGTACTTTTCTCGAAAATCGGGGTTTTCTGACACCCACTTTGGCCAAAATGTGTCATAAGAAAAACGCGGTCGGGCAGGCGGTCACATGACCTCTGTGACGTAAAGTGGTTGTGTATCGTTCGAATAGAACTGAGCTGCTGTATGGTTTGACTATGTGATGGCACAACTGTTGTCCGCCAGAGGGGGTTTTTTGCATTATTATTACTCAAGCAATGTCTGAAAACTGCTGCACCAACAGAAGCTCGATGCATTGTTGAACTTTGCACAAGTTTTGACGTTCTCCTCGATACCTGTTTTTGACACCAAAAACACCAAAACATTTCTTCGACGAGATGCTGTACCTTCAGTCCGCAAACCAAAACAAGACGAAGAACTTGGCAAGCGTCAAAAGCTCATGGTGAGTAATATGTTTGATATTGTTTTCGATAACTGCCTATCAAATTCCTATTGTTTAACACCTGAAGTAAGTTGTCGATGATGCCACATAAACCCCGGGGGCACCCACATAATACTTTATATGTGAATGCGCAATGCTGCATTCCTGTACCAGTGTCGTTGTGAACTCCCTTCGTAGAGAGTTTTTTTACAAACTATTTGTGTGTATCCAAGAAAAATTTTGGACGATATTTGGAAAATCCAAATTGAACATTCACATAAAGGGCAGTCGGAGATTTCATAACAAACAGGCAGTGTCGTCAGAACGAAATTCATTTGGGGGGGGGGGGTTGCCTATTGTATTGCTTCCTCGCCAGTACACTATTTTAAGGCATATATAGTATTGGGGGCTCCAGACTCCCGCTTCTGATGACCTTGACAGATACTACAAGTTCCTGGTAACTGGACAATCTAGTACATTAGGTACTCCTTGCCTCACCAATGTCAATGTCAGCATTTTTGTACATTAAAACATCCCTGATGTTAATTTTTCAGTTAGTTTGAATAACTTTCTAAAATAATTGCAATACATAATCAAACTAATTCAATATCTCCTGTAATGTTTAAAATATTTAGTAAAACTTTCTATGGGGTACAGATGCAAAATTCAAGCGAGAAAATTGATTAACAAAAACAAAACATGTGTACATATTTAATTATTTCTCTTTATTATTTTCATTTCATAGCTTTCACATTTCAAAGTTTATTGTTAGTTAAACGTGATTCACAAGTATTTGTTAAAAACCAGTACGAAATATCCTCCACAGCTCATAAAAGGAACAAACATTGATGAGAGACCATCGACTACTGAGGCGACAAGTTTATCCGATGTTGCATCCACTGCAACTGCAAAAGTAGACACAGAAAGCCAGATAAGCGACTCCGTTTAACTTGATGAGCCTGACCAAAAAGAGCGTGATTTTTGGATTCAATGTACACCCGGTCCGTGATGCCCTCAAAAACAAGCTTCCGATACGCCGCAGTACAAGCTTCCCATGGACTTCCTTGGCAGCATCGGTACTCCCTTGCACCAACAAGAAGCCCAGTTTGACACTTACCACACACACATCTAAGAATTAATAACAATCAAAATATAAACCAACCCCTGGCCGTTTTCGTTTTGGCAAGTCATATTTTAACTTTGCCCACAAAACTCATCAGCCTAGGCTAGGCCTCTTTTGGAAAACTTTTATCAGGTTATGGTACCTGAAAACAGCCACGATGCAAAGCGAATACGGAATTTCTAACTTTAAAACTCAATGACGATTTATCCTACTCACCATTCATTCAGAGGAATAATTCCTCGCCGTCGATCAGGCAGTTGGGAAGGCTGTATTCCATCCTCATCTGCCTGGTCTCTTTCGATTGCTTTGCCAGCTTCGCCTGGCTCCGCGTCCGAATTTTCCCCAGACGAAAGGAGTTGTTCGTTCTGGTATGGTAAAAAAGCCCACCAGTAGCACCTATAAGCTCTTCTTGTTCACTTTCTTCGAAAACTGAAGCCATCGAGCTCTAACATTCGCTGTCCGACACGATTACATGGTCGCAAGTAAAATTCCGCCGTACTGTTTCTTGTTAGGAAGCAATCTAAACTTTTCACTAACACAACTACTTTACGTCACTTCCTGTCAAACTCGACCCAATCCCTTATGACAGATTTTGAAGCGAAAAATCGACTTTGAAACAGCTGTAACTAAGAAAGCACACGTCTCTTGAAAATTTTAAGGTTATTTTCGTAATCAGCGTACTCGATTTAGTCTCACGGTGAAATAAAAATTTTCGTGTCATATGCACTTTAAGTAAGTCACATTAAGTCTTCGTAACTGTCCACTTCAGTGTACAAATAAAAAACCGATGGCTATATTCTTTTCTAGAGGTAGGCAACTATTTTGTATAAGCAATCAAGTTCATTTGATCAAGTCAAAACTTTTTGGAATAAATACTTCAAGAACTTCTTGAAAAAAAACGATTAAATGAAGAAATCACGAAGCTTCCAGGGGATTTAATGTTCATATTAATCTGAATATAAGGGAGTCCGATACCAGTGGAAAGTGGCCTGTAGGCCAAAATTGGGCATTAAAGTAGCATTTAATAGCAAGGGCTTATATAATTTCGTCACTTTATTGAAACCTCTGGTAAGATATCGATTCAACAAACGACTTCCATGGGAAACTTTCAAGCTTTGCAGAAGTGAAACATCAAACAATCTGGCTTCATGCTGATGACAGAATCTAGTCCAAAAACAGACAAGGTTCACTTAGATGAAGGCGTGCGGCTTCGAAGCCATCGGAGATTTCCCTGCTGCTATACAGGACCACTCGTCCAGGGAAATAGCACTCACGTTGTAAAATACTTCAGGCTACTAGACTAGCAGTTCAATTAGGAATTTCAGTTTTGGAATAGGCTGCTCCAGCGTAAGGGGAGGCTACACTGAAACTGAGGCTGAAAATAAAAATTGGGACAAAGTCATTGCCGACAAATCAGGCTGTAAGTTTGTAAAAGAATTGCTGAACGAAAAATCAACGTAACCAACCTCTCTCGGATTAATACACTTGAGCATTATTCTTGGGTCTCCAACAGATTTGAAACTAATCAGATCTTTGTAATATCGGTACACCTGCACGTCCTGTAAAGGGAGAAAACAAATTTTCAGCAGCTCAGATAACGTTCATCATTCTAACATGAAACGAATGTACAAATCTAAACTCTCATTGCATGCATTGGAGTTGCAGAAGGGCCTAGAAGGAAAGGAAGACGTGGACGTAAATAGGAGAAAATTTCTTAGAAACCTTTCTGCAATCTGAAATTTGCACCGATTGCTCTCTTTCATAGACACTTTTATATACTTTTTATCGAAATAAAGTGAACATCCAAGGGGACCTTTTTCTTTCGTGTGATTACTAGATTAATGTTCTCAGGCTTTTTCAGTAAAATCTAAAGGTACTTATTATATTATGTACTATCTCTGCACAGCAATTATAGGGTATGTATCTTAACAAAACATATCCCTACCTTTATGATTTCTAACAATATATTTCACCCCTTCTCTAGTCCTAAATTGATACGTACAGATCTAGAGTAAGACGTCCTAACATTCCAACCAATGAAATGAATATAGCAAATCTGAAAAGTCTTAAACATCAACAGTAAAACTCTTTCTAAAGAAACTCGTTTGATATAATGTGTGAAAGATCTGCCAGAATATCAAAAGATATATGAGCCTCAACTCGTCATATCAAGAAAAAAAGGCGAAAACAAGCCTAAAAACGCGACAAAAAGGACTGGAACCTAGCTACTCAGATCTTTGCTATCCATGTGCTGTGAGGATCATAGTACGATTAATGACACAACTAATTGTATAACAACAAAACATCCAGATGTGACAGGATCCAATAAGCATACCACATGCTTTCTCCAGGCTCTCTGTATAATTGATACCGCAGCGGTGTCTGTCAATTTTGCTTCAGAAGAGCTCTTTCCGTATTCTATTCTCACGCTTGAATTCCGTACGAAATTTTCGTCAAATGAAGACTGTCTGCTGGAATCTTCTAGCTTACTTCCCACAGACAAAAGTTGCGCCCGCTGGCCTTTTCTCTGTTTTCCTCGCCACCACCTTTGGATGATCGTTGCACAAAACTCTTTGAAAGGCCTAGAGTAAAAGATGGCGCATGATTGTAAAATAAAAATGAACAATCACTAATAGTCCTCCATAAAACGATAAATGTGCGGTTCAACGAAAAAATCTCATAGTAGCAGGCCTCTAAAGTTGTTGGACGCAAAACAACCTGGAGCTTTACTATTAAGGGCATTGCAATTAGAAGGAATAACACTTGGAACAATATAGCTGGAAGCATTGAATGCCATGTCATCAACACGTACCCGTCAACTGTAAAGAGACATTAAGCATTAACCCGTGTTGTGGGAAATAATAACAGCCAAATGAACTGAGTAAAATGTTCTATAGTAAATAACAGTCAAATACGTTATCCTATATGTACAATGTTGATTGACTGAACACTGAATCTCTAGGAAAATAGTACAAAGCAAGCGCTCAAAAAATATTGGCAAGCATGACGCATTTTTTAGCATGTTCGAACAGTCAGCAGCAGCATGCTTTTGTGCAGCAATAACTTCCAGGCCAATGCTTGTCAATCAAAATTAGCTCCCCAAACACTCTTTTAGAAAAAGAATACGAGAATTTGAAGAAAAAGGTTGGAAAACACCCGGCTTATCAAGGTGCTTTCCCGTTATCATCGGTTACAGATAGTTCTTGGTTTTTCGGTATACAAACTACTAGAAATAAAATCTTAGCCAAAAGACTATATAATGCAATTGTTTTCCTTTGAAACGATTGAATTTGAAGCATCTGATCAAGTAAATAGTAGTGTACAGGAAGACCAAATTAGATATGAAGTGAGACAGACAACTTTACGATGTTTGCCTTTATTGCAAGAAGAGGCCTGTTGATGACCAGATGAAACGGAAAATGAAAAAATAGTTGCTTTCACGCAATCATTTTTGTTATACATTTTAGCTGTATTTAAACATGTCTATTTTAAAAGCGCTGTTAACTGGAAAGTAGAACATGATTAAGTTACAGAAACTTCAAAAGGCAGGCAATACACCTAATCATTTAGCTTTGAAAAAAACATGGCTTTGAATAGGGAATTGCAAGAAATCACATGCCCATGTTTAAACGGAATATGTCAATCTTGCATAGGCTAACATTGAAAATGGAAATTTCTCTTTAACAGCAGGCCATACCATTTTGCACATAGCTACTTCAATGATTATGTGGACCATCTAATTCAAAGATTGCAATTGATATATTTATCACTTGGCAGAATAATGCAGTCAATGACTACACAGTCATGGCTAGTTGTTACAACATCAGATATCTTGTATTGAAGTGTTCCAATGTATTATAATTAAAGTACATGATTAATATACAAACATTTATTTGATATTTAATACTTCTTTCGACATGCCCATTAACCAACAATTTATTTTTTTACCTCTATATTGAAGAGTTTGCTTCTATAAAACTGCGAAAGAATAGAACAGGTAACAGAAGTTGAGGTAGATGTTGCAAAGTAACTGCCACTTACAATGGGATACTTCTGTGGGACAGTGCTGTACCTTTGTAAATACTGTAACTGGAGTCAAGTCTTGATGATCTCTGGAATGAAAAGTGCATCATACAGTCAAAAGAAAGTACAATCAACTGAATGACTACAAAAAGTGCATCTTTGCAGCCTTAAAATAGGCTCAAAATTTGTGAGATACTTTTCCACAAAAAAAAGTAGCAGCAGTATATAACCATATTTGAAAGTAAAACAAACATTCATTTCTGGGTGTCAATTTTGATTAAAACAAGAAGAGGTTCATAGAGTGATCTATCTCAGTGTTTCTTTTTGTCACATTAACAGACTCCATAACCTAGCTTACAGTAAATGGAAGAAAAGAAAACCTTATAAGTTTTTCCACCATGCAAATTACAATTTATGATCATAAAAGTAATCAGGACTAATTTAGATCAAAAATAACCTATAATCTATAACAGAAAGATCAACAAAGTATCCTGCAGTAGGACAGAAAATTCCTGAATGGCCACAAAATAAAATAAAGTTGCAAAGTTTATTGAAATCAAAGTAGCCTCTGAGCTCTTCAAATTATAAAATGAAAAACAGAGAAAAGACAAAAATATATAGACAAGAGGTTACTGAAAATGAAGTCAAAATGATCTTGCAATTTTCAAAAGTTATGTGCTACCTTGGGTGAGATGGCTGCACTTTGAGGTGGTATTGTTGATTTTGATGTAGAGGACAGTTGACTGTTGAAATAGGTGCTGCCATTTCCTATTGTTGACTTTGCACTTGCACGAGAGTGAGTGATTCCAAAAATTGATGTCCTAAGGGAAAAGGAAACTGAGCCTAAAAAATAGTTTTAGGATTTAAGTTCATGCTACCAGTTGGCAGAAGAGTTTTACAGGATGATTTTTTGACACTGGTTTCTAAGAAAATTTAACAATTGGTTACAAAGACTCTATCAAAACAGACAGGATACTATTAGTTTAAATGTTGTAAAGGTCTTTTGTTAGTCAATATTAAAACTTGAGCCATTTTCAATTCAAATTTTTTGGAAAGTAGATTTTGTCTTCTTCTGTTAAAAGAGGGAACAAGCTAGTTTCACTTCTTTTCTAATGGGCTTATCAATAAAAATTATTGCTCTACTTATACAATCAACAGAGTTTTTTTACTAAAATTTCATAAAAACTAAATAGAACTGGTCTCCTTTTCTATTAAAAATAAAGACATTATAAGAAATAAAAGCCAATAAACTAGATAAAATGAAGTCAGTAAAATACCTTGTTTTATATCCTTTCCAAACTCTTTGGATTTCTATACAAGCTGCAGTCTTCCTCCTTGTTGCATCTTCATCTCTTAATATGATGTCCTGAGTTAATTGAATAGAATGATTTTTAGAACAGAGCCTTTGAGAAAAACTGAGATGTTCAAACTAATTTCTTTTACAAAAGCATGTCTTAACAAAAAATTTTTGCTGATAAATAATTTCTGATACAGAAAATATTGACTCTTACCCATCTTTCCTTTTTCGACAAACTTGCTATGTCTTTAACTTCCTCATAACCTAAATCAAATAAAGATCGAATTCCTTTACACCAAACCAGAAAAATAATGAAAACGACTACTTGGAGTAGTAGTTCTGACAACATTTGCAAATGTTTGCAAAGTAAAGTATCTGTCATGTCATAAAACCTAATTAGTGCTTCAAAAGCAAAACAAAAGCAATAAATCATGGTGGCCTATGTCCCTGGTAAAAATGTTATGTATGGTTAAAATGAAGGTAAGCCGAGCATTTTACTTTCATAACATGTGAATTCAACTGCCGAATAAATAAACAATAAATCTTTAAAATGATCTGCAGACCCAAATTTTTACCGAGATTAGTGTGGTTTACATGTTATGCAGTTGCACCCACAAAATGGTCAAATATTGTCCATACATAACCCAAACTGAAAAACGATGTTTCTTGTTGTTCCCTTCATTCACTCACACAGACAGGATATATAGTACGCTACCTGCATAGCCAGCAACCTTGGCGATCTCTCTGAGTGCTTGCTGGTTCAGCATGACTAGTTGCAAAAAGGCTAGTTTTGATTAGGCATGTCTTTCAAGCTCTTTTACCGTAGCGCGTAGGTCAAAACCCCCTTCATTATAATAGGTGGCCTAAAAAGCCAGACGCTGCATCCAAAACGAGTACATCGATTACGTTGCTGCTTCCTTCAGGTATGAAGATCACTTAGTGGGTGCCGTTCAAAAGGACTGGCTACACAGCAAGTCGTAAACAAATATGTGGTATCAAGAAAGGTGGCACAGACGTAGATTCAGAGCTTCGTGGTATCCGCCATTTTGTAAAATTTATTTCCATGGGAACACGAGATACCTATGCAAAGCGAGGCCAATGATGATCTTTTGACCAGCCGACTCGAGTTAACGTTGAGATACCGAAATGCAGCACATGACATTTTAACGTTCCACTTTTCATCCAATACGCTGATAATTTGGGCCTTAAATACATCAATGGAGAAAAATATCTCAGTTTTCTCTGTGGACAATATTCATTTGAAACTACGTCTATTTGATGATGGCAAAACTACTGTATTTAAATAAATGGGGACGAAGATTATTGCCTCATTGGCATAGAAAGGTATCTTAAAGCAAAGAACAACTTGTTCAAGATTTGGCAGTGTTGTTAATTCATCTTTGATTATCTCTGGTGTTTCTGTGAATCTGCATTGCAAGGGCTGAGAAGTCTAAAACTTCTACTCAATCCTTCGCAATTAGACGTCTCAATTTGAAAGAAGAAAATGTGATTTATGCTGGCATAGGAGGTCTTCGAAGCAACCAAGTGATCCAGAAGCATGCAAAAATAATCAATAAAACCATCAATAACGTTGATGAAGTCATCCTGCATTTAGGTAGCGATGACATTTCTTAAGGAGCATCAACACAATCGATAGTAGCCAACATAGACAACCCTTGCAAGAAACAGAAGCAAAAGAACCCAAATCTAAGTATATCTGTATCTTCGATATTTCTACAGACGTACAACTCACCCTTGAATATAAATATTATAGAAGCTAATGAAGCCTTGAGGCGGTACTATCTCACTCAGGGCTACGATTTCATAAGCCATGGTAATATTGCATTCAAGCATTTACTACCTGATGGCATGCATCTTAGCCCTGATGGGTACCGCCTCTTTGTGTTTCAATTTACATTAGCGACTCTATAAGATTTAAAACAAGGTATGATGTCCCAATAGAAGATCTTAAGCTTAACTGTCTTGAGATTGAACCACCTAAATGTAAACCATTCCTCATTGCTGCCTGGTATAGGCCCCATTGGCCTTTGAAAAGCTGGAAAAGGCTCTCACCTTTCTGGACAAAGAAGACAAGGAAATAATCTTTCTTGGGGATACAGATTGTGATCTCACAGCAATAACAGGTGACCTGCCTATAGATAATGATGCCAGGCATATGGAGAATATCTATGGGCTCTTCAGCTTCAAACAGCTTATAGAGGAGCCAACTGGTGAAATCAGGAGTGCATGAAGTTTCTTTGAGCGATCACTACCTGGTTTACTGTATGCGAAAATTTAATGGCGCTATAAAAAAAGGCCACAAAGTGTTCAAAACCCGCAAAATGATGACTTTCAATGAAGATGCATTCCTGGCCGATGTTTCTGGCATATGTTGAGAGCGGATGCTCAATGGTACTGATGCTATGAATTTCCTTCCTTGTCAACAACTGGTCAAGCTTATTTTCTCTGATTATAGACAAGCATGCTCCAATAGCTAAATTGCACGTCTCTGAGGAATTTTGCCCTTGGATAGATAAGGACCTAAGAAAACTTATGCAGACCAGGGACTGGCTTAAGAAAGCTGCAAATAAAAGAAAGTCCCCAAGCCTTATGGACTTATACATCAAATTCGTAGTAAGATTAATACCTTGAATGTCCTGCTTAAAAAGGATTACAACACTAGTAAGGTATCTGCTTGTCAAGGCAACATGAAAAATCTTGTAAAACAATTAATGAACTGCTCAACAAGAGGTCCAAATCGAGTAACATAGACTGTCTTAAAGAAATGAATACAGAAAATGTTCACAAAGAGGAAATTTCCAATATAATGAACAGATTCTTTCGTTCTGTAGGATCTTGACGACCAAATTGATCCAGCTCCAAATCCCCTCCTTTCCGGTGACTACGAAGTTAACCAGAATAAGGCAAGATTTCACTTCAGGACCATTGAGGTTCAAGAAGTCAGGGATGCATTTTCCACAGTTAAAACTGCAAAGAGCTTTGGGATTGACAAAATCTTTAGCTACTTTCTGAAGCTAGCAGTTCCTTTTATTGAAAACTCGCTTGCTTATTTGTTTAATACATCAATTGAAACAAGTCAGTTTCCCGACTCGTGGAAAGTAGCTAGAGTCATCCCTGTTTTCAAAGATGGAGATAGGACTGATAAGTCTAATTATCGACCAATGTCAGTCTTACCAGTCATCTCAAGGCTCTTTGAAAAACTTGTGACCAATCAATTGTACTAACACATGGACTTGACTCGGAGACCGGGGAGATAGGGATTGGTGTTCCACAAGGCTCATGTCTTGGGCCTTTACTTTTTCTTATCGATATCAATGACCTCCCGCTGGCTGTCCAAGGTTCCACTGTTTCTAATCTCATAATTTGACTCAGCTGAATGAGGCTCTTAACAATGATCTTAAGCAATTAGACACATGGCTGAAAGGCAAAAAGCTTTCTTTAAATGTTGCAAAAACTCATGTCATGTTGGTTACCACAAAAAAGGAACATGGCACTCTCAAGAGTCAGAATGAAGATTTGGAACTGAACATTTGTGGAAATGATCTCCAAATCATTCAAAAAACAAAATACCTTGGTGTACAAATTGACTGCTCTTTGGACTGGAAATATCAAATCAAGGCGGTTTCTACCAAGGTTTCCAGGGTAGTAGACTTTTCGAAGCATGCTAAATCATTCCTACCAAGAGAATCTTTGAAAACACACTACACAGGTATTTTGGAGCCCCATTTTCGTTACTGATGCTCTGTTTGAGGGTGTGCAGGCTCAACTGAAATTAATCAGTTGCAAAAACTTCAGAAACGTGCTGCAAGAATCGCAACAAACAGCAGCTACGTCACCCCTAGCAGACCACTTATTGAACACCTGGGTTGGAAGACCATACAGGAGCTCATACAAAATGAGTCTGAAACAATGAGTCTGAAACAATGGTCTTCAAATCTCTGAATGGGTCGGTTGGCTCCGCGATACATGTGTAACCTATTCACAAAAAACTCAGAATGGTCCTCTCATAGCCTCCGCAATACAGAGATGGGCCTGAGGCTACCTTTGAAAAGAACAGCAAATGGACAAAAATGTTTTTCTTTCAAAGGAGCAAAGTTGTGGAACAGCCTCTCAGCTGAGTCAAAGCAAGCATCCTCCCTAAGATCATTTAAAACCAATTGATTTAGGGTTTTTTTTCTTTTCATGGAGATTTTTTATATTGCACATACATATTTTAAATTGCTGTAGGGTTCTAATAGGGGTTTTAAAGGGGTTTTTAACAGTTTTTAATAAGTTTTTTAATAGGATTGTTCATAGTTTTGTATTGTATTTTAATTAGGTTAATTTAGTTATTTACATATTATATTTATTTGTAAGTTTTGTAAATGGAGGGCCCTTTGAAAATCAGCTATGCTGAAGGGCTACCCTCCTTGATGAAACCCCTAGTCCTCAAAAACCTCAAAAATGGGATAATCTTGGAGAGTATAAATTCAGAAAAAGGATAAACTTACTGATAGCAAAAATTACTTTAGAATCAAATTAAATTTGATTAACTAGAAGCATTATAAATTTAATGAAAACAAAATGAGCAAAATTTGTTATTTGCTAGCTAGCAAAAATTTTCAGTACGCACTTTTATTTTCAAGCTTCCCTGGTAGTACATCAGTAACAAACTTGTATTATAAAAAAAGTGACTACTTTCACATTGTTTACATCTCAGAGCATCAAAAGCTTGACAAATTTTTGTTGATACATAGTTGCAGATACTGTTCTATCACTGCAAAGCTAAGGTCTCTCTAGCTTGACAAACTAAAATATTTGAAAAACTTTCATTGCTTGAATTGAAAAGAATTTATGTTGCTATTCAATCATTTTATTCTACTTCTGGAGTACATAAATTAAATAGTTACTTTTCACCCCAGGATAAAATTATTGGTTGACTTTCAAAGCCCTTATTGGACATAAGAAAAAGATCCAAACAGGAAAAAAATTAAAAGGATATTTCAATGCTATTTTGAAAATCCTATTCTTGAACACTGATGAATTTTGAAACATATAAGCCTAGCTTCATAAACTTAAAAATGCCAGTGCCTTTTGCATCCAATGTGAGCCCTATAGCTATTGGTGTCTGCCCAAGCTTTGATAATTAAATAAGTTTCTATTAATATTTGGAGCTGAAGACAAATCACTTTAAAATAACATTCTACAGTTTTAATTACAAGTGATTAAATATCTAATCTGATAATACAAAAATGTGATGCATTAAGCTGCAGGGAAATTTCCAGACTTCTTTGGGGCATAAAAGCATAATGTTTCTTCATGCATTCTGCATACTTAATAGTGCATGGAAACAGCATTTTCACTTCCCAAGCCTTTGCTCACACTTTGAGAAACGTTTCAGACAAGATATAAAATCACCCACTTGAACATCTCTGCAGCTGCCCAAAGAGCTAAAGAAACAAAAAAGAAACACAATGTAAGCTAAAGAAAGTCTTCAGATCAGAGACAGAATTCAGGTAAATTAGGTGTTCCACTAATATTTGAAAATGATATGATGATGTACTAAAAAGCATTTTAAATTATGTACTAAAACAGGTAACATGCAATTGCATTGAGTGAGTGGTGCAATTTATGCAACATTTTCTTAAAAAAATTATGAATGATGGATTTTGCAAGATTATAGAATTTCGATACATAAACACAACTACCTGTCTAAAGGTATTTGCTCTCTAGCAGTTAAAGATGCAAAAAACCAAACTAAATTAACCTATGGAAATGTATTACAAAATGGAATAAATTGAGCCTTTGGTAGCAAATTATTCATCATTTTAATATATACATTAGATTTCTTACCAAGTTTATTTCAGGGAAGAGAAGGTGAAAATCTTACATGATTTCTGTTAAACGCATTTGCCATGGGAGACATCCATCAAGGAACAATATTTTGCCAAACTGAATTGCCAAATCAGGGTCTGGAAGACCTTTTATTGCTATGAAAAGGCATAAAAATATAGTTTTAGTAAAAACTGGCATTTAAATTGTAGCAAAAAGGTGAATCAAGTTTGCAAATAAAAATATAAATATAAAATGCATAATAGAACACCAGAGATTAACTAGAGAGTAGCTACCTTGACTTTAAATCATTGCTGACTATTGAGAGACTGTGCATTGAAAAGGAAAATGGAAATTGATAAACAGCCTGCACATCAAAACTGTTTCCATAATTGAAAAGTTTATCACATACCATTCAATTTTGAATCAAGTTAGTGTAGAATCTATGTCACTTTCACAAAATAACTGGGAGTCTACCTCCTCAGCAATTTTATGTGAAGCTGCCACTATGTCTTTCCGACAATCATCTTCGGAAATAACTTGAACACAAATCCCAGCTGTATGAACTGTGAAGAGGACATAACTTGGTTTAATTTTATGTATGAACACTAATTTATTATAAGCATTATAAGCACTTATAAGCATTTTAGAGACGCTGGGTGTTAACAAAAACCAGGGGATTTTGTATTTTACAACAAAAGCACTAGAATCAATGTCTTGAAACAACAGTATGATCAATGGAGACTGTAATGAGGATCTCTTTTTTTTAAAACATGGCTTCTTGGGTTTATGTTTGCATCTAAAATAGATATCCTCTAGCCTAGCAATCTTCAGTTTTATCAAAGACTTTAACATGAATATGACATAGACTAAAAGCTATGGCAAGTAAACTTTCCATATGTACCTTAAACCCTCGAATTGGCCCCCCCACTCGAAAAAGCCCCCCCCTTGAATACGCCCCCATCCAAAAATATCAAAAATAAATAAGCCAGCAGGGAGCTAATTCGAGGATTTATGGTATTTAAATTCAGATGACATCAATTTGTCAACACAGAGACAGGTGAATGCATGATAACTGTTATAAATTTAACTCAGATTTAACAAATAATATATTGGAAATGGAGACTTTCAAGGTTAGGATCTTTGGGCCTCTGAAAAGTCTTAACATGCCTGCCTATACAACAACACAAATGTTAAATGTAGTTCCATTTCCAATATTTCCAAACACTTTATATTGGCTTTCATTGTGCTCATGCCATGTTAAAAAGGCTCAATTTCTGGCATAAAGGGAACTTAAATATAATTGAATTGCTAATAGGAAAGTAATGCAACCATATCATGCGGCTATGCAGCTGAAGTCCAGAGTGGCTCTCTTTTTTAAAACATTGCGTGTGAAATTGGTCTGAGTACATACCATATCCATTGTCATATGAAGAGGAGCTATCCTTGAAAATCAGGCTATACTTTACAAAATCATCACCCAGCAGTGTTTTTAACTTCTCTATTACTTGTTTTTTTATTTCATGTTGGGACTGAAGGAGCTGGCCTATAAGATGAATAATATTTGAGTAAAATACAAAAATGTGTATATAAAACACGACTAGTGTCTTCATATTTCTAGACATTAAATTAGCTTGGATTCTTCTAATATCTCTGCATCATCTTAGACATGACAGCTTCCATCAGCATTTGTGTTCATTAGCATTGTGTCCAGCTGGCTTAAAATGGATTCAAAAATTGAGAAAATTTTGTGATAATGATGGAGTACCCAAGTCCAAATCATTCAAAAAGAAGATAAATTTTTGCTATAAAAATAACTCCATCTTTGAACATAGAAACAGGGTCGTTAAGATTAAAAATCCATAGACAATGATAAATTGAAAAACTGAAAACATTTACTTCCTTTTCTCTAAAATATGTTAGAGAGGAAAAAATTGCCGTCCTCGTTTTCTCTGAATGTGTTTCTATGCCAAATGTATTAGAATTGTAATTGCATATTAATTTCTGACCATGACGCCTTTTTATGTCGACATCGTTTTACTGAGCAGCTAAAGACATTTCAATAACATTATCAACTAACCTAAACATAACCTTAAAATAATTAATTGGAACAGATCTCTACTGACCTTTCTTATCATACAAGGTGATATATAATGTCCCACTGCATACACTCCACGTCACAATATTTGCTAAACTTTCGTTCGAAACATCATGTTCATCTGTAAGTATGACTATTGTGTGCTTTGAGACTTTTGTCATTCTCTTAAGTGCATGACGCAATGTTTTCAGCTCCGTCCAACAGTCCTGACCATTTGCAAGTGGGCCTAAGCTTTTCGCTGCCACGTACCACCTTTTCAAACGACTCCATAGAGACATAAATTTTGCCAGAAACCATAATATATTGTGAATAAAGAATAAAATGGTCCTATAAAACACGTTTGGGCACAAGTCCAGTATGACATAGTTCCCCATTTTTGTTTTTCATCATACACAGTTACACATTTTCACTACCCCGTACTTTGAGCTTGCCTCCGCCAACCATTGTTTGTTCCAGCGAGGCAATGATCGAAATCGAGACTAACACGTGAATCGCCATGAAAACAATAGTAAACAATCAACACTATATCAACACGTGAAGAAAATGGAACTATGCTATTCATTTTCTCTGCACAAAAGACAGGTTCTGTCTGGACGCGTATTACTTAAAAAGAAAAAAATTAATTCACGCTTTCATTTCATTTCCATCAACAAATTAGCGTGCAAATAGCACAACAAGTTTGGTGTACAGGCAAATGATTTTACCTCATCAAAGCTGGAATTTTTAATTTGATCGCAATTGACGATACGTTTTCACGTCTAAATATAATGATGTTATTGAAACGCTCTAAAGTCTAAACAACAAATAATTTGGTTTAAAACGGCGGAAAACCTAGCCCCAAAGTCATTCAACACACCAATTTGCTTGGAAGGTTGTCAGCAGTCACCAGATAAAGAAACAAATTCTCCTTTAAGGAGGACGTATTTTGGCTATGAAGAAAGTATTTTGACTACAAAGAAAATCCTCTTGACAAAGTAAAGCTGGTAGCCCAAGCAATTACCGCTAAGAGATCAAGTTTCAAGACATTGAATGAAAGTTATTATTTCTTTTGATTTTTCACAAGAATTATTTTTCATTTCATCGCTTTTATTCAGGAAATGGAGATGGCCTCACAGTGAAAAACTATTTCACAGTGCTGGGGTTTTGACAATGTCGATTGACATGTGGTCGCCATGAAACTTTGTGAGAACGGTGTCACGTCCTTTTTTATGCAAATCTGAATTTAATTCCACATCTGCTGAAGTGCATATTACATTATACTCTCAAGTCCCTAATTGAAGAGGGTGAGGAAACTCCATTTTCATAAAGTTTACATACCGTCTTATATTTATTAGCAACTCCCTAATTATGTATTTCATGGAGAAAGTCATTCCCTCCCTATTTTTGGTAAAAATTTCGGAGAATCTTAACATTTCAATCTATCATAACTCCCCATTTTAGGTCTCTTTTCAAAGATGCCAACCCCCTCCGTATTAGACCCCCTACAATTAGGAACTTTAAGTAGGAGAGTAACACCGGAGTTTAATGTAGTATTAATACTGAAAGCTATGCGTTGAAATTGAGTTCATTTTGATCCTGCGACAATAGTCTTCAGCGATTTTGGGAATGTTCCAAGACAACTCAAGGAAGTCTTCACATTTCATGTGCTCGTACTTTATATACATTAAAGCACGTATTCTTAATCTTGATTCTCTGACTCTCACAATATGTTTAATACCCAGAAACGTAGCATCGAAAATCCTAAACAATTTTTTTCGGTCCCGGTCTCAGATCTTAAATGAAATATTGGTCTAGCTAAACTATGCTACATGTGGCATTTTACCCTTCAAAAAGACGAACAGCTTGTGTGTAACCTGGGCTTCTTTTCACCATACCCGTTGGGGTTCAGAACCGTTCGATATACAAAAGCAATGTTGCTCAAAGAGTGTTCTCAAGTAAACACCGATTTTGCTTATGCACCGAGTATGCGGTGCATTGTGTAGTTTGTAGGAAGTTGTAAAAGGCGTAAATGTGGCCTAGACTCGAGCCATTAGAGAACACCCTATTCCTACTTGATATATAGGATCTTGTTTTAAAGGAATAACGTTGGAATGAAGATTGGCTTTGCTTTCACGATTGTTCGATCCAACGATTGACTTTATTTACCATAAATGGCTTTATAAAGGATTTTCTCGTTTCATCTTCACGAAATTCTCAATCAAAAATGGTATATTCTATTCCTTGGCTGTATAAACCCCCTTTTGTCCTGAAGGTGCCTTATTTTTAAGTTGCAGGTTATCATTTTTGTCACCAAACAGCACACCGAGTCAAACCAAATAGAACACAACCCCACGAAGTCATTTCTTGGAAAAGCTACCGTGGAGAACGAGGACACAATGAAAACGAGTCCACGGCACAGAGTTCGCTCACCGTCTTTGCAAATGGAGGAAACCTGCATGCTATGTTTGTTCAAATGGTAGTTGCTTTTGATATTTAGCCAGCGGAACAGAAAATGCACCAGTCAAATGACCCAATAAATATTCTTCTGGTAGTTGCTGGCAGCAGAGGATATAGGCTGCTGTTCAGATACCCTTACCAAGACACGAAAGTTGAAGATGACACTGGTACTGTCTTCATCACCGGTAGAAATCCGTTTGGTGTTGATAGACACTTTAAACGAACCGAGATTCGATCAGATGGGATATTGAAGGATGGCAAGTTATTCGGCTATCCAGATGACATTTTAGCAAATATCCTAGCACCAACCGCGAGTCTTTGCGAAACGAATTTCGAGTTAAAAATCGACGAAGCACTGTTTGTAGGACACCCAGTCCTTGTACAGAGACAAAACGGCTTTAATGTAGGGAAAGAGAAAGATCCGGAGGACGACGTTTTGTTGAAGATTTTTAACATTGTGCTTGTCGTTAAAACTGGCTGCAATCAGTCTGTTATTGGATGCTACCAAATGCTCTGCAAGATGCTTGCCAATGCAATTCGGCATGAGGAGAATAGGTAAATGCACATGCCTTGTATAAGAAAATTTGTATAGCAAAATTGTGCTGGGTAGTGTCAGAAAAAGTATAAATCCTTTTAAACTAAAGCAGGATGTCAAAGAAACTTAAACTTGCACAAACTCAATACTATTATTTAATACAAATTTCTGCCTTGCCTTATATTACAATTTAGTGTGTTGAAAATTGTACATCTCTTATCACAGAGAGCCTGCATCTGGAATTAATGCAAAATCTCTTGAAAGCATCAATTTATTACAGTGAAAAGTGATTCAAGTGATCCATCACCCATTGGTTGAAATAACTGCCTCTGTAATGTAGTCCTAGGTCAGCAAACATTATATGATTAAGAGAAGTGTTCAGTGACTTGTAAAGGTTGCCTCTTGATACTTTACTGCAGAAGTTATACAATGCTCCACCATTTCAAACAGGTGACACTATTAGCAGCTTTTTTGTTAATCTTGTGGCTCAGTATATCTTGGATACTTTTTGCAGGTCAAGATATTTAACGAAAGAAAGAGGATTGATCGTAGCCATGCAAGACGAGGTGAGTGGGATGCCTGAAGATTGCCATGAGTCACAATTTGAAGTGGTTTTGCGAAAAAGCAAGCTAGCGCAAAACCTGAAGCTGATATTTGACGAGCTGTGCAATACTGGAATCATCAATGTGCACATAAACAAATGGATCAATGTCAGCTTCTGTTTACCTCACAAGGTACATGACAATGAGGAAGGCAGACTCAGAATTGACCCTGGCCTGCTTGGTACATATGCCTCAAGAATAAGGCCGTACCACACAATCCTGTTGGTTGAAGATGAGAGGAATTTACTGAGTAGTCTTCCATGCGACTGTGCACCAACTCTTAAACGGGTCATAAAGATGTGCAGCATTAAAAAAAGCTTTCAGACATTGTCACAAGATGCAGATATATCATTGTCACAAATATTCAATGTAGTCTCTCATTTGGTCTATTGGGGTAAAGCCATGGTAATATACCCTCTTGCTGAAAACAATGTTTATGTAATTGCCAAAGACACACCAACCAATATTGACTCAAAAGTTGCAAGAAAATTTGAAAGGGAATTTCAAGGAAAGAGAAGTCTTGATCTAATTTCTATTCTTGCAAGATTTTCTTTTCCCACAACGCTTGGGGAATACAAAAACCCAATTGATTCGATTCACCAACAGAGAGAGCATTTGATGATTGTAACCTGGCTTTTGAAACAGCAGCTACTTAAGCAGTTGCACACCTATGTGTATTTCATGCCTCCAGATGAAGAGGAGGCTAGCATAGCAGTACATTCTGGGAACAGTTTTGAGTTAAATGAATTAGCAGGATCAGAGATTGCGTCAAAGGACATTTGGCATACCCTTACAAACAAAGAAAAAACTGGAATCATAAACATGCAACAATATGTTGAACCAGAAGATATTGATTTGTTCTTGCAGATTTGCCCTTATTTTAGAGGCCGACATCATTTAGAGGAAATCATGTACTACGAAAATATGCGCAGATCTGAGCTAGTCACATTAATTGACAAATTCAGAAGCATTCTTGTCACAACACAGCATGAAGACCCTGCTACTGCGTACAAGGTTTAGTGGAGCTGGAACTTCAAGAGTTGAATTAAATGTGTATTGAATTCTAATACCACATTGAATAATAATACCACAGTCTTTAAATTTTGTATAAATTGTTATATTTATGGATTTATGTAATAAGTAGCAAAATTTGAGTTGCTAGCTATGGAACTATAAAGAAGCATATTCATATTCTTAGAGTGATATATGGCATACAAGAGGTTCCAAGAATTTTTCCCAAAGAATTTTTCTGTTTACTATTTGTTTCTATCATTTCACATAAAGTTCATCCTAAAGCACTTCCAGCTTCATCAATTACAATAATTTTTAGATAGAATTAAAAAGTGTGTAATGACTATAAATAGAAGTTTTTCCAACTGTACAGAACATTACTTGAAATTAAACTAATTTAAATATATAAAAAAGTATATATGTTCCACCTTGCTGACTTGCAATTATAATGTATCACATAAAAGTTGTGCATTCAACATAAAAAACCTTTACTACTATAATTCAATTTAAATAACACCGTGGCTAATACCTACAGAATCTATAATGTCCATTTTGTTCAATTGGTTGGCTGTTTACTTTCTATTTAAGGTGTTATGTATTCCAACCACTTATTTGTACATAACTGAAAATAACAAAAGATGAAAATAATAAATAATGTTTTGACGGTACAAAATTAATGGTTTAAATCTGTGGCCTTGTCAATTCAAGGAATTGTTTGTCTTTATAAATAAAATGCTAATTGTTGGGATAATAGAAACTTTTCTATGAAGAAATTGCTAGAAATGAGTTGAGGAAACAGTGCAGGTTTTTCCCATGCTAATCAAAATTATTGAGGCCTTATGCAAATATGTTTAAGGCCAAAATTAAATTCCATCTAAATTTTTAAGTTGATGCCATGCTTTTACTTCCCTTTACTTCAGCTTATTTGCTAGAGAAAATACAAAAATGATGAAAATGAACAAACATCAAAGAATGGTTCGTAAATTTGTGTGATCAGTGTGATCAGAACAAATCAGTTGACACAAAACATCTGGAAGAAGTTTTGTGCTGTTAATAAGAAACCTCCATTGCAATGGCTAATGATTTTTGTTCAGCAGCAAGTCTTATAAGCCAACAAAACTTGTCATGCATTTGTGTATACTTCAGTAAAGCTGTTCAGAGGGAAACAGAAAAAATTCATTAAACAAGCAATCTTTGCAAAAGACATCCACAAATACTGGAGCTTGCAAGGAAAAATGTTAAACAGGATTCAACAAACTTTGAAAAGTGGATATGGTTGCGTTAGGGCCAGTAAACATTCTCATCGGAGGGGGAGGGGATGGGGTTGTGGTGGTGACAAATTGCCTCCAGTATGCAACTAGTAAACTTTGCATCTTCAAAAACAAAGACAATGCCTAAAGGGTTAATGCATGCTGCTGATAATTAGTGATAAGTAATAAGTGAATGATCGTGGAAATAAGTAGAAAATTCGTCTTTCTGGCTCAAGTATTTGCTGCCCGGATTAGGGGCTGACAACTGCAATCAAGTGCAGAGTAATTGCCCGTTTTCAAAATGGCCTTTTTCGATCGAGATCTATTTCGAAACATTTCTCAAAGTTTTCTTCATTCTGACGCTTTGTACTCTGAGAAGTATCAGAAAGAAGAGCTCTGAAAATGTTTCCGATTATAATTGCATTGCCTAATGTGATTCTGTTCAATTTTCAGCAGCAGAAAAACATTCGTGCAAACGCTTAAAAGATTAATGGATACAAACCATGTGAATATTGTTTTCAAAACTAAACCGACGTGGGGCTTGAACGCAGCTTTAGAATAGCACTCCAAACCCTACTTCTTGGACCAATACTAAAAAGAGAATTAAAAGCGATTGCGATTAGAAACATCCTTCCCAATGCTCGTAAATGTTGCAATGCAACAAAAAGAGTAAAGATATTAGAAAAAGACTGGACCTGAGGATGAGTGGGGAGGAATTAAGGAGGAAAAGTGTAGAGAAAAAGAAGATTGGAGAGAAAGAAAAATCATGTCGAATAAGAAGGATGGAGAAGCGAAAAGTAGTGAAAAAAGTATTTTGAGATAAAACGAGAAAGGACAAGGTTGGAAAAGGAAACATAGAGTGGGAGGAAAAAAAGATGATGATGTAGAGGGTGCATATGAAAAAGAGAAGTGACTCAGCAGAATACACCTTAATTGAAAAAAAATTGTACCTCAGCAGAATACACCTTAATTGAAAAAAAATTGTACCGATGTATAAGGCAACATATTTCACACCCTGACTAAAATAAGCTAAACAAGTTGCTTTCATCATCAAATGGATTTAAAAGCAAATTTAGCACTGGCGCTCCTCTTAAGTTGAACTGTAGAATGCTTAACTGCCAAATATCTTGCTATCGTAACTTTGCTCTGTCTTCGATTACGAAATAGCTATAGCATCTTACCTGAGTCCAATGTCTTTTAAGTCCTCCAGTGAGAAATTGACTACTACGTCATCATACGTGCAATGGTGATTAGCAAACTGCAATTTGGAAAGGGATTCTTATTTTAGATAATTCTAAAAACAAGCAAAAACCACAAAAAATGGTTAAAAACTTCCTAAGAGCTCGTGAAGTTGTGCATGAGATTCTAGAATTCGCTTGATATTTTACCAAAAAACATAATTTTAAGAAATACAAGAGATACGATCGCAAAGGAAAGGCACCTTTGCAATTTCAGAGTTAGGAATTCCTGTATCTTGAAGAAAGCTTTCTAGCTTCAAATCTCCAATTTGGTCATTGATCCTCAGGCCTAAAAGAAAGACGAATGAGGCATTGGGGTGACGCAACATTGCATGGGCATGCATTCTATTGCTATACAGCTCCACATGTCTAAATAGAGGTATCGTTGAACATTGACACAGTGATGACACACTAATAATGAAACTTGCATATTTCGATACTTAGAACTTATTAAACTTTATTACGTTTAGTTATGGTGATTAGGACAAAACTGTTGCCATTACGTGATACCTTGTCATAAACTGCTGTTATAACAACAGCCACGTGTTGCATGTTTGCCACACGAGGTTTCAAGAGTTGTTCTCGATGAAAGTTCAACGCGCGAAGCTGTAGAAGTCCTCAAACTTCGAAGCTTGGTAACGCTTGAAAACGTAAGCAATGTTGGTGCCCATCACAATACTGCCTTCAATATGTTCACTTCCTAAATCGACATCAAAGAAGTAGTGACACATCAAAACAGACATACCGGCTAGCGACCTTCGTCTTTCTCTCACACTGCTCTTAGGTCTAAAAGCAAACAAGAGTCATTTAAATTGAATATGTAATTAAATTCTGTTCATAGACTGCTAATTTCAGCTTATTCCCGCACAAGCTTATTCCTGTTTTCAAATCTGATAAAATACATCATGACACAAGAAATTTCCTCTGAAAAAGCCACATTAACTAGGGACTCTGTATCGCCTTTTTTAACTCCATGCAAGAGAAATTTGTAAATGAATGCACCAAATAACGAAGAAGTGTTGACAGAAGAATGTGCGTACTTATGGGCGTCTATTAGGCTTTTGTGAGAACCAATATTCTGAGCAAGTACTCTTTTCAGTGTTTCTTGGACATCGATAAGCTCTTTCATCAATCTGCAACATGAATGACATGAACATTTTGAAATCTTTCATGACTTTAAGGGCTGAAGATTCTTCAACAGCAAGAAATAGCGGAAACACAATTTACGCATACGTCAAGAACTTTTTTATCTGACACTTCTCAGAGTACGCAAACTTCGAAAATTAACCAAAAAGCTGACGAAATGGCTATCTATTTTTATATTTCCACCATTTATTGCTATTGACGAGTTTTGTACCACCAAGACGCTTCACATTAGCAGCAAAAACGAGTGTTACATTCTACCTTAAATCTAGCAGACTTGTCCAAAGTGTAGTCAATTTTCAAGAGACCGATTTAATGTAATCCACAGAATTTAGAGAAAAGGTCAAGAATTTAGAGATTTAGAGCTTCGAGTGAACTGCGCCACTTACTGGATATTTTCTTCGGACAAATTTTCAATCTTGGCCAAAAGTGCAGGTCTGTCATCAGTGACCTTGTCAGCAAAGGTAACTGTCTTTACTTCGCTGTCAATGTCCTGACTATTGTTGGTAGAGGTGTTATATTCGCTCTCATCTATGGAGCCTATAGACTTCAAGTTATCTCGCATTTCTGTAAAACAGAGAGTAGAAAGTCCACCAGTGATAATAAATCACGGAAAAAGTTCTAGCTGCAGATGAAGCTGGGACAGTGCACTAGCTAGAGCCACGTGCTGAAGAAGGGCCACACTGGAAAGAAATTATGGGCCTGTAACATAATCTATATGTGACTCAAACTAACTCCAAATCGTTTAATGCTAAAGCAAGGTTAAGTAACATTAATGTAGGTACAGTTATAGAAAGTGGTTAGGAAAAACACTGAGAGTATCAAGAAAGGTCTCAGGTTTTTTATTACCCCTCGTTAGATGCTCCAGAGTCTTTGCAACAGCCATTCGTACCATGTTGTCAACTGCAAACATCCAATGAGGCAAAACTTTTTTGTGTTTACTTATAACTTCCGATACCTGTTAATGTGATTCTTTAATCAAAACACCAACCAACAATTTGCATGTTTAAAGAGTGTCCAACAATATATCCGCTTATAATGAGTGGTGAGCATGCCAAAACAATTTTTTCTTCAATGCTAAATTGAAAGCAAGACATACACGAAAATTTCCTAAATGTTGAAAACAAGAAGGAAACATCAATTGAACTTAACCGCATCGTGTGTGTATCTTAAAAGGTTGCTGAGTGAAGCATACGAAATTGGACTAAATTAATGAAACTATGTGCTGAACGTGTAGAACGAGCGAAAACCACTTCTACATCTGAAATACAAATAATCGTCAGCAGAGGATTTTCCTGGAGCAAGGCATCAAAACTTTAAGGCCGGACTTTTATCATAGCATAGGCTCTTCTGTTGAATTTTGAACTGGAAAAATCACTTCCATGAGAATCTGATGATTTCTTTAATAACAATTGAGTATTTAGACAGAGCAATCAAAAAGACTGGTTTGATGAAACTGGAAGGACCTACTCACCGCTTCGTTGAACATGTGAAGAGCAATTTGAACTTCTTGGTAAATCTTTGGATGGTTGCCGTGGGCTTTTTCTATTGGTTCTGTAAAAGAGAGCAACAACTCCAATGTCGATTTAACAACCTTTATCGCGATCAAGATAGCTAGAAAACTTAAGTAAAACTGTGTATCGCACCATAATGGAAACACTACCCAAGAGCTATGATTTTCTTCGACCTTAGGATTTTAATCAAGTGAGGTAGATCAGATTTGGTGGGCGTTACCCACGATAGAAACAGGGGCTCCGACGCAGGTTGGAAAGTGGAGGGGTCAAGGAAGATTTTAACAATCATAACAAAAGATATTCAGAAAAGCTCTATTGTTTTACAAAAAAGTGCGGGGGCCATGGCTTCTCCGGCCCCCCTTCGTCGGAGGCCCTGAGAAAGATGAAGATCCTTGCATATTTGAAAGTTTCAGACTAGCTTAGAACGTGTGAACATACCAAGGTACTTTTCAGCCTGGACATCTTCTTTCTCTTCGATAAATTCTTTTACGCAGTTCACAAGTACCTTCAAGTCATTCTGTGTGTAGAGAGATAGGGGTAAACACAGTCAAGAAAATGGGCTAGGTACAGCTGATGTATCGCTTAGCGTTTGCAGAAAAGACACTAGAAATAAATCTATACTCACAATTTGAAGGACAGATACACTGCTCATGTGCTCGAGCTTTGTAACCCAACCATGGCAAATCTGAAGCGAAAAAGAAACTTTAAGATGGCAAAAATAGAGAGATTCAACGATTTGCTGAGATATACTCGCCGATATTTTGGATTTTTTCACATCTTTTCACATCACATCTTTTTCACATTAAGAACACATTCTCAAAGTCCAATTGGCATTTCCATATCCTTACATGATGTGACGTCACAAATACCTGATCAACTTTTTCGTTCATGACATCGATCACCAACTTCCGCCTTTCGCTCTCTTGCTTTATCTGGAAAAACACATCCTTCCCACCCTGCTTTGCGCTGGAGCTGTCTATTGAGCTCGTTGAGCTTGTCGGTGAAAGGGATCCGGCAGACACCAATGAATCGTCGCTGGAAACCAAAACAAAGGCTACTGGATGCATGAAAGGCAATACTTTTGTGGTAATATGTTTTAAGCAAACAGCAAATCAATACAATAGCAAGTATCTCAATGTCAAATTGCTTGCTTATCTTTTTTCTCGGTAAAAGAGAGGGCAGTGCGGATAAATAGCTTGGCTTTGAGTGCTGGCTTGAAAGCATGACCCGATAGCTCAGTTGGTAGAGCACTTGGCGTACGAAGTCAGGGGTCGTGTGTTCGAGTTTCGCTCGGGTTGGTTATTTTTCCGCATTCTCTAAGATTCTTCGTAAGAAATCCTGTTGCCTATTATGTCTTTTTTCTCTAACCCAGTTACAAACCAAAACAAGTACATAATATAGCAATCATATCTAGCCTCGAATTGGGTACACGGAGCAAGCCTCGGATAAGGTAACATGGGTTCAAATGAATGTTTACACGAGACTATATGCTTCGATATGATACGAATCAAAAAATCCCCAAGCAAAACAGAAATTGAAAAAGTAACAAACTAAACTAAAAACATTAACTAAACTAAATTCACCTTTTTCTTGCAGGTAACGTCAGGGAGCGAGTAATTCTTTTTGTTTTCAGCTCACTTGTGAACTGATCTTGTGTTTGTCTGCAAATTCGTCAGATAAAAAAACCATATTCTAGTTGAACCCTGGACAGCCTCATCACGTAAAGGATCGTTAAGCATAAAATTCAATGGCATCGAAATCACTCCCTTAGAAAACACTGTCGTGATACACTGTCGTACTTTCAGTTTAATCTGGTACACAAATAAAACAAATAAATGTTGACATCTGAATAGGGACAGGCATAATTCAGCTTAAAACTCTTCTTGCAACTTGAATCAACGGAACATACAAGGGAATTTTCGGGCTAACGATGAAATGGCCTGTCTTACTCCAAAGAATTGGAAAAGGCAGTAAATTTGCAAGAGAAGCTTGATATCTAGCCTACAAGAGAGTGGTAATAAACTGGCATGCTGAATACAGGCTTTCTTGGTCCACGTTCAGTGAGTTAAGAAGAAACCAGACCAACCCGGCCTCTGACTGTGGTGATCTTGGCGGACTGGCTGTTTCAGCACTGAGCATGTGTGACGCTTGAAAGAAGTCTTTGGGTGTTTTTGAATCACCGTGCATGGCAGTTTCGATTCCAGAGTCGCTGGTGACCATCGAAGCTGGAGAAGGAAATCATTGCTCAGGTCATTTAGCATTCGTGTACAGTATTCATTAATGCAGAATCTTACTTACTGAAAACTATGAAATCATCGATGTAGCTACAAAACAAATGTTGTTCTTCCAGAGACTAAACAATAGGCACATACCAGATGTAGCATGGTTCCCGTGTTTCGGAATAATAAGCTTCATGTCTCCAAGTCGCCTTCGATCCTTCCTGTCAATAACATTGCGGTTTACGAAAAAATAACTACGATTGCAGTGAATGTTTCAAAACTTCCCCTTGCTTAATAGAACAACTTGGCACTGAACGACTTTTATCCCTTTCGTTTTATCAACTGTTGCGTCGCACTTTTCAAGCTATTTTTTCAAATTTTGCAATAAATATTACGTTAGTTACTGATATCAGTATTTTTTATCAGTATGACAAGTGAGTCCTTAATCGATTAGGAATCGAGCACTATTGTGATTTATGATAAAAAACATCAGATTTCCATTTCATATGCTTTCTTCGACAATATTAATTCTCTTTGCAAATCTTTCTTTGGAACTAGCAACATAAATTTCCTCTAGATCTATTTATGTTCAGGAATCTTGTCTTCATGACGTTTCTGACAATTAAAACTTTCCACTTTTGTTGAAAAAGTGCCAAATAAAGACTCCCTTAAATGAAAATTTCTACATAGCATAAAATGTAATATGGTGTCAAGTTAAAGCCAGTTGGTTGTCATAACCGACATTTAATATTGTTCATCAGCAATGGTCTTTTAAAAACGATGATCATAAGTAATGTCCAAGTATGGAGCTTCTAGTCTTTACATAGTAAAACAGTAATACGGTAAAACAATCACACGGAGACGAACCTGGCAAGGAAGGCATGCTTAAGAAGCTCCTCTGCAGTTGCTCTTTTCATTGGATCGGGATCAAAACATCTAAAGAAAATGGGTAAGTGGTGACACCTTAGCTACACAGACAGTTGCTTGGAATCACGCGTTTGGAAGAATAATGGTTAGTGCTTTGCCAGGGCAATTGCAACGATCAACTTAATGTTAAAAAGCCAATGCAAAATGATGAAGTTATGCTGTTTGTAAACATTTGGCAAATATCGCATCAGAGGTCAGGAATGATTGTCCTGAAAAGCAATGTCAAAACCAAGCTGATAATCTACGAGGTAGCCAAATAATATCTGTGAGCATCGTTTAAGCCACATAAACATCTCAGAAGAAACTGAGAGTTTTTACCGCATGAGGAAATCCTTGGCACCATTTGACAAGGTCTCAGGGATATCTGGGTGAGTTTTGAACATTCCGACTTTGAAGATGGTGGCTGCCGGTTCGAGCTAAAGTGACAAGATGCAAAATTAGCCAAAGCTGGCAATGCCCTGGAAAATTAACATAAAAGAGACAGGATATCATTGTCTTCATTAGAGCTTCCATTGCACGTTTTCGATTGGCTGTATTTACTCAACATTAGACTCAAAAACAATTTCGTTGGATTGATGAAATACTACAATACATAAAATGCATTTGATATTATAAAATATACACTTTATTAATATTCATATACATTTTAAACATTACTGACCTCAAAGAAAGGCGGCTTGCCTGTGATCATCTCAATAACTGAGCAGCCAACTGACCATATGTCAGCCTGAAACCGATTCAATTTGAGCAGCGTTACTTTCACATAGTTAACAAAAATCCTACGAGACAGGCTAGTTGCTCTCCTCGCTTTCAGCTCTACTAGAGAGTGGTGGCGAAAGCAAAAAGAGTAATTGAAAATTAAAAAAATACGGCAAAAAAACATGCCAGATACTCGTCAAAATGTAAGTAACAATTTAATATAAGAGGATGTAATCTACTAGAGATAAACCTAGCTGTTAGAATATATTTCTGTTAAGGGAGTTATGGACTGAAAGATGATGTCCGCCATCTGAATCGCTATGTAGTGTTTAGCTATCTTTACCCTCTTTTTCTCCATCATTCAAATGTATAAATATGGCAACCTATAGTAACGATGAATTCGACCATCATTAGTTAAGCCTGGTATACATCCTGTAAGGGTATGCTAAAGTTGTAGTCCAATATCTAGGTTCAATATGCCTAACGATAATACACACAACTGCCCAGCATGATAAATCTAACTTACCAATGAAAGCTGATTTTGTTACAAGCGATTAAATGATAATAATAAGCAAAAATCTGACATAGAAAATGTATGCTAGCTTCAAGTACCGGTGGGCCGTAGCCTCTCTGTCCGTGGTCGATGACTTCTGGCGCCATAAACTGCATTGTTCCTTTAATGAATCAAAAACAGAATCTTTAATCGTGTGGCTTTAAAATCAGCTTGGATACAAAAAGAAAAACATCCCTAAAATGCAACTGTACAATAACCTGGACATGCAAAGACAAAGGTCTCATTTGACTTTGTTCTTTTGACTTGGGTAGCTTAGCTTCGTTTATGATTTGGTGGGTTTGGTTCGGTTTGTTTCGGTTTGTTTCGGTTTGTTTCGGTTTGTTTCGGTTTGTTTCAGTTTGTTTCGGTTTGTTTCGGTTTGGTTCGGTTTGAGTTTGGTTTGATTTCATTACAGTTCGGTTTGGCATTTCACGTGATTTGGTTTGACTTGATTTTGATTTTGTTCGGTTTGGTATGTTGGACTTGACCTTTCATTTGGTTTGGTGTGGTCCTTGTTTGGCTTGGTTCGTTTTGTTTAAGTCTGCACTTGGTTTGATTTTTTAAGGACTTGTTTCAGTTTATTAAACTTGACATTTCTTCTGACTTGGTTATTGTTTGACTTGGTTCGTTTTGTTTGAGTCAGCTTTTCTATGATTTTCTTTGACTTGGTTGGGATACATTTGCTCTGCTTGAACTCTTACGATTTCTTTGAATGGTTTGAGATAGCTAGGTCTTAACATAACAGGATCTTCATTTCATCTCAAATTTCGAGATAGCTACAACAAAATACCACTGCATACCAGTGAAGGTCTTTGTGACAGGATTGATTCCGGCAAGTCTCTTGCATGTTCCAAAGTCAGAGAGTTTGCAAGCACCACTGTACGTGTTCACCAGTACGTTGTCACCTGAAAAGATTGAAGAGACATATTGTGAAGTGCAGAGAGAGACAATGATTCGTAACTATATACACGTTACGGAACGGGGGATACGAAACAAATGAATACAAAAGGGATTAGATTGAATAGGGTTAATGAGTCATTCAGGCTGCGTTAGAGTCCAGACTCCAGTACTAGGGCCTAGTACTTGACATATATTGCAAAAACATGACTGTAAAGGATCCGATGAAGGTCATTCTATCTAAGAAGCCCCAACTGAGAAAATCTGATCGTTAATGTGTTTGTTAAAGATTAATAAAAGTTGAATCAGAAAAAAAGAAAACGAGTGCATGATTAGTGACTGTTAAATAATCTAAATAATCAAGCTAAATATAAGGGTTGCTCAGAAAATAATTAAAAAAAGAGATCTCAATATCATTCGTGTGCTTATTCATAGTATAAGCCCGAGTAAAACATATTTATAGAAAAAAAAACCAAAAGAGCGAAAGCTTTAGAGTGCAACATCATAAAATAGAGATGGCCTTAAAATACTCAGATCGGATAGGTCCTTCGAAAATAAGACTCGAACGGTGGTTATTTAGGATAGAAGCCACCATTAGAGAACTATTTTCACCCAACGTTTTGTTATAATTATATTGGAGAATGATATTAGCCACATGTAGTAAATCATGATTTCATCAAATTAAAATTACAAGTGATCAATAATGTTGTTCGCAAACCCACCTTTGATATCTCGATGAACGATTTTCTGAGTGTGCTGAAATAAGAAGAATGGAAGTGTCAAATATATTCTACAAAATGAAATATGAAATTGTCTTCCCAAATTTCATACAAAACTATTTACTCTGTAGCGGCTTAACAAACTCGTCAAAACCTTGGACAGTAAACATTCTCTGTTAAAAGTTTTAGTAAAACTGAGACAATAATAAAAAAACTAGTACTCGAGATACGAGGCTGTGAAAGCCATACAGTAAAAACGCCTGTTTTTAAAAGGATGAATATGGCTTATGACTGATTAGATGTTATAGTTTACTTTATTCTGTCCCACTGGGAAAATGCGCTTACCAAGTATTTAGTACCTTCCAGTATCTGTTTTGTGTAAAATGCGACAGTCCCCTCATTGTTCAAGAGAGGGCCCCACTTTGATCGAATCAGAGATGATAAACTCCCTGTAAACAAGAATGGTGACCAGATAATCAAATATATTTTTCAAATATACGCCACGGTGATAAAATCAAAATAAAATATCACATGCACATCCAGTGTAATATTACAAAAACTAGTATTTGTTGAATGTGTGACTTGAAAAGAGTTTGGGTGCCAAATCAGCGTTTTATAAATAGAGAAAAGTCTAGCCAAGCTAATTAAAACTTAGATGCTTACTGCAGCTTATCCTGTTGCATAGTTATTTTAAATTTGATACTGGCATAGTAAATCCCAAAAATTGAAGCAGACTCAATTCAAAAAAATAAAAATAACCTTATTTTCGTCTTATTGAAAATACTTCAAATACTTTCATCTGTGCATAATACTTCAAATGGAAATTTACCTCCAGGAACTTGTTCCATAAAAATTTTGAACACCCCGTCTTCGCTCCTCGACCCGAGATATTCCACTATATTTGGATGGCTAAATTGTCGATGAAGAGATATCTCCTCGTGCAAAGGCTGAACGTGGCTGTTTGGGGCAAACAAAATAACCAATAAATACAGCTTAGGCGTTGGATCGGCCTAATTTGATAGGGAATCCAAAAGCAGGCTCTCCTTTCGCAGTAAATAAAGTTTGACATCACTGCAAATATTTCCTTACCAACTTTTGAAACCCTTTTAATCCATGGCCTTAGAGAAAGCTTCTCAAATTTGATACCAAAAAATAAAATCTTGAAAGTTGTCAATATTCAACATTTAAAAAGCACATAAATTCTAATCGATTGCCAATAAGCATGGAGAATTCTTGAGAAGTATTTTCACAAATTGCTTGCAAAAAACTAACAAACGAGTCCTTACCTTTTATCGCGTTCGGGAATCTCTTTTACAGCTATTTTGACTTGTGTTATGAGCTCCCTGGCAGCATAAACAACCCCAAACGTTCCCCTCCCCAAAACAATTCTCTCCCCTCTCTCATCATACTCGTATTCATACTGAAAAAAGAAAGATCGCATAAATTATTGAGAACAGTCAGATCAAAGCAAACTTGAAGGCAATGCTAGACGCAATGTCTTGATGCGATGCAAATATTGGATAGCAGGTAATCAAAAAGATGAGTGCTGCTGAAAAAGGACAAAAGGTTCTATGAACTCAATGCTATGTCTTCAGGTGTCAAAATCCAGGCCCAGAAATCTAAACTGAAACAAAGAATGAGTTTACATAGAAAGAAGGAGGGCATACTTGTATATCATCATATGATTCGTTGTCACCCCCAGCTTCCGAAAGGCAACTGCAGTCATTCGACATCTGTAAGACGATATCATGAAACCTGGAATGAAACGATATTCATTATATATTATAAGTATACATTAAGCCCCCGCAAGTATAGAAGTGCTTTGAAGAAAAAATGAAGGAATTTGAAATATAATATCTGTCGAATAAAATATAGTAACAAATGTAGAAATATATAAGGATAAAATCAGGAGAACAACATCAAACAACAGGAAAGTAAATCCCGAATGGCGTCATAACATGTCGACATCAACATATAAAGGTGGACAGACGTGCCACTGATGACGTCATCAGAAGCTCGAGCCAAGACGTGCCACCGAAGACACATATATTGAAAATTAGCTGGTTTTGATCAACTTTATTAGCAGCTAAATTCGTGGCAAAAGAGTCTTATTGCTTGCCTCTTCTGTGTCCTCTTGATGTTAAAACATATCCTTTCAGCCTCTCGCTAGATCTTCAAACGTACAATATAACACGAAAGGATGAGCAAAGTACCTTTTCTTGTGGTAGGAGGAACTAAAGAAGAATTGAAAATCGTCCGAGTTCTCAGTGACGTAGAGGAAGAGTGACCGGTCGTCGAGTTTGTATGAGCTGCAGGGACAAAGAAGAAGTGATCAATCAATAAGAATCGAGTAATGAACGGTAAATCGGTCAAGTAGGTCGTAGTCACGAAGGGTGAGTAACTCAGCCATCTAGAAACATTTAGCTGGGTAACACAAGTATAGAGACTCAGATATGGTGCCACATTCTTCAACCTGTAGCGTGAGCACTTTCAGAAGAGAAAAACTCCCTAAGAATTAACTGTATCTAGCACTGGATAGACGATGGTTACTACACTTTATAAGCCCTCTAAAGCCATCTAGAAACATTTAGCTTTCCCTTCTCCGTCCGTGCGTCTCCTTCGCAGAAGTCCATAAGAGGAAACAAACACTTAGACCAAGTCCACATCACAGTGCAGGAAAACATTGTGTCCCAAGAAATTACGTCTTTGGTAAGTTAAGTTAACGAAAATGGTCGAGGATTATGGGGCTCTGGCTTTAGGAGAGCATTTCAATGTTTATATCACATAATTATTTGTAGCTTTACAGACATGACTTGAAAATGAGCTGTTCTTTACTTCTCTTTTGCTTCATGGTGGTTATTAGGTGAGTATAACATTATTTGCCAAAAACTTTTCCCTAAACAACATTAGAATCAGCATTCAAATTCGGGAAGGAAATAAACCAGAAACACCAGACAGTGGCACTTTTTAAATAAAAATCTTAGTGCAATTTTTTGGGTCGGCACATGAGAAACAAATAAAGGAAAAAGTTAATGAGAATATAAAAACAAGAACAGTGCACATACCTAAGGCCTTTGATTGAGTCACGATTAAAAACCCACTGGTCGATTTTCTAATAAAGAATGCAGAAATTGAAAACCAGTTATTGGGCATTTCAAACTGTAACCATTGGTTATGCTGTTATAAGCATTTTTGCGGAAACACATGGACTGGAATGAAAGCAACGAGCATTGGCTGCGTTTTTGGAGAGAATTATTAGTAAGTTGAATAATTAAACACAAACACGGGGTATGCGATCGAACGTTTTCTGCCTATTTTAGCATTTCTATGAGAGATAAATCTTTTATACATGAGATTATTCCATTCTAAGAAATATGCGTCGCAAAGATCTTACCTTGCTTCCCTTTTTCGCACCAACATTCCATAATGTGATGGCCTTGAAATGAGGTCAAAAGAGTAACTAGAAACATTAAAATCTCGATACCGAGATAATGCTCGCTTATATTTTGGATTAAAATATTCGTATCATTTACTGATTTCGAGATTACGTTATTACAAGATCAATTGCCTTCGAGAGCATACATGAAAAAGGAACAGGTAGGCATAACATGTTAGCAGAATGCGAAGAATGGCTCTTGATACAACAACAATTACAACAACAACAGCAACAACAACAACAACAGCAGCAACAACAACAACAACAGCAGCAACAAAAACAGAAATTACTTAAAAATGACTAGTGGCTGCAAAATCCACGTGAGAACAGCAGAAAGGAATAATTGAAAAGCAACACAGACAACAGCAAAAATGGCGATAGAAAGCCATTAAATGACGCAAAGAAAGCAACAAAAGTACACCCAAACCTCTTCAGAACTTTCCATTGATACTGAAACGTAGCTAGGAACATAGTCATTTCCAACTTCTAGAACAAGGACCTAAACGAAATAAAAATAAAACCTGCGAAGATTATTCGGCGAAATAAACATTGAGAAACTGCTTCAGAGAGATTCTCACACCAAAAGCATTAAGGCAGTACTCTCGTGTTTCGACAGATAGGATAGAAATATTGAAAAAAGTCTGGATATGGAAATGGAGCACCTGCTATTAGGTCTTTCCTTTATTGAGTACAATATACAATGAGCATTATTAAAGCGCTTGCTTTTTGGTAACATGCTACAGCAGAGAAAAAGAAGTGCTTGACCTGACCTTTGACTTAATACCTGACCTCCAACATTCTTTCAAGTTTATTTCTCGCACTTGCCTCATTTCGACAAAAGAATCACTTACCGTCATACTAATAAGAATTTACTCTCCAAAAATTAAACTCCTCTCAAGGTGGTATTCGAACTCCACTTGAATGACTAGCAATCGAACACATACGCCTACATATATCGAAGACATGGCAAACTTACCGGAAATCTCAACCCTTCTACTTCTTCCTTTGACGCCTCAACAAGGTAATCCATCCAAAATTCGTAGAGCTAATTGGATAAACATGCTCTTTATTAGGCATCTATAGTATCCCATGACCAAGTTAATCTGACACGTGATCGATGGTCAATTACCATGAAGTCGGTTACTATGCAATCTCTTTAAAAGGCCTCAGCATCCAGATGGTTTTCATAGATGCTTTTTCAAAATGCCATCAACAGTGTTTTCTCAGAACCATGCAAGCTTAAAAAAGTCCAGCTTTAACGAGAGTATTGGAAATCTGATACAGATTTACTCTGATTTGAAGACAATCTTAGATACATAAGCAAGGGATATGTATGTTTGTATGTATGTATCATATATTTAATGTACATAACAGGTCTAAATAAAAATACTTGCTTTCAGCCTGGTGTACAAAAAATGGTAAAAGGCTTAATTAGTATTTAAAAAAGAATAAAAATTAAAACATGTTCTGTAAGTATAAGAATTTCAATGCAAACATGGAAAATATTTACAATTACAAAATCCATCCATAGTTAAAACTGTCCATTTTAATTCTGTCCATTAAAAAGCTGTTACATGCCTTTTTACAAATCTCTAAAGATGGGGAGTCTTTCAGTGCAAATGGCAATGAGCATTCGTTTTATTTAAGATAGTATTTTATTTAAAATTTTCTGCCTTCTTAAAGGCATTGAGTTATGATAAATGGAAAGCGCATACCCAAATTGCTGAGTCATTATGATAGCTCCGTTAATCTAATTGGCTGTCAAGCAAACTGCACACATGATCTTTTAACCTCGCAGTTGATGTCTGATCACATGAAAGCCGATTTATCACATGAAAACAGACAACAGCCCGTTGAAAACCGCTATTTACCATGACTCAATGCCTTTAAGCAAACTTGCATGGAAGCTGAATATCAATTTGATTTCCTAGTTCTGAGGTGTTTAAAAAATTGGGATCAAATCGGCTGGAATACTCTACCTCATCTACAGAATTTCTATTAACTTCGTCACGTGGGCGAAATTCTTCGATTATTTTGACATCCGTCAGTAACGACTTCAAGTACCTAGAATATAAGAATAAATCTTTAAGTAAAAATTGATTAGCCAACCGAAAGAAGGACGATAAAATATGCTATTAAACGAATGCTAAAAGTCCGAAATGATCCTTCCAGCAGGCTTTTCAGAAATAAAAACGTACATAAAATGTTTAGGTGACCTTGAACACACTGACAAAAAACTAGAAAAAGGAAACAAGGATATCTTGAAAGTTGAACCATAGAAGCCAGTTAAAACAACTCACATGTTTACTTACAAAGTCAATGCTATAAATCAAGTCCGTTTAACCAAAAATACACAATCGAACAAGCATTTGTCATGGCCATCTTCGAACCAAAGCAGAGACAGCCAAAAGATATACATCCAATAATTGAGTTTTGAACGCGTACCAGGAAGGGGGCTTCAGCAGAAACATGCACTCCGCAGCCTGACACGCCTTGGCATAGTCCTCCGCAAGGACACTGACGCTAAAGAACACAGCGACGTCCCAGAAGTTCCTCAACGAAACCAAGCTGCCTTTGCGGCCGATAATGCTGTTCAGCATCATGCCTGGGCGACGAGAGATACGAAAGAATCAGGTATATTGCAAGCACCTCCAAGCACATGCTATTTACAATACCTGCCAAAATTGTTGGCACACTTACGACAATTCTTTGACTCACGTTCACTCATCCCACTCCCCCCCCCTTCGAACAATTTTGTCATGCTGCTAAACGAAGCGTCAATTTTACACCAAAATTTTTTCCCCGGATTGACTGGATGCTATACTTTGTTCCAACATTGTTTTAGGGGGGAAGAGGGGGATTAACAACTTGTACCGTGTCAAAAAAATGGAAATGCAAAATCCAGAGAAAATACTGAGGTGTTCCAAGGACTTTTGGCAGGCATTGAAAGTACTTTCCAGGAGCAAACAGCTGGGTACAGTTGGCCTTTCTTAGGTTTTTAACAGTCAACAAACTGGTGCAAACAAACTGTAATGAGTAAAGATGCGAAAAAACTGGAGCATAAAACATTTTGAGAAGGGCAGGTATCTTGAAGAACTCTAAGAGACCATCTTGTAATTGGGCTATAATCCAATCAAAGCATTGACCCACTTACAAACTCTTTGGAGCTCTTCTGACTTGTTCAAATCTTGACCAGATGCAACGAGAAGAATGGCAAGATTAATGCCTGAATACTGGTTTGGCTGAACCTCAAAGGCTTTCCGATACCTATAGAATACAAACAGTGAAGAGGAATTTAAGTAAGGCCCTTCGCAGATGTGCAATAAGCAAACTGATGGTAAGAAAACAATACTGTTTCGTTGTAATTAATGGTACGTCGTTGCATGGATACAATGTTCGTCATGAACTTACTATTATACACTTTCTCTTAGATTTAACTGAAAGTGAAAATTTCTCGGACAGGAACGTAATTATAACAAAATATAAATTTACTTTACGGAGTGTCTGACGAAAAAATTACTTTAAGTATGCGAAAACTAGTTCCGCTTTTTCTAGCAATTGTGAAGTTTTATACCACAAATCACTTGTTTATATAACAAAATAAGTCAGAATAAAAGCATACAAAAATGCATTTACAGTGCTAGTGACTATAATTGTGTGTTTGATTACCAATATTCACTTGGACATCAATATTTTCAAAATATTGGGATGCAAACACTTGACCATCATCTCTTTCCACAAGAGGATCAGTGTTCATTGGCAGTTCTCACAAAAGATAATGTTTCGTTTTTTTGATCTTTCAAATAAATCTGCAAACGAACGCCGTTTAAAAGAATTTTCTACAAATCAGAGGGCTGTAAAAGTGTAATATCGTAATCAGCTTGCATCTCTTTCCTACCATTTGACGGCTTCGTCCCGACTCTTTCGATCCACATATTCCGAGGCAATGTATTTGTCCTTATGAATCCGTCCACACAAACCAAGAGTGTCCGGTGCATGATTTTCTTTCGCTTCCAATAGCTAAAACACAAAAGAGAACGGTATTAATATTATGTACAATCAATAGATAATAAATGATTTACTACAGATGCGGAATGTAAAATATAGCGTTGATCCGCAAAAACGGCAACTGTTTCCCCAATCAGGCCTGGTCTTCTAGGAAAGATTCCTTGGCGTTCACGTATAGGAGTAATAATTTGGAGATCAGCTTGAAAAGTAACAAAAGACGCATCATAGCAAGAAAAAGACAAATACTTACCAAATTAACCACTTTCATAGCTTTGTCTCGATCACCACTATTATTTCTCCTGGTTTTGTTGAAAAAGAGAACGAAGAAATATTTGACAAAGAAAGTATTTGTAGCAGACTGGGTCAAACTGACATGATTGTGGGATTATCTTCGTATCTAGACTTTGATATATCAATGATAATACAAAATATATAGATAAAAACGTAATTATTTATCATAAATTGTAATTAAAGTCGAAATAGCTAATGGGTAAATTTTGCATGAGACACCTAGGCATTTTGGTTCGAAATTTCACTGGGTATGAATTTCTAAATAGCAACAAAAAGTACAGAGCTTTACAAAACTAGGACGTTAAGAAATGAAACTTCTCTTAGAACCTTTGTCACTATTGAATCTATTAGAAAAAAAGGTTTTACAAAACATGACATGGCAATGACGAAGCATTCTTTTCGAGCTTCATTATAGAGAGTACTTTTGGTGTACATATAACGATACTTGCAGCTGATGCACCTAATCAGTCGTAAGGCAATTGTCTTGCTTTTCTTTCGTCATACAATAAGTTTGTGCAAGTCTGCCTCAATAACCTCAAACACTTTATTACAGTCATCAAACAGCTATTCAATTATTGTATTTTCAAAGCTATGAAACATCTGGCTAAAGGTTTGCCAAATCCATCCCCTTCTGGGGACAAAAAGACATTTTGACAGTCATACTTAAATAGATATCTGTGTCTAGATTTAGAAAAACTTAAACGTATTGATAACATCAAATGAACAAGAAACCCAGTTACGCTTTATCCTTTATTATGAGAATTGAGAATTAAATTGAACATTTTCAACTTTTAACTTGTTTAGGTTTTAGAAAAAAACTGCAAGATTGTGTTCTTTACCAAAAACTAGTCTACCATTCTTACCGGTTAAGTGCAAAGGCATACTGTTGTTGAATGGCTTTGTTCTTTGTCTCTCTGTGATTTGGGGGCAGTTCTTCAATCAGTTCCACCATTGAAGAGTAATCCTGTGAACAGATTTTAAAAATAGAGAACAAATACTTCAGCAAAAAGTCAAAGTCAATAAAAAGTCAATAACATCAGTCAAACAAATTCATCCCCTGTTGCTATGAAACATCTCATTTGACAAAGTACATACATATTACAGGAATTATTTTCTTTATACTACATATATCAAGTTCAACATTCCATACACTGTTCATCTCTTCTATTTGTCCGTCTCATACTTCAACAAGGATGGCCAATTGGTTAGGGCCATTACTAGGGTTTGGCCACAGCCAAATATAGCTTGCTATTTGCTAATCCCCCTGGCTGAAAAAGGGTTGCTCGGTCACACATATTTTTTCCGTTCGATGCCTTCGTGAAACTGGATGACTGGAAGGTCGCAACCCTTCTTGGTTTAATCTGTCTTGCCTGTTACATGCTAGCATGCCATCAGCATGGAGCTTAATTCAACTATCTTTCTGCTGCAATCATTTGTCGTTTCTTTTGTTGAAAGCAAGAGCATCTTATATTCATAAAAGAAGAGATGTTGGCAAAAGAGCTTTTCTTTTGGCAAGAGCTAGACGAAATTGCTTTGCCTGCTCTATAAGCAACTGCAATTTTTAGTCTATTTGTTAAAGGTGATATGATGCTGTAAAAGTTGTCTTTCATTAGCATCATCCTGAGATGAACTACTAACAGCTCTGAATATTGATGCGGATAAAATGACATTTTTTAAAACCAAGCGGTTCCAATGACTAAATATAAAAAATGCTTTTCGGGTATCATCTGGTTTTGGTTACCTCTCATGTGCTTAATCCAAATTAAACATTATGCCCTCGACTTGTTGGTTTAGGACAAACTAGCTTGGTTTTGGGATTAGGGGGATTTGCTTTAAAAATTAAAAATGCAGAATCTATTTTTTAAATTTTTAGCAAAGCCATTAGCTATACAACACCTTTCAAGATAAGCAAGCTTAATACTGTATGTGACCCAGTCCTTAGTCGCCAGACACAAATGAATGAGCTTCTATAATTAGAACCAAATGGCAGCATAGACAGAAACTACTACAAAATCCCAAGGTGGTGCTTCCTTGACAGCATTTATAAAATATTCATCAAAACCTATGAGATGAGCCCTTATCCCATTTTATATATGGTAAGCTGTTTGGTGGTGAATGACTTAAGGATTATTTCAGAGCACTTTGTTTTGAGTCCTCTCAAACTTGCCTGAGATATGGAATGTGATCATTGGCTTTCTACTTCTACCAAGTCACTGCAATAGCTTTAGCACCTGACCAAGTGAACTTATAATCTTCAACTGTCAATATTTCAGATCAGAACTATAATTCCTTCATTGCTCCTATTTACAGCCAGATCTAACAAATCAAGTCTAAACTGAAAATTCTTTAAATAAGGTCTGATAACTTCTTTGTATTTTTACCTGAATATCTCTATATGACAGCAGTAAGTTGATAATTATATCTGCAGAAAATAATGCAGGGTCCCCCAGCAACAACTTCATTCTGTGCAGCTCCTTAGGAATAAAAATAATTTGAAAACAATGTCCTATATTGCATATCTCATATTGTTTATATGTGCTATAACAAATTGAAAAATAATGAAAAAATTGTAAATAAAACAATATTATGCTTATTTTCTATGAATCTATTAATCTTTGAGCAATTTTGTTCCATCTTTACATTCTGGGACAAAAGACACTTTGTGCAGCAGAGAATTTGCAAATGCCTTAAAGTAATTTTTGCATTGTAGCAGTGAAAAGGCCACTTTGTAAGAGTAGCTGGAGAAAGTCCAGAGGTCACAACGTGTTAAATAAACCACCATTTCTATATCTGCATTGGAATTAACTTACAATCAATTTAAAAAAAGAATTAAACAATGACTAATTGACAAAAATTGCTTCTAGCTATATTTAGAACGAGCAGCCTGTATATTGAAAGCAAATAAAATATATAAAACTAGACAACATGAATAATTAACCTTTTTTCTAATTTAAGCATTGATGAATAATTGATCAGTCAATGTAATGAAATGTCTAGGAGGCCTAAAAAAGCATAATAGGACTATAACAAAGAAAGAACAGCACAAATTTTTTAACTCCTTGGCTAATATTCTCAACGCAATTCATTCATAATTGACGAGACAGTCTAGGTCCAACAACAAACCTTTTGGAGATCTTGCCCAGAAAGCTTTTCCCTTGTGTTTCTTAAATCTCTTAAGAAGTATTCTTTACACATTGCCCTCTTGCTTCCTTCAATATTTGTCAACAGTTTTCTGAACATCATTACTAGTGGCTTGCATATCTTCATTTCTTGTACATTACGGTGGCCATTACGAGTAACAAAACAACGACCTTGATTGTTTACAATGTAAGCCAGAAAATTGTAGTTTGAGCTTGAAATCTAGAACAATACTAGCTTCATTAGCATTAAGTTTTACCAAGAAATCCTTATAGTCAAGAACTCACTAAGCTATTTCGTTAAAAAAAATTCAACTTTAAGTGCAATTCAAAAAGTATTAAGTCTTAAAAAGGGTTTTTGGTAAAGCATACTTCTACAAATGACAAGCTTCTGAAGCTGTGTATGTGATACCTGTTACCAATAAGCACAACAACAGTTAAAGACAAATTGCTTGACAAATTACAAAGAGCTTATATGTATCTAGGTATGGGGTTGAAAAACCTTGCAAGAGAGATTTTATTGTTTGCAGCCATTATGATAAATATTTAGGTTGTTGTTGACTGAGGTAGATATGATACAGCCCTCTTTCTTATCTTAGGATTTCAGTATATTATTAGTTTAGTGTTTAGCAATCATGATTATATATATGCAATCTGTCAATGACACTAACATGCCTTCGTGTTAGAACAGACATCTATTATGCTTACCAAAATAGAACAAATCCTGGTGATAATATTTATAAATATTAATGATAATTTCATATTAATTAACAATGTTTAATCACCAACTAAGCTGGATCGAAGTTGCTCAGATGAGAAAATTTTATATGACAGTTTAAACATGTGCTATTATTGGCACAAAGGTTGCACCTAATTCTTATGTACACTTTTGGAAAACTCGAAACAGCCTTCTCCACTTTGACACATATCTTGCACATTGTTAGACATATTTTGGAATCTCTCTTATTTTGATATCAATCTAGGCAACAGGAACAATAAGGCAAATGTATGGGGGAATAATAAATTTTTTACATGAAAACAAAAAGGTAGAAATATTTTAAGGGTGCTATCGTAAATTTGGCGTCTCACTGAATTTCTTCTGAAAAAAATACGCTGAGGATTCTTCGAAGGCATTCTTGCTAGTTGGGGGTGTGGTTCTGGTAGAACAGGTGTTAACAGCAGTAAGTAAAAATTAAAACTAACCACTAACTAATGCTTGTATTAAAAGACACTTTTTGTATTATCAAACACTTCTTGATGTGTATCATAACATTTGATAAATAAGTTTTGACTGGTATACAGGTAGCTGTCAATGTGTCAATGTGTCAAATAAATCAAATTATCTGCTGGTTCGCTTCTGATGCGAGTATAGGCCGGCGTAAATAATTATGTAGATACCTTTTAAATTGAGGTTGTAATAAGCTTGTATTTTATCAGAAATTATAAACCACTAACTTGTATCGACGATGTTTTGGCCTTGTCGTCGTCGTTTACAACAACAACATTGTCCCTCATTCCAAAACTTTCTCTTATACCCAGGTGATAAAACAAAGTCGCTTGCTCCTTGACTTGCGAAGCATCCACAATTACAATATCAGCTGTGTAAAACTGATCGAGTGCTGACAATTCGCCAAAATCGAGTCGATGAAACGAAATCTGTTCCAGTTGTGCATCGATAGACTTGCATACTGATACCAAGTCCAACACTGCCTTGAACGATGCTTCGTTTCTAGGAAAGACAGATACAACCCGCAACGCTTTTCTTTGCTGCCGTATGCTCGCTTCCAGAGAACTGGAAGGCAAATTAAGTGACTTTCCTAAATTACTTGAAAATTGTTCGTTTTCATCGTCTTCACTCACTCCACTACTGACTTCGGAATCCATTTTCGACAATGAGAAACCTCAGCGTGTATTGCTGTTGTTACCCGTGTTTTGGCTCCTTCGCAGTAGCTAGATAAGAAGGACACTGACCATGACCTCTCGAAGTTGGTTAGAGCAAATTTGTAGACTAAAACGTTGAAAATACTTTATAAACTTTACATCGAAATGACAAGCGAGGAATCCGGATGGAGTCTTTGACTAGCTTTATAACTTAAAAAAGAGCCTATGGTGGTCAGAAGCCATGCTTTATTTTGATGAAAATTTATCTTAATAGATTTGATCGCAACAGATAGCAGCACCCCTGATTCTTATACGGGGCTTCGGTAAGCAAATATTCTTGATAAACAAGGCCATTAGAATTCGTGCAAGATCTTCTTTCATGGACTAATGACTGTAGTTTTAAGGAGGTGTTCAATTAACAAGCTTGGCATCTTTGTGTTGTACAGGTGCCTGAAGAAGCAGATGAGTCCCTGGTGTAAAATGCACAGAATAAGTATTAAATGTATAGAAAATCTAGGTCATTTTATCACCCATTGTTGTTCTTTTCCTAATGTTCAATAGGACAACCTGTCTGGCGTGGTCACTTGCAAGCTTCTTTGCACAGGACACACCTTTCAGATAATCAACTGATTTCAAAACGCCATCCGACCTAAATTTCCGAGTGTAAGTTAATAGCTTTTCCGACTAATTCTATTAGAAAAGATTAAATCCTTTGCAAAAATTCAATAAACGTGGGCTCCCTCCAGAATAAAACTTAGCGAAAGTACTATTTTTGTCTACTTCATTGCTCTCTTGTAGGTCACTCCATGCCTTCAATACAGCAGTGAATAAAAATCGAGTGAGATCCAATCAACACCGTTGAGGCCTCTTTGAAGGAGCAAATCATATCACGCTGCACAATTTTCAAGGCATTGTAGTGATTCATTGTTTATTTTTCATTGCCACACCACAACATCATGCCTACTCATCTTAACTCGCTCATAAGCCTAGACTTTGCTATCTCCATTACATCATCATTTCATCATCCTCTCTCATCCTTCGTCAGCATAATATGCTGTAAAAATAACGATGGAAATTTAATTGCAAACTTCATTTAAATCAGCAAGAATCAGAGTCAGATTCATAGACATTGGAATCACGTATCGCTGCCCCCCCTTCTCTCTCTCACCGCCAGGAATTTTTATTGGGAGTGGGTGCAATTTTTTGGTGCTATCCAGGGAATGCTAGCAAACCTCCAATTCACTGAGCTCATTATTTGATTTAATACGTTGCTGATAGTAAGAGGGGTAGCTTACTAAGGCCTACTCTATACCAAGTTACTTACCGTCCTAATACACAAGATGTGAAATATATAAGATTTCTGTCAAAGGGGGTTAATACAAAACATTTGTCATATTACCAGAGCCTTCCGTGAACCCCATGGATGCAAAAATAAAATCTTTAATCATCCGCTGCAGTGTCTCTCTCGCTCTGGCATATTGAAGAAGACCACGATGGATTGGACTTCATAGAGATTGGACAACTCAGTTGATAGGAACCAAACTCAACTAGTTTCTATGTGATATTTCCTGCCTAAGTCTTTATTACATATTTAAAGGTAATAGAAATAGTAAAAGTGGCGCTGATCCAATGATCAAATTCGCTCTTTTGAGTGGGCCTTCGTTCCCTTAAGTAGAAGTCTTACACAAAGCCGCTGGTTTTTTTGTCATAATATTGAGTATTGACTTTATATTCTTTCGAGATTTGCAACCTTGCTCAGCAGCTTGCATTGTTTTTTCTACAAATGCAACTGTAAAATATCAAAGATTCCTTTTGCTTGGAACGCACGGGCCTACAGCAAAGAGCAGAAGTGTTTTACGCCGCAGTGTAAAGGGCATTTGCGTCTGTTGTGGCCTAACTCACTCGCGTTGCTAAACAGCTAATCGATTTCATTTTTCGCGGGAAGATAAAGTCACGTGATCAGTGCAATGCGCGCGCATAAGAAACATTTCTGCTCTGGCGATGTTGGGGCCTAGTAGCTGCATTTATTTATGACCAGTTTCTTGTCACTGTGGAAAGTTTTATGATGCATTTCCACGATTCCAGCCAGAAGCATTACAAAGAAGGACCGACTCAAAAATAATTCAGTCTCATACACAAATACCACATTCAATGTAAAACTTCGATGTAAATTCTTCTGCAAGCTGTATACATGAAGCTATGAAGAATTTCCTGTAGCTTGATTTTGGAAGATTCCTCTTTTTAGCAAAGAGCAACAAAAAATGCTGGGCCTCGTTCGGTTCATATACAAAAATCTACAAGAAGCTACAAAAGCATTTCGTGAAAAATTAAGACCAATGCTAACGCTTGAATGAGCTCAAGCTGGGCTAATTTCTGTCAGCAGCAGATATCGCTTTACTACCACCATTTAGCTCATCTTCTTTCAATCAGATGGAAGTCAGTCATTTTTATCGCTGTTTCTTGCAAACACCCAATTTGACTAGTTTATTGAACTTGGCTAGCGAAAAACATAACAACATAGAATATCCAGCAATTAGCACGTATATCAGTGTCAATATGTATGCAAATTAAATAAAGCAACGACAAATCTACAACTATTCAAGCACATTGAAAGCAAGCTCTGTTTCCAAGACATGTTGCTGTTCATCTACAAGTTTCTCGGTAGCAATACAATCTTGACAGCCCCAGTGCCAAGAAAGTTCAACTACTACAATAAATGCAACTGTTCACATTTTCATATTCTAGGAACGGGAATTTTCTCATATCTCACGGTCTTCTTACGCGTCAAATTCCAATGAACAGGTCAACGAGAGGCTAGCCTCACTTTCAATTCGATATGACGTAAGCATGCTCATTCTGTTTCAATGCAGTTCTCGCAAACGAGGAGAACCTCATCGCCTTCTTGAACAAAGGACGAATTAGCGAGTGCCTCGCCACATTTGGTACAACGGAAGCAATCTTTGTGCCAAGTATCATCGTCGAGTGTGTAATATTCACCGGTCAAAATGTAATCGGAACAGGCCTTGCATTTCTTTGCGAATAAAGTACTATAACAGTTGACGCAAAATTTCTTATCGTCTTTGACCGAAAAGGACTGGCTGGCAATAGAAGCATTACATTTGGCACAGGCGAAACACTCTTTGTGGTAGGCCTCGCCATTGTAGCTAATGCCACCTTGAGTTAGCGGCAAATTGCACAGGACGCACTTTTTAACGAACGTATCTTCGTAGCATTTGACGCAAACAGTCAAGTCCTGATGTCGCATGAAACGCTTCGAGCTGATTGGCTCTTTACACAGCTCGCAAATGAAACACGTGTCGTGCCAATACACTCCATTCAGCTCAAGCCTGGAGAGGATGAAAATAAAAAGTTAAAATACAATAGTATAAGTTTAATAGAGCATTCAAAAAGGTGAACACATTTGTATGGCAACAGTCCATAGCAAAAGTTCAAAGTTCACCAATTTGACCTATGACCCGCTTTTTTATAAATGGCCAAATGTGTTGGATACATAGAGATGGTTGGATGTAGAATAATAATCTGCTTTGCTGTAATGTGATAGTCAGTTGGCTTGGCCACTGAAACTTTCTTTCAGTGAATAGTGAAGAGAATTAATAGTGAAGAGAATTAGTAGTGAAGAGAATTAATAGTGAAGAGAATTAATAGTAAAGAGAATTAATAGTGAAGAGAATTAATAGTGAAGAGAATTAATAGTAAAGAGAATTAATAGTAAAGAGAATTAATAGTGAAGAGAATTAATAGTGAAGAGAATTAATAGTGAAGAGAATTAATAGTGAAGAGAATTAGGCCAGTATATTGAGAAGAACAGCGTGTTTTGACAAAACAAAAACAAACCACTAGTGCTTTGTTTGAATCTTACAGTTAAATTGCATGGCCATGAATCATGTAGACAATGTTTTATTACAAATTGAGCTTTGCTATGGAAATACATAGTCGAAAGCAATAAATAGAATATTCCCATCATATAGTTTGATTTGCAAAAACAAAATTGGAGAAATTGATATTCTCGTCAATAAAAAGCATAACTTTGATAGCGAAATTATCTTGAAAGAAGTATTTTATCGCAAGAAATGTAACTTCCTCAAAAGCAATTTAGTTTGACTGGAATAGAACATTAGGTTTGGGAGGAAGTGAGGAACGAAAATGAACAGTGAAGAGAATTAGGCCAGCAGATTGAGAAGAACAGCGTGTCTTGATGAAACAAAATAACATGGCTAGAGAAAGCAGAAACCTCGTGACAATGCACAACAACAGAATACAACTTCTGATTTGCAAGGCCTGTGAAAAATAAGGGAAGATGAGCATTCGAACAACTTACCTTTTCATTCCAGGCTCGAATCCTTCGTCACATGTCTTGCATCGCCTCGTGTCTGTTTTCCTATGACAATCCGTACATATGAACTCTTCGTTTTCCCGCGTGAGAAACGACCTGCCGCTGAGGGTTTCATTGCATACGACGCACTTCAAGCAAGTATCGTGCCAGTGGTGGTTCTCGTACAGTATGTCCTTGTCGTCCATGGAAATCCGCTTGTTGCACTTGTAGCACGTGTTCGCGAACTTGTTGTTGTAGCAGTCGATGCAGATTGGCTGTTGAGCCTCGATCAAGTGTTGCTTCCCGCTCAATTCTTTGTCGCAGATCCAACAACAGAAATGCTGCACGTGGTACGACTGTTCTGAGGCTTTGACGTATTCACCAAAAAGAATTATCTATGGAGTAATATTTGGCTTATATCACCGGAAAGAAGAAGGCTTATTGTGAGATTAAACGCATTCCAGGCTTCAGAGAAGAAGCCGAGTGAAGCCTGCAAACGACGAAAGTAAGGCTAGAGCCATGGATACTTCTTCGCGGGCATCGATGGCTTACTGGAAATTTTGTGCTATCTAATTGGAAAAAACGATTCCCATCAGACCCTTTTAAGGGAAATATCGCTAGTTCTGCTGATCTTGAATCCTGATAAGCTCTGATAGTTGGTGTCTTAATATGAATACAAACTCATTTCAACCCAAAGTTTAACAAATTTTAACTTAGTTTATGGAACTTGCCACCACAATCACGCCTGATAAGTTTGGGAACAATTGCCTTGATAATTTTGGCAAGCTCGCTTCGTTTTAATCAGATGAAGATCCCAACGAATGTAACCACTTTGAGCCTGTACCTAATATTATCTACAATTCATTAGGCCTGCAAAGCAATCAAGGCATGAACAGCAATCGGATGGAACGAACCTCGTCACACGCGCCACATCTGGGCTTATTGGTCTCAGCATAATGCCTGCCGCAATATATATCGGCGTCATTATGAAAGAAGACCAAGTTCATCAGCAGTTCGCTGCATTTGCTGCACTGAAAGCAGCCGGGATGCCACGATGCTTCCTCGCCAAGGGCAAATGCAAGAACGTACGCAGTGCCAATGTCGATGGTCTGGTGGCATTTCTGGCACTCCTAAAACAGAACCGAAATATCTAAATATTGGCATGGCCAATTCGTGAAATATCTCTTCTTGACTTTGTTAGCATCTAGTCAAAGTTAAGTCATTTCAACAGGTTAGGAGATTCTGCATGATTGAAGATGTAGTTGGGAAATTCTTGATACAACTCTGCATCTAGGGGCCAACAGGCAACAAGCAGCCCCACTGTCAATTACACGCTGGGCATTGTAGTTACTCTGGTTGCCTGACACCTGATTGATTCTTTGTCGAAAATTCAGTATTGCATTGCTAGCCTCAGTGTCGATTTGACAGCCTCCATTACAAGTGGCATTATGGGGCTCAACATGTGCTTCTGCTCAGAATACATCGATCGAAGGTCATGACATCGATCGGAGATCATGACATCGACCTATGACCTTTTGCAATACTACTTAGTACGAGCTTAAACTAGCATCTGCAATATTAGAAGAGTGAACATATCAATACACCTACAAGTAGAGAAATAAGAACTCCCAATCGATGAAAAGGGGATGCGAAGAAAAGGAGCAAACACACGACTATACCTTTGTTCTGAAAGCCTTCTCCACGTGGCCTGTCCCCATGTCCAACTCCTTTGACTTGGCGAACTGGTCGAACACGTGTTTTGCGGATTGCGGAATGTGCTTGCAGTGGTCCAGCTTGGAGTCCTGCACTGGGAACTGCAACAACAACTGTTTGTTTCTATACTTCATAGCTTCCGTGTTCTCGTATTTAGGCACTTGGTTATCAGGCAGCATGCTCATGTAAGACTCCACCTGGAAACAAGAGAGATGATTGGATCAGGGCAACTTTTTAAAAACGAACGAGCAGAGCCCTGAGGGACACACACGCAAAAAAAGAGTGTTGGGGGAGGGGAGGAGGGTTCGCCCTCACGTCAACAGCCTAGACAAGCAGATAGACTGTTCCAGAAGGCTCAGAAGGAGCAAACTTGAATATCAGAATAAGGAAGTTTTTACGAGACGCAATCCATGAAAGTTTGCAAAGGGAAATTCCAAGGGGGCATGGGGGCTCCAAGTAGCGGAAAAGCTTGACGAATTCACTGTTTCATAACTTCAATAAGGACATTTGAGGAGTTCGTACAAATGAGTAACTTGACAGCGAAAATGGAGCATTTACACTTTGGAGAACTGTAAAAAGTTACATGGATATTTGTATCACTCAAGGCCTTCATACGCGCCCTTCCCTGTTCGCAAGATAAAAAAAACACTAACACTTGTCAGGTATAGAATGTCATATCAAACACCTTACAGAACGAACTATTAATCTCTGGCAACTTCTGCTATTCCTCTGTAACAACATACCCCCGGCTTTAACTCGATATTTCACGAAAATAAAATACCATTTCAGCTCTTCAGAGACAGGGTGGCACGAAGGCGATTTAAAGAGCGAGGTCAGAGCATATTGTGGCCAATTAGTGCAAAGTATAACAAACCAAACATCCCTAGCTTCACCGACCAGTGCTGGACAAGTTTAATAAAAACGAGCTATGGTGGAATTTACAAACCGCTCATAGGATTCAAATACTTAGCTGAAAAGGGGTTTTTATTGCAATAAAGCTCACAGTGATTCTCCGACAATAGAAACATTATCTCAGGCGACATGTGCTTTCAAAAAGAACTAGCAGCATGGTAATTTCCGTGGCCGCAGAATGAATTTCTCTTGTTAGAGTCGTCTGCTTACGATTGGGATTAGTGCTGGATATCTTATCACGGTCTTGTTACATTATTAAACATGGTTGTCTGGTATGAACGCAAACATGGCAAAAGGCAAGATGGCAGTGGCTCGTCAAAATACCCGCATGCACAATATTGTTTGGAAACTTATTAATCATAATCCAATGGCATTTAGGGACTTTTTTGGTAATCAAGCTATTAGAGCAGAATTATTTAGTCTTCATTACCCATGTTGATGTGATTCGCAATGTGTTGAGTAGGCCAGATTTGCCGATGCATGAATAGGTTTATGGGAGGGCTGGGCCCCTTACGCCCCCCAAAAATTGTCACTGCTCCTTGTATTAGCTTCAGGCAAGGCACTCTTCCCCATATTCTCGTCACTTATTCTTCAATAAGATAAAACTTTAATCTGATAAAATATCTGGTAGATTTTTCAATTTCACTGCTTAGCGAACTTAAGACATCGCCATCAGAATAACTAATCAAAACATAATCACAGGATTGATTGAACACAGGGTTGATTGACCATAAGATTGATTAATCATTGGATTGATTGACGATTGGGTTGATTGATCATAACATTGATTGATAATAGGATTGATTGATCATTGGGTCGATTGATTATAGGATTGATTGATCAAAGAACTGTTAGATCGCAGCAAGGGCTGATCTTAGAAAATTCAAAGAATTGTGACTTTGTAAGAAGATGACTTTGCAGTTTCAATAAAGTAGGACCCAGATTGTTCTATTCGAACTTAAACAAAAGCTACAAGAAGGCGAGTGCTTTTAAAACAATTATATTCACCTTTGATACAAAAAGGGAGTATATCAAGCAAAAAGCGTGACAGTATAAGAATTTAGAGATTTAATAAGCTTTGTATATTTTTGCATTTTCCTATTTACTTAATTCTGTAAAACTATACTAGGCAGGCATACTACTACCCTGGGTACCAGACCCCCTGAGCATACTATTTTCATTCCCAGTACTTCGCACACAAGCTCCAGTTCTTAAATTAATAGCCAGCAATTTTTGACATTCCTTCTAAACTTGGTTTTAAAAGAATGTTTAAGTTCTTATGTACTATAGTTTATTTTTGGCCAACATTGACCCATTTACGTTAATCGTCTCTAAATACTTAGTACATGGGTCTTAATATCTGTTACAAAATATAGCAATTAAAGTTTCGAAAACAAATCGCCCAAGAAATTGGAGAAAAAAATACGGCAGCAAATGGCCTAAATACTCGTGAACTTTCCAGTCAGCTTCGGAACTCGGTCCAAGCCTAAAAAATTTGCTGTAGCTGCAATGCATATGAAAAGAGACAGCCCGGAGGAGCACGCTTGAGACGTGGCGCACAAAATCACATCTGTCAGGTCTACACTGATGATAAAATCATTAATAACTGAATGATGGTCTGAAAATTCTCTTCGTCGTCCTTTCATTAATAATGGTAGAACATAATGTGATCAAGAACTTTCTTAAAGGTATCTGCCCTTGAAAGTGAAGGTTTAATGGATACTTAAGATGAGATGAAACTCTAATCCCTAATACATTCTACGCAGTTAAGACAAGCTGCCAATACCATAAGCTGCATTAATCAAAAATATCAAAATCAGGTTACTATGTGGTTCGGTCATTGAATCACTTTACAGCCAAGGAACTCCGGAGTGAAGTTCTGAAGACAACATATATAGTCTTTCGCATCGAGGCAGAAGCTGCAATCACGCTAACGAGGTTAACCAAACATGGCGGCTTGCGAAAACGTAAACAAACAAGAAGAAATGATCTTTTATTGAAAAGTCTTGTTATTTTTGCTTAGAATGTATAGAACCCTAACAAAGCAATAGATTTCGGGAGGCAATTATCTATTTGGGCAAGAGCAGCGACAGGTTTAAGAAAAGCTGTTTGAGTGAGCTGTCACTTTGAGACCTGATAAGATAGGGAATGGTGGGTGCTGTAGAAGCTAGTTGTGACTGACTCTGAAAGTTCAATTGAGATTGGAGCTGAAGAAGAAATGGGGGCATACTTTTCTTAAGCTTTTATTGAACTTTTCAGAAGCCGAGTCTAGCAAAAGCTACACTTTTGCAGATTCCTACAGTGAATTTCAAATTGCCTTCCCAGGTAGCAAACGGCTGCTTTGATGACTTTAAAAATGACTTTGAGTAGCAAAGTCTCATTCAATAAATTCAAATTTATTACTTTTATTTGATACCGCCTAAATATATTCCACTTCTCGTGAAAACCGAAGAAACAGGTTGTCTCTTGAATCTAGTAAATAGTACATCTTAACATAGTCCAACTATTCCACGCTTTGTGCTTCCAAGGTTCTTAGTATTTTGGCGTGCTACTAAGGTTCAGTTAAATGTAACTAACATCAATTTAGAGAGCTCGAGTTTACTGCTAATTTCGAACAACTATAGCACAGCACCGGAACTAACATCTGTGTGGAAGAAATAACAGGTTTAACAGCAGCCAAAATGATATTGCCTCGAAGAATTGATGTGAAAACATTTACAGACTCTTCTTCACGTATTACCAAGAATAAACGCAATCTGCATGTCAATCAAAGTCTTCGAGGGGATACAAGGGTTCGGCGGCGAAGCTTTCTTGGGTTAGTAGCCAACGATGACCACTAGTAAAAGTCCTTGCGTTTTGTATCGCGATTTTTTAATAGGGAAAAATTGTGCTCATCTGTTCTTGAAAAATGAGTGTATTTTGTCGAAAACTGGGTCCTGCTTATAACTGCTAAGGCGTCACATTCAGTTAATACTGCACAACGCGTTTCAAAATACCACGCTAGTTATTTCTGTTCAGTGTCAGTTCAGACAAAGAATTCAATGCTTTTCCTTTTTTTGATAGGCCCAGTTTAATCCCGATTCTGGCTAAATCTTGCCTCGCTGTCTGCATCCAAGTCATCTTTGGTTAACCTAGCTGTCTTACTTTCATTAGATGTTCCTTAAGGGTTTTCCTTGCTGGTATGTCTGGATGAAAGCGCACGAGATGTCCTAGCCATGTTAGCGTTATTATTTTACTCTTGCTTATTGCTTATCAATAATTATCTGCTACACTTTTGATTCTTGTAATTCTATGTGATTTCAAGTTTGTATAAGACTTGTAATTCTTTCTATTAGGCACGCACAACCAAGAGAGGCAAGGACCCCTCAAGAAGATCACCTTGCGATTAATGAAGCCTTTGAGTAAAGGCCATTGCCTTTCTACGTTATGATTTCTACGGCCATTACGAGTAACGTTATGATTCAGATCAAAAACGTCCTTCGTAAAAAATCAAAGACCCTAAAAGCCTTCAGGCTCTTCATAATTGAAACCTAGATCGAAATTATGATAAAAACGAACTCACCCAGCTCCAATACCTAGAAAACCTATTGTCAGCACAATACTTAATGGCGAGACCCCCTTGATTACCGTTTCAGAGAAAGCAAAGACAGTGAAACAATGTTGTAACTTACCAGGTCGGCATCCAGCCCCGGGGGCACCCAGGCGTATTCACTCAAGATCTTTTCATTGATCCCTTCATTCTCGTTTTTGTCAGTGATACTCAGCTGACTCATTTTGTCGTTCATTCCGTGGCCAATCTCGTGGTCCTCTTTCGTGCATTTACAGTTGTTGCAAACTCGCCTGGAATAAAAATGAGATCTGCATAAACAAAAACAGCACGGAGAAACAGTTCGACAGGAAATTTGAAGCGGCAGGAAAACATTGGCTAGGGGACGTTTTCTTTGTTCATCTGTGAACACACTCTAGTGGAAAAAACACACTTTTTAACTGGGTTTTTCACAGCTGCGAACACATCACATTTGCATTTCCACATAACTTACAACGGGTTTTCAGAAAAAAACCGAGAGATAACGAAGGGAAGGGAAGATTGGTTATGAAGAGAAGAGGACTGCTCCAAACTAAGTCTACCAATCGCAGGGACTAGAAAATTTCACTTCAGAGCTTTCAACGGGGCCCAAGAACCCACATAGGCAGAAAATAGCTGGCTGTCTTCTGGTCACACCACAAAAGATGCTTTGATTACGCGACCTGAATTGTCGATAATACAAATTACACTGTACTTTGGTCCATTTCAAGAAAAAAGACACTTTGGTCACTTTCAAAACACTATCAGTTGGTAAACCTGATTTTATTAGCAAGTAATAATTTCAGATTTAAGCAAAATTGCATTTATGCGATGTACACCACAAATCAGAAGCAATGATGCATTATTAAATTTGTTTCTGAAGGGAGTAATTTGCTAGTTAAACTAAATAACGAGGCTCACAGACAAACATGCGTACAGACGTTTTATTGACTGTGTGTCTGGCGGTCTTTCAAAATATTTTGCACATTTGCAAATCAGATTCATTGTCTTAAATTAAATCGCAGAATCGGTTAGCGAAGTGAAGTACCTAGTGATTTTAATATTTTATGAGAATTTTTTCAGATGGACAATGAGGTAGTCAGATGTCTAACTAATGCTATGATCGAAAAAAATTCAACATGTCTACTTAGGACGCAAGCTGTATAATAGGAAGGAAGAATGCCCAAAGATCATTTACAACTAGGGCAATTGAAAGGCAAATCAAAGCTCTGTTGACAGCAGTATTGAGACTTCGTATATTCACTTGGTGTGGTCCAGCAACTGAAGCTCAAAGGCTCATGGTACTTGCAATTGACAACAATTTGAAACAGACATTGATTTATTGTGTTTAAATCTGTGGTTGGCGGTTAAAAATCAGTTTGGGGGCATTATCACTCGACGATGCTTGGAACTTTAATCTCTCTTATCGAATCCTTTTGCTTTGTTGATACTTCAAAATGCAACCAACCGAGGGGAGCAACTGAAGCCGATCTTCATTGGGGCAACGCCCCCCCCCCTCTTCTGCCAGTTTTGTGCTTATTTAAAAGTGAGTGTGCGAGTTTCTATGTGCGTTAAGGGCAATTAGATTGCTTGGGTACAAAGTTGGCAGTCTCTGAAGTCAAGTGTATAAAATTCTGCATGATTTGTCAGCAACAAAAGAGAGCGGAGAGGGGGCTTTGACTGCCAGCGATGCCGTTATTGCATTTGGCCTGCGTGCCTTCGTCTTTTTTAACCATTGAAAACGCGAACGTTGGGTTTTCGAGGTTCGTTTTCTAACAGATATAGGCAACACAAGGAAAGATTGGTGGAGCTGGGTGAAAGAGTGAGCTGTTTTTTCTGTTTTTCCCCAATTTCATTCTTTTGCTGTGTGTTCTGAGATTATCCAACTTCTCTTACTGATTTCGGACCACCACTCCCAATGGATGGACTTTATGATAGAGATGATACGAGTTTGCTATATCAAGCAAAAAGAGCAACTCAAATGACCTCGAAAGGTCTATATGACCACTGGTGATGTCGAGAAGAAGGGGGTATAAGCGTGTAAACCAAAAGAAAGAAAAGAGCCCCCGGTTTATGATTCTCTGAACAGAAACTTATATGATGTGCATTTCAAGAATGTTCTCAGCAAACCACGCAAGAAACCATGAAGCGTAAAGCCATATAAAAATACAGCAAACTCTGTAGGCCTATTAGTAAGGTCTACTTTATTACTTGAATGAATTTATTAATGATTTTATTAAGGAGGGAAGTCTAGTAAGGTGGTGCATGTCATGTTCATACTTGGCTGCCAGGCGACTCTTTCCCAAATCAGCTTCCTACGCTTGAAAACGAATGGACGATGAGTCAATTTTTTACAGTTAATAAACCGGAGAAAATTGCTTATCATTAAAAATTAAACAGATTTTAGAAATTCTTTAGTATGTGACTGTTGGTTGTGACTGTTTATTTATTAATGAATCAGTAGACTGATTCTTTTACTGAACAGAAACCATATTTCTTTGGCTTTGTTATTCTTTCGATGATGAGTTGGGCGTAGAGGTTTGTATTTGGAGCTTCTAGTGGAACGCCAGGACTAACTTATTGTTATCTTGCCACCACCTTCTCTCCATTATTCTCTTCGACTGATTCACCGTCTTAAAATATGGATTTTACAGCAAGTGAAACATTTGCCTGATCTGACTAAATAACTACTATCTCTGACTTATCTTGAGTTTTGTTTCATTTCACGTGGGTGCAAATGCGGTAACACGCTTCTGTGGGCCCTCCCACCTCACCTTTGCAATTCTTTTTAACCATCTGCGTATAATTTAAATGAACATTTCTGAGAAATCTTCAAAACAGCCTAAATGGCAGATAGCAAAATATGGGACTAGGTCAATCCCTCAGCCGAATAATGAAGACACGAGGTGGGTACGTTAATGTATGTGGGCGAACCTTGTGTTCGAAATCAAGTATTCTGTTCCTTATCGGGTGTGTCTATACCGATTTCCGTATTCAATTGCACCCATGTAGAGGAAATATTGAATCAATTACGGCGGAAGAGAATTCTTAATATTCGCCGCTGGTTTCGAAGGTGCTGTTGAGAAAAACCGTTGTTAACCGGAAGGTTCGAGAAAAAGCCAGACAAGTGTTTTATGAAGACGGTTGGACACATTTCTGTTTCTTTGTTTTCAAGAAACCAGGAGCAGATGGGGGTAAGAGGCAGGTGCTAGGAACAGGGGGCAAGAATGGGACCAAAAAATAACAAAAAAGGGTTATAATATTAGGGCTACATTTGAACGGCGAAAATCCGTAGATCGAAAACCCCACTCAAACCACAATAGGAAACCGGGTAACAAATAATCAGGAAAGCCTGAATCGGAAACAAATTGCGTTCTATTATTGGGAGCTTTCTCCAAACCGAAAACCAACATAAATTACTAGCAGGGCAACGCCTCTTCCTTACTGTAGCAGAAGTTGACAGTGGTTTTTTATTGAACCCTTCTATCTCGACTCCTGTCTTCAAGATCGTTTCGGTGTTTGAGATGCAGAGGAATGAGTGTGACGAAATTTTACATTATCAATAAGAATGTTCAAATTATTAAATGGAGCCTAAATGAAAAACGTTTTCAGCCCAAAAGCAGGGTGTTTCTGTGGGTGGTTCAAAATGCTCCTATTACAGACAACAGAAGAGAGCTTTTGCACGGACCACAATTTAAAGGCGTTAATAAACATTAAGCAATCAAAATAAGAGATAATCATTTCCGTGTAATCCTCTCCCTTCGAAACATCTCATTAAACCAGGGATATCGAGTCTCAACAAGCCTGGGCTGGTGCAGAAATGGGTGCTGAGGCTTTTGAAAGAGAAAATGAAACTATTAACTACTGAATTTTTAACAGTAAACATGCTTATCGTTCGATAAACCATACCTTGGTGGTTTTCTGGGCGGTGTACGCTTGACTTCTCCATTCATCACGACACGTCTGTCGGTCACGATCATGATTACACGAAGGACGTGTTCAGGACACGAGAACACTCGCACGATCAAGCCATAAAGCCAGTCACTTGTTCATGACCCCAAACACCCTAATACGGCGAGCCCAGACTGAGCGATTGGGAAGCAAGCCTCGACTACAAAGCATTTGCAGCATGAATCGACAATGGCATCAAATATTAACGAGCCACAATGGGCGAACAGAGGTCTAACCCAGCCGAACAATGCAGTACAGCCGCCGACTCATCAACAAGCCCGCTACGTCATCTTCTCCAGGAAACAGGTGACACGTTCGTTTCCATTGTGAGAAAGTCCACCGACAAAATCAATTTCACTGTTATGATTCTCTTCCTCTCCAACTGGCAATTCTTTGGGTTTTTGCTGAACAGCAAAAAATATTTCCCACTGCTGATTTTTATTTCCGACATACCGTAAATCCTCGAATTGCTCCCCCCCCCTCGAAAAAGCCCCACCACTCGAATAAGCCCCCACCCTAGAACTACAAAATTTTATAAGCCCCCCTCGAATAAGCCCTCCCCATCGAATAAGCCCCTATCCAAAAATATCAAAAATAAATAAGCCCCCGGGGGGCTACTTCGAGGATTTACGGCAGTTAAAACGTCAATCTTGATCTTGTCAATCTTGATCAATCTCATCAATTGTGATCAATCTTATCAATCTTTATCAATCTAATAAATCGGGACCACGGATATATTGATGTTTGAATTAAAGTATTGAGGTTTTCTCGACTCTACCAATTCGTCTACTAAAACCTTATAATAAATGTGGTAAAATGTGTTTCTTTATAATGGAAGACAATCAATTGCGTAAGCAAGTCGTTTGCCCTAATGTTTTCAGAGCTTCATTACTAAAAATTCCGAACGCTTTATCACAAAAAGATAATTATTGAGGTGGGAGTATGATAAGATACATATTTGCTACAAAGGGTGCGTTCCAAAGATGGCCTTGTCAAATGTAGAATTTAAGAATGTCGCTTGCTTCAGGTGTAAAAACTTGTGTTGGTGTAATATGCAGAGAAACAGATTTAGATTTAGGAAGTATTTTAGATTCATATCCACAACAAGGTTTCTTTATCGTTCTGAGGCTCGAGAGAAAGATTCTAGCAAATGGGATTCTTGATCAAAAAAGGTAATTTATGAACGCCATGGCCTAGACCCACTACGAAGTAGCTGCTACCAAAGCCTTGAAGAAAAATTCACTTGAAAATCTTTTAACAAACTAATTAAGAGGGCTAGAATTGATCTTTCTTAAGCGTCCCTTCTCGCGTAATCAATCATTAATCTACAGCATTTGTGGCTGTTAATCCAACGTATGTTATCGTCGTAAGACGGTCATTCTAAACCAATGCCTTGTGAAACTCAATTATCCTTATCGACCAAACACGAGACAATCTGGGATATCTAGGCAGGCCTATCTAGTAGAAAGCAGTTCCGGAAATACAGCAACTATGATGCAGACAGAAGTCTACATGAAGAATGCAGTTGGGTCTACACTCGTATTATTCAAAGTAGTGGGAAGCTTTTAGTTCATCTCGCTCAAATATGATCTATGTTTAAAAATACACATATTTTTCACGATGCAACTTCTGTCAATTCAGTCGTTAAATTTTAAAAATGTTTTTACTTGAATAATAATACGTCTATTTGCAGATTGCCAAAAGAAACCTGAATTAAAAAGGCGAGTTTTAATTAAACATGTAGTTTACCTTAAGAATACAGCGCAATTTCAATCGGGAGCAGACTTCTAGCATCTCTATCGCCTAAACAAAGGGACTAACAGAAGGTGTCATAGAAACGTAACACTCAGGAGACAAATGATGAAGATTTTCAAAAGATTATGAGAAAGTGTGATTTCGAAGAACTGTTCTTGAAAGATTCGCGGAGAGAATCAGAGGTGGAGTGACTTTACTGCGATAAGACAAGAAGGCGAATCGTGAAAAACAACTGAGTATTGGGCGACTAAAAAGATGCCGAACTCACAGATAGACTAGATCAGCCCTTACTCGCTGATTTGTCTCCTTTCTGCCTGCTCTACTGGCGTTGACCGGCCTCGGAATGAAGAGGAGACTACTCAAGCTTTTTGCTCACTCTTGTTGGTGAAGAGCTGACCCATTCACGAAAGAGTCCATCCATTGGGAGCGGTGGCCCGAAATCAGAACGAGAAGTAGGATAATCTCAGCATAACACAACAAAAGAAGAAAATAAGAAGGAAGGCTGTGAAATGAGTTAAGACCGAGATGATACGCAGTTACTCATGGCGCGTTGTAGCAGATTTAGCTGGTGCATCGATCAACCTTTTCAGGAAAGCGAAAAAGAAGATACCGGCCTAAGAAACGGATAAGAACACCGAATCAGCTCTGGTTGTAAACAGAAATCCTGATGGCTGGTGGATTTGAGAGCTTAGCCTTCTGAAAATGTCCAATCAAGAAGGATTGTGGTTTATGCCATTTAAGACGTGACTCAGAAACAGCGAAGAAGACGAGGAAAGCAACAGGGTCATTCTAAACAATGTCATTTTGGCTTAATCGGTTGAGGGCTGGATTATTATAAGGTGTTCACTTGGAAGGTGGTTCGGATTGGTTTTGCCAAGAAACCAGAACGAAACACTTGCTTGGCAATTGGAGTGCAAAGGCAACGAAATGACCACCCGAAACCCAAGAAGTTGCCTTTGAAAGTTGAAATACTCAATCTACATTGACTTTATCCTTCCCTTTGCTGATTTTCTCAAAACAATTTAAAGCCCGGCATATTGATTCGTGTCGTTTATGTACCAGACCAAGAACGCATATCGAATATTCAGTGCTGAAACCAAATTTGAATCGGATGAAAAACGGGTCTAGGATTATATATCAACGCTAAAAGGCTTCAAACTTTGTTTGCTTCTATAGAAATACCACGTACCTCCAAAGGTGATTTGCATAGCCTTCGCAGTGGTCACAGCTAAAACATTTGCCGCCGTCAATGATAACTCCCTTCGTCGATTCATCGATGACGTCATCATTCTGAGAATGGAAGAAAACAAACTGTTAACGGCTAGAGGCACACATCAAAAACAATTCAAAGACATTAACAACTGGGTGGCCTTAAAACTGGTTTATATCTTAATACTAGTCGGACCGGAAGTCATACTTGAAAATTATCACTCTGAAATATCATCTATCATTCATTATATAATATAATATATCATCGCACATACACACTTTTTATAAGGAACCTATAACAAGGCCTAGTTCCAAAAGTTCCTTATTCGTAGACCTCAAGTCATCAGATTTTAGTACCAAAAGTTCATTAAAAGTTCCCTAATTTTCACTGCACATCAATAAGCCTTAACACTTAATAGAGAGAGGGGCGAGATGACTATGCGGAAACTACTCGATAAAGCACTTGACACACGAATAGCAAACAATCCATGCGAGTATTGGCTGCACATGAATGGAACGGGCTTTTTAGTTCTTGATGCTTGCAAATATAAAAAAATTTCAAATCGAAAGTTTCTTAAGGATTTCGTTTTTAGTAGTATAAGTTCTTTAAATATTTCAGCCTTCTACATGTAGGTCCCTTATAAAGTGGTTCCTTATAAAAAAGCGTGTATTGATTTTATGATTCTCATCTCACTAACTACCAAAAAGACATAATCTACACTCTTTCGAATTGCTATTTCACAAAAAATGTCGAATTGCTTTTGGATACAATGGCAATTAAATGGAAATACAAGATCGGAAGTCTGCAGATTGTGTGGCCGCAAGTATTATCTCCAAGAACCGGGGCACTGGGGGCAAGAGAACCTGCGCCTTAAAATATTTTTGTCATCTTCAGCTGACTAACAAGTAAAGTAAGCCAGCATTAGGTTGGTGTGTGAATACATTTGCTAGGCCCTTCTCTTCGGACACTGCTGCCTTAAGCATCCTTACCAACTCTTAAACTAATGTAGATGATGTTCATCTAGTCACTTGATGGCCTAATTCACCTTGCTGACCCTTTGCATTTGCTGTAAATTCAAGGCCTTACATACCCAACCAAACATAAAAAATCATCACTGCACTCGAGCCTAGGTCGCGTGTCAAGTCACCACTGCTAAAACGCTTAGAGACTAAACAAACATCAGCTGATTGAATTGCAAGAGCCGGTCGGATCAAAAGATTTAGACTACGAAAGATGGTGACTTGAGTGAATACCATGGACAAACAGGCAACCTAATTCATTGCGAACTTGGTCAGCTATGAGACGAAAACATTATCTTTCAATGGACGACAAACAAATAATGTCTTTCTGTCGACAATCCATGCTTCAGAAAGTGCTCTGAAGACGTGAAAGTTCTGCACGAGAATTGGTGTATATAGGAACTGTATTCAACAAGAACATCAAGAAGTGATATTCATAAGAATTCAAAACAGATTTTTGAATTCGAAACTATTCAGCGTGTTCTTGTTACAGGCCCTTCCCAATCCAGAATAAAGGTAAATATTATTAATCTGTGCATACAAAGCCAGTGAGCGATGACGGAGCACTGAATCATATGGCAGGTTTTCAAGCTTACATTGCAATCGTCTCAAAAAGAATTACTAATAAAAAACTTCACATGAGTTCTAACAAGGACAAAAATGAGAATGACAGCTTCAAGTGCTTATCCTAACAGATAAACAATTGGAAATATTCATACTTTACCAGTGACTTATCTTTGTTTACAAAATAAACTGCCGACCTGGATTTATGGAAAAGAAGGCTTGACCCCTAGCAAAAGCCCCTAAAAAGACTTTGATGGATTATCCTCAAATGATTCACAGCCGATACAATTGCAAAGCTCAAAACTCGTCCTTGTGTAACTCTTTTGAAAATTTTAACCTTTCATTACGTATAAGGGAAACTGGTCACACGTAAGCCGAGTCTAGCTTATTCACTGTTTATGATGACGAACAAAATCTTTCTTGGCTTTCATAGAAAATAATAAAGCATTTGACGTGACATTGGAGCGCTTCCACTTAATAAGACTTGTATGATGGCAGAGGATGATTGAACGGAAATTACACGCATACAGGGAAAGAATTTATTTGAATTGAAACGATTCTCATCATTTTATGAGCGAAAAACCACAGGCAAGGCTCTTTCAGTTTGACGTGCCCAATCTCTTGTTGAAAGTCGTACTCTGAGCATGGCCAGGAAATTGAGCGTTTGCGTACAATGTCATATATCATTGTGTTGTTCTTTGAAACACGGTTCGCGAAATTGCGGTAGATTTATCAGAATTGAGTTATTTCGAAAATGAATGAAATTACTCAACGATCAACGAACACCATTTTAGCAACTCTGTGGGCTTGTATTAGATAGCACTGCCACTCAAATTATTGTCGTTGTTGTCGCCGTTGTTTATTGTTGTTATTGTTATTATTGTTGTTGTTGTTTATTGATGTTGCTGTTGTGAAATAGCTTGCAGGGAAAACTTATCATTCTAGAGATAAACATGACTTATTACATCTTTTAATTGATATTTTTTGCATCTTTTACTTACGTAGCTTTCAAGCTTGCAATTCCTACAACTGATAACCATAAATTCTTAATTATTTATGATTTCTCTAATAAAATCAGCCGGAGAGATTCATCATGAGGGGGGGGGGGGGGGGGGGTGTTGGGGAGTCGTAATGAGCGGTACCTGCTTTTGAGGCGAAAGGAGAGGACACCAACATGCAAGGCAAATTCTATTCGGGCTCAACAAAGATCCCGCAAAAAACCTTTTGAAACACTGGGTGAATTTAAGAACAGAAACCAAGAGTGATTATAAAGCTAAATAAGTTTAAAAACACGATTTCTTTTTAACCTTAATAATATCTGGGACGTGATGCGACTATCTTTCTACATAGCTAATGCATTCAAAAATGTTGGGTTGTATTGATACCTTGGAAACACTTCAAGCATCTTTGAACATTAACGAAAGAGAACCCTTAAGACTTTTAAATTTCCCCGGTCAGTAATTAGTTCAAGGCCCTTTTAAAAAGCATAAAGGTATTTCATCTGGCCTTTTAGTTCGCGATATTGTCAGCCATCTTTTCTTATCTATTGAACGCATATTTGCCACAAAGCACCGCGTCTCGTTTGGGCACATCTCTGCACCCATGGGGGCCATTATAATAAAAACAATCTTAAAAATGTTAATTAAAATTGCTTCTACTTACGCTGTTGTTTTTTAAATAGGTCTTAACCAAGCCCTCGAGATAACTGCCCTTTGGAGACGGCTGAGGTGAGATCAACTAGCAGGGAAGGTAATAATTGGAAATCTTTCCCTTTTCTTTAGTTTATTTCTCAGTTCAATCGCGACATTCTTAATAAATTTCGTATTGTCTTAGCTCATCACCCAACTCCCACCACAATACCCCTTGCAAAAAAAGTTGCTACGAAGTTGCAAAAAACCCAAGAATCATTTTTTCCTTAAAAGTGGGGATAAAACCCCCCCCCCTCAATTTCGCTATAGCCCCACCCCTGTGAGCAATGGAAAAGAAAGTATCAAATAAGGGGTACGTTGGGTGGGAGCCACGATGGAACTTTTATTGATATCACTGCCCAGAAAAATCAAGATGAAACTGTAACTACTTCAATGGCCTACTTCGTGAACTTTCTAAAAGGATTGCTGCACCCACGTGACACTTTGCTGACAACACCCACCATTATATTCAAGAAACAACATTAATTACAGTACAAACAATAAGCCATGAAAATTCATCGCGTACCTCATAGGACTTTTGAAGGCCGAAATTATTTCCCGAAATCCTCAACTGTTTGGCTACGTCGTTATTCAAAATATCAAGAACGCGCTCCTCTTCCTCGCTCTCGCTGCCACTGCTAGAATTCAGCCTTTCGTCTTCAAAATAGACTTCCGGGGGGCTTTCCTTCTCGACAATTGCATCAGTGACAACAGTGTACTGGCCTTCTCCATCGCTTTCGCCAAGGCCTAGTTCGAAATCGAGCATGTTGTTCGGTGGTAGTTCTGGAAACTCGTTGTCGCTCTCATCCTGTGGATTGCCGTCCATTCTCAAAGCAAATGGCTGGGAGCAGCGCCTGCAGTCCACTCCCGACTTGTCGAAACTGAAATGGAAATCGCTTCTGGGCGAGGGTTAACGACAAGTCTCCTCCAGTCTCGCAAATTGACGTCTTCTCGCAACGCCCACGTATTTCGTCAGAAGACGCGAAGATCCTCAAATATATCGAATTCTTGTAACCGTGGATAAGAAAACTAGCGATGAAAAGGGTACAAAAGCCAGACAACACGTCAGTTTTATCAATTGGAAGTTAATTGTCTTTCATCATCAGGGGGTAGTGATAGTTTTGTCTAATTACTTTGCAAGCTAAGTTCTTTGCCGCGCAAAACAAAAAGCCTTGATCCTTTAATTCAAAGGAACTTCGAGTCTCCCTTTCCCAGTCATGACAAAAGACGTGTTTGTTTATCCACATTAAGCAATCTTTATTTTTATAACAAATCGTGTCGCAAGGGCCATCATAATAGGACGGACAAATACAACAACAGCCTGCTTATATACAAATTAGAAAGATATGATTTATTGCTTTTAAAACATTGCAGCCGGCCTTTCAGAAGTGATAAAGGCGTTTTGTGACAGAGCAGCACGAGAACACCACAAGAAGGAAAACAGGCTCACACGAGCCTGCGCCAGGCACAAGAGCCTTCCTCCTTGAAGCTCAATGCCTTTAATGGGCCAGCCAACAAGACTGTCGTTGTAACAACAGAAACCCACTAAGAGGCCCCACCAGCCCAATGAAGTTCATCAGGGGGCAGGGGGTGAAAGTGCCCCCATGTTCACCAGAAATCACAACTTTTCCATAGTTCCCAAGTCTAGGACCACTTTTAATATCCTTCATGTTAAAATGCACCGTGTAGTGAGCAATAAATTTGATAATAATAATGATAAATGAAATTTTCTTTGTCGATAATGATAATGGAAATTTTTCACCACAGCTTTAACTACTGATGAAAATCTCTCTATTACTACCGTAAATCCTCGAATTGCCCCCCCCCCTCGAAAAAGCCCCCCCCCCCGAGTAAGCCCCCACCCTAAAACTTCAAACTTTAAATAAGCCCCCCCCTCGAATAAGCCCCCCTCGATTTGTAGATTTTTTACTCCTGAGGTTGCCTTTGGAATTTTAGTGAATTACCATAACCATGTATGTTTTTGTTAATAATTTGACCAAATGTTTCTTTACACTAAGGTTATTTTTTATATTGTGAAAAGAAACAAATTTCAAAAATTGTCTTTTTATGTGGCATGTTTCAGGAAATTTTATAAGCCTCCCCCTTCAAATAAGTCCCCCCCTCGAATAAGCCCCCACCCAAAAATGTCGAAAATAAATAAGCCCCCAGGGGGCTTATTCGAGGATTTACGGTAAGTTATTTTTTAACTGACTTGGCCAGGTTGCTTTAACAAGATGCATAAATAATATGAGCAGTAACAGTAATAATAATAATAATAATAATTTTTCATATTTATTTGAATAACAAAAATCGGAGAAATCATGACTGTGAATAAAGGTGAATTAAGTGCATCACCATTGACATTGTTGTATCAGTTCATAGTAGAATAAATGACAGAAGAGATAAATATCAGAGATAAAAAAACAGTGTTTGAACAAGTACTTGGAACATAAAATGTGTGACAATCGTTATCCGGTGTTTATTGGTGCATTTGGAAGTGTGACAAAGAAATTGATTGAATGGTAAAAATGGCTGAAGACAAAATGAAGACAGCACTCTTACACAAAATAACATTATTCGAAACAGCCAAGAAAGTGCGAAAAGTACTGAGGGAGAATGGCCACACTTAATCTAATAGGGGCAAACCAGAGGCAAACTGTGTTTGGATAGTTTAATTGAAAAGCAGTCTACTTCAAATTGCTTTCTTATAAATAAATGCATTTCCTAGATACGGGCTAGGAGATTTCATGCGACATACTACTTCAAACGTATCAATACATAGTGGGTCTGGTACCCAGGGTACTTCAAACACTGCTGATTAAGCTTGACTCCCTTCCGAAGTGTACGTAAAGCTCTTCCACGTTAATTGCATTCTTCCGGGTTGGGTTTATTTTTTACCTTCGTGCGATTAACACTTCCTGGAAGGTGATAACAGTGCTGTAGTGCTATGAAAATAACAAGGGGGTTCTTGAACAAAATATTGCAAAAAAACAATAGAAAAAGGACAAATTCGCCAGCTTTCAGGATTAACAAGAGTTATCCCCCCCCCCCTTAACACCCCTAGTTCTACACCCTGGATGATACTGGAAAAAGCGCAGCAGTGATTTAAAATTCTGAAAGGCCCCTGTGCATGAAACTCTATGCATTCGATGCAAATGTCTTCTAGTTCCTTTTTGAAATGTTTCCGACAAAAACAAACGACAGTAAAAAGCACAGTCGACTCTCTTCTCACACTATAAATTTCAATCAACATTTCAAATTGTGGTCTGCAAGCCAGATGAACTGCTTCAAGCTCTTCGCTCAAGCAAGTAAACTGTAGGAATCCTAAAATTGAAACACGTGTTTCAAGCTTTACAGCAAGTAGAATATTCTTCATTATTTACTATGATAAAATATATCGCTTTCCGCCTTTTCAATTCACAATTTGCATGTGACATCGTGGAATTTCGTTTCTAGGAAACGTGGTGTTCCTAGCTGGGTTCTTGGGAATAAGGTAATGCTGCTTTGGTACTACCCCCTATGCTCCCAATATTCTCCAAAGTATAGAATCTTGATAGTAGCGGCATCGAGGCCTGATTGCCCCTTCCTCAGAAGCTGAGTTGACTGAAAATTAACAAAACATCGTGACAGAGCAACAAATAAGGATTGGTCTGTGGCTTATAGTATAATCTGTCAGAGAAAGCGAAGCGTCGAGATGATTCAGCCGTGATTTAATTCAAACCTTTGGAATAAACATCTCATCCAATTCCAGTTTCCCCTGAGCAGGGGGGCTCAGTTAGGCTAATCAACCCAGTGGGTTTTACTGGAGAAGTGACAGGTGAAGCCACGAAACAGATTTGTCTCGGCAATGATACAGATGTTGCCCCCCTAGCTCAATGTCATGGGGCGAACCCTTTATTTGTGGATAGGGGGCTAAATTGAGATGCCTTAATTCTAGCTGACATTTAAAGCTTACTGAAGGCTCATTCGACAATACTTTGCAAGTAGTTATAAGAAGTGGTCTCGTCAAAATTTAACACAATATTCAACGACCCCGTCTCACTTCAAATTGTAAAAAACTGGGCAGAGCCCCCGTCTGGGCAGAGCCCCTGGGCAAAGCGTCTACCCCCTTGCTTTTAGATACCCATTGTACAAGCAGACTCCATATGTGAGCCTGGTACCAAGGGTAACTTTAAGAGGACCCTGGGAAAGATTAATTGTTAGGCTAGTTTTAAGGTTTATTCTCTGGAAATAAAGTTTATCAATCGGTGAATCAATCGATCGATCAAATAATCAATCAATCAATCAATCAATCAATTAATCTTCATTTTTAATGATAAACTGAACATTACTTCTTATCATTTTAACATCTCAACTTTGCATTAATCAATTCTTCAAATTCTTTTATTTTGCCTGCCCATAATCAGTGGCGTTAAATCTTCTTGGGTTATGAATAATATCCAGTTGGGAAGACATTAGCATCACCCCTCCCCAAGAACAGTGTGTTTTCAAAGTTGATAATCCCCTTTTTAGAGTGTGCTCGTAATCCATTACTCAGCCTCTGATCAGCTTCAGAACATTCTGGCAAGACTTGACGTATGTCATTTCAATACTTTCCTGTCTGTCAAATGGACGTTTTAATGTTTTGGCAAGTCCCTCTCTGCCAGTTGAAGATTAAGTACCGAGAAATCATTTCGCATTTCTACAGAGACAAAAAGAAATCCGAAGGGAATGGGGTGGCCAAGGGGAAGAAAAAAGTTGTTTGTATCGTTAGATGGCTTTGCAAACGCTGATACTTGTAGCAAATACTTTCAAACTTATTCCCATTAATAAGAGGTTTTAGATTCTCCTTCGTATCTCTAGCAATAATCGACTTATAAGGGATTAAATCGCTTTCTTGGCAAACTAAGACATCAGCCTAATTGAAAAACTTTTAATATTTACCGCCAACCGTATTAAATTTAACAAAGAGCTTTCTGTCTACGCAAGTGATTTCCTTGTGACGACGATATGACAAATATTACAAATATTACTGTCAATGCAAAGAAATATGAAAACCCAGTTGACCATTTCAAATGTAAATATCATTTATCAAATTCTCTGGATATTTCTGCCAATCATCAGAAACATGGGTCAAACAACTTGTGCTTCGACTGCAACCTTGCTAATCAGTTGCCACTTTTCGATTTTATACAATTTGTTTGTCTCCTGGTAAAAAGGTAAATGCAGCTTTTTAAATGCACAGGGATATATTTGCTGTTACATTAATCTAGCGCAATACTTCTTGTCGTGTGAAACTTTGATTGGCAGAAGTAAGGTCAGTAAAGCAAACGTGCAAACCAATCTTTCTCAAGCTAAAACTAGATTATGAAAAGATTGAATTTCCATGGGTTTCCAGAGCAATTTTTGAAAAGCTATCACGATGGTGGTGGGGGATATATCAGATCCCAGGAAACTTTCCCCCCATAATTAGAGCCTTTTCCCACAAAATTTAGCCCTCTTTCCCAGAACAAGAGCCTCATCCGCAGCATCCGAGTCTCTTCCAAGAGTAAGAGCCTCCTCTTTAGAATTGGGACCAATTTTCTCCGGATTTAGAGCCTCTTCGAGCATAAGTTGAGTCCCTTCTCTAGAATCTTTACATTTCCCCCCACATTAGTTGAGTCTCTCCCCTAGAAGTCGAGCCATTTTCCCCAGAATTTGAACCCTTTTTTTTACAGAATTTGAGCCATTTCCCCCAGCCCCTCCTCCAGAACTTGAGCCATTTCCCCCAGAATTTGGGCCGATTCCCCGGAATTTTGTCCTTTTCCATTGAGCGGTTTACCTAATTACAATAGAAAAATCATGAAGACATTCAACTTTAGGCTAGACAGTGCAGTATTTAATATTATGAAAATGTTACTTTCTTTTACCTTGATAACATTTCAAGCCCAAGTTTGTCATTACCTCGGTTCGTATTGCTAGCAAAAACGGGGGCTTAGTAGAGCAGAAACCGTTGCCGATACGTAATTCATGCCTGTTTTGAATTATATTGGAAGAATTCTGTTGGATATTACCCCCTTCCAAAGTTGTTACCTAATCGATTGCAAATCCTGGTTTAGCTTTATTGTCAAAGGAATCTCATTTCCATTACGCGACCATACGATTAGGCCATTCAAGAGAAGCAGTCTCCATACAAAATCAACTGGTTTGTAAATGGCTCGTGATAAACCAGGCTAATATCAAGAATGTTTTTTTGAAATACATTTCTGTTTTTAGCCTTGGCAAAGATCGTCCGAGAAATTGGCCGGTTGTGATTAATGATTCATCGGAGAGGAAGGAAAATTGTTGCATTCTGAGTCTTTAAGACATTTGTTTGACTTATGACTGGAGGTTGACACTCAGACTATATTGTAGCCTGTCCGTTTAGATACTTGAGGCACCATATGAGAGATGAAACCGAGCCAGAACGAAACATGAAAGGCCTCGTGATACAAAAATCTACCTTGCCACATTTTACCTGCAATTCTTTCTTGTAGGAAGCAGATTATAAGCAGCAAAACTGAATTCAGGCAAGAAACGAAAAGAAGTTTCATTTGGGGGTTCAAAACATTTCCAAGAGATCATTTGGTCAAGAGGAGCAACCAATACCGAAAATAAGGCCGGATCAACAGTATAAACATAAATCAGGCAAGAAACGAAAAGAAGTTTCATTTGGGGGTTCAAAACATTTCCAAGATATCATTTGGTCAAGAGGAGCAACCCATATCGAAAATAAGGCCCGATCAATTGAAAGAAATCAGGCATGGTATTATGAATACCAACAATTTCAGCAGGAACGGTTCGATTCACAAGGTCGCATCCAGTTGTGCCAATTACTTCCTGGAAAATGAAAACTGAAAGGATAGTGGGAAATAATATAGAGAAGCAACCTGTGAAGGTTCCTTGGAGTACGGCCAAAGCATTTCTTTGGGACCTAAAGCTGATTTGGCCGTTTTGAAATGATCGTTGACTCCAATTACAGAAACAAAGGTACCTTCGGTGCCGCTACTATATTCCAGGTACCACTGCTAAGATACAAAAAGGCTTTAGTACAAATTATTGGTACGTTTGCCATCTGATTGAAGAGGGGCAGAATATTATCAAACAACTTTAGCATGTCGTATTGAAACGGGGCAGAAAAGCTTCGTATAAAAATTAGACTTGCAACAATGGTAAATATGATGCCTCGTTAAATTGAAGTTCTTAAAATGATCCAAAAGTACGTAGATTTATCAATATATCCCTATTTTACAATCATGTATATCAAGCTACCCATAATTCTTTTTAAATAGAGATGCAAAAGTGCTTTGCGTCCGAATCAAGAATAATTACCAAAAATTCACTAGAATAACATCAAACCGCTAATCACTCACCACGAATTCAGTGAGAAACTATAAAAGCTACAGTCCTGAAATGTAGTCCATATTGGTTTAAAAATACGTTCCGATGAAATAGTATACAAGAAACGATTGATTAAATGAGCTTTACAAACTCTATATGAAACCATGTATTTCTGCAACGCATTGGGTAATAAATCATTATCTTTTATGAAGAACAAAAAGGCTCTCCACTTTAAAATGGTTTTTTACTCTTTATGAGGCTTCTCCGAGCAAATTATCTTAATCGTTTCTTCATCTCATTAGATAACTCAAATAAAGTAGCTTACGTGCAATCATTATGTAAATGCCTAAAGGTACTTTTATACATAAAACGTTTCAACAAAAAATATTGAAAAATGACGAGAAAATATTGCAACAGATTTCTTTTAAAAAAGTTTTCGAAAGCTTTGAAAAACCCCGATCTGTTCTAACAAAGCTTCTTTATCGCTTCACAAAATCACTATACGTGTAATTTCACGTCACCACTTGGGCAACAACAGCAACCTGTTAATGTGACCCTGCATCTTTAAGGGAGTACCTGTGCAAAGCTCTTGTTAGTTATCAAATTTCACTGGCTGTTATTGCTTGAATGAACACGGGAAACTCACAAAGGAAGTGTTTTATTGATCTGATTAAGCATGCAGGGTGGCTTGAAGTAACAGAACACTATTACCTAAGGCTTTGGGCAAATGAAATCGAGTCGAGACGTGGTGATCTCGTTTTTATATCGATAACCAAATTAACACCGAGACATATCCCCCAGGTCTTAGACACGGTATCAGTTATCTTCCAAATACGACTTTAACCTTGACGGGGGTGAAAATCTTCGTAAAGACACGCTTCCGATGACTAAACACGAAAATCTGAGTTAGCACTTCCAATGATTCAGAAACCCCTCTAGCACAGGGCTACAGCCGTAATAAATTTCCTTGATTCGTCTGACGTGCGATATCCACGAGAGATAATAGAGAGTTCGTTCGCTGATTGGTGGGTCTACATATTCAATATTTGCGGACATGAATTAATCTATTTGAGTTATTCGATAGGATTATACAACTGACAATACCACCCAGCCGGGTCTCTAGCGAACCTACATGCTCCTCAAGAAAAATATTTCTCCTCTCCACCGTTAGACAATTAAAATACGTTAACCATAAAAAAGAAGAAAATTGAAAAATTTCTCCTTCTTCTCGCTTGTCTCCTATAAAGAATCTACGCACAAAACTACCTCGACAAAATGTTCATCTTGGGCGTAAGACAAAAACATTACCTTTGGGTGGAAAATCAAGGAACCATCTAACACAAAAGGGTTTGCTGGGGTGCAACGTTACCATGCAGAACTGGTCCTTTAGTTTGGTTGGTAATGTCACCTCTTGGTCCAAATGAGTTAAAGGCAGGGAAAGCATTTGGGGTAAATTTAACAGAGCAGCATCCTCATCTGGACTACGACAACTCAGTCGGAGACAGAAAAAAATGAAGTATAATGTGATCTTTCTTGTGTGATTGTTTGTAATTTGGTTAGCACTGCGTTTTCCTCCCTGTAAATTACCTTTTAACAGGCTGTAGATGAGGGGCTTAACTCGTGGGGTGTGATTTTGGAAATACAGCGGCACATTGATAACAAAATAAGAGGCCACGGTTCAAGAACCTGGGCACACGTAGGCCGAATCTGGATGGCCGCCGATAGACTCGCTGGTAGTTAATGGGCATTCCGCACAATCCTAAGCAAAACCTCACATTCACAACCTTTGCATAAGACTTAACGCCAGAGATGGCGCTAAACAAATTGATTTGGAAAGTTCGACGTCGAATTTAGCTTGAGTCCGCTCTAAGCCTTAAAAAGCAGTGCATCACATACTAACCGACACTCAGTCGAATCGTGGTGTAGAACCTCAGTAGAACCTATCATAAAAAAGATCTACTGGCCCTGCAAAATTGTTACTTGCTTCTTTAATCTATCTACTTCGATTTTCAAATTCGCGCGAAGCTTTCTCTCTTCGTCTAAATCGTTTGTTAAAACTTCTATATGCTTCATGAACTTCTTCTCCATACCTTTCATCGTCTCCAATAAGAGGTCAACTTGGCTTTGCATGCCTTTCATGGCGTCTTCGTCGACAGGAGGCTTCTCTGTGCGCTCACCCGAGGCTGCCTCGCCTCCTTCCGAAGCCTGCACTGGCTTTACTTCCTTGGCAGATTGCGGCTGCTTCGAATGCTCCTGTGACGTAATCAAACATGCGTTAAGCGTGTTATGTTAACGTTACGGTCCAGCTAATGGACTATAGGCTGAGATAAATCTACTAAGCAATGGTTGCAAATGACATCTTGATGCTACCATATCTTCAAATTCAAATGCGCTCGAGCGAATAGGCCCTGTGAGGAACTCTACAATACCAGGCGCCAGTAAAAGGTCCGAGAAGCTTAGCGAGCTGGATCGCTAATGGCGGCTATATAGAGACAACAAAGAGAATTCAAGAACTGCACAACTGTATTCAACTAGTCAATATACTGATTATTCTTGTTCATGAAACATAAAGTGTCATAGGCAACAGGATTTGGTCAAGGCAACAGGATTCCTTATGAAGAATCATAGAAAGTGCGGGAAAATAGCCAACCCGGGCGAGACTCGAACTCACGACCCCTGACTTTGTACGCCAAGTGCTCTACCAACTGAGCTATCGGGTCATGCTTTCAAGCCAGCACTCGAGGCCAAGCCATTTATCCGCACTGTCCCTCTCTTTTGCCGATTGCAATGGGGAGCCATCGCAGCTCAATGTGTAGAGGACCTGTTGAGTGAGAGAGGACTGCCCACACCAGGAGGGCCATCGCAGCCCCACCACTGGATAGGATTGAGGAAGAGAAAAGGCCATAAGCAACAGGATTTCTTACGAAGGATCTTAGAGAGTGCAGAAAAAAAACCAACCCGAGCGAGACTCGAACACACGACCCCGGACTTTGTACGCCAAGTGCTCTACCGCCGAGCTATGGGGTCATGCTATCGGGTGAGCTATCTAACAAAGTTGGATCAGCTGTTCATTAGTGGCTGCTTCCTAAAGGCAGCAACGAAACGAAACCAATTACGATGACGTCAAAAGGGTCCGTCATTTACCAATGCTTTACTTACAGGGATAAATAGAAATAGCACAGAAAAACTTTTCTATTTAGGCAAAGTGCAGTGCAGTTTTGCGCGAGTGGGACAGTGGTTTAACGAATCATAAATGCTACGAATGATAAACAATTCTACCCCAGGACTGCCTACCTCAAGAAGCATATAAGACATTGATGAAACAAGGCGATCGAGCAGAAAAAGACAAGCAAAATTTTATTACTGAACGAGATTAAACGCTTTGGGAAAGAAGTAACAACAAGGAACATAGGATGAGCCAAGAATCTGAAGAACAGAGATAAGGCGATAAGAAACACGGTGGATAGGATCGTCAATGAAATTCTAAGATTGTTCTACTGCAGGAAGAGATACAAGCTCATGTTCACCGATGTTGATAGGGAAGACACATTTTGGTGATGGTGATAATGGTGAGTTTTGTCGTCTTTTACGGATAGCTTGTAATCTTCCAGCCTTGAAAAGCTTTGTCGTCATCTTCTGTCGCATGCGTACTTATAGAACTCGCAAGGGTAGGAGTTGCGAGGACAAGAATTGCGAGCTTGGAAATTGTGAGCGTGGAAATTGCGAGGGTAAGAATTACGAAGGAAGGAGTTGGGAGGGTGGGAATTGCTAGCGTAAGAATTGCAAGGGAAGGAATTGCGAGGGCAAGAATTACGAAGGAAGGAGTTGGGAGGGTGGGAATTGCTAGCGTAAGAATTGCAAGGGAAGGAATTGCGAGGGTAAGAATTACGAAGGAAGGAGTTGGGAGGGTGGGAATTGCTAGCGTAAGAATTGCAAGGGAAGGAATTGCGAGGGCAAGAATTACGAAGGAAGGAGTTGGGAGGGTGGGAATTGCTAGCGTAAGAATTGCAAGGGAAGGAATTGCGAGGGCAAGAATTACGAAGGAAGGAGTTGGGAGGGTGGGAATTGCTAGCGTAAGAATTGCAAGGGAAGGAATTGCGAGGGTAAGAATTACGAAGGAAGGAGTTGGGAGGGTGGGAATTGCTAGCGTAAGAATTGCAAGGGAAGGAATTGCGAGGGCAAGAATTACGAAGGAAGGAGTTGGGAGGGTGGGAATTGCTAGCGTAAGAATTGCAAGGGAAGGAATTGCGAGGGTAAGAATTACGAAGGAAGGAGTTGGGAGGGTGGGAATTGCTAGCGTAAGAATTGCAAGGGAAGGAATTGCGAGGGCAAGAATTACGAAGGAAGGAGTTGGGAGGGTGGGAATTGCTAGCGTAAGAATTGCAAGGGAAGGAATTGCGAGGGCAAGAATTACGAAGGAAGGAGTTGGGAGGGTGGGAATTGCTAGCGTAAGAATTGCAAGGGAAGGAATTGCGAGGGCAAGAATTACGAAGGAAGGAGTTGGGAGGGTGGGAATTGCTAGCGTAAGAATTGCAAGGGAAGGAATTGCGAGGGCAAGAATTACGAAGGAAGGAGTTGGGAGGGTGGGAATTGCTAGCGTAAGAATTGCAAGGGAAGGAATTGCGAGGGCAAGAATTACGAAGGAAGGAGTTGGGAGGGTGGGAATTGCTAGCGTAAGAATTGCAAGGGAAGGAATTGCGAGGGCAAGAATTACGAAGGAAGGAGTTGGGAGGGTGGGAATTGCTAGCGTAAGAATTGCAAGGGAAGGAATTGCGAGGGCAAGAATTACGAAGGAAGGAGTTGGGAGGGTGGGAATTGCTAGCGTAAGAATTGCAAGGGAAGGAATTGCGAGGGCAAGAATTACGAAGGAAGGAGTTGGAGGGTGGGAATTGCTAGCGTAAGAATTGCAAGGGAAGGAATTGCGAGGGCAAGAATTACGAAGGAAGGAGTTGGGAGGGTGGGAATTGCTAGCGTAAGAATTGCAAGGGAAGGAATTGCGAGGGCAAGAATTACGAAGGAAGGAGTTGGGAGGGTGGGAATTGCTAGCGTAAGAATTGCAAGGGAAGGAATTGCGAGGGCAAGAATTACGAAGGAAGGAGTTGGGAGGGTGGGAATTGCTAGCGTAAGAATTGCAAGGGAAGGAATTGCGAGGGCAAGAATTACGAAGGAAGGAGTTGGGAGGGTGGGAATTGCTAGCGTAAGAATTGCAAGGGAAGGAATTGCGAGGGCAAGAATTACGAAGGAAGGAGTTGGGAGGGTGGGAATTGCTAGCGTAAGAATTGCAAGGGAAGGAATTGCGAGGGCAAGAATTACGAAGGAAGGAGTTGGGAGGGTGGGAATTGCTAGCGTAAGAATTGCAAGAGAAGGAAATGCGAGGGCAAGAATTGCGAGCGTAGAAATTATTTGGACCAATTTACCACATTACGGGCCACTGATCATGACAACAAAGCATATGTCAACCCTCACCAGCAGCAGCAACAACAACTACGGAATATCCTTACGCGTTGACACCCGATGACGCTCAATATAAAACGCAGCAAAACAAATTCAAAAACATAATCCAGTCAATCTCCAAGGTCCAACCAAGCTTTTACCTTTTGGGCGAGTTCGGTTTTCCAAGGAGGCTGTTCTGTAACTTCCGTTTCCTTTTCCTGGAAAGAAGACAAACACAGATTATCCACAGACAATAGTCCACAATGACGTACATCTCGCCAAGTGAAAGGCAACATTTATATGTATAAAGAAACGATTTTTAGTGCTATTGCAGGAAACGAATCCCAGAGTAATCGCACTTCTTGCTTTGTTCAGTGCTGATCGGAAGGAGAAGTGAATTAAACAGGAGAAAAGTGTTTGATAAAAATACCATAGGCTCTATGTTGGAGTAAGGAACAAATTCATAAATGGAACTTCAATCGTTTGATGTCAAACGTAACTCAGAATCAAGAATGAGAGTCAAGAACGTCTTTTCCCTTGGGCTCTTCTAAAGTTAGGTGTTGCGTAATGCTGATTGGTCAATTATAGCCAATCACGCGCTCTGCTTATCACCCTCTAGTGTTTTCGATCCGCATCTGGCTATTTATTCGGTCAGTTTTTGGTTATTTTCCGACATTTGCATACTCTGAGGAGTATAGGACGAAAAGGTACTTTATGTATGCGAAAACTAGTTTGCTTTTTCTAGCTATTGTGAAGTTTTGTACCACAAAGCATTTGTTCACAATCAAGAATGAAAATGCCTGGATAAATGTGCTGCATGACCATTTCCTTCATCTAGCACAAACCAAATTAATCATGTTTTCTTGCGATTTCCCCTCACTACTGTGTCGAAAAGGCATGTACTCAAAGCCAATAAATCATCTGATATAATTAAATCAATGAATTTGTTAGCCTGCCACGTCTTTGGTATCGACAAGAATATCCACACAAAAAACAAGCAATCCCTTTATAACAAAACTACATGAAAACTCGAACACTCTGATCAGGCACCATGGGTCGTCACCAGGCTCCATAACTGGCTGCGCAGCGGCACTCTGTCGAGGAGCCTGATAACTGGGTGCAGACCGTGGTGGCGGGGTAGAATTCCGAATACTATAAGGTTTAGTGTCCTTCACAAATAGCAAAAATATGAGCCTTTTCACCAATACACCAATATATCATTAGGAGCGATTTGGAAATCTTTTCATGAATAAAGCAACCGAATGGGTATGTGCGTGGTTGTTAAATGCTCTACAAAATCGGGTTATGCACATGCTTAAAATATTCAATACAAAGTCATACTAGCATAAAACCTGCGCGTATGTATCTATAATATTGGCGATTACATTATATTGTATTTAATATTGTTCAACGAATATACAACGCTATACTCCAATGTAAAGAAACTGGTACTTTCAGCTTGAAACTGCAAATAAACACGAGCCAACTTTGGGGTGGAGCATCTAACATAACAGTGCAAATAAGAAGCTATTGCGTACCTTGTTTTGAATGTACTTCGCGGGTAGCTTTTTCACAGGACCTTTAGGCCTGTTTTTGTTGACATTAGAGAGAACTGAAGCGGACGAAGGGGCGTCCCAGGACATCTGCTCATCTGAAATTGGGAATGAATCGCGAGAATGATCATGGTAAGATACACAGAATATGCATGAGCATGTAAAGATAACCACTACGAAAGAAAATGAAAGTTTTGAGTATGAATTTAGTAGCACGTCAAACAAACAGCCAACGTCTTGAGATGTAAAATGCAGATAGTCTTATGAGGGCAGATAAATCTCTATGTGGAAAGACGTTGACCTCAAGCACTGAAGAAATGCATCCTCTTAGTGCTGGCAGTGGAATGAAGAGCCTCGTTACTGAAAGGGCCTAGCAACGAATTAATTTTTTACCAAATTGTTGTCGAGAAGGCTATAGGAAGAGAGGCTGTTACCCTATTTAACCGTTCTATGAAACTAGCGCACTCTCTACAAATCGTCGTGAGAAATCCTGTTGCCTATGACAAGTTCTCTAAAACAAGGATAAGAACAGGCAAACACTTAAGACGAATCACTTTTTATCTGGAATGCTGTCCCTTGACTTCATACTTTCTTATCACTGACAGAATGGCAAAGAGACGCTTCCATTATTCTCATCCAAGCTGCCTCCTTCAAAATCAAAAACGTATTTACCTTTCTTGTCTCCTTCACTAGTATCATCAGCATTCGCATCCTCCTCTTTATGTTCATTGGCGATTGGCTTTCTTTCCTGCACTGGTTTCTGTTCCGGTTCTGGTGTGGGAACCGCTTTCTTAATACTTTGAGAAAATGTCCGGCCAAAACCGTTAGGGTGCGGTACAGGCTTCTTTCCGACTGACGGAAACCTTGCGATCCCTGATCCAAGAGTAGCGTTTAACTTGTTCTTAATGGAATTTCCCGACGAGCTCTCGTCTCCCGACGGTTTCTCGGCGGGCCTTGGAGGCACCGGCTTCGATTTTGTGATAGGAGGTGGCGGTTTCTTTATCTCCGGTTTTGGCATAGTCGAAACCAATGGCATGACAATGTCGGGCATAGTCGGAACTGGCTTCTTTGGTTCAGTTGTCGTAGGAGGAGCTGGTCTTGGTGGCTCTGAAGATGGGGCCTTCTTCTGTTCCGGTAAAGGCACTGCCTTACCGGACTCCGGTAAAATGGGCTTTCTTTGCCCCGCAGCAGGGGGGACGCTGGGCCTCGCTGCTTCCGGTAACAACGGTCTTTTTGGCTCCGCAGCTGCGTGATGTCTTCCAGGCGGAGCTTTTTCGGGAACATCCTTCCTCTCTTCTTTAGTTCCCCTTACTAGAAGCAAAGTTGCAGACATTAAACTTGGAGATAAAATCTATAAACTACAATTCAAAGCTTTGTTTACAGCAGATGAACAAGGTTCCTATTTGTTGGATAATTTAAACGAGATTATAGTAGTTCTTGTCGACAAATGCCAGAAAGAAAACAGACTCTATACACTCAACTGGTACGATGAACAAACATCATTAGAGATGTTCTGGTTTGCCAATTGGCCTAACGCCAAAATAGAAAATCTGTTTTGCTAACTGAGACTGAATATTCAATCCGGTGCCAAAGGTCACTGCGAAATACTACTTTTAAAAGGTCATTTTGAAAAAATTCCTGCTAAAAATAGACTCTCCTTCCCCATTCCCTTTTTCTCTCTAAAGGCCTATACTCGTTCACTTCATCAACCGAATTAACGGTACTTCAAGATGGTAAATTCAACACGGAAACATTTTTGACATCTTGAAAATTTCAAAATCTGCACTACAGAACAAAGTCCTGAGGCATTTACATGTTGAATGACAAGAATGTCTTATTATTTACTGACTTACCTGGTAGTACGGGTGACTTGTTTGCAGGTGGCAATAATGGTGTCTTTGGCAACTGCTACAAAAACAATAATGGCATTGCAATTAACACTTATGTTAATTGTAAGACTGTAAACAGTGACATAATACGCCATTGACAGAGGCTTATTCAAGCGCCAGAGCTGATTTTGAGGTGTACAAAGCATCCAAAGAGGCCCTTGGTGTTCATTGCTATTGTAGAAAGTTTAGAATAAAATGATAAGCATGCTGTAAGCGTATGTGAAAAGAGCTACAAAAGAAAGGTGACATTCCGTACTGATGCACACCCCCCCCCCCCCTAAACAAAAGTAAGCATAGGCTTTAGACTGAATATATATGTGTTGAATCTTTCCTTTAGGAACGGCAGATAAGATAAGGCCCGAGAATCTTTCAATGGCTCGTGAGAGTAAATCTTAGCAAAACTTGTCTCTACTTTTGATTGGCAATGAATCGAATTATGATCATGGTTCACTTCTTCCAATAATAAAGTGCTTCGAAAGCAAGGACTAACCCTTGTGATTTCATCCGTCTTTGGTGGACAAGGCTCGACGAAATTGTTTGGGAAAACGCCCTTCTTGCCATCGCAAATCCCCTCCCACCAGCCTTGGCACACATCTTTATTTGTTATCACGACAATGGCATCTTGTGTGAGGGCAAGCTCGTCACTATTTTCTGGTTCGTAATCGTACAGAACACGATATCGCTCCTCTGGTGGTTTTGACTGAGCTGCAGGGAAACCGAGCTTTTAGAAAAACGTTTAAAATTACTGGAAGACAAGTGGCTTGTAACGCAGTAATAGATAGATCAGCACTTCATCTTGGCAAGTTTCATTGGAGTGGTATTGGGAATACAACTGGGTAACACCATATTGTATTACACTTTACCCTATTGTAATGTAATGTAATTCATTATATTGCATTGATTATTATTGTACCATTTTGTGTTTCATTGCATTGTTCTGCATGATAATATATTGTCTTGAGTTTTGATATAATGCATTGCACTGCTTGTATTTCATTGCATTGTATTGAATAACACGTTATTATACAGAATTATACAAAGTAAAATATAAACACCATCTTCTTTTGGAGGGGCAGGAGCAGTCCTTTTTGTCGGCCCACCCTACAAATAAAAATAGAAATCAGCAGGGCCAAACGAACATAATTTGCTACATTGGAATTGGCTAGGAGCGAAATCTAGAAAACCCTAAGTCATACCACTTATTATTTAAAATACAAATTATTTGAAATGGTTGAAAAAAAATGAAATCCACCACATTATTTTAAGCTCCTTTACTGAAATTTTGTTTTCTCAGATGTAAGAAATATCAATTTTAGAATTAAAAATTCTGAACAATTTTTCTTGATTAGTTGATTTAGTTGATTGATTTGGCAGATCTTTTATATAAAAAGCCATTTTAAGTAGATAAAATTTGAGCAAAAAATTCAACGTTTAGTTGATTTGGCAGATCTTTTATATAAAAAGCCATTTTAAGTAGATTAGATTTTAGCAAAAATGACAGAATGTCTAAATTATTCTTAACCACGATTTTAGGCCTCTAGATTTCAACCTTTTGTTATCCAAGATGAACAAGAAAAAATATATGTGCAGACTTTTTCAAAGTGAATATCCATGTGAAAATATCTCGAAAAACATGGCATGTGTTTGGCAGGAGTAAATTAGACAATATATGAGAAAATATCTTATTGGATTTATCTCTTTATATTCTTTCTTTCCTTATTTCTTTCTTTCTTCCTTTTTTTTCTTCTTTAAATCCGACAACTACAAAATTTATAACAAAACCAGGCCCAGTTTGCAGCCCTTATATTCTAGTGAAGAGATTAAGCGTTAAAAGACCAACAATGAAAATGAAATCGAAAAATGGTGATCAAGAATATATTTTTCAAAATCAAGGATGCTTACATCAGGAGGGTCTCTATTTTTTGAACCCAGGTCAGGACCATCACCTTTTTTTAATGGAGTAACTTTCTGTACCGGCTTATTTGATTCTTCAACATTGGTTTCAGTTTTCTTGTTATCATCCAACATAGAAACAGGTCTTAACTTTTTTAACAGATCAGAACTGGAAATAGCAAACCCCATTCCTCCAGGTGGTTTTGCCTTCTTTCCATCACCTACAAAGTAGGAAGTCATTCAAATCAATCAATCAATCAATCAATCAATCAATCAGGAAATTCACAAAAAATGAAGGCTATAGAGTAAATAGAAATTTCAGCTCAATAGAGACAATGTGCCTATTGCCAAAGACTGTCCTTTTACTTTTAGTTTTAAGAAAACTTGCTTTGAGACACCAATGTTTTGTCCAGTATGCTTGACAAATGAGCATCAATTTTCTCAAATATATTTAATCCAATGACTTGCTGTTCGTGATTCATTCAAGGGTCATCCAGTAAAATTGCTTTGAAAAATCTTAGACATGCATTATATTACCAAACATATTTTACATAAATATATGTATTCAAACCATCATCTGGAAATGCTGAGTTTGACAAAGCCTCGCCCAGCAAATCCTTTGACTCAGCTTCAGCCCTATGTTGTACTTCTGGAGGTGCAGGCAAGACAGGTGCTTTCTCCTCAGCCAACAGAGACTCTCCAGATATCAATTCTACAAAGTTTGAGGGAAACATCCCTTCTTTTCCATTACAAATGCCTTGCCACCAGCCTTCCTCTTCTTGGTCTAAAATATCTACAATATCACCCTCAGCCAAATCAAGTTCATCGTCTTCATTGGCGTTGTATGCAAAAATAGCCTTTGCTTTTTGAAGTGATGAGCCTGGCTTTTTAGGAGCTACAATAGATTGGCAAAAATCAGAATTGCTGCTATGGAAAGGGCTACACCAATCAATTGGAAACATATAGTTCTAAAAATGCTTACAGAAGCCAGAATTGTATTATTCAAAGCATAACAATTTCTCAATGGAAGCAGCTTTGGAAGTTCCAAATCTCACCAAAATACTTTAAACTGACTTTTGTTGAATTTACCAAATTACACAACTATGGAAATACAAACTCTTTGGAAAGATTGTATCTCAATTTAGCTCAACAATCTTAACTAGCCATGTTTACTTGGATCATGGATTTATATTCTGTGCATGCGTTAAATCATAAATTTGACAGTGTAGTCAATGTTAAAAATGCAAAAATGAATAATTTGTCACTCTAAGATGTATATAGAAGAAAGCATTTGTTGCATTCAAGGTGCAATACAGAAAATACTTATTAAACCCAAGCCTGGTTTAGTCCCATCCTTATTCATGCTACCTATAATATAACAGGACCCTCCTTCTAAATTTCTTAAACCATCTCCATATGGATACATATCTAAAGACAAATTTCCATGCTTACATTTATCCATCTAATATGCTTCCTAGACATTATCACTGAAGGACTTACACAATACAGCTTCTTCCTGGATAACTTCTACAAAATTTTCAGGAAACATTCCATGTTTTCCATTAGTTTCTCCTTCCCACCAGCCTCCATCCAACTGTTTGACATTTGTTACAACATCCCCAACTCTCAAGGTTAGCTCATCAACTTCACTTGCGATGTACTCAAAAGTAACTCTAGCCTTCACAAGGACTGTCAAATAAAAAGTCAGGTAATCAAACATTCACCTAAAGCCTCAGCATAAGTAGATATAAAAATATTTTTACAGCTGCAAAGCTTCTTTGCACCATCTAAAGGTAATCTTTTTTAAGTCAAATACGAATTATTACAGGACCACTGTTATAATTATTACAGGACTACTGCAGATATTTTAGAAATGCAGATATTTTACGGTAATTCCAACATTTTTGTTTGTCTTCATTTTAGTGTCAAGCTATAGGCTATTATATACCGAGTTAAAAAAGTTGTTTTTCGATTATTAGCATGAAACTAACTGCTAGCTACGTCACATTGTACAGAACTTGCAAAACCAATTTTCCGCAATTCAAACATTTTAAAAACGCGTGTACTTTAATTGTCTGTAACAAGGTGTAAGTGGGTTCCCATTACAATATCTACCTTTTCTAAAACATGCACGTTAAATTGTCACTACTAGAAGCATCAACGTAGATTGAACATCTTTCTCAAGACAGCAGGGATCCTTCCCCCTTGAAAAGATAACTGCCTTTCTTCCTTCTTCCTCGTTCCGCCTTGCATTTCTACAAACACATGGCTAATGCCCTCAAACTGCAAAAATAACTTTAATTTAAACATTTTAATAGTTTAAACCTTTCTGATAAGCATGCACAACAGTCTTTGCTTCTTACCCATTATTGGGAAATTCTTGCTGGATAAAACTGCGGGCTCCGATATCGGCCTAAGCGGTACACAATTTGCGCTTCTGATTTCTCCCTTTCGGCTTCAGTTTAAGCACTCTATCACAGCGTTCAGGGCACAATAATTACCACAAAGTACACCATTCACACCAGAGAACCTAGTTATATTGCACTTTATTTCACTTTTTCGACGAAACGCTCCAAGCAAACGGCTTCCCTTACTTCCTGGTAAATAACCTCGGCAAGGGCCAGAGGCGGGGGTAATCAGGGAGAAATTAGTCCAATGTTCCCTCGCTTCCCAGCTTAAACAGAAAAGGGTCATGGAATATATGTAATAGGACCACTACCCGTGCTTAATTTAAAAATCATTCAAGGTGCCCCTAGCAAAAGGAAATCTGGGGAGCCTTTCATTGAGGCTGAAATCTAAATACACCCCACCCCTTTTTGATCTTTTGATGAAATTGACTCGATTCAATGCAAACTTGTGGAATACCCACTAGATAATGGGAACTGCTTAGAAGTGAAAAGATGATCTAAGTATTATGAAAGGAAAACATGTCTTTTTAACCAAAATTCCAAATCTATTAAAATCAACTGAGTAAAGGAAATAAAGATGCGAATAAACGTTCGCAATGATCCGTTGCGATGCTGACGGGGGGCATGGGGGCGGGGTGCTCCTAAAACTGTTTGTTCTGCTGGTAGCCTCTTCGACTTTTCATTCTCTATATATGTAGCTTTGGCTTACGGTCTGCACCTTCACACAATATCAATTCTGGTTTAGCCCTGTAATTACTGCATAGTATTTGACAAGGTCTGTTCATCACGGCAGCAGCAAACCCCCAAGCGTCCCCAGTTACTACAGTCATAAATAAATACATCAAGCCTAATTCCAGGGGGTCGCTACAGATATCAAGCTACCTAAGGGTGGGTTTTTGGATGTGGCCTACTTTTTTGTCACATAGTACATTTGTAAAGAACTTGGCTACCCTTTTCTTAGAAAAAGGCTTCAATTGTTCCTTCATTGTATTTTTTTCTGATGATGGCTCATTCTAAGTGCTAAAAATGTAGTTAAATAATGTGTTCGTTCTGGTCATCTATGTTCTGGTTAATCGAGATTTTCCAGCAAACCCGACACTGTACCATCACTAATAGGTGGATGGATTGCAAATGATACGAACTTATAGCGAGTCGCTTGTAAAACTTTATCCATAAAAAGTCCCATGAGCAATACTCAAGTTTTTCCCCAGCTGTGCCTACCCCCAACAAATGCGGGGTATTGACGGGATCTGGATGGATGATGGTTTGGAACGGTAGAACGTTTCTTAACTCTGCAAGCGATTGGAGCTCATTGCTATGGGGCAGATCTTTGTCAATATGAACCCAGCAAGGTCCAACAAGAACTAGAACTGTCGCATACGTATTTGCTCTTGTTGAATTGGTGTGTCCGTTGCAGGGGAAATCCCGCCCTACTTGATTCTACTCAAACAGACGAAACCTGGTATGATGGTGACAATTGTGGCCAAATCTTTTAGGCTATTAGATGCGATACTTCCTTTCTGACCCACGCTCATTTGTAAATTCATGTCCAAGAAAACTGAGCTGCGTGGAGGGTTAGAGCCTTTGCGAGGGAGCCAAAAGGGTGCCAATAACATGAAAAGCTTTTTTAAAAAAACGCTAAACAGTTGACGGGAACTGATTAGATTGTTGGCTCTGATCATGAATTGTCAAGTAAAAGGAGTTTGACGACAAATTCCCATCGAAACCACAATATTTGTATCTTCAGGAAACAAAAGACGGGAAAGCCATGCTAATAAGGCCCTGTTTACACGATACCGTTTTCATTTGATATCGGATTCGGTTTCCCAATCCGATATGCAATTTCTCCCTGTTTACATGATACCGTTTTCATATCATATCGGATTGGGGCTCTGTCTACACGAATACGTTTTGGGTGGGCGCTGCGGGAATTTCGCCTTGGAATTTTGCCAAGGAAGCCATCTAGGCGCCAAATCCGAAGCTTTCAGGGAACAAGAACTTTGCGAAATTATAACTAAACTAACTCAGTATGGGGAAAGAGAAAACCAAAGAAGATATTTTTACATGGACTGATCAGGAAATCGAACTGTAACTGCAGGCCTAGACGACAGTGAAATCATTCTCCATAAACTCTTTCTTCTGGCAATATAGCACATGTATAAATTGTTAAACATCTGGACATTCAAGGCCATAGCATTCGCGATACTTGTGATTATAGTCATGAGAGAGCTGATTGTCGAGTTGTAGGCGTCCATCTTTGAATATTTTGTTTATCAAAAAGGCGCCAAATGTGCAAATGAACACGATACTGTTTCTGATAATGAGGCATCGTTTTCATTTCATATCGGATTCGGCTGTTTACACGAGAACAGAGGCATATCGGATTCATTTGAAAACGCATTCAGATCGTTTTCATTTGAAAACGCAAAAACGGTATGAAGCATATCGGATTCATTCGTTCTCGTGTTAACAGAAGGCCAATCCGATATCAAATGAATCCGATATCAAATGAAAACGGTATCGTGTAAACGGGGCCTAAATCAACCAGTTTGATTCGAATATTTACCATCTTCACGTGCCGAAAAAGGAGAATCTTTTTGCAGCGTGGCTGTTCTTCTAATGTAGCTGTGACAGGTCGATTCAGCCTTATGATTTGTGTAAAACTGAAAATAGCAACTACGTATTTGGTAACTGAAATCATAACTTTTCAGAAAGGGCTAACTTTTAAACAAAAAATTATTCAAAAGAGCATTTCTGCCAAGGGGTCCTGTTGAAAATGACAAGCTCGTTTAAAAGCTGCAGCACTGTCCGTTATATTGCTGGTCCACAACCTTGTCTCCTGGGCCCTTTGCTCTTCATTGACAACAAATAAAGCATGCAAGATGATACACTTTGCATACCACAAAACAACGTTATTTATCCTTGTTCACTTCCTTCGATAGCCAATCGAAAAATACGAACCATGTTTTATTGATGCCATATCTCAGCTTCTTCAAAATACACTAAATGACTAGATTGATATAATGTATCGATGCATCTCTACATTTACAATAAATAAACAATTCGTCAGTTAAATACAGACCAATGTATTCCACATTTATTTTGAGAGCTGCACTACTCTAAACGTTACTAGCCATTACAAGAAATGGGCCACGCTAGATAGAAAATTGTTTACAAATTTATGCACGCGGCTAACAAATGGAAGAACTAAGTAAAGCAGAAAAAGCTTATCAAACATAGGCAAACTATTGGGTCGATCAACATGGATGGAAATGTCTTACATTGACTACAGTGGGAAAAATGGTCTTTGAAAATGAGTTAATTGCATGGGTTTCTTGTCCACAAAGAAGAAAATTGGATGAAGATCTTATCAAAACGATGTCAAAAATTTTATGTACGATGTCAAAAAATTCCTATCGTCTGAAAATATAACAAATCATGCGTATACTGTAAAAGGTTTACATGGGATGGGAGAATAATGGAAACCTCATCTACAAATTATGATAATCCGTGACAGAAAAGTTATACTCATAATATGCTGTAAGCAATTTGGGCCTAAATAATGCAAACATTGAAAGCCAAACAGGCTAGCTGCTAATTCAATCATACACAGGATGGGAAACGAAAACACTAGCATAAACAAGCAGTGAGATGCAATTGGTCTACACTGCTAGGCTAGTTAATTTGCCGTCCCTGAACACCACAATCCTTGATTGATATTCACCGTTGCAGTTACACTGGCTACAGTTCGGAGTGGCGTCTTCGTCCGGTTCTTGCTTCACTTTCAGTAAGTCCGTTAGCAATTCCGGTGTTGTCTGCGTGCCCGCGTTGACCATTCTTTTGCGAGGCAAGTAGGCGTAACTGTCCTGGGCGTGTTCGGCTTCCCGCGGGTCGGCTGCCCGCGGGTAGGTCGTTGGCGGAGGCACCATTTGCAATTGACGAGGTAGGCCCGGCATTGTAATGTACACGGTGCTGGTCGGCGTTCGTTCGCTCGCAATCGCGTACGGACAGGCGTTGCCAGGACATTCATTTCCCAGGATGCACCTTTCTTCTGCAACCTCTCTTCGACTCATATAGGGCGCCATTCCGGGGCTCCCTCTGCCGTCTCGTATGCAGCGAGCCTCTCTTTCGCAATTCCCGTCACAATAGCTTGAGCCACAAACAGAGCGCTCCATCTCTTGGAACCTAGAGCAATCAATAACATACCGTACTGCACACACTTGGTCTGTATCCAATTTTTCGCTCAAATTTGTTCTATCTGTAATGGCAAACTGTCTACTATGAACAAAAATTCATAGATCAACAGAGATGATCCATTCAGATAGGCAGAAGTTGACAAAATAATTTGACAGCCATTGCAACGAGAAGTTTATCTTTTCGAAACATTGAAGTGTTTTTACGTTCTTCGAAAGGAATCATTCTCCTTTCCGTGCTTCAATTACACCAAATAAATAAATAACAGACTTGAATAAATAATAATTAATTCATCAATTTAATACAAAGGCAAGTTATTGCTCGATAACCACTTAGAGTTGTGAGAAGTTTGTCTAGTGGCCAATCAACTGTTTACTTTGTCGGCTTCTGGCAATTTCCCGATGTTAGAATACTCCAAGGACTGTCGGAATAAAAAGAGCTTGCAATGTCTCGCTGATCCGCCCTAATCAACCATTCTGGTTTTTAAATAAATAAAACACCGGGAAAATTGGCTGCGAAGTAAGTACCGGCAGGTAACAAGACTTGGAAAACGAAAACACTGCTGCGCATGCCATCAAATAGATGCGCAGCTACACGGAGTGACGTCACAAACACGGGCCAGAATGCACTCTTGAATCGATGCTGCTGCGAACTGAACAGTACTGCTTCAACACTTACCGGCGCTCTTGGAAGGAGGCCCTGTCCGGGTACACAGGTGATAGCTTTGTCCGGGAAGGATCCTCTGACGTCAAAATTTGTGAGGGGCGGAAGATCATGTAATGCTTCTCCTTGGCGTCCAGTGAAGAGTCAGCCGAAATGGACGGATTCAAGTCAGGGTCGTAGACAGATCTTCTTATCTTGTCATTGTGCATGCTCGCCAGTGCTGCATGAATCTCGTTCGTTGGAACAAACTTGTACACAAAGCGCTTGCCATTGACCTGAAGGTGATATCTTCACGTTATTTCTAGATAATTAAGAGATGACTTGCTTGATACGAATTTGGTACGTGCAAATAGAAAGGACAGAAACGTCAAACACAAAACTTCGTGGGAAAGAATTAAGCACCATATGCATCGGGATAAGGGTGAAGAAGACACTCTAGCCATCTTTATGAAGTAAGAGCAGTGTATTGGTCCAAGGATGCACAATGTCAGCCCTAGAAATCCTTATCTAAAAGTGTCTTACACGAAGCACCTGGAATGGTTTGAACGTGAAATTGGCCTACCTTCTTTATAATGTTTTTGCTATAGTAATATCTTACACGAAGCACCTGGAATGGTTTGAACGTGAAATCGGCCTACCATCTTTATAATGTTTTTGCTATAGTAATATCTTACACGAAGCACCTGGAATGGTTTGAACGTGAAATCGGCCTACCTTCTTTATAATGTTTTTGCTATAGTAATATCTTACACGAAGCACCTGGAATGGTTTGAACGTGAAAGTGGCCTACCTTCTTTATGATGTTTTTGCTATAGTAATATCTTAGAGCACGACTAAGCTTGTCGTAGTTCATGCCCTCCTTGTGCTTCCGATGTCCCCATCGACGTGCAACCTCTTCGCTATCGTTCAGTTTGAATTCACCATTCGACTCGTCTGTCCACTCTATTAACGAGACACAAGTCTCGTCCATCAGCAACTCCAGAAGAAACTCCCACAGATGCACTGATCGCCTGGCACCTGAAGCGAAGAGAAGTTCGTAGGCACATCAATTCAATTCACTTCAAGAAAAATTCAGTTCAATTCAATGCAAGAAAAATTCAATTCACTTCAAGAAAAATTCAATTCAACTTCACTTTTGACTATACCATTTTGGCTGCAACAAACAGATCGTGATATTGAGAATCGGAATACATAAACATCTTCAAAGGGGTGTCGTTTTAACAGAAAATGAGCTACCAAGAAATTATCTAACAAAACAAACTCAGTAAAAAAGGGATGCATCGCGAGGGGAGGGGGCGTGTTTAATGGTAATAAGATGTTGCACCAATAAGATGGCCTGGCTTGGAACTACTGTACGATGTCTTTAATACATATTCCCAAATAGTTTTATGAATGGAGTTGAATTATCGACTTTAGCATTAAAGGCAGCAAGTATGCTTGAGACCTGCTTCTGCTGATAACACAGATGCCGATTGTTTTTCTATGCCAGTGAAAAGTAAAGCCAGCGATATAAAAATTAATTGTCTGAAATTCCAGGCAAAAACCGAACGAAGACGGTTACCAAGGCAACTAAACAAGGCCTTCACAATCGTCTGAGTGTTGTTGTTGTCTTCTTCAAGAAGGCCAACAGAAATGAAGAAGCTTCGCACTGTTATTGGTCTATTGTATTTCTGCCAACGGGAAGTGACTCCTTTTAACCACTATGACCCAGCCCGTGCAAAGAGGCCAAGTGGTCATCAAAGACTTGAAAAATGTATACAAATTAACCGCATTGACCGGTTTCCATCAAACTCCATCACTATAGATTGCTGCTGGACTTTACTGACAATTCAAAAGGACAAATTCTATTCTCCGAATAAACACGACAATGTTCGTTCGGATCTACATCAACCCCCTAAGATGACTGCCGTAGACTCTAAGGCTGGGTTTGCATTACACGCTTTTTTATAAGGAACCTACCACAAGGCCTAGTTCCAAAAGTTCCTTATCCGTAGACCTCAAGTCATCAGATTTTAGTACTAAAAGTTCCTTAATTTTCACTGCACATCAATAAACCTTAGCACTTAATAGAGAGAGGGGCGAGACAGCATATGTGGAAACTACTTAATGAAGCACTTGACACACGAATAGCAAACAATCTATGCGAGTATTGGCTGCAAATGAATGGAACGGGCTTTTTAGCTCTTGTTGCTTGCAGTTTTAAAGAAAAATTCAAATCGAAAAGTTCCTTAGGGATTTCGTTTTTAGTAGTATAAGTTCTTTAAATATTTCGGCCTTCTACATGTAGGTTCCTTATAAAGTGGTTCCTTATAAAAAAAGCGTGTACTCGACTTTCAAATGTCGCGTTTTGATGCGAGTAAATGGGAACGCAAAGACATTCTGTTCCGTTTTCATGTTTTTTGAAACACAGCCTTACAGCCTTCCCACATTTTCACTTCACTGAAGAGTTGAGCCAATGATCCCGGGGGTAACTACGATACATACTGACGGACACCCCCTATCCAGACGGCATGGCCGTTCGACCAAAAACAGACGAATTCAACGAAAACTTTCTTGTAATCTGACAGATTTAAGTATCATAGTAATTGTTGTGTTTTATATTGAATCTGAATCAGCTTTCGTAAACTCAAAACAACCACAAAATGAACTTTAGTCCCTCGTAGACGTGCGATAGATGAGCACTTTCTCGATCTGAGAAACAAATCGCAAACTCTAAATTGTGTTTGACGCGCGGTCGCTCAGAATACGCACGCGTTGACGCACGGCCTAAAGTAGATTCTGCGCGTAAAACAACAAATACTTTGTACCAGTACATGTAACAACACCCCAGAAGTAAATCACCTGGAAAGAACAACTTACAAGAAACAGCGACCGCGTCATTATTCCCTTGTCCAGCCACCATCTTCAACATTCGCACGTTTGCAAAACTAAAGTGCACTAAGCACGCCTATCTTACGAGTACCTCAAAGACTTTTAGTTTCGAATGAGGAAATCATTCTTCAAGAACGCGTCTTCAGTTTCTAAGCACCCAAAGTATGCTTACTTGAAGTAGCTATAGCCACGCTGCATTGCCTTACCCTTACAAGTGTATCGCTATGTTGCAAAAACACTAAAACGGCAGCGTTAACACAACAATGGCGGCATAGGAGGGGGGAGCGGGGCGGTGGACATGGTTTAAGCAGACTTTATCAAAGGGCGCCAAAGCAAGGGGAAATTCCGTCGCGCGCTGCCGTTGTACCATAATCCAGCACAATGTACAAGGAAGTGGCGCTAGGTCCGCTTTCGAAATGGCTCAGACACAAGAGTTTGAATAAAGACGTAATGGTTAGATAAAACCAGAGTTGGCGTTACGAAAGCAAAAGTTGCCTTTGTCACAAGACAAATCTAATGTGTGCCAAACGCAACTGGTCTTTTATTCTCCATGGCTTGAGACACCTGGACCTTCTTTTAAGTCAGGACTCACAACTACTGATAAACTTTGAATTGCCTCTACATATCAACCTTAAAACCAAATTCCAGCGCGGTTTGGTCTGTAAATTAGCATGCCAGGGAGAACATTGTGCCCCAACCACGCAGAACTGCAAATCACGTGATTACCATATATCGCCATGTGGTGTCGAGTTTCATCCTGCTCTTTATTTGGAATGGGCTACCAAACCAGGAAGAAAGAACAGAAAGTGGATGATCGGAATTGAAAAAGAAATTTAACGAGAGCACTACCTAGAACTGAGACTCCTTGTGACAACGTTAGAGCATGGATAATGACAGTAACTTACAGTTATTTTCAAGTTTCGAAATAGGTTCTGCCTCTGAAGAAACGATCACTCCTTTTGTAGAGCAGTCCTATCAAACAGTGGCAGAAATTGCAGGAGTGCGCGGAGGGCACAACCACTACAAGTGGAATTTACTTGGAAACTTGATACAAAAATGTTCAAAATAAATATGAATCATAAAGTTCATATCGCGATTTTTCATCGTCTTTAACGGCCTTCCAGTATAATAAACCATAGAAATAATTATGGCCCTTCAAGTTCCCCTAACTAATGGATTGCTGACATAAAAAAGATCAGGAACAAATAAGATGTACTCGCGGGGCGTCAAGGCTATCTCACGCTTCGCACAAATAGAGTTACATCAGGCTTAGCTCATTCTGTAGCGTGTTAATGCTGCAATAAAATTAAGCGAAATTCACGAATCTGTTGCCACTTTTGATGCGTTGAGTATTAGAAAAAATGACGAGAACGATCATAGGAGCTGCAATGTTTACAATAAGCTGTAAATTTGCTAATTTGTCTGTTTATTGACTGTTTCAAAAACCCAGAAATTTTCAAACCAACTTCCTTGCAATAATTATTTTTATGTATCACTCTTTCTTTTCAGTTTGCACAAAATCATGTCAGCGTGAATAATCCTTGACAGTGGTTGATATGACATGCTCTGGTTACTTAAAACCTATAAATCTTATGAAAACCTTTGAAAACTCTTTCAATGACTTTCAAGGCTCTTAATCAACAACTTAATGAAAGTCTATTAAGCGTCTCCTTAAAAGTGCTTAAAAACAACATGAACGTTAGATACAATTCAATGACAAGCAAAATGGAAAAAGAACAATATTACTGCATCATATTTTCAATCTAGTCAAATGACGTCATCAGGGGCCACCGCTCTGCCTCAGTACCAACTTTTTCGCGCGGTCTCTAAAGAACTTTATTCTTAATTTCTCACAGTCTTTTCGCAAAACTGAATCCAAGCTAGACTAGATGCAATTGCTTAGACGTTTATCAATTATTATTTTCAGTGATTAAGAATATAAGGAGTCTCGGAAAGGACAAGAAACTTGCTCAAACAAAGATCGTAAATCCCCAAATTGCAGGTCATTTCAAGGGCCTTTCTAAACAGCAATGTTCGTGGAGTAATGTCAAATTGGAAAGTCAGGCCATGTCGAATGCAGCTGCCTCAGGCTAAACTACGACGATTCCCAGCGAGAATACAGCTGCCTATCTATCTGTCACCTGCCAAAACGGATTACCCTTGGAGGTAACTGCAAAATGGCGACTGAAGCTCACGGTGAAGTTCGCAGGTCTTTGTGCGAATTTGTATGGAAATGGAATCCTGTGGACCTCCCACGTCATATGAACATGAAGAGGGTGCCTATTAAATGCTCTTCTATTCAAAATATCAGTGACTGAGCGCGCACAACATTGGTCGCAAGGCAGGAGGACCCGCGGTGACAGCTTGGGCTTCTGTAAAGCGAAGCGAAAAGCTCCACTTCTGGCTATTTTGAAAGCGCACAACAGTTCTTCGCATGCTGAGCAGGGTGGTCCGTTTGATAATCAGTTGTCTTATAGGTCTTTCCAACGACATGCCACGAAATATGTCAGAAATCGTAAAGCTCTTTTAGGCCCTAAATAACGTGTAAGAAAAACATTCTTGTTGCTTCTTTAGGCTGTCACAACAACCCCAAACACGCTGGGAAACAGCCATTTTGGGGCACCATTAAGGGCAAGAGGCTAGCATATGGAACATAAGGGCTGTCACAGGCAGTCAACATTGACACTGGCCTGATTCATACACACTTAACAATCACTTCATGAAAAAACGAATCTAAAGCGCTTGTAGCGATTCTGCCTAGGCCAGTTTACACATTTCCTCTTTGTATTTTTACCACTGGCTCGTGCTCATGCCATTTCGTTCATAATTTTTTGTCTTGGTTTTATCTCTCGATTTGTAGGACTATATGTAACTCAGCTAGTTTAGTCGGCTACAACACGCATGTTCTCTGACTCAAACTCCGTGCGCTGCGCGTTCACAAACATTGGATGAAGCACAACTGCGAAGGAATAGCCACTTCAAGGTTATGAGGGTAGAAAAGAAAGCACACAAAAATCGCTTCTATAAACTCATATGAAATCTTCTTATGCAGATTGGCCCTGCTCTCCAAGCACTAAGTAACGAAGCCGTGAAACCGCCACACAAATCTACTTCATCTTACGTCATAGGTTTTGCGAAAACAAAGGTCTTCCGTATAATCCGTGCTGAAACCCCTCACTTTTCGGTGTTTATGCCTTTATCGGGACTTAGAACATTAAAGACTGATAAGAAAAGGCGCCAAACAACAAAGAATGTTTGTACTCCAGCGGATCAAGAATAGCCCTGAGGTAAAAATGTTACCCAAAGGCATTTTGGCCTAAACTCCAATATACCACAACTTTGTGTGCCCGGCAATCAGTCTGAACTGATAAATGCAAGAGCGTTATCAGCCCTGCCCCGGCATAACTGGCCTAGATCTGATATAGGTTCCTTTCTAACCGTTACGGAAAGCTCATAACGAGAACTGAATGCGGTGTATGAAATACTTTTAAACCATAGGAAAGAAAGGTTCTGGTTTGAATAAGGTCCGGAAATAACCAGTAGCTAGTTACCACATTGTGAAACGGCCTGGCCCGGTCTATTAAGCGATTTTAAGAGCTACATGGGCCTGTTTGAGCGAAATCAGAGGAGCACTCTGCCCTCTTCAAAGTTGGTCTAAGTAGCTTACAGGCACCATCCAAAAACATTTAAGTTTAAGATCATTGACGCTTCTTAGTAAGCATATCTTTCGAAGCAGTTGTTTGTTGTTTGGAATGTTGTTTCTTTGAAATTGATGAATGCAAGACATATTTTGATTTCCCCTACCTGTCATGTTTTAAAGTCAACTATGCCAATTATTTGAGCTTCTTATTCTCCGACTTCCTCGAGCCAGCTGCAATATAAAACGAAAATTATGAATAAAAATGATCTTTAGATTTAAAAAGAGTTACACATGTGAGATTTAAAATTAGACTTCTTTTATACACATAAATTCTACTTCGTTACATAGGGAAATTTTCCACGAGAACAAGAAGCAGATCCAAAATATTGTGAATAAAAACAGAGGGAATCGGTAAACATGGGGCTCAGGGGTGATGTTGGCCTTGCGTTTCACTCGCGGAATGGATGGAAACGAAGACGACTCGAAACAGTGCATCGCAAGACTAATGACATGGCTATTAGCAAAATAGCGACACTGACAAAGCACCAGTCCGAGAATTCCAAATACAACTGACAACAGCAATTCAATGGAACTTGGGTATGGCCTACACTTGAACTGGCAAAGTTGCCAAGTCATTAGTCACAACAGACATCCAATTATGAATTAGCCTCGTTTTCGTCAACTTTATCCACGCAACGGATTCGAAAAATCGCTCGTCGTGCGAGAGAAGGAGCGAAAATACGAGCGCTAAAGAAGCCTGGAGAGACTAATGCACGAAAATTGGCTCAACAAAATGAGCTGGCTTTCATGAATAGTTCGAAGTGAGTGCAAAAATGGATGGCTGATATCCTCTGGATGCGAGGATGTGCAGATGGCGTTGCGGTAGATCAAAGCCTGTTCGATAAGCAGACAGCTAACAGGAGCGATGCATTCACAGTGCTTTTAACAAACAGCAAATCGCCGTAATGGCAGGCGTAAGCATGGTAAAGAGCTATTCACAAAACAGCATGACGCACACTCGATTCGCACGAAATTATTCTTTGCCGTGCCACTATGTAGCAAAAAACATGGGTTTGATGATGCAATATATATTCGAAACTACGCAATTTGACTATCCAGCAGTTTCTTTTAATCAAAACTGCGAGCATTAGTCCTTCAATTTTTGCCACGACCTTCCGAATTACCGCCACAAAACAGCATGCGAACGACCAATTCTTAAGGAAGGCCGAATTCTTGATTCACAATTCATAACTTTATATTTTCCAACGCAGCTTCGAAAAGAGGTGTTAATTCAGCTGCTTTTCATCTGGGTTGCATGCAGGCTAGTCGAACGCCTTTGAATCAAACATTAAGTGCAGCCATATGCATTGATGCTTCACCGTCCATAGCTATCAGCAATTGTTTGCCATTGATAATCTACAGCAATGCAATTCAACACGCCGCCTATGGTCGCCAATCTCCTTCAACGCTAGTAGTTGAGTAGGCCGGATCCGTACCAGAAACCCTTTTCGAAATTTGTCTTTAAACAATTGTTATGAACAAAAAATAAACAAAACCTCAAAGCCTGCACAAACCTTCACGGAAATCTTCGCCCCATAACAAAAACCTATCACTAAGAACAACAACGAAACTTGGAAACCAAAATGCCGTCCTTGCGTAGGTAGACAGCGTCTGCTTGCACCTCAAAGCAGACAAATAATAGAAGACGATCCTGTTCACCGAGGACCTCGTAAAGGGATTTAACAGAAACAGTGAAAGGCTACATTCAAGGAAAGGAATTTTTATGGGGCGAGCCAACTAAACAAAGCCTGCGTAACATATCCAATGGCCCGCGAAGACCTTAGGCCCATACTACAAAAGAACAATTTCATAGACATTGGCGCACGAGAAACACTTTTCAGCAGTTGAGGCGAAGCTCCCATTCATAGCCCGCAGAATTGCCCTTTCCTTGTTACATGTAACCCCCTTTACGCCTTTCTAAAGACATTTTCTTTTTGGCCCTTAGTTTCAATTGTGTGTAGCATACCAGCATTTAGGGTTTTCCAGGACGAAGCAAGTCGAGGCACAGTCAAAGCAAAGCTATAGTCCGGGGTAAGCAGGATGGATAGAAGGCGCTAGCAGGTGGACGAACGAGTGAAAATGAAAAAAGAAACAGTTTCCAAAGAACTAAGCTCTTTGTAAGGAGACAAACAAAATCGTAACAAATAAAGAAGGCCTAAAAATTGTTCCTCGAAATTGCTTCTCAGTTTTTCGCCTTTGATTTGACGGCATGCAATGACGTAGGCAGCGATTCGATTCGGGTGAAAGCGAGGCCTTCTTCTCAAAGAAGGCCCTACCTCGCGCTAAGAAATCGGAAAATCGTCTTCCAGTTTGAAAGGTTAAATTGGGAGCTTGAAATGCGATATTCTACATTTTGCACCATCAGCAGAGAAAAAAATCGACATTTTCCGAAAGACAGAGGGGATATCACAGGAAACAGGATCGAAAAATTTGACATTCCACAATTCATATAATCCGATCGTTAGGTGACTAGCCTTATGAAATCGCTTCAACATTAATTATGTCACGCATTGCAGGCAGACTACAAACAACCATGTGTGTTCTAGTGACGAAATTCTAGCTCTAGTTCTAATGTTAAGTTTTCACGGATACTTCTTTACCTCTGCATTGCTGTCAATCGATTGTTCAACACGTGTCTTGATATGCTGGCCTAACCGATACATTTCATGGTTTCAATTTCACCTCTATATTTGCGGATCTGCAAAATCTCACCAACTCATCGTGAAGTATTTTTGGGCGACGTTCTTGCAAAGCTCATAGGTGTCCTAGCAACAAGTGGTCAATTCCTAGCCTACGTCATGATTTTAGAACATCAAAACACAGAAGCAGCCATTGCGAAAAGAAATTCACGAGAAGCCTATTTTCAATGAGATGACCATTCATGTCTCTGAAATGGTACTTGGGGACAAAACTTGGCGAAGAGTTGCCATTCGCGTACTCAGTAATTGAGGCCCATTACATGAAGTACATGGGCACGCGGGATATGCATTTCGGGACTGCAGATAATTATGGTGCACAAAAGCAAGGGGCTAAAAAAACTTTCGAGAACTTTGAAATGGTAGAAATCGAAGAAGCACACACAAAGGAAAATAACAACTAGGTAGGTAGGTAGCTCAGGGGGCAAGAGGGTGAGAACTGAGGTAATAATGATGCCATTAATGGGCTGATTGGGGTAACGATGATTGTCACAATGGAAACCAAACCGGCTAAAGCGGGAGCCACTCTTCCAGGGCGGTCAAATTTCGTGATCATGTGAAAGGGTCATGGTAAAATGACCCTTGCGCTGTCCAAAAAGGGTAAACTGACTCCACAGACAGACCCCCAACACCAATGCACGAGGTGGCATATTGAGGGAACACATTGGCAGGGTCAGCCCAGACCTTCTGCATTAACAATTTGCATACGTCAACCCCACCCCCGCATAGTAACGACAAATACATGGTACATTCCCGTGAACACAAAGGGGTGAGGAAGGACGAAACAGGAAATTTTCAGCCGTAATTACTGCCTGCATGGAGCCTTTCTCGACAAGTTCTAAACAAGGAAAATCTATTTACGCCAGTAAAAACTTCTCTCTTTGCGACCATGATCGAGGAAGAAAATCAAATAAATCCTTCGGCACTTTTTTCGTTGAAACTAGTGTAAACATCCTTATTCCTGCATTTCAACAATCTGACATTCTTACCAACAGTACAATCAAATTCACCTGCGTATTTTTTCGATCGACGCATTTTTCAAGAAGTGTCCATTTCAAGATGGCGAACCGGCAAGATCTTCCGGCAACAAATGGCGCGAAATTTTGTGTAACATGTTTGGTATGCTGAAGTAACATGCAACAATAAACGTATATAATACTACAAACATTCTCAGACATTAATGTAAAATTGTACAAACTCAATGCATTAGTGAATGCACTGTTTCCTTAAATATTTTAGGTGTAAGAGGAAGTTTGCGCAAAACAACAAAGCTCCACCCGGTTGTTCTTCCGTTACACTCCTGGCTTCAGCTTGAAAGCCCCAGAGTGCATAGAATTTTTGGAAATGTTTAATAAATCATGAGCCATTCTAATTGAATTGCTAAATACATAAGCACAGCAACGCAAATGGCAATTTGAAGAACCAAAACGAGGAGAATTCCCGGCATTTGTTTTGGTAAACGGCGGCAGTGAACTTCCTGAGTGACAGGGTTACGAACGCCGTCCGGATTTGAGAAAGCTCTTGAAGACGAAATCACGATTAAAACTTTGCAGGCCAAGGCAGGTACTTATGGGCTAGTGTGTTAAATCCATCCTTAGAGCAGGGAGAAATTCCCAATCAACAATTTACCTGTAAGGAAATATAAACAGACGAAAATAGTCAATGAAGGAATAACTGTACCTTCACAAAATTGTATCCTGAATGCTGGATAGAGCAGATGGCTTTGTCGAGTACTTCGCTTAGCCAGAACTTCGAGACGAAACGCTTTCCCAGATAAGTGTGGACATATAAGACCTTCCGGTAACATTTGCCATGGATTGTACGCTTATCTTCGTAATGCTGTTCCGCTCGGAAACTTCCGATTGTTGAGAGCTTGGCAACGGACAAAAGAAATTTGCATGCCATTCAAGCTTCCGAGTTGAGCCAATCATCCGGAAGTATGTTCGATAGCAACATGTGCCGCCGAACGTCGACCCCAAACCGCAGCATTCTTGTAACCGCACCGCCAACAGGAAGCAATTTCACGTGGCCCCGCGAAGTCAACGATGGGCACAGGTGTTGCCCAGAGGCTATTAATAGTCATCAGGGGGGTTGTCCCAGCTCAGATTGGCAGTCCACTTCTGTATTCAGAGATGGCGGGTCGAGTCACGATCAAGTTCTAATTGCGCTGTTGGTTTTTAAATAAGAAAATTTGCAGGTCATATCAGTGAATGGGAGTAAACCATCATATCTTTACAAGGCAATGCGCGAAAAAGCATGAAAATAGCCCCCTGAGGAAGTAGAAACTGTTTCACTGTATGTTAAATGAATGTAGGCCTTGGCTAGCCAAGTTCGAGTTGTGACGTAATCGTGGTAGTTAATCACCCCGCATTTTAAGTGTGAAATGCTGAAATTGGTAAAAAAATGCATTGTTCACTTGGTTTGGCTTAGATGTTGTTGAAATATATCTTCTTAGAGATGTGAAAATGAAACAGTACAAACTGTGTTCATTTCCAAATATTTTTGCCTTGTTATTTGCTTTCAATGAATTACGGCAGGAAAAACATCTCCACTTCTACAAAAGCAACGCTCATCAGTGGACCAAAGGTCGCATTCGAAGCAGTATTCTGTTATCAAACCTCCGCTCAAAGAAAACACATGCTAGAATCCTGAGATGTCAAAACAACTTCCTTTCCTTTGTTCGTATTTCAAAACTAGATTTATCTCAATGTTCTTTTGTCAATGCCAAGATACGATAATAATGATTACTCTAAAAAGCCGTAAATTTGTCAGTTTAACGAGCTTCATTATCGGTTGGACGAAAATTGTAATTGATTTTTCAGTTGCTTTGATGACCGTGGTTGATCAACACACATTCACGTTTCTCTCCACATATTCTGCTGTTTGTTTTAACACAGCTGTTGCAATCCCAAAAGCAGAGTGCTTGGGCTTCATTGTTTTCCGCATGCCGGAAGTCACGTGGTCAGAGTCAATGGAGTGAAATCGATTTCCCCGGTCGAAGGCTCATTTCTGTACAGTACAGGGCTGCAGGGAACGACAAAAGACCTTGAATTCTTTACAAGTCCAGAATGACTATCTAATGAGCTCACATGAACAAGAGGAAGTATCTTGACAATACGATCTCAGTGGTAAACAAATCGCTGAGACATCCGCATTGCTTCGTCTTGTTGTGTTGCAACCCCCTGGCCTCTTTTTCATCGCAACGCGCCACTTGGAGGGGCTATGTTCAACGTTTAAGAGGGCGTAGCTAGCATGCAAGTGTAAAACCACGCATAATATTTATCAGCAATTTACCTCGGAATGTTGTATCTTGTCGGTATAAACAATTGAGATTGGGTGGAGCAAGTTTGCAGTCAATAGCTAAGTTGTAATCACTGCAAAGTTAGGCCAGAAAATGATACAGGAAACCAATCTACTGTGTTCACAACATAGCACTTTATACCAATATGCATCATCATTTAAGTTCAGGGGGTATTTGCTTTTCTTTTTTCTTACAAATCAAAGTGTTAGCTTGTCTTAACTGCCCAACCAAATTTGCAGAATCTGCATTAGATTGGTGCTTCAAAAGGCCCTACAGATATTACGTCAGGAATTTACATCGTAATAGTGGGGAACTGAGAATTTATTTATTGGTTCTCTGGAAATGACTTCCTTTGAGTTCTTTTCAAATTTACGCGTATGAAAGTTGGCTTGAGTTGTGAAACGAAGGCTGAGGCGATGCTTTCCTTGAATTTTAAGGTCTATTTCTAGATTCTTCTGCCAAGCTTCACGTTTAAGGACCCTTTGGGCAGATGGTTTAGACTAGCCCCCAAAACCCCGCTGCGCGGGCTTAAAACCCCTTCTGTGGAAAAAGGATTGCCCCTTAAAACTACCCCATAAACAAATTAGACATGTTAGCCTCGGCAAGACAAGAGCCTCGCATCAAGAGCAAAAATGACGTAATGCACAGTCAAAGTATTTAAGAAACTTTTCAATTGCCTGAAAAAGAATTCACCAGTTTAGGCTAAACATATACAGTGAAAAATATGTTTATGCTAAAAAATCTGCAAAAAATCACTAGAAAAATGATGGTGAATTGCATGTAAGTCACGAAAATTTAATTTTGATGAAAAAAGCTAACAGCATCAGAAAGGTGCATTATTATTAGCACCCATCCCAAGAATTTTGTGGAGAATCGGAATGCTCTGAAAATATTATTTTAGAAATGGATTTCAAAAGTTTCACAGTGACAAAGACGGGTAGTGACGCAGGGAAACATTTACCCAAGCCTCGAGTTGGTGTGTAAAAGTTCTGATAAGGAGGTCCGAAGAAAGCCGCATTTTGGAATGTCGAAGCTCACGAAATGAATGTGTATAAAGATTCAATAGATAGAATCAATAAACTGAAATATAATTGAATCCATCAGGGGATATAATACAGGAGAAGACAAAAAATGATCGTTAAGCACTTTGAAATCAGCTTTTAGTATTTGATTAACCATCTTAAGTAAATATGGCTGAATGAAAATGACCGCTTAATTATTTGACTCACTTCTTTAAATCACGAATCGTTCAATGGCCTAAAATCAATCAAGTTTCTTTCGATCCACTTTAATATCTTCGCCAATTTAGCATGTTTTGTTGTGGAGAAAGCTATAAATTAGGCCGCGGAAATTGAGGGTTGTCGAATGATAAGGTTACGCATGGCAGAACTGGATCATGAGAAAAAGACATGACCACATCTGAGTCAGCAATGATTGGTTCCAAGTGACGACAAGATTCCACATCGACGTAGAATCCGGTGTTCAGTAGGGGCAAAGACCCCCAGCTTCGACAATTGAGGGGAAGGGCATCATTGAAATTCACAAAAAAGCCCCATTTTGCCTACATATGCCCCCAAGGTGATCCCACGTCCTTGATATACCCCCTATTTGGAACAAATCACGCAGGGGCATGCACCCCTTCTCAAACAGACCAATCTTATACAAGGAGATTGACAGGTGAAGATTTGTGATCAAGCAAAAGTAAACGAGCTAAGAGAAACATGTCAGTCCCGAAGAAAAATATTGTAGTTAAGAAACAACCAGAGCCAAAGCTTGTTTACCTTACACTGCAAGTGAATACATCCCCAAAAGGTCAGTTTAGGAGTTTAGGAATACTGACTACTAGCACAGGACTAGCAAAAAATATGCATGTATTCCTATGGTTAATCATCTTAAATATTTTTCTAAATAGAATATGAAGAAAATGCAAAAAGCTTTTGAATAGTGCAATATATGAAATTCTAGGAGTCGTAATTGCAACAGTTTGGTAAAAGAATTAATAATTTTGAAACATCAAGCATGTTCAAGCTTTTCGAATGACACCTATCATAGCTTGAAACGTCAGGAGAGGACAAAGAAATAATGAAATGTAACTGGTAAACTCACGTCTGATATAAGTTATACAAGGATGGATTTAAGTAGCCAGGGGGAATAGATCGCTTTGATTCTCTGTGGTCATCTTACACTTTTATCTGAAAAACCACAATAATCAATTCAAAACATGGAAGTTACATATTCAATCTTTAAATGCAAGAACGAGTCTCTGGGCAGCCACATCTCTCATTATCCTTGGATTACAAAAAATTTTTGCTATGAAATACATACGGTAAAGCGATAAATCTCATCTTCGAGAAAAGCCGTTACGAAAAAATAATTGAATTGGAAACTGTCTGATATTGATAAGTCGATTTGCAACGTAGTATTGTAAAATGCATAATATAGAGCATAGTTAGGCTCATAATATTGAATATAGAGTCACAGAATGAAAGCGCCTTTGTCACGCTTTACAGAAAATGTAAACTGTGAAACAGAAAATGTATCATGCATCAAAATGTATCAAGTACGTCTCTTGCCTGATATTCATAATGGGCTTCGAAAGTCAGATCAGAAAAATTTGTGGCTTGCAAAGAAGTGAATATAGAAACATATTTCTAAGAAAAGAAAGAGGAAGTGATGGCTTATTTGATCAAGATGAGAGCGACAATTGGGAAGATACAGAACATGCCTTCGTGCTTTTTTACAAAGTAAGATTCTTCGGCTTTGCTTGGTGATCAAATGCAATGCATAATCAAGGCTTGGAAAATAAGATTAAACCCAGACACAAAATCAACTTAATCTGACAGATTCTTTGATATATTGACTATGAAAGTAATTGCAATTATTGACCATGGACAACATCGGACTTTTCAACTCTTCATTGCAACCCACGTGTGGAACAAACACATAGCAATCAGTTTGTGTTGAGACGTTCCTTTGTTTTAATGTTTGTCTATGTCTTTATTGATGGTTGGAATTACCGAGAAGGTTTATCAGCAAATCTAACAACTCCCAGCAGTACATTCTCAAGTTTCCGGACCGGTTGAACTTAATTATTTGCTAGGCTGTTTGGATAGGCCGAGAATCCGGAAAAATCAAACAAAGAAATAGAAGGAAGTATAGGACGAAGTCTGGAATATATGAGAATAACTAAAAAAGGCTGGACCTAAGCAATTAGTATGACAACTAAATCGATCGGAACTGAATGCAGCATTAAAAAGATAAGGGACTAAGCAGTTAGTTACAAATTAATTGGTAATTGCTGTTCGTATTCTGGACCAAATTTGGTCCACCGACACAGATGTTAATTTGCCCAAATTGTAGACTTGAAAACATGCACAGCACAATGCTAATCTGCAATGCCCTTGTTTTCGATCCGCAACTGGCTATTTACTTTATCAACTTCTGAACATTTCCGACATCTGCATACTCTGAGGCACATTATACTGTTAAGGAAGGCCTCAAAGATTATTGTCGAAATAAACGCTCTTTTACATGGTTTTCTATGATCAAAATGTTTTCAGATAATTTGAACTTACAAATTTCCCATCGAGTCAAACCGGAACATGGCTTGGCTTCACCTTTGAAGAATTTTGACCTGAAAATTGAGCCCCCTGTGCCCCCTTAATGTTGTCTCAATCAAAGCATCTTTGAAATTTGAAAGTAACGATCAATGATAAAACATTCCGATTCTTATTTTCTAGCATTGCTAGTGGGATTCATGTACTTACACAACTATACATCGTTTACTTTAATGTATTCATACTAAGTACGGAATCACGTTATACAACATAATATATCATATGCTGCACGTCTCTTTATCTGCGTATCCTGTCTACCAACATCGATATATGATAGTGTGGCAGAAAATTTCCATATTCCGGATTCCGGATTTAAAAATAGCCAATTGAAATCTATTCAAGGTCATCTTGGCCCTTTTACAGCACCTATGATCAATTCGAGCTGCCTTTGTTCTTCTTGTTCCATTATCACCACGTGTTTTAAATTGTTGCTGTTTGTCTCCTGGCACCCGTGAGTCGAAACGTTAAATCATGGGATCCAGCGGTACTTTGCTTGACCATTTCTAAAAAAATTTTACACATCCGTTTGCTCCTGCTAAGCTTTTGGGCTTTTCAATGTTGTCCCTGCCAAAAGTCTCATAGCGTCTTCTATCCTATAATCTCCCTATCTACTTTAGGCCTTTGTAAGGAATCAGTTCCCTGGGCAGCTATCTTTGTACAATTTTGTACCATAGAGATTCCTCTCCTGATCATGACAGAAAAATTTATAAGTCCATTGACCTTCCTAGAGTAGTAGCAAAACGTACACTCTAAAGAATGTTTGCATTTGTTTTTTAACAAAATGTGATATGTTTAGAATTTACCTCTTCTAATCCGCTAAGTTTGTGTTAAAACCCAAGTTTGGCGTTCATTCAAACCAAGACTTTTTGCTTCTGGCTTCTTTGCTTAATCCATTCAAATAAAATTTCAAAAATTTTGTTGGGAAACAAATTGATTTTTCAGTTCAAGAAATTCCTTGGGGCCATGTTAATCATCGATAAATGTACAAAACAATTATAAGTACGCTAAATAGTAATTAATCAGGAAAGTGTCAATTTTTTCCTACTTTTTGATAATATTTTTCATTTTCACTTATTCGCCCCCAAATAACCTGTCAGACAGCCCCCATTGAATGCATAAAGGTCTTATTTCTTCTAATTTAGGAAGAAGAATGATCTCTAACGGAATCGTTTGAAATGAATACGAATGAATAAATATGCAGCTTCATTGTAAATAAGATTAAAATGTTGTGCTTTTTATCTTTTTGCGAAGACAGCCAGTAACAGCTTCGACATACCTGTATACACTTATCAATGCAGTAAGCCTGATATAAGTAGGACAATTGTTCTAATGCAATGTAATTAGCCTGTTTTGAATATGATAATTATTCTAATGCAATTCAGGAGGCCTGATATAAATGAGATAATGTTTTCTTATACAGTGCAGTAGACCTGACGTAATTATAATAATTATGCTAATGCAGTGCAGTAGACCTGACGTAATTATAATAATTATGCTAATGCAGTGCAGTAGAACTGATATAAGTATGATAATTATTTCAATGCAGTGCAGTAGAACTGATATAAGTATGATAATTATTCTAATGCAGTACAGTAGACCTGACATAAGTATGATAATTATTCTAATGCAGTGCAGTATACCTGACATAAGTATGATAATTATTCTAATGCAGTGCAGTAGAACTGATATAAGTATGATAATTATTCTAATGCAGTGCAGTAGAACTGATATAAGTATGATAATTATTCTAATGCAGTGCAGTATACCTGACGTAATTATGATAATTATTCTAATGCAGTGCAGTATACCTGACATAAGTATCTAATGCAGTGCAGTATACCTGACATAAGTATGATAATTATTCTAATGCAGTGCAGTAGAACTGATATAAGTATGATAATTATTCTAATGCAATGCAGTAGGCCTGACGCAAGCATTACAATACTCCATGAATTCATGCACAGCACAACACATCACCATTACCGCGAATCACGCGTTCAACCAACACGTTGGCCCTCACTGATTCGAGCCTAGTTTTTCTTTGTTCCGTACTCTAACAGCTTATCGCCTCAATCCTAACACTAGAGTTGCCACAAGTGGTCCTAATTCATTGAATGGGACAACATTCTCTCCTTATAAAACCATGTCTCGGCTGTGGACAAAAATGTGGAAACGCGCTTGTTCATACCTGGAAGACATTTATCGGGTAATGAAAAAAGCAAAAGGGAACTTGCGTCTAAACGGATTTGTTGATTGGCCATATAACCATGTCTCTGTATTTCTCGATGACTTACACATACTTTGAGAGCTGACTCCACTCTTAAAAGGCCATACAAATCACGGTGGTTTACCTCAAGCGTGCCTTCCATCGACCTTGCTTTTCATAAGTAGGAAATGGAGTCAACACTTGACGTAAATCATCTCCGCAAGTTCCGTTTGGTGCTAATGTGCTTCCTGAAAGCTTGTTCCTGAATGAGGTAGGCCCGTCCGCTGAAAAATGGCTCTTGAAAAGAGATTAGGTGCCTATCTCAAGGGAGATGACAGCCAAGCAATATAGGCCTGCGGCAACGATTCAGCTTCAGCGAAGGAGCTCTACGCAGATGCAAAATGGACGTGGGCGAATGCATGTGAACTCCGACGTGTAGAATGGCTATAACAGAG